>OX336395.1:173395123-174604016 GCA_946902985.2 Meconema thalassinum
GCAGCGAACCATGCTGACCGCTACGCTACGGAGGCGACTAATTAATTAATTAATTAAATTTTAAAAATCCATGGCGCGGGGCCCTGGGCGGTCGCCCTTCTCGCCCTCCCCTAGATCCGCCCCTGCATGCGGACGTTTTGTTTTTCCATGTAGGGCTCTAGTAAACTAAAACCATGGCAAGTGGAAGAATGATTATATTGTCAGTATTTGACAGGGGTTTTGAAATGTCTTTCTCAGGATGAATAATACCTGCCTTCTTGGAAATATGCAGATCGGTCTTCCCCAGGTAGAGTTTACTGATGGCCACGGCAGATAAGAGGCTAAATGTAGCACATTGTCTGCTTACTCACATCCTGTCAATGAAGTTCCAACGTACATGAAGCAATAACAGCTCGAGACAGCTAAGAAGATTCAAGCCATAACTCACTTAGACAGTTTAATTTATAACATTTGCCATTAATACAAAATTTGATCTTTTTTTTTCTTGACTTTCATTTCAGTTGTTGTTTATGTCTTCAGTCTTTGAACTGTTTTGATGCAGCTCTCCATGCTTCCCTGTCTTGAGGTAATCGTTTCATCTCAACATAGCTACCACACCCTAAACCCGAGGCAATCTGTTTAACATATTCTAACCTTGGTCCAACCCTACAGTTCTTGGGGGGCGTGATGGAACAGCGGTCAAGCTATTGGCCTCACACCAAAGTGTACCGAGCTCGATTCCCGGTCAATGCATGTGAGATTTTCGAAGTGAAATGCGGTGTCCTGTGGTTCGGATTCCACGTAAAACGGAGGACCCGTGGCTCATGATTGCATGATTAACGGTCACGTAAAACTAAAAGCTTCCTTCCTACAGTTCTTATCCTCGACCATTCCTACTGCGAGGTAGGCTATAACACCTATAACTAAGTTTTCTATTCCTGTATGTGTAAGTACGTGTCTCACCAACCTATTTCTTCTCTTCATTAGCAGTCGCCAGAAACATCTCTCCTCTCCCACTTGTCTTAATACATCTTCATTTGTCATCCTCAAGCCTCCGTGGCTTAGGCGGCAGCACGCCGGCCTCTCACCGCTGGATCCGTGGTTCAAATCCCGGTCACTCCATGTGAGATCTGTGCTGGACAAAACGGAGGCAGACAGGTTTTCCTCCGGGTACTCCGGTTTTCCCAGTCATAATTTCATTCCAGCAACACTCTCCACTATCATTTCATTTCATCTGTCATTCATTTAATCATTGCCCCAGAGGAGTGCGTCAGGCATCGGCAGCCGGCACAGTTCATATCCTCGCCGCTAGATGGGGGCTTCATTCATTCCATTCCTGACCCGGTCGGAGACTGGAAGCAGGCTGTGGATTTTCATTTCATTTTCATTTGTCATCCTATCTACCCATCTGATCTTCACCAGTCTCCTGTTACACCACATTTCAAACGCTTCAATTCTCCTCTTTTCTCCTACTCCGGCAGTCCAAGTTTCACTTCCATAGAGCGCCACGTTCCAGACAAAGGCTTTCAAAGGTGACTTCCTGATACCTAAATCTATATTCGATGTCAACAGATTCCTTTTCTGTAGAAATGGTTTCCTTGCTTGTGCTAACATACTTTTTATATCCTCCTTGCTTCGTCCATCACTGGTTATTTTGCTTCCTAAGCAACAGAAGTCACCTACTTTAGTTTTTCACCTGCCAATTCGACATCCATAGGGGTTTCTGATTTCTTTCGACTGCATTTCAATATTTTTGTTTTACATTTATTAATTTTCATCATGAATTCTTTCCTCAAGACAGAGTCCATACCATTTAAAACTCATTTCAGTAGCAGTGTTGAATTGTTATTGTTTCAATTGAGAGGCTAGGACATCGTGGTCATTAGCCGCATGTACTTAAGTGTGTGTAGAACGTGTGTGATAACTTGTCATATTGTAATGCGTGTATTTGTAATTCGGGGAGAATTCGGAAGAAGGTGGCCGTGGCCTTTAGTTAGAACTACCCCAGCATTTGCCTGGAGTAGAAGTGGGGAAATGACGGAAAACCACTTCCATGGTAGTCTATCCGAGGTGCGGAAAAAATCTTGAGATGGCAACACTGTGGAGTAGCTTCAGTGGCGTAGTTGGTAGCATGCTGAGCTTCTATGCCCAAGATCACGGGTTCAATCCCGGCTGAAATCGACGGATTTTTAAGAGCGTTAAAAATCCCTCATTATGCCTTCCTTCGGAGAGGAGATAAAGCCGGCGGGCCCATGTCATAGATTTATTGCATGAAAAATAACCTTTCACTAGCTACACTTGTGCGAAGCCAAAATTTGTAGGTTAGAATTGATAACGCTCTATTAGTTCCAACGTTCGCCGCCAGCTGCTAACTGCGATGTTATCTAGTAGCCGAGTCCGCAAGCTAGGTGTTGTGGATGGTAGCATTTGGTAGCAAATAAAGGAAGTACTTGAAATTACTGCCGGGCGGTTATCAATTCCACTCGGTCGAACATCAATTCCCCTCGATTTTCCTTAATTCCACTCGGTACTCCAAGGGGCCCAAAAATGAGTTCCTCAACTCCGGTAGACTTGGCAGACTTATTTAAAAGGATATTATGATTAATTTTAAATCACTTGTATTTTCTGCCATTTAAGTTATAATGTGCCAAACACTTTATACCTAATTTAACGAATGAGCGGACTTGACATCAGAGCGGTTGACCAATGGCACAACAATGTCTTGCGAACACCACCACTCCATCGGTCAAGCGCTCTGAAGTCACTTTTTTCTACAAATTTTATGCATTGTTTTTAACATGTGCATAATTAAATGTTTGTATGATTTCTAAACTAGTCAGATATTAAATTAAATTTAGATAATAATAGGTGTATAATTTGTACCTAAAAAAATACTTTCGATATCAGCTGCGGATGCTGAAAATACTGTTTTCCAGCCCAGAATGGAAAAATCAGCTGCATTCAAGAATTGGCTCATGCGCTGCAGAAGGTGTTTAACCCGGCCCTTGGTATGCGAGCAGGAGGGTTATGACATGTGTTTACGTCATTGGGGATAACCCCGTGGGGATAACCCCTTTGCCGACCCCTTGCCAAAGCCTGAGCGGAGTTGAGGAACTCATTTATGGGTCCCTTGGAGGACCTAGTGGAATTAAGGAAAATCGAGGGGAATTGATGTTCGACTTTACTGCCTGCAGTCCTTACTTGAATTAAGAACAAATAACACACACTATTACAGCCATCACAATTAACACCCGTTATCAGACAGATTCTACACACGCCCAAAGTACTCGTACACGGGGCTACATGACCACGTTGTCGCAGCCCCTAAACTGAGGAACCAAACAACCAACTACTGTCGACCAAAGTATTATGTGTACTCGAGTTTGAAGGTTGTTTGTTAAGTAACCAATAGACCTACATAAAATCCAATACCATCAACATTTTCGTCGTTCTATTTTACGTTAGTTCAAGTAGGTTTGGATTTTTTAATTTATAATTTAATATTTTTTATCGCAGTTGGAACACAAAAAGTGCACGTTTTTAAGCGTGTTTCAACCATGCGTCATATTTAAGAATTATTATCTCAATAATCCGTCATCAGATCGAATCCATATTTTAACACAATATACATTGGAATGTTCTATAACTGGTTTATTAATTTCAAAATTGTGTGTGTCCAAAAAAGTTGTTATCATTTTTGTAAGGTAACTTTTTCTCGGCTCGGGGTGGTTGGAAAATGTAGTTCTTGGTTGCGATGTAATCGTTATACATCAAAAAGTTATGCTGTATGACTGTGAAATACGTAAAATTAATTCACTTATTTTATATCGGCTTGTATTTGTACGAGGAAATAACACATGGTTCAACAGCTAGCCACTCCAGTAAAAGCTGTACAGCCCAGCGAGACGCGCCATGGTGCGTGTGGGCACCTTTTCGGCAACGCTGTTCCCGGCGCGGCTTGCTGGTGAACCATGTGTTATTTCCTCGTACAATTACAAACCGATATAAAATAAGTGAATTAATTTACGTATTTCACAGTCATACAGCATAACTTTTTGATGTAAAACGATTACATCGCAACCAAGAACTACATTTTCCAACCACCCCGAGCCGAGAAAACGTTACCTTACAAAAATGACAACAACTTTGTTTGTTGGGCACATACACTTTTGAAATTAATAAACCAGTTATACAACATTCCAATGTATATTGTGTTAAAATTTGGATTCGATCTGATGACGGGTTATTGAGATAATAATTCTTAAATATGACGCATGGTTGAAACACGCTTAAAAACGTGCACTTTTTGTGTTCCAACTGCGATAAAACATATTAAAATATAAATAAAAAATCCAAACCTACATGAACTAACGAAAAATAGAACGACGAAAATGATGATGTTATTGGATTTTATGTAGGTCTATTGGTTGCTTCACAAACAACCTTCAAACTCGAGTGCACATAATACTTTGGTCGACAGTAGAACCTTGTGGGTTAATTTTAGCTTATGTGATTGCCGCATATGAACACTTATAAACGAAATATCTTTTCATGTGATTGATGAGTATTTGTCGAGATATTTGTATGTCACACGATAAATGAAGCATAGTTTATTTGAAAACAACGAACCTCCTCTACTGTGCGTTTAGAAAGTCTCGTCCTTGAAGTCAGGATTTCATTTAATTAGACAGCTTAGGTTGCTGTGCTCTTCTCAAACTGTGTCGCAGCTCCTTTGAATTTGGCTTAGGACAGAGAAAGTCATAACACACCTGCACTCTCAAAGGGTACGAGACCGAATTGCACCATCCAGGGGTCTTGTCTGCCCTTCAACAACACCAGCGCAGTACACTAACTTCATCTAAATGTTCAAATATGCATACTATAATAATCTAATGAAAATCCACAGCCTGTTTCCAGTCTCCGACCGGGTCAGGGAATGGAATGAATGAAGCCCCCATCTAGCGGCGAGGATATGAACTGTGCCGGCTGCCAAAGCCTGTCGCACTCCCCTGGGACAATTATTAAATGAATGACATATGAAATGAAATGTTGGTTGAGATTGTTGCTGGGATGAAATTTGTGACAGGAGTACCCGGAGAAAAACCTGTCTGCCTCCGCTTTGTCCAGCACAAATCTCACATGGAGTGAACGGGGTTTGAACCACGGACCCAGCGGTGAGAGGCCGGCGTGCTGCCACCTAAGCCACGGAGACTCTATAATAATCTAATCTTATATACTACGCTAAGGTGTATGTTTCACAAAACTCAAGCTCCTAATGCAGAAGTAGTTAGAAGGTGTGGTTTGTACCAAAATCTTCCAAATCGTCTCAATAGTACAGGAAAAATCTCGCATTTCTTGAAAAGTCAATGGAAATATATTTATTTGTTTATAAAGTGCTTCTAAACAAATAAACAAGACGATAGCCTCTGGCAAAACTGTGTCGCGCACAGCCGGCATAGCACTAGCGCTAGTAATAATTGAATCTACGAGGGTCCATTGTCACTGGTGATGGAACGAGGTGCCACTACTTCACTTCCGAAACAATAGTCACGACGATACGAGACGGACCATGAAGTGAAAGAAGAAGTTATAAAAGGTATAGAAAAGTGGATCTCTCGTCAACAAAAATATGTTCAAATAATGGCGACTATGTTGAAAAATAGCGGAAAGAAGAAGGGTTTGAAGTAAAATAAAAAAATGCTAACTATTTCTAACAAATGTAGGAACCTGATTTTTGAATCTACCTCGTAATACTACAATTCTTGGATCGCAATGGAAAGTCATATTCAATTCATTGATTTACTTTTTCATACAATATTAGTTTATTTACTTCATTATCATTTATTTAATCTTCAGTGGCGTAGTTGGTAGCATGCTGAGATTCTATGCCCTAGATCGCGGGTTCAAACCCGGCCGAAGTCATCGGATTTTTCAAGAGCATTAAAAATCCCTCAGTATGCCTGCATTTGGAGGTAAAATAAAGCCGGCGGTCCCATGTCAAAGGTTTATGGCATGTTAAAGAATCTTCCGTTAATTACACCTGTGTAAAGCTAAATTATAGGTTAAACATTTGACAACCGCTCTTAAGTTCCAATGTTCGTCGCCAAGAGCCGACTGCGCATCTGGTAACCAAGTTCTGAACTAGTAGTCATTGATGGTGGCGTTTGGCGGCAAAAGTAGGAAGTATTTGAAAAAAAAAAATCAATGTCTGCAGTCCTTACTTGAATCGAAAACAGATAACACACACTAATACAGTCATCACAATTAACACCGGTTATCAGACAGATTCTACACACACCCAAAGTACACAGGGCTACATGACCGCGTTGTCGCAGCCCCTAAACTGAGGAACCAAACAACCATTTATTTAATCAATTATTTATTCATGTTTTCATTTATCCTTACATGTACATCTTCATTCATGTATTTATTAATTTACAATATTTACACAATTTTACTAATGAATCTATTTACTCATTCATTATTGAACTCATTCTTCTTCCTTCACTTAGTTAATTCTTCTCGCTCCCGAATTTGGCCAAATGTGGACCACGGGTAACTTAATGCTTTCTGGCCAGTCTTCTGTTGTGGAAATTTGAAGCCATTCTTCTTTTTTTTTTTTAGGGTTGCCTATACAAATTGTCTCTTGTAGCTCTTCTGTCGGTCAAGACATAAATGTGTATATACACTCCTGGAGAAAATTACTTGTATTAGTTAATTATCGCACTTAAATGGACAATTTAGGATTAGGCCTACACGTTTAGACCCTTAAGTGGCCATCATCAGATCTTTTTCACTGTGTTAAGGTTAATTTATGTTCGACATTGTCGAAATGTAAATATTGTTACGTGCCACCCCTCTAGTGGCACTTTTGTTAACTGGATTACGGTGGGTTGAAGCACAACACAGATTGTTCCTTTAAAGAAATAATTAACTTTATTGCGGCCAGAAAGATACACCACTCAACAGCAAATACAAGCAATTAGAACCTTACTCCAGTTTCCTCAAGTCTCTTCCTTATGTACACAAACTACAGTTACCTACGATAACCTGCTACACGCTGATTCGCTGTCCACAAGCTGGGAAACAATGTCACTGCATTTCGTAACTCGCACGGCACTTCGCCACAATACCTCTGTCGCTCAGTGAAATCACACTCGCTCAAAACACAGGCAGTCCCCTGTATTCTTCTCACTCCCTCGCTGTCAAGAGAATCAGCTTCACTAGGGGTTTCGCAAGTCACGTCACTACACTTCTGTCGCTCAAGATAAACGCTCGCACTAGCTCGGAATAAACACAACAACAACCACTGCTTGACGGGTCACTCTTATATAGCCGGCCGGTGACTCAATAAATGCTTCTAGATCCATCCAGAGTCCACGGCTTCTCGAGGTTTCCAGCGCTGGTCCAGTCACGAATGTTCTGGACTATCCCTTTGTCCTAGTAGCCCTGTTGCATAAGGCGCGCGCAATACAGGAGGCAGGGCACAGCCCAGCCCTGGGGCAGTTGTGACTCACGCGGCGACTGATGACACAAACTCACAGCCGTAACAATATTGTATGTCAGAAAGCTGTATCATAATGAGGGTCATTATAACACTATTTTTCATTATGAAACAGTTTCTCCCACCAATCAGAGCTCAAGAAACAGTTGTTTGACCAATTAGATAATTAGATGCGCTGAGTTCCACGGCCTTCAAATTTAAATTTCACTGCCTGGCCAAGTGTCATAGTAGGTTAATCGAGGAGGCCATGGTCAAATACATGGCATTCTCTGCGTCTCATTCGCTCTGTTCAGTACATAAAACTGGCGAAATCTCGACAGATATTTATGAATATTTATGTTTGGACATAAAATAGTTATAATAATTATCGTCGAACATAAACAGTCGTATGCAACTCGCCTATAATGGTAATTAAGACACTCGTTATTGCCATTATAGGCTCGTTGCATAATGTACTATTTCACTACTGTAAATTCACTACTGTGGTTCAATAGCACGTCGTTAGATGATTATAGCCTACTGTATAATGTTTGATTAGCAATTTGAATTTCGTTATACGTTAGGTTTGTTTTGTATTCAAGGTTTTGTGAATTATGTGAGTAACGGTGTATATGCACGTGTATACAATTTAGAATAACACACTGTAATAATAATAATATTAATAAATTTTAGCATGCACTAGAAAAAACTAATTATAATGTACACTTAACTTGGTATTGTTCTCCTCGCTGCGATGCTCACATATAGACTTTTACAGGACTAAGTCTATAAGTGAGCATGTTGGTTGGTTAGTACCTTAGTTTAGGGGATGCGACAACGCGGTCATGTAGATCCGTGTACTTTGGGTGTGTGTAGAATCTGTCTGATAACCCGTGTTAATTGTGATGGCTGTATTAGTGTGTGTTATCTGTTTTAATTCAAGTAAGGACTGCAGACAATAATTTCAAGTAGTTCCTACTTTCGCTACCAAATGCAACCGTCCACGACACCTAGCTTGCGGACTTGCTACTAGACGGCATCGCAGTCAGCACCTGGCAGTGAACGTTGGAACTAATAGAGTGTTATCAATTCTAAACTACAAATTTTGGATTCACACAAGTGTAGTTAGTGGAAGGATCTTTATCATGCCATAAATCTATGACATGGAAACGCTGGCTTTACTTCCCCCCAAAAGGAAGGCACACTGAGGGATTTTAACGCTCTTTAAAAATCCGATGACTTCGGCCGGGTTTGAATCCGCGACCTTAGTCATAAAAACTCAGCATTGCTACTAACTACGTCACCGAGATTACATGACATTTCCCCACACTGACACTTCCACACACACTGCCCAAAATACTGACACTTCCACACAGCTCTTGGACGCGGCTACCTGTTTAATGACTCAGAAATATTCCCGACTGACATTTCCACACACATTCCTCCACCCCTAAGGCTATAGGCTTCAGTGATCATCGTTACGGCCTACCTGTGACAATGCACCTTAACATAATACTCCTTTGGAGTGAAGAAAAGTGCTCGGTCTATGTACTTCATTACATAACACGGTCTCGAAAATATCATTGTGATGTAGTGTAATTTCCATCAAAATAAAATAAATGCAGAGTCTGATTTCCATCACATTTTATCCAGGCTGTTGACTGGCAAAATAATAACAAAAACGATCAGTTTGGTGTTGTAATCATTTTGGCGTGTTTAAAATCAACTTTCTAGGCTTCGTCAGTTGTTTTTTTTTTTGTTTTTTTTTTTTGTTTTTTTTTTTTTTGTCATATTTGTTCAACAATAATATTAACCTACTCCATTTTCTGTGAATAGGCAACATTAAACATTTTTGCCTCAAATCTTATACAGTAGTTCAGTAGTTAAAGAATATAATATGAGATTCCAGAGTCCATAGTAGCCTTGGGGGAGAGGGGGAGATGTGTGTGTAAATGTCAGTCGAGATTATTTCTGAGTCATTAAACAGGTAGCCACGTCCAAGGGCTGTGTGGAAGTGTCAGTATTTTGGGCAGTGTGTGGAAGTGTCAGTGTGGGGAACTGTCCGGACACCGTCACCGAAGCCGCTTATAAGTGAGCATGTGAGTGTGTTTACATATTTATTTATAACTTGTATCCCGCCCAATAATTGGGCGCAATCGTCTTGACCGACTGGAGAGCCACAGAAGACAGTCTTCTTTTCTCTTCCCAGAACTTCTTCATTTGTTCACTCCTTAATTTCTCCTACTCCTCTGATATTACGGGTTTGGGCATGTTTTTCTGTTACTCTTCGTGAAATTTGTGATTATCTACTCGAGTTCTGAACTTCTTTCTGTTGAGGATCAATTCAGATGTAATTTTAATTTCCTTCCTAACATCTTCCACTCATTTCATCGTCCTCCTCAATCCAATTATTTAATAGTACATTATGCAACGAGCCTATAATGGCTATAATTAAGACACGAGTATTTTTTATAAAACGAGCGTATGCGAGTTTTATAATTTCCATACGAGTGTCTTAATTACCATTATAGGCGAGTTGCATACGACTGTTTATGTTCGACGATAATTATAACTTTATTGTATGTTTTAACATAAATATTCATAAATATCTGTTGAGAGTCAGCTACTGGAATTTTGTGATCGCAGAGCGAGCATTGGGTGTTATATCTCTGCCTTTCAAGAGCTTTGAACGACCGACGCATGCGCTCTGTGTGTTTGCAATGCCATATGCAAACCATATGTTTACATCTGCCGTCCCTCAGTAATATTGTCACCGGTGTCAGTTGAAGACAATGCGCTGTGTAGAAATTAATAAACATTTAATGCAGCCAATGGCCAAAGAACATAAATACTAACTTAATACCTAAATACATGAATTATAACGTTAAAAAAAATTCGCAATGTGCATTGGTATAACTAGTAATCATCCAAGCAGAACCGTGTTAGAGTCTCTCTCCTGTCTGGACACTTCAGCACATGATATCGTTCACAGAAATTGTTGCAACGCTTACACACGCATTCTGAGCACGGTGTGTGATACGATTTAGTCAAGCATAGGCGGTGATGGAAACCGTGTACTGCTAATCGGGTCACCAGGTGACGCAGCTCGTAGTTTGCTTGTGTCCAATCTTGTGTCATCATAGCATCTGTAGCGTAGAACTCGCTCCATATATCTTCCTTCTTCCGCTGCAGCACAGCAAGCGCTTGCGTGTAGCTGGCACTAGATGGCAAGAGCATTTTCATTCGAAGTTCTTCAATAAGGAACGGCTCTCTAGACAGCTCGTATACTGTGCGAGATCTGGTTGTTTTAGATACCCCCAATACTCTTTTTAAAAAATATGCTTTAACTTTCTCCAGTGTATATAGATTATTTCTGGTAAGATCAGGCCAGATAATTTCTATACCGTAAGTTAGTACTGGTAGTATTTTCACTTGGAATAGTCTCATAGCCGTTTCGAGGCTTAGTGTTTGTAAGTTTCTTATATCTTTAATTGCAATTATTGCTTTGGCAGCTCTTTCTGTTGTATGTTTGGTGAAGCACTTGCCACTTGGTTGCAATGTGACACCTAGATATTTAAAGTCATTTACTATTTTAAGTGCAGAGTCATTTATGGTGATTAGTGTTGGTGATTTTAAGGTGCAGTGCTATTTCTTGTCTCATATTCGCCAGTTTATTTACGCGAACATATGGACGGTGGGTATTCCATGTCGGTAATTTATTATAGTTCGATGTTGTGTTTATGTCCGACATGTTGGATTTTGAGCGCATGCGCGAAGTTATCGTTACCTAATTGGTCAATGAACGAGCTCTGATTGGCTGGAGAAACTGTATCATAATGGAAAACAGTGTTATAATGACCATCATTATGATACAGTTATCTGACACATAATAGTGAGGGTCGAACATAAAGATTATTTTAGTCAATCGTTTGTCGTCCATTCCTGCTAGATGTCCGTAGAATTTCAGTCTGCGTTTTCGCATTGTGTCCGTGAACTTTTCGGAATACTTGTAGAGATCCTCAATTCTTCTTTTTTCCATGTCCCGTCTGTGGTCTTCTGAGATCGAAGAATTTTCCTCAAGATTTTCCTTTCCTTTTTTTCGATTTCTTGCAGTTCTGCTTTTTTAAATTTAGGACAAGGCATTCTGAGCCGTACAATCCCTCTGGTGTTTAATTTTTGCTTTATAAGATATTACCCGTTAATTTAGTTGATTTTTTATTCATTTTTTAATTATTCGATCCATTATTCATTTATTTATTACCGACAGTAGTGGCTACGCTCGCTAAAGCGCAGCGTTAGGTCGTGCGGAGAAGCTCTCTGCTGACTCGGTAGACGCGTGGGTTCGAGCCCCACCGTCGGCCGTCCTTGAAATGGCTTACCGTGGGTTCCCCATTTTTAACTCCAGGCAAATGCTGGGACGGTACCTTCTAACAGGCCACGGCCGCTTCCTTCCACATCTTTGCCCAGTTTCATTCACCATCATTCATTTCATCTCTCATTAACCCCTCTCATGAGGTTGGCGTCAGGAAGGGCATCCGGCCGTAAAAACCATCCACCACTAAGACTTCCATCGCATCTCATCCCCGACCCCGTTGGAAAACGCGAATAATAAGGGGTCGACATATATTCATTTATTTATTGATTCATTTATAAGCAAACAAAAGAAAGAAAAGAGAAATATGAAAAGAAGAGAATAAATATATAAATAAATAAACAAATAAATAAATAAAAGCCATGGAGGGCTCAGCTGGGTTTCCCATCGTCGCTAATCCACTTTGAGTAGATTATATTAATATTAAATACCGAAGATAATTGTTCTCCCGTTTGCGTGTTGACCGAGTAAGAAAGTCAATCTTCACGTAGGATTATTTATTCACTCCGTTCGCCTCATTTCGTAGTGACTAGCATTCTTGGCTGTCACCGATGAGGCTCGGGTTCGATACCCGACTCTGCCAAGAAATGTAATTCTGGTCTGAGGGCTAGAACGGGCTACAATCAGCGTCGTGACGCAAAACAGAGAAGATGTGGGTTTAATCCCTACCTCAGACATCCTGGAAGTGGTTTTCCGTGGTTTCCCACGTTTACTCCAGGCAAATGCCGGGATGGTAGCTAACGTAAGGCGACGGTCGCTTTCTACCAAAATTCTACCTTAATTACAAATACACACATTGGTACAGACATCGCAGTGACACAGGTCATTAGACAAATTCTACACACACCAATGTCTACAGGATGTCGATAGGATCCTAAAAAAAAACAATAACAACATTAATGTATTAATTTCTCTTTATTCGTGTAGTTAATTATTCTTCCATTTATGGGCTAAAATCCTAAGAGAGTAAATTGAAAAATAAGTGGAATAATATTAATAATAATGTGTGAATACCCCTTATTATTCCCGTTTTCAGTGGGGTCGGGGATGAGATACGATGAAATTCTGTGGTGGATGGTTTTACGGATGGATACCCTTCCTAACGCCAACCTCATGAGAGGGGTTAATGACAGATGAAATGAATGATGGTGAATGAAACTGGGCAAAGATGTGGAAGGAAGCGGCCGTGGCCTGTTAGAAGGTACCGTCCCAGCATTTTCCTGGTGTTGAAAATGGGGAAACCACAGAAAACTATTTCAAGGAGTTCGAACATGAATTCCCCTCGATTTTCCTTAATTCCACTCGGTCCTCCAAGGGACCCAAAAATGAGTTCCTCAACTCCACTCCACAAGGGGTCGGCAAAGGGGTTATCCCCAATGACGTAAACAAATGTCATAGCCCTCCTGCTCGCATACCAAGGGCCGGGTCAAACACCTTCTGCAGCGCATGAGTGAATTCTTGAATGCAGCTGATTTTTCTGTTCTAGGTGGGAAAACACTATTTTCAGCATCCGCAGCTGATATCGAAAATATTTTTTATGTACAAATTATACACCTATTATTATCTAAATTTAATTTTATAATGTTTGACTAGTTTAAAAAACATACAAACTTTTAATGATGCACATGTTAAAAAACAATGCATAAAATTTGTAGGAAAAAAAAGACTTCAAAACGCTTGACCGATGGCGTGGTGGTGTTCGCAAGACATTGTTGTGCCATTGGTCAACCTCTCTGATGTCAAGTCCGCTCATACGTTAAATCAGGTATTAAGTTTTATTTTATTTATCGTATGGCTTTTAGTGCCGGGAGTGTCCGAGGACATGTTCGGCTCGCCTGAGTCTGTAGCTGCTTCCAGCGGACACCCTAAAGGGTGAGCTACAAGTTCCGTTCAATTTCAAGTAGTTCCAACTTTCGCCACCAGATATCAATGATACCTAGTGGTGAACGTTGGAACTTTGATAGAGCGTTCTGACGAAATCTAACCTAACAAATTTTGCTTTACACAAGTTTAGTCTGTGAAAGGATTTTTTACATGCCATAAATCTATGACATGGGACCGCCGGCTTTACTTCCCCTCCGAAGGAAGGCATACTGAAGGATTTTTAACGCTCTTAAAAAATCCGACGACTTCGGCCGGGTTTGAACCCGCTATCTTGGGCACAGCAGTTCAGCATGCATGGAGGGCTCAGCTGGGTTTCCCATCGTCGCTAATCCACTTTGAGTAGATTATATTAATATTAAATACCGAAGATAATTGTTCTCCCGTTTGCGTGTTGACCGACACATTATAACTTATATGGCAGAAAATACAAATGATTTAAAATTAATCATAATATTCTTTTAAATAAGTCTGCCAATCCCTTCGAGATTAAATTGTTAACTAAATCCTTTATTGTAATTTTGATATTAATTTTCTGAATATACATATTTAAGTGGTTATTTACAGTCTATTTCTGTAAACACTAGTTCCCGTTCGGTACGTTGAGGATCATTACACAACTACAACTGCCGTCAAACTACCGAAATATGACGTTATTACCAAAAATTAAATGCTCAAAATATGACCTAATGGTTAAAAATGTTCGAAATATACATATTTTATACTGTATGACAAATAAAAACCACTGTATTGTGACGATGATTTGCATCAGAAACCAATCGGACATGAAAATGGAGGCACAGAAAAAAAAAAAGATTTTTCCTAAACATCCGAGCCTTAATAATAATAATAATAATGTTATTTGTTTCACGTCCCTTTTAACTACTGTTACTTTTAGAGACGCCGGGATGCCGGAATTTCTCTCCAAAGTGTAATGATAGAAGCCATTATTTTTTTTCAGTGCTGGCTAATTCTAATAAACAAAGCTATTCAGTCGGTCAACAAACTTCCCACGGTGGGTTAGTGGTTATCGTGTCTGATTACTAACCCCAAGCTTGCAGGTTCGTTCCTGGTCGTGGTAAGTGATTTTTGAAAGGTGGCAAAAATACGATACACATGTCATACGATGTTGGCATGTTAAATAACCCTTTTAAATTCAGTAGGCCGTGTTCATAATGGCAAAATTAATATCGGGAATTTCCGCCAACACAAAGTTCCTCACTTCTCTACTAAAAAGCGCTATAGTGTCAAGAGCCTTAGATATCTAACCTCCTTGACTTTCATAGTGCTTCAAGGAACAACTAAATTCGACATACAAGCTGCCCTCTGGGTGTCAAATAACAAAGCCTGCACCCGGCACCCGAGGCTAAACGATATTATTATTATTATTATTATAGTCGGTCGACACGAATTGTATTTACATACCCTACAAACTAGCACGCCCTATATAGGCCCTTCAATTCGTGTTGACTGACTGAAAAGCTTTATTTTATATTTTTCCCCAAAGGGGATCCATGCCAATAAATCTACTGTTACGGCTTCCCCTTTTTTGCGCACCCTCAAATGCCAACTGACTGCGCCACGATTCGATCTTGCAACCTTGGGAACGGCACGACGCAGCCAGTCTAATAAGTGGAAGCCTTGGCAACTCAGCTAGGGGTCCCATGGTCAAGGAAGCTTTTAGTTTTACGTGACCGGTAATCATTCGATCATGAGGCACGGGACCACCTTTTTCCGTGGAATCCGAACCACAGGACATGGCATTTCACTTCGAAAATCTCACATGCATTGAACCTGGTCCACCTTGGTGAGAGGCCAACAGCTTGACCGCTGCACCACCATGATTCCATGGTCATTGAGTAGATTATATTAACATTAAATATCCAAGATACACTAATTATTCTCCCGTTGGCGTGTTGACCGAGTGAGAAAGTCAATTTTTGTATGTAGGAATATCGGATTACCGTAATAAAATCCCACTAGAATGTACGATGTCTTTCTTTTAAAAGTGTTTTGAAACAACGGTAGTGAACTTGAGCGGCGGGGAAGGAATGATTCTGGATATTCCTAGAAGAGAATTACCGCTCTGGAGGGGAGGTAGGGGTGGTAAGCAGGATTCAAAACGCTACAGTACTCAAGAGGCCAGTCTCCTGTAAAGGACCCTACCGAGTGCACAGTGTCCAGTGACAAGTATGGTTCCTATAGCGACAGCAAGTGTTCTCTTGTTCCTGAGTGTCTTACTTCCATTTGTACCAGCCCACCCTACACGGTATCAGCATGGTGAGTACATAGGGAAACCTTTTATTGTTTTCTTTGGCTAGACCAGCAGGACGTCAAACTTGTGATTGAGGATTTAAATTAATGTAAGATTGGGCCATCTTCTGGAGTTTAGATGGTACGATTGTGTTTTTTTTTAGAAAACTGTTTCTTTTTTGAATCGATTTAGGGTAAATAGAGGGTGCTGATCACGAATACATTATTAGTTTTGAACTCATTTTAATATTTTTACTTCAAAGTGCAAAAATCGAAGAAAGTGAAAATTGTCATGCACACTTGTTTTGAAATTATGGGTAAATCAGGAAATCAGGGTGCTGATCGTGAATATACTATTAGCTTTATAGGCATACACACTAGTACACAATTTTTCACACTAGGCCTAGTACAAAGTCCTTTAAAGTAAAAATTGTCATACACAATACACAGCTTTTCACACTATTACAAAGTCCTTCAAAGTAGGAATTGCCAATAAAACGAATTCACGATTAGCACCCTCGTTTCCTGATTTACCCATAGTTGATTTAAAAACAAGTGTGTTTGAGAATTTTCACTTAATTCGATTTTTGCTCTTTGAAGTAAAAATATTAATATGAGTGCAAAACTAATAATATAGCCTATTCGTGATCAGCACCCTCGATTTACCCTAAATTGATTCATAAAACCCAGTTTTCGAAAAAAAAAACACACACACACAAAAGAAAAACGTACCAGTTAAACTCAAGAAGTGCCCAATTAGCACCGGTTATCAGCCATATTCTACACACACCCAAACTACCCGGGGGTACATGACCGCGTTGTCGCAGGTCCTAAACTGAGGAACCAACCAAAGTAAGATTGGGACTTAGGTCGGTCCTTTTTCGTTAAAATGGACTAGCAATATTAACTAAGTTTATATATTTTTTATTTCGTTTACGGCCATTAGAGACCACGTCAAACAACTGTTACATTCATAGAAGCCTTCGTTGCATTCTTTTCCTGACAGTCTCGTTTCCACCGTCCATTCGCTGTTCAGCTTGCCTTATTCGTGAAAGCCCTTAAAGTTATAGACCTGCCGGTACTTGATTCTATTAGCGGTGTCTTCGCACTTTATACGGTACCCATTTTCTCCAGATCCTTCTTGACCTCCCTGAACCACTTATCAGAGATTTTAAGTCTACCATCAAGTATGGTGAAAATTCGCAATTCTTGAGTTGAAGTAGCACGTTTTTTTTTTTTTTTTTTTTCGAAAACTGTTTCTTTGGAATCAATTTAGGGTAAATCGGGGGTGCTGATCATGAATATACTAAAAGTTTTATTGGCATAGCCTACATACTAGTATACCCCCCTAGTACACTAGTACAGTCATAAACAATACACAGCGATTAGTTTTACCCTGAAGCTGCTATTTTCGATATGCATCGTGGACAATTTTTTTTTTGCACCTTGAAGGACTTTTTACTATTGTGAAAAACTGGGTAGTTTGTTTGACGACTTTTGACAATTTCTACGTTGAAGGAAGTGTGAAAAGCTGTGTATTGTGTAGACAATTTTTACTTTAAAAGACGGCATTTGTGAAGTTTAGATGGTACTTTTTTTTTCTTTTTCGAAAACTGATTTTTGGAATCAATTTAATATTTTTTTTCCTTCAAAATGCAAACATCGAAGAAAGTGTAAATTGTCATTCACACTTGTTTTTAAATCAATTATGGACAAACGAGGGTGCTGGTCGTGAATATACTCTTCCTTATGGATTCCAACAGTCGTTACTTACTTTGATACAATTCTGTATCTTCGCAACCTGTATTGTCCAACCACGATCTTCGGGCCCATTATCTTCCTAATTATAGGCTATTATTATTATACTAATTATAATAGCATACGTAATATGTTTATTGTTTAACCAAATTCTCTTCCATAAAGATTCATGAGGGCTCGGCTGATACCATTTCTGCACTAATAGGCACATTATTAGGTTTTTTTTAGTCAGCTGATCTGGCCTGTTTGCCAGATGAATGCAGTACATTTGCATTTGTCTGTTGGCACAGGCTAGAGTAAAATGTGGCTTTTCATCGATGTCTCTCTTACTCATGGCTGTAATTATATGGAATGAGGTATGGGTGGTGCTTAGTAATGACATTCAAGGCACAATCAGTACCTGTGGATGCTGTTTAAGTTTCTATTCGTAGGGTTAGTAGTGCTATACTGAATCAGTGAGGAAAGCAATGGGAAACTACCTCACTCCTCATCTTGCCTAGTACGCCTCAATAGCACTGCCTTGGGTTTTGTGGGTATCTGCCCACGTAACCTAATGGTGGTGCTTTTTGAGGATCCAACCAGCCTTCGGGTTGACCACCTAACAGACAGTCAGCTGATCGAATTGCGTGTGGTCGACTCGCGTTATTTTGTTGTTTCCAAGCTAATTATTAATTAATTGCCTGACTCCGTAGCTAAATGGTTATCGTGCTGGGCTTTGGCCCTCCGTGTCCCGGCCGGACCATCAGGGATTTTAATCTCCTGAGGTTAATTCCCGTGGCTCGAAACTGGGTGTATGTGCCGTCTTCATCATCATTTCATCCTCATTACGACGCGCAGGTCGCCCACGGGCGTCAATTAGAAAGACCTGCACTCAACCTATCAGGAGGCCACACGATCATTTCATTCATTTAATTATTGGAGGTTTCTGATACATTGAGAGCATAAAGTTGGTTTTGGTTGCTTAGTTATGAAACCCCTATGGACTCCCAATTGGCAGGTGCAAAGCTAAAGGAACTAGGAGACTTATGTTACTTAAAAAGATAGTCAGTCTGAGACTAGACTTTATATCATTTCAAATAACGCATGCTACAAATGCTACACATGTTAGAAAGGCTCTTTCAACAGATTCCATTACCCATTAACTTAGGCTTCCCGCGCGGGGAACGGAGAGCGGGAGGTGCACTCTGCTGCATGAAGTTACGCCCTCGCCGTCTCCGTATCGCATAACGCCAGACCCCAGGAGTTAACTCAAGACTCGGTGCATATGCACTGAACAACATGACGTCATACACGCCGTAACCGTAACGCCTAACGGTAGACCAAAGCATAACGATGAAGTCGTCAAGATCATTTGAAACGATAAAAGCAAAATAACCAGTTATGTTAGTTATTGGGGGGACATAATAGCCAGGTCATCTTCCCCTAAACCAGTGATGGACGAAGCAAAGAGGATATAAAAGGTGGGTTGGCTCAGGCAAGGAAAACATTTCTACAAAAAAGGAATTTGTTGACATCAAATATACAGATTTAGGTATTTGGAAGTCATTGGAAGTTAAACTTGGACGGTTGACGCAGCACAAAAGAGAGGTTGGTCATACGTCTCACGGCTGGTGAGTTCGGGAGTTCATTTCAATCTATAATACGCTAAGTTCATCCGACAAAAAACTCAAGCTTCTCAACTAGAAGGAGTTGGAAGGTACGTGTTGTACCAAACTCATCCAAATTGTCTCAATAGTACAGGAAAAATCTTGCATTTCTTGAAAAGTCAACGGAAATATATTTGTTTAAAAAGTGTGTTTAAACAAATATATTTGATGTCAACAAATTCCTTTTTTGTAGAAATGTTTTCCTTGCCTGAGCCAACATACTTTTTTATATCCTCTTTGCTTCGTCCATCACTGGTTTAGGGGAAGATGACCTGGCTATTCTGTCCCCCCAATAACTAACATCACTGGTTATTTTGCTCAATTACGTAAATGAGTTTTCATTCGGTGGCGTAGTCGGTAGCATGCTGAACTGCTATGCCCAATATCCCAGGTTCAAACCCGGCGAAATCGTCAGATTTTTAAGGGCGGTAAAATCCTTCAGTATGCCTTCCTTCGGAGGGGAAGTAAAGCCAGGCCCATGTTATAGATTTATGGCATGAAAAAGATCCTACCACTACAATTGGTAGTATTTAGCTAAATTTGTAGGTTATTTGGTTAGAAACGCTCTATCGAGTTCCAACGTTCGCCACTGAGCGACAGTGGCGTCTTCTAGCCAAAGTTGGAACTACTTGAAATTGAATTTGCCCCAATTTCATTCCTCTTCATTCATTTCATCTCTCATTAACTCCTGTCACGACGTTGGCATCAGGAAGGGTATCCGGCCGTAAAACCATCCGCCTCATTGAATTTCATCGCATCTCATCCCCAATCCTGTTGGAAATGGGGTAGACAGCCATGTTCGACAGTGCATGAGGTCTCTTCAACTGTCACAAGAGGGGGGGAATGACGCCACTACAGTTGCCAACATGTGGGATACAAAATAGGCTACACCAGACTAATTAAAGATTATAATTGATGCGTCACTAACGCGTCCCGCAAGACATCATTGGGCTTTTATGTGCACAGCAGTACTGTAAGCGCGGGAGTTGCAATATTGTATTTGACGATAATTCACGGGCATAATAACGGATACAGCGGGATTTTTACTATACAAGTAGTGATCTAAATAAGAGACGCTGGGTGGGTTGTAGACAACGGAGGAGTCAACATCTATTACTACACCATTTCTTGATATACGAGTATTGATGTGAAACATCTTTCCACTCGGTAGCTGGACATTTTTGTGGGAGTGATTTTGGAAAAGGGACGGAAACAATGAGCACGCGTGATGGCGGAGATCGGTATATCGACGTACTGTAGGCCATGTGGCTATGTGGAATGTATATCGCATACAGTTTAGTTCAAGGTTTGGAGACCCCATTTAAGATATTCTTACAATAAATCATCTTCATGTTGTCGTTCTTTGGTGTGAAAATATTCATTTTATCATATTAGCTGAAAACAATTACAATTTATTAAATCTTCATACTTTTGCTGTATTCTTATTTAATGTAAGCACTCGATGTACTGTCGGCCATGTGGCATGTGGAATCTATATCGCATCAACAAACACTCCAAACAACGTAGGAATTCAGTATATTAACGCCGACTACTAACAATAATTGAAACTTCGTTGGTCTAAACATATCACTGGGAGAAACACATTTAATATACCTTCCGCACACCTAATTTTTAATCGCGCCTATACTTGGCAGTGCGCTGATCGACAAAACGAGGCTATTTTCAATAACATCGCTGGCATGGGTTCACTAACTGGCCGGTACAGAGCGCAGCTCGCATCAAGTAGGCAGTGGATTGCTTCCGCCACGGCAAATAACAATTCATTACGGTCAGGATTTGGCACTGGAGCTTTACAAGTAGTTATTTCAATGACCAACAGAGTTCACTCGTCAACAAGGGATTTGTGCTCCCGGGACACGCATAGTAGGATAACAAGGAGCATATAATAAGAGAGACGACACTCAATGCTAATTTTCTGGACGCTTATATTGGCTAGAATTTCGTAGAATTTCAGGACCACGTGGCAATGTTTGGGCTACAATGGCTACCAATCTCGCATATAAAGTAACTACGATTGACTGTGATCATTACGAACGCACATTACTACGTTCGGAACAGATTTTCAGTGTCTGACATTGAATGAAAAGCATTCGTTATTGCACCTCAGGAGGCGATATCGTTCCAAAAATGAAATACTAATGATGAGTTTTGGTGTGACATGTTGGTATGATTTCCAAATCTACGAAAACTTTTTTTCCATTTATTTGACTATTTGGAAGCCTACCGGTGCTTTTAATACAATATAAATGTTCTTAAT
Organism: Meconema thalassinum; assembly: GCA_946902985.2. Classification (NCBI taxonomy): domain Eukaryota; kingdom Metazoa; phylum Arthropoda; class Insecta; order Orthoptera; family Tettigoniidae; genus Meconema; species Meconema thalassinum. The sequence continues at coordinate 173,416,774 of OX336395.1, forward strand.
AATGACTAAAAGCTGTTAAAAATGATATAATCAAGAGTAATTAAGGTTTGCTTCATTGTGCCATCATAACCTCAAAACATTCGTAACCCCTCCTCGCCCCCAACCATGCTGTTCAAGGGCGTTTTCGGCCAGTTACTTTATTCACCACTAATGTTATTACAATGAAATGCTATGTTCATATATTTCATTCTCCCATAAATTCTTCCCCCACCCTCCTCTACCGCATGAGATCAATATAACCACCATATTCTATACAGTAATGTGAATTCAGGATGAGGAGTAGGTTTCGAGAAATGATAATTACTTTGTGAAAGACAGATTTAATTTATTTGAATACCGCTTTCAGCATGTTTACATTTTGTCTTTAACATTTGATTGTGCAGCTGAAAACAACCTTCAGAGATGTGAATACCAATGGTTAAGCTCTTTGAAAACACAGGAACACATGAGATCTTGAACGTGGTCAGTAGGCTACTTGGATGGTTGATGGCACACTGTTTTAAGCCACCCGACTGCCAACTCCAGCCTCGGAAACCCTCTTTGGAAAACTGCACCAGCCCCGGGTGGAAGATAAACTGCAAATGTCCAAAGCACAAGCCGAAGCAAAAATTACATTTCAATGTAGGCCTACACAGATAAATGCAATGCATGTAGTAGTATTATTGTAAATCAACACCACATATATGCAAATGGTCGGTAATCCTCCTTTCAATATAGCAGAGGCAGAGTGGGGGAATGTTTGTTTGCAGTAGGACTGTGAAGAGGAGCAGCACACGTGAGTTGCTCTTCTGCCCAGTCCTAGTGTAGGCTGGGCGCCTGATACTTGTTTCATTTATTACCCCTTATCTTCATGAAGCTAGAGAAGGACTCAAATGACGAATGTGATAAAGCTGAAACAGATTTGTGAACAGAAAAGTTTGTCCAGGGTTCTCTTATAGTTCAGAAGTTTGCAACACTATAGCACTACCACTTTTAACGCAAGTTGTTTTGTTGTTGCTTTTATCATTTGAGGGGCTTGGACATGGTGGTCATTGAGACCCATGTACTTAGGTGTGTGTATTTTTTTTACGATAACCTGTTGTAATATGGTGACTGTAGGCTATTAGTGTCTTTGTACTTTAGGTGAGGATTGGGAGGGAGACAGCCGTGGCCATAAATAAGGAACCATCTCGGCATTTGCCTGCAGTAGACGTGGTAAACCACTTCCAAGATGGCCTAGGTGGCAATCGAATCCACCTCGCCTCAGGATTGCCACATGAGGCTTAGCATCAGACCAGAATTACTTTTATGGGCAGGGCCAGGAAACGAACCAAGACCTCAGGGGAAAGAACCGAGAATGCTAGCCACTACACGAGGTGGTCAAACAAGAATTGTGTCCAGGCATGTATCTAGGCCTAATGGGTAAGACTAGGGAGTTGTGTGTCTACAAGGTATAGGGGTGACGAAAACATGGTAGCCTTTCTTCCTGGGACTACAAATTGTCATTCACTCATTGAGAATAGTTTCCAGCTAGACTGTAAAGAACCCATTACAGATTTGGGTGCTATTCAGCACCCAGAACAAATACTAGGTACTGAACTCCATTGTCATGCACAGGAATACAATGCTAACTTTCTTACATATTTCGAGTGATCAAGCTAAGAGAACTTAAACCCTCAGTGTAAGAAAAATGTCCCTACGATGCCAGAACAACCCTTGTTCTCTCAGCTATAAAATGCATGTTAGCAGGCTCCACCATCAAATAGGGAGGTACAATTTGACATGCTGCATATATAAAATGATGATTACTAACACAGTAAGACTGAAACCTACAATGAAGCAGCACCCAAAAGGAGCTAAGGGCTAACGTACACTACTGAATGAAGCCCTACTGTACTCCTACGCTTTTACATACAATAATGTAGTAGGCCTACACCTTGCAGGCTTTAGGCTAAGCATAATAGAGGACCAAAAGGAAGATAACAAAGTAGTCAATAAAGCCTACTATTATTTTGCTGGAGGGTATCTGTATTAATATCTTCTAGCAAGTACACAAACAATATTAACATATATTTCTAGAGCCAACAAACATTCTTTGTAGACTTCATTTCGACTTTTTCGCCCATGCCTAGGATTGTATCAATCCTTGCCTTGTTCCCTGGCACATAGGACACCAGAAGTCACAGCCATGCAGAGTGTATGTCAAAATAGGACCAGGGTCCAAGCCTGGGTGCTTCGATCACAAGTCACTTTGTATCTTTTAATACTGTACTTGTAGTATTTGATTGAGACAGCTGCATGCATGCAAGTATTAGCATAGGTAGGAAAATTATGGACATGGATAGGCCCTTCCGCATATCAAACTACTTAAGTAGCCTACCGTTAACTAAACTAAAGCTGATCCTGCATATTTACAAAGACTTGACAGAAGTCTTCAGCAAGATGAAAACAATTATTGTTTGGTACATTTGGCAGGAATAAATTACATACTGTGCAATATGTACAAGACTATCATACCTATATTCGGATGTTTACGCGAAAAACAAACAATCCATAAATTCTGATTAGTCAGTATAATTATACCGACAGAAACTATGACAAAGGTTTACATCTTAGCAATTAAAACCTACCCTACATATCAATTATAATGTTATCCCACGTTTAGAACGAACGTAGCTGTCGCCATTTCTAATAACACTGTAACGATTCGATCCCATACTTATTATATTTAAAGGGTTATTCATTTATCATGTTATTATTATTATTAATTAGTACATCCATGAGATGATTTTTATATCAGATAATTGTAAGCGGTTTTTATTATTATAGTCAGAAATATTTTTATTAACAATTATTTGTAAAGAGACGAAGTAATATATATATTGCAACAAGATTGCCAATACGGATCAACCCAATGCGTCACAAACTGAACGACGTAGTAATAATATCACCACAGCAAACTGCGTCATTTTCGAGATGCAAAGAAACCCAATATGAGTAACCATCACGTGCGCACAATCTAGTTCCTTCGAGAAGCAATGGAACATTATATTTCACGTATGGTGCAATCAATACGTCACTACTGGAGCCAAGGTACGCGTCAATGAATGGACAAGCCCCAGGTAGAAGGGGTGATTTGACTATGAAGTGGGGGCTGCTTACTACCACGTGACAAGGAAGATATAACCGCACACTCGCATCTACAGAGTCATTAGTGAACGACCACTCATTAGTGGCAGAGCAGCGACAGAGGTCCACCGACTGCTTTGTGAAATATCATTCATAGATTTTGCATAAATCATGTCTCGACATAATAACCACAATGTTGACAATATATATATAAGCTGACCATGGCTTATAGTTGAATACTACAATTAATCTAGAGATGGCAACACAATGGAACGTAGTATGCTGTATCAAATGACATACTACAACATTTTTTTAGAAATATGAAACGCAACATAGAGATCATCTTGCACACTTTTTTATGATGATACTTCAAAAGGGTGAGCAAACAATTAAATATCCGACGTCTCTGTAATATGTAACTTCAAGATAGATTCAATTCATTAATGTTTATTTCCTTTTAAATTAATTGCCGCATTGAGTAATTTTAAATTCAATTGTGTGACTATCACTATTTTGTAACTATTAATATTTTGTTTTTTGCATATAATAAATTCATTTTCTTTAACTTCATGACTGTAACTTTTCTTGTAGTTAGCACATACTATAGGCAAAATCAATCATGCTCCTTGATTAAATACTGGATTGGTTAGATGACTTTGTCTCACCACGACCAGGGATAATTAGGTCTCACTCTACTGCTGATAGCCGAGGATTAATTAATAAATTTCGATTCACTGTCTTAAATAGGAATCTGGCGCTCAACAACTTATTATATTATACTATCGCAGGTAAGGTCACACCACAGTGTATATTATTTATTCTTATTATGTTTGTTTTTATTGAACCACAATAGTTAACACCACGTTTAACGACTCATTAAAAATGTTACATTTGGCGCCACAAAGTAGGACACGAAAACCATTCGGTATTTAGGAGAGGAGTGTATAATTTCAGTGCAAATTGTCAGTGCTTTTGGGGGACAGTGAAGTGAAGTGAAATTTTGGAAGGGCAATTGTTATACGGTGTACTTCGAGATGTCGGAAGAGGAACAGAGGCAGTTGAGAAGTAGGGATGCAGTCAAGAAAGTTAATTATAAGGAGGTTGATAGTGGTAGCGATGTTGAGAGCGTAGAGAATAATACCAAGATGTCGGAGGTAAATCTTGAGAATAATCTTGAGAGTAATCCTGAAAATAATCCTGAGGTTAACCCTGACACGAATTCAGAGGAAAATTTCGAGACGAATACAGAGGTACATCCTGAGACTAGTGGGAGTAAGGAAAAAGAAAAGTCTATAGATATTCCTGACGATAAATTCAATTTACTCATGAGGATGTTGCAGAATATGGATGGGCGAAATCAGGAGAGTAAGAAAGATAATCAGGAAAGTAGAAAGGAATTCAATGATAAATTTGAGAAATTAGATAAAGATATGAATAAAAATAGTGAAGAGAATAAAAGAAGTTATTTGGAATTCAATGATAAATTTGAGAAATTATATAAAGATATGGGTAGGCTAAATCAAAATATGGAAGAGAGTAAGAAAGATAATTTGGAAAGTAGGAAGGAATTGAGTAGAGATTTAGGTGAGAAATTAGATAAGAGTAATCAAGAGATAAGAGAGGATATGAGTAAAATAAATCAGAAATTGGAAGAGAATAATGTAAAACTAGATATTGTGGAAACGATGAATAGAGAATTAAGTATGATATGCTACAGGAGAGTATTCAGGGGGTGAAACAGGAAATCAGAGGTGAAATTAAGGAGGAGGTAGAGATGAAGGCTAAAGATATTATTAAGACAGTAGATAAGAAATTAGAAGCAGCAGAAAGTAGGATTCAGGAAAGAATAGTAACTGTGATTGAAGATAAAATAGCAATTAAAGGTGAAAGTTTTAGAAAATTGGTAGAAGCGGAAACTAGGCAGGTGGTAGAGACTTTAGGGGATACTGAAGTAGAATCAGTCAAGACAGCCTGTAAGGAGACTGTAATTGAAAGTAGATTAGAGTCAGAGGAGATAGTAGGAGAAAACATAGTGGAGTTGGAGGAGATTGTAGGTGAAAGTAGGGTAGAGTCAAAGGAGATAGTAGAAGAAAGCATAGTAGAGTTCGAGGAGATTGTAGGTGAAAGCAGATTAGAGTCAGAGGAGATTTTAGATGAAAGCAGGATAGCTGTAGAAGAAATTATAGGTGATGAACAGCAGATAGCGGATATAATAGGAGAAAACATAGTAGAGTTGGTAGAGATGCTAGACATAGATGAAAGTAGCTTAGGTAAGGAACAGCAATCAGCGGAGATGATAGATGAAAGCAGGACAGCTATAGAATGTAGTGAAAAAGAAGTGGAGAAGATGAGAGAAAAGATAGGGATAGAAGTAGGTAAGATAAAGAAAGTACTAAGCACCCAAGAGATTAAGATGCAGACAATCATAGATAAATTAGATAGGCAAACTAGGGAAGAATTTAGTCCTGTGATAGAGGAAGTTAATATGAAATTATTAGTGGCAGAGAAGCGTGCGTTAAGTCATAGTCAGAAGAACATAATTAGTAAACAGGTTAAGAGGAGGAGAGAGATAGATAAGAGCAGAAGCAATAGTCCACGGGTAAAGAGAACATTAAGTGATAGTAATGGAGAAGTGAAAGGAAGACAGGTAGGTAGATATTTTAGAAGTAAAATGAAAGAGAAGAGAATCAAGTTGCTAGAGGAGAAAGAAATCAGGATGAAGGAGAGAAAGAAAGCATATGATGTGCAGTGGCGTACTGAATTAGCCAGACTTGGGGATGTGAGAGGGGGAAAACCGAAGTAGTGTTACTATGGATGAATGTAGTACAGAGGAAGTAGAAACTAATGTAACACGGAAGAAATTATGTGGAATTCTAGTTGAAGATAGAATTGAAGATGAATGTGGTAAGAACGGTGAAATGCCAGTGAACGTAGTTATGTAAATTTATATTACCGATAGTTACTGTTCCGTATGACTTAAATATTAAATAGAGAAGTTTAGTATGATTTAACAGAGGTAGATAAGAAACCTGCTGTGTGTAATTTTAATTCAGTCGTGAAGTTAGGATGGTAAGGGGCGCGTAGTGCCTACGCTTATTGATTTAGATTGACTAAAATCATTTAATTTGGAAGACAGAGATTGTCGTGCTATTGAGCAATTCAGGTAAGTTGAATGTGGGTCCTTAAGCTGCAGGTAAGTTGGAGGAAGTGAGGATTAAATTTTAAAAAGTAGAAAGGTTATTACATAGGTAAGTAATCGAAAGAAAGTAGTAATAATTATTATGGCAACCATAATTATGAATATAATGGTAATAAAGATTTAATTCAAAAGTGAGTGAAGATAAGATGATACAGTGGTAATAAAACTAGCGAGTTGAAGAATTAAGTATTGATTTAATAAAGAAGTTTCAGTTGAGGACAGCGAGGTTATCAGTGGATATATTTTGAGAAATTTATAAGTGGTTTAGAATTGTTAATGGTAATGCGTTGTATGAATTAACCAACATCGGGTTGAAATAAAGAAGTAGTAACTAATTAGGACATCTGATACTTGTTGACAGATATGTGTGTGTGTATGTGTGTATTTTCACGTAAATGGACGTGAGTTTGAAGAAGTAAGCCAACGAAGGTTGAGCAATGTGATTTTTAAGTTTTGGTAAGATGCCAAATGAAGTTGTTTTTTGAGGAAGTTTTTGGTAAGATGCCAAATGAAGTTGTTTTTTGAGGAAGTTTTTGGTAAGATGCCAAATGGAGTTTTAAGAAGTTTTTGGAGGATGAAGTAGGTCAGCGAGGTATATTCCGTTGAGCAATGAGTTTTTTTTATGGTGTCTACGGGACTACGTGAAGTTAATGTTGGGAGTTTTTTTAAGTATATATGGATGTATGCACACAAGGTAATAAGAGATTACAAAGGTAAGATTGTCCAAGTTTTAGTTACCGTTACGCACGTTTTAAAGATATTACAAGGCTTGTTATCGAGCTAAACCACTTTGTAGTAAAAAGTTACTAACGAATCAATTATGTGGTAGATTGTTGTCCTACACAGGTAAAAGTAAAAATAATAATTATATGGTTGGCATAATATTTTCTAGAAGTGAAAGGAATTTGTTATAATTCGATGTTTTGAGGATTTTAAAGATAAATCATTTTTTTTAGTAGACGAGAAATTAAGTTTTATTTATGTCATACGGAGTTAGTGAAGAGAAGTTTATATTTTTGAAGTCAAGAATAAATTAGTAAGATAAGTGTATACATAAGGGGTAATAATGAAGTTTCAATTAAAGGCAGGTGTAATTTACGCGTTTAATTTGATAGAGAAGAAAGTATCTGAACTGTGTTATAACTCAGGACTTGCTTTATGAAGTGATTTTGGGAGAATATTTGCCAATTAGGAGTGTCGGTGTTATTGACTATCAACTGGAACACTGTGATTATTTTAGGAAGACAATAGTTAGGAAAACAATGTGTGATATTATTATTCCAAGGAATTAGTCGAAGCATGTAAGATTTTTTAGCTGAAATTTAGTGTGTTATTGGTCAGTAAGAGGTGACCTGTAACAGTAAGAAGATGTGGGATTATACCACGAATAGGGGAGGTTTTTTGTATGTGACGTGTGATGTCACGATGAATTGTTGAGAGTTCTGAGAGATTCTGGTGTAGTAGGAATAAGCTATACTCCAGGCGGTCAGAACAAGTAGGAAGTGGTGTTTGGAGAACACGGTACTTAATTAAGAGTTTTGAGAGAAAACTAAGGGGGGTTTTTAGGCATTCAGCAAGAAGTCGAATCATGAATAGACTAAATTTAAAGTATAAGAGCATTAATATTTTGTGGAACGAAATATTTATTCCGAGGAGTTTGTCATGTGTTTTTGTGAAATAGTTTAGTGATATACGTAATTCAGGTATTGAGTAGTATTTTGTCCAAGTCTTAATCATTTTGTTATGGTAAGTAAGGAATGACGATACAGTAACGATATCTCGACGCTAAGTTAAATTTAATAATGTGAACAAGAAGTCAGATTATAAGTTCATTTGTGATTTTGAAAATTCAAGTTATTGTTTTCGAGAAGTAGTGAAGAGGAATTATGGTTTTATGAAAAGTTAAGAAGTCGTGGAGACTTAGGAAGTATTAATTTGAAAGGAGGCGGCCGTGGCCTAAGAAAGAATTAAGCCACGAAGGCAGGTGAGTAGTAACTTGGATATTTATGTGAAATGTTTAATAACTGCTTTAAGGTATTTCGATGTCATTATGTATTTGGGGAAATATTTACATGTATGACATATGCACTGAAATTGGAATTGCCTTAGGTATCTTGCTAAGTTATTTTTTTTCTTCAATTATTGAAATTTTACTGCATTTGAGTAATACTTTTTTAGAGACGAAAGGAATATTGTGTTGTTTGCATATCGTGTGCTGTGATAGTTTTAATGTGTTAATCAGCTGGAAATACAACAATGTAATTCTACACCAGACCGATGAAAACTACGTTCACTAGATATGAAGACAAAATTGTATGTCAAGCATACGATCACCAAGAAAAGTGCAGCGTTGACATATATGTCAAAATTAAAAGTGAAGGGCATTTATGTATATTTCTTTACAGCATAAATATAAAGAAGAATGAACATTATGAACATTTGGAAGAATGAGATAAATAAAAGTTAAAATGTGAATTTTTGTGAAGAATATCTTTCTTGTATATTTTTATGTATTGATGAAGAGTATATTGTATGTTGTCTTTTTGGGGGTTATAATATTTAAATTTATAGTTTTTTTTAAATGTTGGATGGGGTAAGAGAAATAATGTGAAATGTCATTTAAATTATTTATCTTAGGGGCGATTGTAACGATTCGATCCCATACTTATTATATTTAAAGGGTTATTCATTTATCATGTTATTATTATTATTAATTAGTACATCCATGAGATGATTTTTATATCAGATAATTGTAAGCGGTTTTTATTATTATAGTCAGAAATATTTTTATTAACAATTATTTGTAAAGAGACGAAGTAATATATATATATTGCAACAAGATTGCCAATACGGATCAACCCAATGCGTCACAAACTGAACGACGTAGTAATAATTTCACCACAGCAAACTGCGTCATTTTCGAGATGCAAAGAAACCCAATATGAGTAACCATCACGTGCGCACAATCTAGTTCCTTCGAGAAGCAACGGAACATTATATTTCACGTATGGTGCAATCAATACGTCACTACTGGAGCCAAGGTACGCGTCAATGAATGGACAAGCCCCAGGTAGAAGGGGTGATTTGACTATGAAGTGGGGGCTGCTTACTACCACGTGACAAGGAAGATATAACCGCACACTCGCATCTACAGAGTCATTAGTGAACGACCACTCATTAGTGGCAGAGCAGCGACAGAGGTCCACCGACTGCTTTGTGAAATATCATTCATAGATTTTGCATACATCATGTCTCGACATAATAACCACAATGTTGACAATATATATATAAGCTGACCATGGCTTATAGTTGAATACTACAATTAATCTAGAGATGGCAACACAATGGAACGTAGTATGCTGTATCAAATGACATACTACAACATTTTTTTAGAAATATGAAACGCAACATAGAGATCATCTTGCACACTTTTTTATGATGATACTTCAAAAGGGTGAGCAAACAATTAAATATCCGACGTCTCTGTAATATGTAACTTCAAGATAGATTCAATTCATTAATGTTTATTTCCTTTTAAATTAATTGCCGCATTGAGTAATTTTAAATTCAATTGTGTGACTATCACTATTTTGTAACTATTAATATTTTGTTTTTTGCATATAATAAATTCATTTTCTTTAACTTAATGACTGTAACTTTTCTTGTAGTTAGCACATACTATAGGCAAAATCAATCATGCTCCTTGATTAAATACTGGATTGGTTAGATGACTTTGTCTCACCACGACCAGGGATAATTAGGTCTCACTCTACTGCTGATAGCCGAGGATTAATTAATAAATTTCGATTCACTGTCTTAAATAGGAATCTGGCGCTCAACAACTTATTATATTATACTATCGCAGGTAAGGTCACACCACAGTGTATATTATTTATTCTTATTATGTTTGTTTTTATTGAACCACAATAGTTAACACCACGTTTAACGACTCATTAAAAATGTTACAACACCGCTAGTCACTTGTTATTCAATTTAGTATTGGATCCAACATAATACAGATTACGTCACTAAAAATGGAGTATACTGCAACCGTTGTCGGCATGCGGGCCCAAACAGTAAACAAAACGCACATGGCGGCCTTTGTTTTGGTTCTAATCGCCCATAACAGTGTCCCGCGCCTGGTAGGATAACATGTCACATGTTACACATCATATGCGACTACTGTAAGACTCGTATAATTTTTTAATTCATCATTACAAAATTTTATTGTATGAGTGGCACTTCATTCAGCTTAGCTCTGAATTCTTTATACTAGTTTTAAGAATATAAATTAATTAAAAATGCACCCTGCTGAATCTTTTCAAAGTTCAATTGAATTATTTAGTACTTGAAAAACTCACTCTTCCTGAGTTTTGAAATGAAGAAAGAAATAGCATACCGGTAAAAAAAAAAAAAAGTGGGTTTAACTGATGTGGCTTTTAAGACGCAGAGGTGATGAAATATTGACCAGGGGGAAATCTTAACATGCTAGTAAACCTACTGTCACAAGACTGTCGCAATCAATCATCCACAAATGCCATAGGTTTGAGTCTTGATCGAACTCGGAGGCAACCAACATAAACTGAATACTGTAACTATTCTGCAGCATTCAACTGAGCAGGCTGTGAACAATAGTTGTACGCTGCTTTTAAATGCGCCCGTGTTTCACGGGCGTGTGTTGTTAATTTATTTTAGGGACATCTTGGTCATCAGCTCCGTGTAACCTACTTGTCTGATAAAATGTATTTGTGTTGAGTAGGGACCGGATTTTTAGCCTATTTTCAATTTTGAAAAAAATAGGCTTATGAGATCACTTTTTGTCCGTGTGTGCGTGTGAGGTGTGTGTGCCGCCCCCCCCCCCTAATAAAATCTAAACGGATGGAGCGATTTCAATGAAACTCGGTAAGTTTATAGCACTATTCCCGGCGACCTCGACCGTGCCCTTCAAATTTTGTAACGTCTCAACAATCCAACATGGCGGCTGTGCGAAATATTTCACTAGCATTCAATATCTCCGAAACTATTACCGATATCGCCCTGAAATTGTGTACGGCGATAAAGGGTACTACTCGAAGTTCACATATGAGACTTTCAAAAACCTGGTGACTACATAATCAACATGGCGGTCAAGCGAATTTGAGACTTTTAAATAGACTTTTCTCGCGATTTAACTATCCAAACGTAATGAAACTTGGTACAGCACATGTTTATACACATTATAATGCACTGGAGTCTAATTTAGTTAAATTGTTTACATAACCTCAAAATGGCGGCTGTGCGAAATATTTCACTGACATTCTATATCTCCGAAACTATTACAGATTTCACCCTGCAATTTTGTACGGTGATAAAGGGTACTGATATAAGTTTACCTATGTATATTTCATAAACCTGTTAAGTACAAAACGAACATGGCGACCAAGCGAATTTGAAATATTTGAATAGTCATTTCTCGTGATTTAACTCTCAGAGCGCAGTGAAATGTGGTACAGTAAATGATTTTGCAGATTGTAATGCACTGCCGTCTAATTTAATTCAATTGTGTACATAACCTCAATATGGCGGCTGTGCGAAATTTTAAAATTAAGTTTTTATTTCTGGTGTCGTAATCATGCGATCGAAGTGAAAGTTTGAATAATGAAGCTAGGCAATAATTGTCCTTGAATGGTATATAACTCTATGGCCTATACATATAACAATCCTAAATGGCGAGCTTCCGAAATATTTAAATGGTTCTCAATATCTATGGATCTTTTACAGCAACCAAACTGATTTTCTTTATGTTCATAGAGACTATGAACATATGTTCACCTATAGGACTTTCAGTAAACTGGTGAGCACAAATCCAACATGGCGGCGACGCGAAGTATAAATATTTAAATGGACGTTTCTCGCGAATTAACTATCCGAGTGCCGTGAAACGTTGCACGTTAAATGCTTATACAAATGTTGATCCACTGGCATCTAATTTATTTCAATTGTTTGCATAATCACAAGATGGCTGCTGTGCGTAATTTTAGAATCTCGTTTTTACTTCTTGTGTTCTAATCATGGGATTGAAGTTTGAATACCACACGTACACAATAATCTTGATGTAATAGTACAAAAATAAAAATCCAACCTGGCGACCATCTGAAATATTTAGACGGTTCTCAATATCTACGAATCTGTTACAGCAATTAAACTGAAATTTTGTATGTTGATAGAGACAATTAACATGAGCAGGATATATGAAAATAGGCTGTATAGTTCTTCACGGAACTACTTGTTTGAAAATGCATATGCAAATCCATAGTTTGTGGGTTTTGGGATTTTTTGCATATTCAGAAAATAAAAGTATATTTTAGCATTTATACAGTTGAAATTAAGTATTTTCAAACATAGGTTTCGCCTGCATGTTGGAGATCCCTTGTAAGCAACTTTCTGAGAAGCAGATAACGAGATGACAGCACTCGTACCTAACGCAATGCTGCCTGGCTATTTGAAGAAGGGAATGGCGTGGGACATTCCTTTCACCATCTCGGCAGCCAGTAGCCCTGGGTTAGTTTTGTGAGGAGTTTCTTCAGTTAATGTTTAACTTTATTCTTAGTCTGCATATCCTTAACTCAAAATGCCTAAATAGAAGAACAGCAGAAAGTATTTATTAAAACACTGGGTGTCAGGTGTTAGTGATTATTCAACTGATGGCTCGGGACCGGACATTTATGCACTGAAAACGATTATAACAGACCTAATTTGTCTCCTGAAAACATTGAAAAACTAGCAATTATCTATTGTAATGCCTCTTTCTGCAGTGAATGATACAATGTATAAAGTGAGTTAATAAGATTGGCTTATTGAATGAATGAATGAATGATCGTTCGTGTGGCCTCCGGAGAGGCCTAGTGCAGGTCTTTCTATTTGAACCCGTGGACGAACTGCGCTTATTGTTAATGCATATTTTTCATTTTAAATGCATATTTTCTACATTTTTAGTGCATATTTTTAATCGTTTTCAGTGCATAAATGACCGGTCCCTAGTGATACATATTATTTCCCTTTGCTTATACATAGCTAAAATGATAATGCCCATGAATTACAATAGAACCTTAGCTATCATATAATTACATTTTTGTTCGACGATGTCGACATGTAAATATTATGTCAGAAAACTGTATCATAATGAGGGTCACTATAACTCTATTTTTCATTATGAAACAAGTTTCTCCCACCAATCAGAGCTCAAGAAACAGATGAGGATAGCATTGCATCTGCGCTGACTTCCACGGCCTTCTATTTCAAATTTCACTGCGTGGCGAGTGTTAGTGGGGTAATTGAGGAGGCCATGGGCGAATACAAGGTATTCGCTGCGTCCCATGCGGTCTGTTCAGTACATAAAACTGGCGAAATCTCTACTGATATTTATGTTCGAACATAAAATAGTTACAATTATCGTCGAATATAAAAAGTCGTATTCAACTCGCCTATTTATTTATTTACACTGTTGACGCCCACATTGGAGCACCAAAAATCAAACCTTATATACAAAGTCTTCAAATACTACAGTAGGTTCAGTTCTTAATTCTTGATAATTTTTTCCTTTCCCAATACTTCCTCATTCTGGAAGATCTTGCAGCCCGTTCTTCGGCAGATATAACATATTGCTTACGCTGTGAAATTTTGAATGTTAGTCGAGTGTATTTGTTATTCAGAAGCCGTTTCTCCTCTCTATGTTCAATTTGATGCTTAGTAATTTTCAATTCGTCTAAACCCATTTGTATTTCTTTAAACAATGTGATTTTGGTTTTACTATTCCAAAAGAAGTCAAAAAGTTGTTTCAAGAGTCTAGTATTGGCAAGCGGGATGTGTGTCCAAAAAACGCAATCCTTGGTTTTCGCATCGTGTCAATGATAGATTTACTTTCCTTGTAAAGTATTGAATTCGGCAAAAGTCTCCACTGGCCCTCAACCTGGTGTTTTTTATTGAGTATTGTCCGAAGAATCCGTCTATCAACCTTCTGTAGTTTGTCAGTTGTTGATCGGGTGTTGAGTTTAAATAAAGTTTCACTTGCATATGTTGCTTCTGGCTTAACGACGGAGAAATAATGTCGAAGTCTAGCATTAATAGAAAGAGACTGTTTCTTATATGTTGGCCAGGTAATCTGTTGTGCTCGTCGCAATTTTAGTGTCCTACTATCTATTGATGCTCTCTCATTGGCATTCCAAGTGATGATCTCACCAAGATACTTAATTTTTTTTTTCACAATCCTTATTTTCTGGGCATTATGCAGTACAATATGTGGTGTGTCAACTTGAAAAGATGCCATAATTTCTGTTTTCTCAAAGGAAATTTTCAACCCAACCTTTGCTGCTAATCGTTCCAATTCCTCTACCTGAAATTTAGCTTCTTCGATACTAGTTGCTAATAATGCTAGATCATCTGCAAAGGCGAGACAATTTAGTCGAGCATTTTTTCCAATCTTAACATTCGATGGACAAACCTTATTCCATTGACGCATAACTTTTTCCAGCACACAATTAAACAACAATGGAGATAATCCATCTCCCTGCCGAAGACCAGTATGGATTTCAAATGACTCAGAGGTTTCACTTCTAAACCTAACTCTAGATTTAGTATTCTTAAGATTGTCCGCAATAAGGTTAACAAGTTTTCAATAGAGATTCGCGATGGATACTATCATAAGCTTTTTGAAAATCAACGAATGTGATCACTAAATCTTTGCTCCTAATCCTGTGATGTTTTATTATCCATTTGAGACTGATAATTTGATCTGGACAGCTTCGTCCTGGACGGAAACCACCCTGATATTCACCAAGTTCATTATCAAGTTGTTCGTGAATTCTGGAATATAAAATCTTTGAAAAAATCTTATACGTGACATCCAGCAACGATATCCCTCGATAATTGCTAGGATCTGATCTATCGCCCTTTTTGTGTATGGGGTGTATAATTGCAATATTCCACTCGCCTATAAGGGTAATTAAGATACTCGTATAAAAATTATAAAACTCGCTTCGCAAGTTTTATAAACATACTCGTGCCTTAATTATTGCCAGTATAGGCTCGTTGCATAAAGTAGGACTACTATTATTCTTACATATTTTACGTATTTGATCATAATGACATTTGTTTTACATATTTCTACTTTTTAATGTAAAAAGCTTGCCACGGTGGGTGAGTGGATAGCGTGTCGGTCTACTAACCCCAAGATTGCAGGTTCGCCCCTGACCGTGGTAAGTGATTTTTGAAAGGCGGCAAAAATACGATACGCATGTCATACGATGTTGGCATGTCAAAGAACCCATTTGAATTCAGTAGGCCGAGTTCATAATGGCAAAATTAATCTCGGGAGTTTCCGCCAGCACAAAGTTCCTCATTTCTCTACTAGAAAGCGCTATTGTGTTCAAGGAGATTAGATATCTAACATCTAATCTCCTTGACTTTCATAGTCAAGGAACTACGAAATTCGACATGCAAGCTACCCTCTGGGTGTCAAATAGCAAAGCTTGCACCAGGCACCCGAGGCCATACGATATTATTATTAATGTAAAAATACATATTCTGTCTCTTAACTGTAAAAAAATAGCTAAAATGATAATGCCCATGAATTACAGTAGAACCTTAGCTATCATATAATTACATTTATGTTCGACGGTGTCGACATGTAAATATTATGTGTCAGAAAACTGTATGATGAGTCATAACACTATTTTTAGCCTATTTTCAATTTTGAAAAAATAGGCTTATGAGATCACCTTGTGTGTGTGTGTGTGTGTGTGTGTGTGTGATTCGTGAGTGTGTCCCCCCCCCCCTAATAAAATCTAAACGGCAGGAGCGATTTCAATGAAACACGGAAAGTTCATAGCACTAATCCCGACGTCCTCGACCGTGCCCTTCAAATTTTGTTACGTCTCACCAATCCAACATGGCGGCTGTGCGAAATATTTCACTAGCATTCAATATCTCTGAAACTATTCTCGATATCGCCCTGAAATTGTGTGCGGTGATAAAGGGCACTACTAGAAGTTCACCTATGAGACTTTCAAAAAACGGGTGACTACAAAACCAACATGGCGGCCAAGCGAATTTGAGACATTTTAATAGACTTTTCTCGCGATTTAACTATCCAAATGTAATGAAACTTGGTACAGCAAATGTTTATACAGATTGTAATGCACTGGAGTCTAATTTAGTTCAATTGTTTACATAACCTCAAAATGGCGGCTGTGCGAAATATATCACTGACTATCTATATCTCCAAAACTATTACAGATATCGCCCTGCAATTTTGTACGGCGATAAAGAGTACTGATACAAGTTTACCTATGTATATTTCATAAACCTGTAAAGTACAAACCGAACATGGCGACCAAGCGAATTTGAAATATTTTAATAGACTTTTCTCGTGATTTAACTCTCTGAGCGCAGTGAAATGTGGTACAGTAAATGATTTTGCAGCTTGTAATGCGCTGCCATCTAATTTAAATCAATTGTTTACATAACCTCATGATGGCGGCTGTGCGAAATTTTAAAATTATGTTTTAATTTCTTGTGTCGTAATCATGCGATCGAAGTGAAAGTTTGAATAATGAATCTAGGCAATAATTGTCCTTGAATGGCACATAACTCTATGGCCTATACATATAACAATCCTAAATGGCGAGCGTCCGAAATATTTAGACGGTTCTCAATATCTATGAATCTTTTACAGCAACCAAACTGATTTTTTTTATGTTCATAGAGACTATGAACATATGTTCACCTATAGGACTTTCAGTAACCTGGTGAGCACAAATCCAACATGGCGGCGGCGCGAAGTATAAATATTTAAATGGACGTTTCTCGCGAATGAACTATCCGAGTACCGTGAAAGGTTGCACGTTAAATGCTTATAGCCTACAAATGTTGATCCACTGGCATCTAATTTATTTCAATTGTTTGCATAATCACAAGATGGCTGCTGTGCGTAATTTTAAAATCTCGTTTTTACTTCTTGTGTTCTGATCATGCGATTGAAGTTTGAATACCACACGTACACAATAATCTTAATGTAATAGTACAAAAATAAAAATCCAACCTGGCGACCATCTGAAATATTTAGACGGTTCTCAATATCTACGAATCTGTTACAGCAATTAAACTGCAATTGTGTATGTTGATAGAGGCAATTAACATGAGCAGGATATATGAAAATAGGCTGTATAGTTCTTCACGGAACTACTTGTTTTTATTATGAAACAGTTTTTCCCACCAATCAGAGCTCAAGAAACAGTTGTGTGACCAATTAGGTGAGGATAGCATCGCACCTGCGCTGACTTCCACGGCCTTCTATCTCAAATTTCACTGCGTGGCTAGTGTTAGTGGGGTAATCGAGGAGGCCATGGGCGAATACGAGGTACTCTCTGCGTCCCATGTGGTCTGTTCAGTACATAAAACTGGTGAAATCTTGACAGTTATTTATGAATATTTATGTTCGAACATAAAATAGTTATAATTATCGTCGAACATAAACAGTCGTATGCAACTCTCCCATAATGGTAATTAAGACACTCGTATGAAAATTATAAAACTCGCTTCGCATAAAGTTGCATAAAGTACTATTATTCTTACATATTTTACGCATTTGATCATAATGACATTTGTTTAACATATTTCTACTTTTTAATGTAAAAATACATTCTCTCTAAACTGTAAAAAAAAGAGTATATTTTCGCAAATGAAATATACGGTAATTGAAACCAGTCTGTATGACGAATATTTGTTCACTATACCTCGTGCCCCGCTGGCATCGGGAGAGCGTGGGTTAAAATTCCACTTCAGCCGTCCTGAAAAATGGTTTTCGTTTCCCATTTTCACCACCAGGCAAATACTGACGTTTCTTTTCAATAAGTCCACATGCTTCCCTGAACCGTCCTGAAAAGAATATAAATGGCCATTGACTGCATTGATACGAAAAATTAATTTTGAAAACATAAGCTACGATACGCTACACTTCCGGACTGCGCCAACAAACGTTCTGTCGAATAGTGCTTCAACACGAAAATAATGTTTTTCTTAGATGGTTGTTTATTTATTCGTGTCAGAAGTACCAAAAAAAGACATAAACATGAAAGAAACAAAATAAACACAAGATCATGCAACTTCAAACGGTTCCTGCCCATTACGTCGAGAGCATTTGAATTTGCTTGAGTCAAATCACTCATTGTACATCTAGATGGGCACAACGGACTACATAAGGGATGTTGTGTTGTTTGAAATAAGCTACAATCACATAAAACCGTCTTGGTCGGAAAATGCCACTTATAAAAGTTATCCCTTCATCTTGCAACTGAAGCTCGCAGTCTGTTCAGAGATTTCTAGATTGGCCGGTTCTCTGTGTGACCAGGAGGTCTATCCAATCAGGTACATTGCTGGTTCTGTCCTTCCTGTTACTTTCTCCACAGATACCTGGAGTTTTCAATAGCATTGTCATTGCATTTTCCTCGTTCAGGGTCTTGATTTTTGCTTGGCAAGGACATAGTCGCTCACGCGCTCCGCCAGTGACAGCTCAGTTCCCGGCGACCGCGCGCCCGTATGTACGACAGAATACGGCGCTTAAAATCAGTATCATGCATTTTTACTCACCATGCTTACAGTAGATGCTGAAAATGTTCCCCATCCGCTGCCAAACATAACCGGCATCTCCGTATGAAGTTTCCTGTTACTCCGGTTAATTTAGCTTCAGTAAGGAAATAACGACATTTTCGTCTATTTGTATTGTTTACTGAACCTGTACATCTGAATCTCTTCGCCAGTTGATTTATTGTCCGATTTATAGGAATGGGTCTCCCTGGAAATGTCATTAGAAACTTTTGTCTTGTTCTAGCGCACGATTTCCTGCACTTTATGTACGTATCGTGCAGATATACACGTTCACGTAACGAATATTTCACATAAGGCATTACAGCGCTATACACAATCACAATAAAACACTACACAATAAGATATACAGTACTGGTACACAGTAGCTTTATAAAACACAAGACTGAAACGCCCAATTAGCTCGGAGCTCACGTCTACAGAATAGCGAGTGAATACCCGGGCAATACGGCTGGAGACCACGCCCCGGGGACCGGCGACGAAGATCGAGCGAAGGTCTGCATAATAGGACTACGTGCCGTCCATAGCGTGTTAGGTCATGTAGGTTTGGATATTTCCCCCTCTGTGATGTCAGTGTTTGTCATCATTAGGGCTCGGATGTTAAGGGAAAATACTTTTTTCCTTGCCTCTATTTTGATGTCAGATTGTTCTCTGATGCAAACCAAGTGATTATCGTTACAATACAGTGGTTTTTATTTTTCACTAGCTGAAGTAGGCTACCCGTTCTTCGCTGCGGGTCAAAAATAAATTAAAATGTGAAGGTGACAGTTAAAACAGGGGATAGGTGAGGTGCTGCGCGGAAGGAGAGTAAGGATGGAACATTTTGTCCAACTACACCGCTCGGCGTTGACCGTGTTTTATAGCACAAATTTAGATTTGACTCTCTAACCGATGGAGATACACGAAACGTGATAAGGACCTTTCAGATAAAAAAAATAATTTTAAAACCTCGTAGATGCCATCGAAAGTTTTTTCTTTCTTAGCGTTCTCTTTTTATTTGAAATGGAGATATTAAAGTTTGAAGCCAAAGGGTGTAGTGACGTCACTAAAAATGGTCGCCATATTTAAATAGTGCGAAGTATAGAAAGCAAAAGTAGCCTATTTGTTAACCAGGTAAATCGGACCAGTGGTCTTGCGTGATTGAATAATGCACAGACACATACCATCTCATTTTTATATATCAGTATAGATTTAAATGCATATTTCAAAACATTTTTTTACCATTAAGTCATATTTTGAGCATTTTCTGGTAATAACGTCATATTTCGGCAGTTTGACGACAGCTGTAGGTGTGCAATCATCCTTAACTTACCGAACGGGAACTAGTTTTTACAGAAATAGACTAAATAACCACTTAAACTGTATAGCGGCGATTCGGTGGCGTAGTTGGTAGCATGCTGAGCTTCTATGCCCAAGATCGCGGGTTCAAATCCGGCCGAAGTCATCGGATTTTTTAAGAGCGTTAAAAATTCCTCAGTATGCCTTTCTTCGGAGGGGAAGTAAAGCCGGCGGTCCCATGTCATAGATTTATGGCATGTTAAGAACCTTCCACTAATTACACCTATGTGAAGCTAAATTAGGTTAAAAAATGTAAACAACGCTCAGGTTCCTACGTTCGTCGTCGGGAGCCGACTGCGATGGCGTCTAGTAGCAAAGTTATGAACTAGTACTTGTTGACGGTGACGTTTGGTGGCAAAAGTAGGAACTACTTGAAAAATTCAAAGTCTGCAGTCCTTACTTGAATTAAGAAACAGAAACGTACACTAATACAGTCATCACAATTAACACCGGTTATCAGACAGATTCTACACACACCCAAAGTACACGGGGCTACATGACCGCGTTGTCGCTGCCCCTAAACTGAGGAACGAACCAACCAAACTAATTAATATTAATATGAAAATAGGAATAACAAGTTTAGTTAACAATTTAATATCGATGCGATTGTCGCTTCGATTTATAATTATTTTAACTTCACCATATTTAAATCGGTCATTTTCAGGTCATACTTGCTTGCTAATTTGGTCTACTTTTAAGGTCTTAAAACATCCAAGCCCTAGTCATCATAAATACGCAGTATTTCACAATAACGTATTGTGTTTGTCTGTGCACACAATAAACTATTGTTTCTGCAGCCAAATTCAAACCCGGCCGAAGCCGTCGGATTTTTTAAGAGCGTTAAAAATCCCTCAGTATGCCTTCCTTCGGAGGGGAAGTAAAGCCGGCGGTCCCATGTCATAGATTTATGGCATGTTAAAGATCTTTCCACTAATTACACCTGTGTGAAACTAAATTGGATAGGTTAAGAATGTAAACAACGCTCTTAGGTTGCTACGTTCGTTGCCAAGAGCTGACTGCGGTGGCGTCTGGTAGCTAGTTCTGAACTAGGCCTAGTAGTCGTTGACGGTGGCGCTTGGTGGCAAAAGTAGGAACTATTTGAAAATTCAAAGTTGCAGTCCCTACTTGAATTTAAAAAAAAAAAAAACAGATACACACACTAATACAGTCATCACAATTAACACCGTTTATCAGACAGATTCTACACACACCCAAAGTACACGGGGCTACATGACCGCGTTGTCGCAGCCCCTAAACTAAGGAACCAACCAACCAACCTGCAGCCAAAGTTCAACGACCTCTCTTCTTAGAATTAACCGAACTATTAGTGGAGTGGAACAAGAGGAGAGACCTAGAGGGGACAGTTTAACCACTAATGACAATGCCCACCCGTCGAGAAGGTTGAGTGAGTCTTATGGGCGAATGTATTTTAAATCCCATTATTAGAATATGACGTTTGTATTGATGCGCGCTGAAGAGTTGACTATCGCGACGGGTGGTGGGGCGAGGAAGCAACTTTTTTTTTCTCTCTCTGTTACCTGTCACTCAGCTATGATCCTTCCTGAAAGTATTAGGCAGAATTCGTGACTTATCCTATTATTATTATTATTATTATTATTATTATTGAGACTCCGTGGCTTAGGATGCAGCACGCCCATCTCTCACCGCTGGGGTCCGTGGTTCAATCCCGGTCACTCCATGTGAGATTTGTGCTGGGCAAAGCGGAGGCAGACAGGTTTTTCTCCAGGTGCTCCGGTTTTCCCTGTCAATATTTCATTCCAGCTAAACTCTCCACTATCATTTAATTTAATCTGACATTCCTTTAATCATTACCCCAGGGGAGTGCGACAGGCTTCGGCAGCCGGCACAGTCCATATCCTCGCCGCTAGATGGGGGCTTCATTCATTCCATTCCCTGACCCGGTCGGTCGACTGGAAGCAGGCAGTGGATTTTCGTTTCACTATTATTACCATTAGTATACGCGCATTATTTCAATCCGATTTATTTTAAATTGTAGGTATTAATGTAACCAATGGCCATGTACTTATTTTTCAGGACAAGGTTTTTCAAAGCATCGAACCAAATTATCAAAATCATGCTTGGTTGAGCAGAAGAGCCGTTTTAGTGGCTAAAGATGTAGACGTTAACCGTATGAACATAATCATTCTAAACAGATTTGCAGGTGAAACAGTGTCATCTAAGTCCATTTACGCAGTGATGAACCAAAGTGAAATAGTGAATTTTCCAACGGAATTTCTTATTTCTCTCGAAATTCCCAGATTACCGTCACACATTCAGTCATACATACCAACTCTCCCGATTTAGGCATGATACTCCCTATTTTACTCCATATCTCACGCCCTCCAACTAAACGTATTAAATCTCCCGATTTCTTCAAATCCCGTGTGAGGTAACTAACTCCATTCATCCATCGAACAAATCGATTTTACGTGAACGTGTGTTTCGATACCGCAGTTTCGCTTCATATCGATAATTTATAGATAATTCTCCATAGCTACGCGTCCCGCTTAGTTGAATTTGAATATATATTGTTTGAAGTAGTCGATGGGTAATTCAGCGTGTGTTCATAGAGGTTTTCATAATAGCCTGTGGGTGAGAGTGGTAGGTTGCGGAATATGGTGTTTAACACGTGACATTATGTGTGCATAACTTCGATGTTTTGGCATTAATATGCCGGTAGGCTATTGTGCTTTTTCAATCTGAGTGATTTTGCCGGTTCCTCGGTAATACGCGAAGAAATATGATTACATTGGTTAGACATCGCTCGTCTTCAAAACCTCCCAATTTTTCAGTTTGAGAGGTTGGCAGGTGTGCATTCTGAATTTGAAAATTGGAGTGCCAATTATATTAATGCAAAACATCAGCCTAAGTTATGTAATGGCACACGATTAGTAGTTTAAAAATTGATGAACAATCTCATTAGGGCGACTATTCTCATAGTACAACATAAAGGTGATGACGTACTACTACTTCGGATAACACTCATCCCGACCGACATGGCGTTCCAGTACAGACGACTTCAATTTATAATGCCCCTTGCATTCGCTATGACTATCAATAAAGCGAAAGTACAATCTTTGTAAGTGTGCGGTTTGAATTTATAAGAAAATTGTTTCTCTCATGGGCAATATACGTCGCATGCTGCAGGGTCTGTACACCGTCTGATCTCTTATGTTTATGCAGAAAACGGACAAACAAAGAATGCAGTCAAACCACTAGCTTTACAATAACAAATGATTTCGTGTGGAAAAACATACCGTTTTCTTCCTTTCCACAGCATATATTCAGCAACGAAGGCAGGATATTGCAATGGATGACGTGTTTTCTTAATGAATCTAGGTTCGCTACAATACCTTCATTTACTTACCCATTTCATATCAGACTGAGCCACAGCAAAACTAGGGGCAGATGACCTCGTAGTTCCGCCTCTTAAAACAACACTACACAGCGAAGCGTGGCCGGGTTAAGCTAGTTATTACTATAAATAGTGTTTCTTAGATTACAAACGCAGTACGATGAAACAAGATGTTCAGTAGGGAACATATAGCCTACTTTCTCCTAAATACATTGGCACTCTTTGTACTTTTCAAGGAGTATAATTGAATGTACGTTGTAGTAGCTTGTTGACATACGTGCTATACGGATATTATACGTTGATTCATTGAATCCTCACCTGCATTTTATACACACACACACACACACACACACACTAATACAGCCATCACAATAACACAGGTTATCACACAAAATTCAACACTCACCCAAGTACACGGGGCTAAATAACCATGATGTCCATGTATCTCAAATGAAACTACAGCAGCTTACTACCCAAATCCTTCCTCGTATAAAACTAGACAAACTAGTAAGCCTACAGACATCACAGTAGCACAGGTTATATATCAGACAACTTCTACACACACCCAAGTACACGGGGCTACAGGACCATTACGCCGAAAAACCCCTAAAGAATCAACAACAATAGACTCTACCGCAGATGAATTTAATCGATGTAGTAGTGTTGAAATATGTGGTGTTATAAGCGTATCTATATAATATTTTCGATCGCAAATGCACACTATATATGCTTAACATTATAACGTGTGAGTAGTTGGTTGGTTCGTCAGTTTAGGGGCTGCCACAACGTGGTCATGTAGCCCCGTGTACTTTGGGAGTGTGTAGAATCTGTCTGATAACCGGTGTTAATTGCGATGACTGTATTAGTGTGTGTTATCTGTTTTCAATTCATGTAACGACTACAGACATTGAATTTTTTCAAGTAGTTCCTACTTTTGCCGCCAAACGCCAGTCAACGACTACAAGTTCAGAACTTGGTTACCAGATGCCATCGCAGTCGCCTCCTGGCGACGAACGTCGGAACCTAACAGCGTTTGTCAAATGTTGAACCTAATTTAGCTTCGCAGGTGTAATTAGTGGAAGGTTCTTTAACATGTCATAAATCTGTGACATGGGACCGCCGGCTTTACTTCCTCTCCGAAGGAAGGCATACTGAGGAATTTTTAACGCTCTTAAAATCTGTCTACTTCGGCTGGGTTTGAACCCGCGACCTTGGGCATAGAAGCTCAGCATGCTACCAACTACGCCACCGAAGCCGCCTGAATAATATATATTTTAAAATGGTAATATCCTACCGGTCACCTCTTGAGGACAGTTGAAACCTCCCTATGTATGATGAGTGTATTTGGTAAGGCCAGGCCTTGTTGAATCGTAAGTTACGGTTTGGCTATAACACTTGCGTGATTCATACATCCGCCATCTTGAAAATATTTGACTGATGACCTTGTAGTTTGGGTAAAATACGCTTCCCGCTTTAAATTATATTGTTGCAAAATTTGGTAGATCAGACGATTAGGTTAGTCGTAATTTGATTTAAGCTTTGAACACTTGCGTGGCCGCAATTACGTTTCCGTCAAGATGGCGGTGATATAAAACATGACACTGAGGTTCCCTTTGCTAGTGCTACCTCTGTACCAAATTTCATTCAATTCGGTTTCACCTTGTTTGAATTCATAGAGGAGGGGGTGGGGGGCGCAGATCTACTAAATCCCACACACACTCGCAGACTGACACACAATTTTTTGGCCCTGTGTAGATCTCATAAGTCTACCTTCATATTTTGCCAAAATCGAAAGTAGGTTAAAAATAAAAACAGTGAGCTTTAGGCAGGTCGATTTCATACATATGTCAGCTAATGATCTCCATCTGGTCGACATACGAATTTTTCTTTTCACACTCTCTCTCGCTCTCTCTCATATGCCAGCGATGGACAACGTTTTCAGAAACGCAGTTACATACAGAAGCTTGTTGACGAAAGTGAGCGGGTAGGCCACATTCCTAGCGCAACGCTTCTCTCTGGCTTCCATCAATAGCATAGATGCCAAATTTGTCAAAGATTAAATATGTAACAGTGGCGTAACAAGGACATGAGTAAGAGGGGACAAAATGATCAACATCTATAGGCTACGAATATTTGAAGTGGTGTACTCCATGTTTGGTCAGGAATATTAGTATTTTCATACACATCTCACCGTATCAGTAGAGGACCATTCAATTATTCCAAACTAGCTGAAGTACCCGTGCTTCGCTACGGGTCATAAACCAATTAAAATGTGAAGGTGACAGTTAAAACAGGGGATAGGTGAGGTGCTGCACGGAGGGAGAGGAGAGTAACGATGGAACATTTTGTCCAACTACACCACTCGGTGTTGACCGTGTTTTATAGCATAAATTTAGATTTTACTCGCTAACCGTTGGAGATACACGAAAAGTAATGAGGATCTTTCGGATAGAAAATCAAATTTTAAACCTCGTATATGCCACCAAAAGCTTGCTATTTCTTAGCGTTCTCTTTATTTGAAATGGAAATATGAAAGTTTGAAACCAAAGGGTGTAGTGACATCACTAAAATGGTCGCCATCTTTAAATAGTGCAAAGTATCTAAATCAAAAGTAGCCTATATGTTAACTAGCTACTTCCATGTAAAATTTCATGTAAACCGGACCAGTGGTTCTTGCGTGATTGAGTAATACACAGACACACATAATCTCATTTTTGTATATTAGTATAGACCTATATAAATCCATTCTTCTTCTACGGACCACGCTATTTCAACTGCCCTTTTCAATGTCTTTGCACCTGAGCTTTAACGTTCGCGCAGTATTCCAGCATTAGTTTCCTATGGTGTTCCATCCTCGCTTTAGTCCATGTTTTGCCAGTTTCTAGTTTTGTCTGTTCTTGGCAACCATGACATTCTTGCGAGTTTCGACTCAAGTGGAACACCTTTCTGGATATCAGTGGCGGCTGGTGACATTGTTGCAGCGGTGCACAACTCCCAATAATTTTACACCTAATTCGTAGTTTCTTTTCCTTTAATGTTTTAGTTTTATAGATCTAATGCACTCAAAAATGTGTTAAACTCATCTATATTTTGATATTATTTATCCAAATGCTTCACACTGTACATATAAAAGCTGCCGCCTTCAAATCAAACTCCAGGGGGTTAGCTCTCTTGTGGCAACTCCCAAGCAGACAGCGCGGCGTACAGGACGAGGCTGGACGAGGCCAAGCTTGTGCATAGCATGCCGACCAGCATGGGTAGCAGGGAGTTGCAGACGAGCTGCCAGCCCCCTGGCAACACTCGGTTCCAAATGGCCTCGTTAGACTGCACCACTCTTTGGAAATGACAACACCCTCGATTTCTCTTACCCCGCGAAGGGTAGTTTAGTTAGTTAGTTATTTAGTTAGTTAGTTATTGTTGTTTTAAGGGGCGGAACTACGAGGTCATCTGCCCCTGAAGGGTAGTTTCTTTCCCACACCACTAGAGAATGCTATACCACCCACAACGGTACAAATATCGGAATTTCATAGGGAGACATTAGTTGGTTCACACCCAATTATTTTTAGATGTTTTCTCATCATAACTTCATTTAATATTTTTGTCAATTGTTCTGTGAAGCGAGCCTAAGAACGCCGCCGTGCTATAAGTACAGTAGAACTATTTTGCGACGTATTGTTGGTGTTCTTTAGCGGTTTATGTTTGCTTTTACCACTCTTGTTCTTGCGGTATTTGGGTTGCGATTAGTTCTGTATTTAGTTGATTTGAGTATTTTGGTTCCAGGCAGATACTTAACTGTGCATTTTTATTATTATTATTATTATTATTATTATAATTGTTTGGTTGATTGTGAGTAGACCTATGCATTCACTACGAAATTTCTTGGCTAGCAAAATTCAGTGTTTTGTTAGTTTGCTTTTCGCGCCCCTTTCGATGTAGCACCCAGATTTATCATCTGTGCATCTTGTAAGTTACCGTAGTATTTTATTTTAACGGAATGTTTAGTTTGAAACATTAATTGTATTGTGGAGTGTGAGTGAAAATGAAGAGAGTAAGTAATTTGCTAGTCAGACAGTTTTTCCAGCTCCCTGATGACGATAAACTTACAGTAAAAACACTCGGTGCACCATTACCGGATAACTATTGTCCAAAATATAAGTATACGAGGGCGTTTAAAGGAGATATTTAAGGCAATAATAATTGGTTATGAGAATGCGATATTAAAAACGCTTTATTCTGTTTTACATGTTTGTTGGTGGAGAATTCGCGTGGACCAAAATAGGAGTTATGGAAAATAATCCCTAAAATAAAGAAACATGAATCTTCAGCTGAGCGGCTTCGGTGCCGTAGTTGGTAGCATGCTGAGCCTCTATGCCCAAGATCGCGGGTTCAAACCCCACCGAAGTCATCGGATTTTTTAAGAGCGTTAAAAATCCATCAGTATGCATTCCTTCGGAGGGGAAGTAAAGCCGGCGGTCCCATGTCATAGATTTATGGCATGTTAAAGAACCTTCCACTTATTACACCTGTGTGAAGCTAAATTATAGGTTAAAAATTTGAACAACGCTCTTAGGTTCCAACGTTCATCGCCAGGAGCCGACTGCGGTGGCGTGTAGTAACCAAGTTCTGAACTAGTAGTCGTTTACGGTGGCGTTTGGCGGCAAAAGTAGGAACTGCTTGAAATTCAATGTCTGTAGTCCTCACTTGAATTAAAAACAGATAACACTCACTAATACAGCCATCACAATTAACACCGGTTATCAGACAGTTTCTCCACACACCCAAAGTACAGGGGGCTACATGACTGCCTTGTCGCAGCTCCTAAACTGAGGAACCAACCAACCAATCTTCAGCTGTTTGAAATTGACACTTTTTGGAACTGTTAACGAAGATGCACAATTGGACAGTGCCTATAGAAGGTAAATTGCGGAATATAACGAAGATGTTAGGCACAATAGATATGTATTAAATATTGTAATAAACTGTATTCGTTTCTGTGGTTCTTTCGGACTGGCCTTGCGTGATCATGATGAAAGTGTAACATCAACAAATCCATGTGTTTTGAGAGAACTAATTAATTTTACCGCTGAGTTGGATGCTGTGTTCAAGGTCATTTGGTAAGGGCAACTGTTTTCAAAGGAACGTCCAAAACAATTCAAAATTAATTTTTACAGATTATGATGGAGGTTTGCCAAGAAGAAGAATCAAAGCAAATAAAGGAATCGGACATTTTTGCCATTATAGCAGATGAAACTAGTGATATTTCAAACATATTTCAGACGGCTGTTGTGCACCGATACGTAGTAAGAGGCAAACAAAACATGATGCACACACATTAGCAGCGTGTTTACTGGATGAATTAAAGAAGCAGAAATTGAACGAAACTCCGCAAAAATGAATTGCGCCGACGTATGACAGAGCGCACTTCATGGCTGGTTCCTCTGATGGGGTTCAAGCTATAGTAAAAAAAAGACTGATAGTCAGTCTGAAAGACTAGACTTTATATCATTTTAAATGCTACAAATGCTGCGTGAACTCAAAGTCCGTTAGCAAGTGCAAACCAAGGTCAAAGGAGGTAGCAGGCTGGATGACGTCACGCTCACCGGAGCGCGCGGGGAAAGAAGGAAGCTCAAGCAGTATTATGACGTCACACACCTCAGTGCATTCTCGGTACATTTCGTCCCGTCACCGTAACGTAACGCCAGACCCCAGCGCAACTACGAAGTCGACAAGATCATTTAAAATTATAAAAATCCTATCCTTATGCAGAATATGTGTCCGTCTTTGTTAGTAATAACATTTTTTCGTTAACGTACAAACTTTTCGGTTGCCATGTTTTTATGTTGAGAATGTTTATTATCCCGGAGATTGAGACCCAACCTTAGACAACCTGCTGTGTTTAAAATTCTTCCCTTGAACTCAGGCATAGGGCTTAAATACATAAATCTGATTTTTTAATGAATTCCTATAGGAAGAAGCCCAAAAGAGCCATTAAAATTTGTCTATTTGTCGAACGTACAGTTAATTTGGGAAACCCATGTATTTCAGTTTTTATAGAACTGTAGTTTATCTAACGTTAATTAATTTTTGTTACATGTGTAAACTTCCCATATAAAATTGCGACATCAGAAATTTTGGTGCAACACCCAGCTTTACTTACCACCGGCCGCCACTGCTGGATATCCTCCTGGGTTATCCCCACTCCACGCAGGTCTTTTTCTACCTCTGTGAATCACGCCACCTCGGTTTTCTTGCTAAGAAAAGAACTAAAGATTCTATTGCTCAACCTTGTAGAACTCATACGAGCAATGTGGCCAATGAAAACTGTCCTTTAGCGGCTCCGGTGGCGTAGTTGGTAGCATGCTGAGCTTCTGTACCCAAGGTCGCGGGTTCAAACCCGGCCGAAGTCATCGGATTTTCTAAGAATGTTAAAAATCGCTCAGTATGCCATCCTTCGGAGGGGAAGTAAAGCCGGTGGTCCCATGTCATACATTTATGGCATGGTAAAGAACCTTCCACTAATTACACCTGTGTGAAGCTAAATTATAGGTTATATTTGACTAACGCTCTTAGGTTCCAACATTTCGTCGCCAAGAGCAGACTGCGGTGGCATCTAGTAACAAGGTGCAGAACTAGTTAGTCGTTGACTTTGGCGTTTGGTAGCAAAAGTTGGAACTACTTGAAAATCGAATGTGTGCAGTCCTTACTTGAATTAAAAACAGATAATACACACTAATACAGGCATCACAATTAACACCAGATTCTACACACACCCAAAGTACACGGGGCCACATGACCGCGTTGTCGCTGAGGAACCAACCAACCATCCTTCTCTAACGGATGGTGTCCGTGATCTTTCCTCCGTCGAAATCTTACAAGGCAACATGTTAGAACTTGCAACAGAAATGTAGGGAGCATGCTATGAAGATCAACATTCCAAAGACGAAGGTTATGCCGGTTGGGAAGAAACACAAGAAAAGATAACAGGCAAGAGAACAAAATTGGAGTGGCTGGAACATTTTAAATACTTAGGTTGTATATTCTCTCAGGATGGAAGTGCAGTATGGGTAGGCTTGCCCTATGTCCCGGTATTTTGCTATTGTCTCGGTGTCCCGCCCGGTTTTATCAATGTCCCGGAAAACGGCTGTAAGATGTAAAAAGTAATGAATTTATGTGTTTAAGAATCTTTTATCAATCGGTTACTTTTCAACAAGTTCAAATGTTGTAGTTTTTAACCCTTAATTGACCTCGTGGAAAAAACTCACACTAATAACCTCGTGTGGTCCCATGGACCACGGAATTTAAGACAATATATTTTGAAAATGATTTTGTTTTCTTCTTACTGATTTAAATAGCATGGTATTTACATTCATATTAATGCAAATGAGACAAGATACAGACGTAAATATAGTATATTGAGATTTTTAAACGCACAAAAATAAAATTATTACCATTATTGTAAGGCTTCAGTCATTGCTTAAGAAAAAATACCAACTTTCAAGTTTTCCAATTAAATGTAATGTTCTTTAACACACAAATATATCATCTAAATAACAGTAAAATTCAAACTGGTTCCAAACACAATGAAAAGAATCCTGCAAGGGGTCCAGATGCTCTAATTCTTGTCACTGACGCTACCATTGCAAACTTTCTTGTTGTGCACTGAGCAGATTAGTAGCTTTCATTCGTAATGCAGGTGGGCTGATAATAGTTCTCTTCTTCTCAGGACACACTTAGCAACATTTTAGTTTGTGGAGGTCAATATTTTTCCTCCGACTTAGGCCTATTGTTGGGATCGAGATTTTGTTTTAGATTGCGGGAAATCCCGAGTGCCATAGTAGAAAAACTGTACCCGTGTATTGCCTTTTTTAGTTGCCGCGTCCTCGCCTTCAGCCTCTGCGCCTTCATTTTCAGATGCGCTTACTTCTGGAGCTGTGACCTGATCACTAGGTATATATTCGGCATCATCTTGGTCTGAATATTCTTCTTCTGAAGCATGCTGTAGATGGGTAACCATACGCTCTTAGGAGTCTGCCACATTTTTTTGTATCTCTTCATCCGCTTGCAGCAGTCAGTAACAACATTCTCAAAATTTGTGGATTGGACATTATGCCAAGATTCATCAGAATAAAGGCAGATTAGACTGTGTCAGAATTTTAAGAAAAGTTACGTAGCTGACCTCGTGTGGTCCCACGGACCACGACCAATTAAATACCTTCATAACGAAAGACCGCACGTTCACGTCATTTCACCACATCCTTCCTGGCGCGACTTCAGGAAGGTACTGGGAGGGGGGAGTCGATCGGTGGTAAAATACTCCATTTACGAAGATAAGAAAAACGTCTCAAGTCCCAGGGACCACACAAGGTCAATTAAGGGTTAAAATAATAATAATAAGACTTAGTAATTTTTCAATTAAACAATTTTATGAAGTATTTAAATTGTATTTTATTAACACTTATTTCTAGATGGTAAACCAGAAAAAATTATCATTAAAAAGGAAAAATTATATATTTTTATGTAGCAAAAATTCCTTTTTATTTTTTAAAGGTGTGTAGAACTAACAAT
Source organism: Meconema thalassinum (assembly GCA_946902985.2). Classification (NCBI taxonomy): domain Eukaryota; kingdom Metazoa; phylum Arthropoda; class Insecta; order Orthoptera; family Tettigoniidae; genus Meconema; species Meconema thalassinum. The sequence continues at coordinate 173,448,999 of OX336395.1, forward strand.
TTAGGGTGCCAGATTCCCCCCTCCCGTCACTTGCGAGGCTTAAAAAAAGGCTCAAAACTCGAAAACTGCTTCTAATTTTTTTTAAATTACCTTATTTCCCGGTAAGGCCATCCCTTATTAAAGAGTCCCGGTTTCACTCACCAAAAATATGGCAAGCCTAAGTATGGGGGAAGAAAATAAGAGTCGAGGTGTATAAAAGCCAATGCAGTGAGTCCTCAGTTGCGATTTACAGTATTCAGCAAGAAAAAGTTAGTGTTGCCACAAAACTCACCCACCATCGCTCAGTACAGTATTTATACCTCTTCTTCTTCTTCTTCTTTTCCCGTTCATGCGGGGTCGACGTTTCTGACAAGTCGTTTCCATTTTCCTCGGTCCCAAATAGTGTTTTCTGTTAACTGCTTCTCCCGGAGATCATCCTGCACGCAGTCCATCCATCTTCTTCTAGGCCTGCCTCTTTCCCTTTTGCCTTCCACCTCCAGACCAAGCACTCACCTTCCTACATAACTCTCATCCCTGCGCTTAATGTGGCCATACCAGAGCAAGCGTCATTCTTGCACTTTTTTTGATATTTCAGTCACTTTTACGCTGCCTCGTATGAAGATATTTTTTATGTGATCCTTCCTTGTAACACCACACATCCATCTTAGCATCTTCATTTCAGCTACTTCCAGTCGCTTGCACTGTGACTGCACTGTTGGCCAAGTTTCTGCTCCGTATACGCTGCCGAAGTCAACGTCACTTCCGCTCCGTTGCTAAGCAACTGGAGCAATACAACATGGCTCCCTTGTAGCTTGCTTCAGTCTTTGAGCCGTCATTATTTCCTATTTGTATCGTATAAAACTGTACATGCATGGATGTCCAGAGGAAAGAAAGCATAGAAAAGTATATTTTCCACAGTAATTTAACATAGTTGTCCAGTAAAGTTGTAAAATATTGCGTACGAATGCACATTAAGTCTTAAAACATAAGTCGTAGAGATGTGGCCTAAGATATTTACCTTAAATTAACTGAAAACATGAAAATATAACATTTCTGGATATTGTGAATCACGCCCCGTATGAATGACCAATACTATGGAAAATCAAGTACCGTAGGCCCTACCAGTAAGTGACAAATAAAATGAACTTAAGGTCTATCAATGCATAAGGGAACAGTTTAAAATATTTGGATGAGAGTTTAGGCCAAATCTCATCAACAGCTGTAGAAGAAACAGAGACTGCATTTCAACACAATTTGTGTGTTTACCACAACGCCGCGTTTGTCTGAAAACGAATCAAACTAACAAAGCCTAACCTGTGTGCTCACTAACAGGTTAGAGAAGTCTACAGTTAAGGCCTATCATCCTACCTCATTCTAAATAATGGGGCACTTTTCGTATCCTAGCTCTAAATATAGCCTAATCAAAACAATCACAACAAGACTTGCCACTCCATCACTTCAAAAATAAGCAGTACCGGTATGCATTGGCTTGAATAATGTCACTATATGGTACTGTAACTTTGTTGCAGGTTGTAGGCCTACATGATAATTGTTTTCTGAAAGTGCAAAAAATAAAATATTTAGGCAGAAATTTTCAGTCTGGGATAGGCCTAATTGTTATTAGGAAACACAATTCACTGCTTAAATAAATTAAGTGAAATATCACCACTCAGAAAAGTTATAGGATAAAACGTATTGGTGTTAGTGAATCAGCTGTAAGGTTATGTGGGTTGTCGTTTATAATACTTATAGTACAAACCATATTTAATTACAACTACACTCCCCACATGAACCAAAAACCCCTTTATGTGACATATATGTCCTAAATATCTCTCTATATTAGATATACTCTATCCATCAAATGTTAAATATTTATAATTTGCAGTACCCGCCATGCAATTCTTGCCTCAGGAGTGAGGTCAACTTTAATCATACTATCTCGCAAAATTCTCGTACTTAATCCGTAAACTTTCACTTCTATTTTGTAGCTCCAACACTGTAGATGATCTTCACGGGAGGCGTTTGCCTTATTTCACGCTTATTACACATTATTATCCACAAAATTCAAGACGCTGCGCAGAGTTAATGCAGCTTCCTATGTATAAAAAACCTAGCAACCAGTTGTTTGGGTCCAATGTGGCTGCGCCCATGTGGTTGCTAGGCGCGTCACTTCGGCAGCGTATAGCATTGCAGGTCTCACTGCACATTTATAGGCTTTACCCTTTACTTGGATATTCAGTCTCCTGTCACAGAGAATACCAGATAACCTTTTCCAGTTTAACCAGGCAGTCTGGATTCGGTGGGTAATTTCCAGATCTAGATTGCCATCGTTAGATACCTTTAAATTGTTGTACAGTGGAGCAAACAGAGCGGGAAGAAATGGTGTTGGAATTATCCTGGCTAACGATTTGATCCCCTCTCTAGTCAGTGTAAACAGAAGAAGTGATCGCTTGATGAGTGTGAAGCTGTGCCTTGGGGAAGGGTTTACCATTGTAAGTGCCTATGCTCCCCAAGTTGGCTGTGAGGAGGAAGAAAAGGATGGTTTTTGGAGGGACCTGGAGCAGGAACTTTCTAGTATATCAGCAGATGAAAGGGTATTTCTGGGTGGAGATCTAAATGGACTTGTTGGCACCAGTGTGGAAGGGGAAGTAGTGAGGAGAGTGCATGGAGGCTGGGGATTTGGTACGAGAAATGAGGAGGGTGAGAGAGTGCTACGTTTTGCCTTGGCATTAGATCTAGCAATATGTAACACCTTCTTCAAGAAAAACGAAAGACAACTGGTGACCTACAAACGTGGAGGAAGAGAGAGCCAAATAGATTTCCTCTTGTGCAGAAGAATGCATTTGAAGGAGGTTAAGAATTGTAAAGTAACTGTGGGGGAACATGTTACACCACAACACAGAGTGCTAGTTATTGATTATGAATTCACGGGCATTAAGAAAAGAACAGCAAGGAAAATTACTCCAAGAATTAAATGGTGGAAATTGAAAGATCCTATTTTGAGAAGTGAATTCAATGAAAAGGTGTTGCAAGGAACACGGCCAGTGGAAGGAGTTCAGAGATGGTGGACAGTAAATGCAGAAGCAATCAGGAAAGCAGGTGTAGTAGAAGTTTTGGGGAAGACGTCTGGGAAAGGTGCTCCCCTGGATAAAGAAACATGGTGGTGGAATGATGTGGTTCAGGATGCCTTCAAGGCAAAACGACAGGCAAAAAAGAAATGGGATGAGTCTGGAAATGACGAAGATAGAGAACACTACAGAAAGGCAAATAAAGTTGTGAAAAGAGCTGTAGGGAAAGCAAAGACAGCTGCATGGAAGGAAGTCTATGAAGAACTAGAGACCACAGAAGGGGAGGCCAAGCTTTTCAGAATCGCAAAGGCACGAGACAGGGCTTCAAAAGATCTCACACACATCAGGCAGATGAAAAGTGAACAAGGAATTGTAATTCAAGATGAAGAGCATATTAAGAAGAGATGGGAGGAATATTTTGAAAAGTTGCTAAATGAGGAAAATGCCCGTCTTGTGTTTGAGGATGGTATCCCAAATCACAACGTAACAACTGGCATATGCAGGGAAGAGGTTGTAACTGCTATTAGAACAAGTAGTTCCGTGAAGAACTATACAGCCTATTTTCATATATCCTGCTCATGTTAATTGCCTCTATCAACATACAAAATTTCAGTTTAATTGCTGTAACAGATTCGTAGATATTGAGAACCGTCTAAATATTTCAGATGGTCGCCAGGTTGGATTTTTATTTTTGTACTATTACATCAAGATTATTGTGTACGTGTGGTATTCAAACTTCAATCGCATGATTAGAACACAAGAAGTAAAAACAAGATTTTAAAATTACGCACAGCAGCCATCTTGTGATTATGGAAACAATTGAAATAAATTAGATGCCAGTGGATCAATATTTGTATAAGCATTTAAAATGCAACGTTTCACGGCACTCGGATAGTTAATTCGCGAGAAACGTCCATTTAAATATTTATACTTCGCGTCGCCGCCATGTTGGATTTGTGCTCACCAGGTTACTGAAAGTACTATAGGTGAACATATGTTCATAGTCTCTATGAACATAAAAAAAATCAGTTTGGTTGCTGTAAAAGATTCATAGATATTGAGAACCGTCTAAATATTTCGGAAGCTCACCATTTAGGATTGTTATATGTATAGGCCATAGAGTTATGTACCATTCAAGGACAATTATTGTCTAGGTTCATTATTCAAACTTTCACTTCGATCGCATGATTACGACACATGAAATAAAAACTTAATTTTAAAATTTCGCACAGCCGCCATCTTGAGGTTATGTAAACAATTGAATTAAATTAGATGGCAGTGCATTACAATCTGCAAAATCATTTACTGTACCACATTTCACTGCGCTCAGAGAGTTAAATCACGAGAAAAGCCTATTAAAATATTTCAAATTCGCTTGGTCGCCATGTTCGTTTTGTACTTAACAGGTTTATGAAATATACGTAGGTAAACTTGTATCGGTACACTTTATCACCGTACAAAATTGCAGGGTGATATCTGCAATAGTTTCGGAGATATAGAATGTCAGTGAAATATTTCGCACAGCCGCCATTTTGAGGTTATGTAAACAATTGATCTAAATTAGACTCCAGTCCATTACAATGTGTATAAACAATTGCTGTACCAAGATTCATTACGATTGGATAGTTAAATCGCGAGAAAAGTCTATTTAAAGTCTCAACTTCGCTTGGCCGCCATGTTGATTTTGTAGTCACCAGGTTTTTGAAAGTCTCATAGGTGAACTTCTAGTAGTGCTCTTTATCACCGTACACAATTTCAGGACGATATCGGTAATAGTTTCGGAAATATTGAATGCTAGTGAAATATTTCGCACAGTCGCCATGTTAGATTGGTGAGACGTAACAAAATTTGAAGGGCACGGTCGAGGTCGCCGGGAATAGCGCTATGAACTTACCGAGTTTCATTGAAATCGCTCGAGCCGTTTAGATTTTATTAGGGACACACACACACACACCTCACACACACACACACACACACACGCGCGCACGCACACACACACGGACAAAAGGTGATCTCATAAGCCTATTTTTTCAAAATTGAAAATAGGCTAAAAATGAAATGTGGAAAAGCAACCGGCCCCGATGAAATTCCAGTGGAGGCTTGGAAATGTCTGAATGAAGAGGGCATAGATATGTTGTGGAATCTATTCCAACAGGTACTTCAAGAGGAAGTAATGCCCAAGGAATGGCGGGAGAGTACCATAATTCCCATTTATAAGGAGAAAGGTGACATTCAGAATTGTGCAAATTACAGAGGAATAAAACTAATGTCACACACAATGAAGATCTGGGAGAAAGTTATTGAAAGTAGGCTTCGGGTGGAGACGACAATAGGAGATGAACAGTTTGGATTTATGCCGGGAAAGGGAACAACAGATGCTATTTTTGCACTTAGTCAGGTCATGGAAAAGCACAGGGAGAAGAGAAAAGAACTACATATGGTGTTCATAGACCTAGAGAAAGCGTATGATAGAGTGCCCCGTCAAGAGGTATGGAGATGCATGAGATGCAAGGGAGTACCGGAGAAGTATGTGCGCATTGTTCAGGATATGTACCGTGGAGCAAGGACACGAATTAGAAGCAGTGTAGGATTGTCAGATACTATACCGGTTCAAGTAGGTCTTCACCAAGGATCTGCACTAAGCCCCTATATTTTTGATCTAATAATGGATGTCTTCTCTGAAAACTTAAGAGAACCAGCTCCTTGGTGTATGCTATTTGCAGATGATATTGTCTTATGTAGCACACACAGGGAAGAGCTTGAATATAAACTGGAATGCTGGAGAAGAGCCATAGAGGACAGAGGCCTTAAAATCAGTAGGAATAAGACCAAATACCTGTGCCTTGGAGGAACTGGAAATGAAACTATTCAGATGGATGGTAGCCAGCTACAGGCAAGGGACAGTTTCAAGTATCTGGGATCCACTGTATCTTTAAATTGTATCTTGCTTTATGGAAATGAGAGCTGAGTAGATTCAGGATATCTGATACATAGGCCAGAGGTGTAGAACACGAATGATTACTGGGACAGATAGATAGCTACAATGGCAGGAGAGATGAAGAGATAAAGGTTAAGTTAGAAATGAACACGCTAGATGAAGCTGTTCAAATGAGCAGACTCAAATGGTGGGGTCATGTGAAAAGAATGGGGAAGGCGAGATTACCTAAGAGGTTAATGAGTTCGGCTGTAGAGGGTAAGAGAAGCAGAGGTAGACCTAAGAGGCGATGGCTAGATTCAGTAATGAACGATCTCAAAGTGAGAGGACGCCGCAGTGCTAACTGCTAATAGGGGATCATGGAGGCGACTTATTCACAAACAGAGGCCTGCAGACTAGACTGGACGTTGTTGTTGTTGTTGTTGTTTGAGTCCTCAGTCTTTTGTCTGGTTTGCAGCCCTCCATGCCTCCCTGTCCTGAGCTAATCGATTCAGCTCTACATAGCTACCACACCCTACATCCGAAGCAATCTGTTTAACATATTCTAACCTTGGTCTACCCCTACAGTTCTTGTCCTCAACCCTTCCTTCCATAACTAAGCTTGCTATTCCTGGGTGTCTTAGTATGTGTCCTACCAACCTATCTCTTCTCTTCATTAGCAGTCGCCAGAAGCATCTGTCCTCTGCCACTCGTCTTAATACCTCTTCGTTTGTAACTCTTATCTACCAATCTGATCTTCATCATTCTCCTGTAACACCACATTTCAAACGCTTCAATTCTCTTTTCTGCTGCACCAATAGTCCAAGTTTCACTTCCATAGAGTGCCACGCTCCAGACAAAGGCCTTCAAAAATGACCTAATACCTAAATCTGTATTCGATGTCAACAGATTCCTTTTCTGTAGACTGGACGCTGAAAAGCAAAACCGTCCCAAATGAAAATGTATGTAATGAATGTGTTAATACTATTGAGACCCTTGTTGCCTTAGAAACCGTTGTTTTTGATTTATTTGAGGGCCTTGGACATCGTATTTATTTAGCCACATGAGCTTGAGTGTGTGCATGTGTACTAGCAACCCGCCCCGGCTTCGCCCGGGAACAGTTATGAATGCATTACGTGATAAGCGCTTTTTTTTTTTTCGATATATATGAACTACGACGTATATCAGTTTTACGTCTCGGCATGATGGGTTAAAATCACTGAGTGGACTATTAATTATATTATCATGGAGATGCATGTGCAACGAATTCTTGTCAGACGTATTTTAAGAATGGCGAGGTGCATGAAACACAAATCCCCCTTCCGTCCAATCTAAAAACACATAAAGTGGGCGATGTATTGAAGATAGAGATATGCTCTCACGGACTTCTTTTGTAGAACTTTTCATGCTGAACAATTCTTAATCATAGTATATTGATATGTTTAACGGTTAGCCCAGCGTAAGCTTTAAGAGCGCACGGATTTCAGACTTTCTCACTGAAATCGTTACCGCTTGGTTTCTTTTGATTATAAAATAATAATTTTCTACAGTAACCTTCCTCAAGATATCCTTTACAGAATGGTGAAAACCGCATCAAAATCCATCCAGTGGTTCTCGAGATTACCCGTGACATCCAAGAATCGGGAACTTAGTTTTATACTAAGTAGAGATAACACCTAGCCTTCTAGTAGTATAATTGGTTGTTTGGCTGGTTGCGTGGCTCAGCTGTAACGTACTCACCTGCTGTTTCCCAGGTTGCACGATAGAATCCTGGCGCAGTCAGCTGGCATTTGAGGGTTCGCAAATGCGAGGGAGCCGTGTCAGTAGATTTACTGGCACGTTAAAGATCCCCTTCGAGGAAAATTTCTGGTACCCTGGCGTCTCTAATGGCCGTAGTAGTGAAAAAGGGACGTAAAACAAATATTAGTAGTAGTCTACTAGACGTACAAAATGACGATGTGGGACCCAAGAACAGGAAGACGAAACGTTGGGAGACAAAGAATCAGATGGGCAGACTGGTTCGTAAAATGGGGAGGAAAACAATGGACAAGAACAGCGAAGATGAGGCAGGAGTGGAAAGACCTGGGGAGACTCGCATGCAGTGACCAATAAAACAATGCATCAACTAGAAAGACACCGTTCAGTGGGCATGCAGCAAAGCGGTACATATCTCTGGTGTGCAATAAAGGCTTCTCACAGAGCGGTGACCTCAAGAAGCACACTGTTGTTCATACTGGAGTGAAGTAATACACTTGTAGCACATGTGAGAAGTCATTTGCATGGCGGACAGAACTAATGGAACATTGTCTCGCGCTCTAATTTGAGGAAACATCATCGTGTTCACTAGGGAAAATAACCTTACTGCATCACAAGGAATTCAAAAGGTTCAACTATCTTGCGAAACACTTATTAATTCGTTCCGGGACCACATGTGCACAACATAGTGAATGATTTGTGGGATGTTAAAGAACGTGTATAGGTATCTGCATCCAAACTAGATGTTAAAACTCCACCGGTAAGGTTTTGTATTGCATTTTAAAAAGACCTATTTGAAACGGTTCAATATACGTAGATTTTACTGAAGAGTGAAGACTTGGCAGTTTCTGTCATTGTTCAAGTGCTTACAGGGTAAGCTTTGTGCTTAGTGGCAATGGGAAGCTCCCAGATATTAATTGATGGCTATTATGATTTCCGTAATACTAATGGATATTTGAGGCCTTGATATCGCCAGACTCAGAAATGAAGATTGTTGTAGCGAATTTTATGCCATCGTAATATAATTTACTTAATCTTTAATCAGCTGCACATCTATATAGAAGGCCCAATCAGAAAGAATAACCCCGAATGCTCCTCAGGACTTGCTCACCTGATGAGTTAAAACTGAGCAATTCCCTGCAAAGCAGGAGGCCACAGCCCTTATGGGATTTGTAAGGCTATTTATTTATTTATTTATTTATTTACTAGCGGACCCGTGCGAGAAATCTCGCTCGATCATAAACCACACTTTCCCCAATAGGTTTATAATGGGAGACTTAAGGAGAAAGGTTATGTTTTATTTCAACCAAATGATTATAGAACACTATTTACGTTTCAGTTAGAATTCCAAGTTCTACGTTCCCTAACTTAAGAAGGCAATCCCTGAAAATTGGATCATCATGACACTCACCGGTTATTCGATATTTATAAAATTATACGATTGGAGTAGGCCTACTCATTCCTTTGATTTACTGTTTCTGAAATCCATGCAAAATGACGAAGGAAAGACCTCAGAATGTTAAAATGACATGTAACAGGCGTCACAGCGGCCAAAATGTGAAGTGGACAGCAATTATGGAGTGTATTTTCCTACAGCAACAGTATCTGCAAATCGCACACTCCGTACATTTTTAAAGTATTTTTTTAAAGAAATTATCGATATTTATGAAATTAGAGTGCAATTCACCACTGCTAATGTATATTCTCTTTCATTTGAATGCTCATTTGTCACGATCGGTCGCTTGTGAGTGCCGCAGGAGGGATCTATACTACTGAAATAATATATATTATGATAATTGGCAAGGTTGCGTTATATAGCACTGATTTTGAAATTACACCTGTAGAATAAAAATCACAGTTCTGGCCCTTCAGGCTAGGAACTTAATGTTGAAAACATGACTTGGGAATTAAGATTTTCGGATAACAAAAAATAATAATAATAATAAACTTCATCAATTTTTTTGAAAGACATACGACAAAGGATGTGGGCTAACGTATGGTGTCCCTGTATTGTTTGAACGAAACCTTATGAGGAAAGCCAGTGCACTACGGTAGTCAAAGCTCCACTCCAAAGCAATTATAACCTTCCCTTGGCATTGAATATATAATTTTCTCAAAAGAAAAGTATGTATTGTCCGTTGAGCCATTATATATTTAAACACAAAATGTGATAAATGTTCCGGCATAACTCAACAAATTGCCAGCGTTTCGCCCCGGTGTACCATTGGGCTCTTCAGTTGGTAATAGTACACCTCACCACGACGCTGGCTAGCACACACTGGGAAGGCCATTGCGCACATGTACACATGTATCAAATATATTAATTTAGAATAGTATTATCAACGTACAACTTTACTTTTCTCTTTCCCATTTTTTAAGATATTTATTTAACAGATTAATTGCAATAAGAAATCTAAATCCCCAGAGAGTGGATGTAAACCACGTCATTCAAAATTTAATGCTTTGTAGGTTTCAAAATGTTTTACACATTACGACAGAGATTTGAAGTTTTCCTTCCTGCAACAATCGGAAAAACCTAAAAACATTGCCGTAGAATATTGTAAACGAGAGGATCTGAGTGTTAGAACACGGTACACTCAGACTTGAGAGACTACATGTATGGTCGTTTAACACTTAGAGCGTGGGCGCCGTACTATTACGTTTGAAGGTAACTTTTTAAAACTGCGGCGAGCGTAATATTACGTTGATCGATTTCTCGCGCTTTGTGTTGGAGACGAACTTAATATTACAGCTCTAGCACTCGCGTTTGGGTGCCAGTAAGCATGAAGTTGCACATACTATCGCTAGATAGCACCACGTGACTGTTCAGCGGAAGAATATCGATCTGTTCGAAGGCAAGCGAAGGAGCTTCCCTCGTTGGACTTTGTGTCACCCCTTGCTTCAAAATTGACCATACCGTAGTGGATTATGAGAAGTGACATTTTTGGTTTTAAGTTCAAAGTAGGGTGTTATGTCAATGAAATGATTATTGAAATTTACTTCAACAGTGTAGTTCATGCACATTTGATTTTACAGTTTTTATTTTTCCTTCCTCAAAAAAAATGTGTAATTTTACGGCATTTTTTTTACAATATAGTTTTTTTTTTCAATCGTGTCGGATTTTTATTAAATTTGTAGTGTAAGGATTCGGAAATCGAACGGACTTTTCAATTTATTTGCAACTCAAACCACATTCAGTTTGTGCCATTCTGAACATAGCCATACATTCAGGAACTCAGCCAGCACAGGGGTGAGGAGCAACATTTAAGGCATCAGCAGGGTAACTACAATTTAAAACAAGTAGTTCCGTGAAAAACTATACAGCCTATTTGCATATATCCTACTCACGTTAATTGCCTCTATCAGAGTACAAAATTTCAGTTTGATTATTGTGTACGTGTGGTATTCAAACTTCAATCGCATGATTAAGACACAAGACGTAAGAGATTTTAAAATTTCGCACAGCTGCCATCTTGTGGTTATGAAAACAATTGAAATAAATTAGATGCCAGTGGATTAACATTTGTATATGCATTTAACGTGCAAAGTTTCACTGCACTCGGATGGTTAAATCGCGAGAAAAGTCCATTTAAATATTTATACTTCGCGTCGCCGCCATGTTGGATTTGTGATCACCTGGTTACTGAAAGTCCTATGGTGAACTTATGTTCATAGCTTCTATGAACGTAAAGAAAATCAGTTTGATTGCTGTAAAATATTCGTAGATATTGAAAACCGTTAAAATATTTCGGATGCTCGCCATTTTGGATTGTTATATGTAGATGCCATAGATTTATGCACCATGAAAGAAAAATTATTGCGTAGCTTCATTATTCAAACTTCACTTCGATCTCATGATTACGGCACAAGAAATAAAAACTCAATATTAAAATTTCCCACAGCCGCCATCTTGAGGTTATGTAAACAATTTAACTAAATTAGATGGCAGTGCATTACAATATGTTTAATCATTTACTGTACTACATTTCACTGCGCTCAGATGTTTAAATCACGAGAAAATTCTATTAAAATGTTTCAAATTCGCTTGGCCACCATGTTCGTTTAGTACTTTACAGGCTTTTGAAAGTCACATAGATAAACTTATAGCAGTACCCTTCATCACCGTACAAAATTTCAGGGTGATATCAGTAATAGTTTCGGAGATACTGAATGCTGGTGAAATATTTCGCACAGCCGCCATGTTGGATTGGTGAGACACAATAAAATTTGAAGGTCGGGGTCGGCCAGAATGGTGCTATGATCGTAACGAGTTTCGTTGAAATCGCTCCAGCCGTTTATAATTTATTAGGGGACACACACACACACACACACGAATCACATACGCCCACACACACACACACACGGACAAAAGGTGATCTCATAAGCCTATATTTTCATAAAATGAAAATAGGCTAAAAAAGCTGCGAGGAGGACGGTTCAATTCCCACCTCACGTATCCTATAGGCTAAGTTGTTTTTCTTGGTTTCCCCAGGAAAATGCCGGGATGACTCCTAGTAACATAAACATAAACAATTTCTACACACACGTAAGTACATGGGCACAAATAATGAGCAAGGGACTTCAGGAGTTGTTTATTGCTCGAATACTGCGTAGGGGCGCTGGATTTCTAAAAGAACAACCTTGATGCTACTGCAACCCCGACGGAATATTGTTAGATCAGGACTGTCTCACTCTTATGGAGGTTGGGTGCCCTTATTCATGTTGTGATTGAAACAATACGTGCAATGTTAGCTGTGGTGGTGACATCAAGCTCACCCTAGTCTTATCACTATTTGAATCAGTGTTTTTTGAAAGGGCGTAGGTGAACGAAAGTAAATTGTTGGGAAACTAAATCAAACTTCCTCAAAGGCTCAATTTTTAATTTAATTTTTATTTTAATGGATTTTGGGACTTATATGCTTTTATGGAACATGTTCCACTCTCTCAAATAACTTTGTAAATTTTTGTCCGGAAGATATACGCAAAAGAAAATCGTGCAACTACGCCCTTTCAAAAAAAACTAATAATTAGACACAAAAATGTTCATTAAATTGTTCGAAAATGCAATCTATTTGCCAGAGACAGATATTTACACAAATATTTGGCAAAGATGGACACAGAATATTGAATGAAAATTTATTGCAGCCAAATAGCCATTGTTACATTCCTAAATATACATTAAATTCAAAATTATGGAATAATGCCAAAATAATTTTACTGTCAAGATATTGTCATTAAGTTTCTTTGCTGTATTCAGTCAGTGTTTTAGTTCTCTTCTCTGTGATAACGTTCACAGCTCTCACCACATAGTGTACACTTGCAGTCTTCTTTTACTTCATGGTAGCGTGCCGTCGCACAGAGTTTGTGATGGAACCCATGTACGGCCATTCTTGTTAGCACATGTCGTAGCTCCTGGTTTTGTTCCGTCCATTTCCTCTCCATCATGGCGTCACTTGTGTAGAATTCCGGCCATATTTCTTCGCATTTCTTTCTTCTTTCCTTCAGAATCTCCGTGCTTTGTCGTGTGGATGGTAATAAATGCCTATGTCTTATGTCCTCGATGTGATGTGTTTCCTTTGTAAGTACGTATACCAATCTTGATTGTGTGTTCATCGGGAGACATAGAGCTCTTTTCAGGTATCTTGCTTTGACTTTCTCTATGGTTCTTAAATCTGCTAGTGATAGCGCTTCCCAGACTAGTTCAATCCCATATGTTATTATCGGGCTTATGGCTGCGTGGAATATTTTCATTGCTGATTCTAGTGAGAGTTTGTGGAGATCCTTTATTCCGTAGGTGGCTCTAATAGCCGCTGTCGCTTTTTCTTTGATATGGATTCTGAATGATCTACCTGTCGTCTGAAGTGTGATACCTAAGTATTTATATGCGTGTACTACTTCAAGGTGTCTGCCTTTGAATTTTATTCTTTCATTTTCTGCTACTCTTCCGCCTTTTCTGAAGGTTACTTGCATTGTCTTGCTCTCATTTATTTGCAAGGAGTTTTCTTCCGCCCATGTCTCAAGGTTGTTGACAGTCTGTTGAAGACTCGTTAGGCTGGTTGAACCTAAAACCATGTCATCTGCGTACATGTGCAGTGAAGTTTCTTTGTTGTGTTCTATTATTTGTATTATGTCAGATGTCAATATGTTGAAAAGAATGGGGCTGATTGGGTCCCCTTGCATGACTCCGTTTGTCTGTACTATGTATTTTGAGACTGATATACCATCGCTTATGTTTACTACGTTGAAGGTCAGTATGTTCCTTAATAGAACAGTGATGCTGTGTTCGTTTCCAATCATATGTTCCAGTTTCTTTAGCAGTTTCTCTGTGCTCACGAGATCGAAAGCCTTTCTGTAGTCGATGAAAACTGTGAAGTATTTCCCCATCGGGTGTCTTAATGCCTGTTCTATCTCTTCTAGTAAATTTCTGATTGCCTGGGTGGTGTTCCGTTGTCGTCTGAAACCGTACTGCTGTTCTGGTATCAGGTGGTCTGTCTCTTTCACCAATCTGTCCGTTATGAGTTTTGAGAATATTTTTAGGTCATTATTTTCCAGAGCGATGCCTCTGTAGGAGTTGGGGTCTGCTGTGACTCCTTTTCCTTTATATATTACTTTTATGGTAGATCTTCTCCATGCTTCTGGAATTTGTCCCCTTTCCAAGCATTTGTTGAACAATTCTGTCCAAGCCTCTGTGAGCCAATTCTCCGTGGCTTTGATTTGTTCGTTGTAGATCCCATCAGAGCCCGCTGCTTTGTTGTTTTTCGTCTTGATAATTGCGTTTTTAACTTCCTCTTTGGTTAAGATGATGTTCTCAGCTCTGGTTCCAGTGCTTGTGCTTGGGATGGTTTCTGGCGTCGTTCGCTGAACGTTGAGAATGTCAGAGAATTGGTTTTCCCTTGTGTCCATTTGAATTGTTGCGTTAAAGGTACTTCTTTTGTTGGAAAGGGCGATAAATGGATTCTTAATTGCTTCTTCTGCTATGCGCGCGGCTTCTTTTTCTGTGTGTTGGGTTTTCTTTTCTATCAGCATTTTCTTGTATATTTTCCTTTCTGTTGAGTATTCTTCGAGAGCTTCTGTTTGATTGCTGTCTCTAGCTCTATGTAGTGCTTGCAAGGTTGTTCTACGTTGTATGTAACATTCTACGTCGAACCACGGTTTAGCCTTTCTTTCCTTGTGTGGTATTGCTGCGGATTTAATGATTTCCTTGATTGCAGTGACAGCCTCGTCCAGGTTGTTTTCACTTAATATGCCCCTGGTTTTGGTTATTTCAGTACTCAGATTGTGGAAAGCGTCTGTGTCCGTCGTGAGTTTTTGCATTCGGGTGCTTGTTTGAGTTTGTGCACCTGTTTGTTTTAAAGTTAGATGTGTTCTGATTGGTATGTGTTTTCTGAGCGGGGTGTCCACTGAAGTCCATAGTGCTTCTTGTTTCCCTGGTGTTAAGTCTCTTCCTTTTGTGAAGATTACATCTATTGCACCTTTGCCGTTGTGGGCGAAGTATGTAATGAGATCTCGCTTGTTCACCAGCTTATAACCCTCCACTTCCATCAGTTCCAGTATTGCTTCGCTCTTTCGTCCTGGTTTATCTAGTCTACAGTTTAAGTCTCCTGCAATTACTATATTTTGCTCTTTCTCGACATATGTAATGATTTTAACTTGCATTTCCGTCGCGTCTTCCAGTGTGGCTTGAGGTTGTATGTATAAGCCTGCGATTGTGATGTGTTTTGTTGTGATGATGACAATGTTTTCTTCTTTGTAAATATTCTTTACTTTGCCGATGCGGTTATTGTATAGGCATGTCACGCCTCCAAAGGGTCTTCCTTTTTCTTTCTGTTGTGCTAGTGCGTGTGTATTGTAATAGCCGGGTATATCCAATGGTTTTGTGAGGAATGTTTCTGTTAAAATGATTATATCTTCGTTAAATATTGCTCGTTGTGTTGAGAGCCGTGTGACGTTTGTCAGTCCTTCTACATTCCATAGCAAGGCTGTTAACTTTGTATCATTGTCTGTACTGGGTCTTTCCGTGGTGTTCGAGGAGTATACTTTCTGTTTGCCTTCGAAGTTATTGCCTTCGAAATCGAAAAGTTCTGTATATTACTCTGTCTGGCCAGAGATTCGCCTGCATAACTGACTCCCTTTCCCCTATGGGCACACCGATTTTGAAGGCCTTGTTTGTGCCGCGGGAGGGGAGTTGTTCACAGCTGATTATAGTGTTGATTCCGTTTTGGGTGAGGTGTTCTTTGATATCTTCTTCGGTTGTGTCGGGGTCTAGTCTACCTACGAAGATCCAGGCTGATTGTGGTGCTGCTCTTAGTTTGCCTACTGCAGAACCTCCCATGCCAAGTTGTGGGGGCCTTCTTGGGATGACGCCTTGTCTTCTCGTCTCTTCTTGTGTTGTGGTGTCATGATTGGTGTTTCTGTTGGGTAATCCTGGCCATTCTTTGTTTGATAATGATCTGGCTTGGTATTGGTGGTTATTCTTATTTGGTGTTTCTGGTGTGATGGTTAGTGAGTTTGATGGTTGTTCTGTTTCTGTTGTTGCGGTGTTGTCCTGGCTTCTATGGTGGTCTTGTTTCCCTTTTTTTCTAGTATTTCTGCCTGTTGCAGCTGTGTCTCTAGGATGAGCGTCATTTTTTTTTCATGTGGGTTTCTGATATCTCTTCGAGTTTTTCCTTGATGTCTTCACAGGATTGCTTATTTTCTATGGCTATCTCCTTTACCTCTTGGTTTATTTCTTGACTGTTTGGTGTCGATGGGGGGAGACCATGCGATTGCAGGCGTGTTCGACAGGTCTCACACATCCATAAAAGCGATCTCTTTTTTGAGTGTAGGGCGTTTAATTCTGCTGTTGTCATAGGTGTGCATTCCTTGAGGAACCAGCTGTTGCAGCCTCCATCACAGCATACTGAGGGTTTTTCTTTCGAGATTTCCGATTCGCATTTCGTGCATAGGCCGAATATTGAATCATTGTTAAATATTAGTTTAGGACTTAAATTGTGTTTCTTTTTTGCAATACTAAGAAATTAGTGTAAATCTAAAGCACAGACATCGTGTTCAGATGGAATGGATTTGTTACACACAAAAATTGCAACAAATCTGAAGCACAGGGAAACACTTACAACATAAGAAAGTCATTGTTGGTTGGTTCCTTAGTTTAGGGGCTGCGACAACGCGGTCATGTAGTCCAGTGTACTTTGGGTGTGACGCACGTCCACCATTTCAAAAAAACAACTCAATATTTATGAACATGAGTTATATATGGAAGAACGCTTGCACAAGTGTCCTTTCAAAGGAAATAGATGGCTCTATTCAAAAGGAAAACAAAACGCTAAAAAAGTGAAAATGTCAAAAAATGTCGATTACGCCCTTTCAAAAAACATTCATTTATGGTCATGATATTTGTCGATATACTCGCGTTACATAATAATCCATATTTAAACAAACTTCCTTCACTTCCCTCATTTACATGAAACGGTGAATCTTCCCCACCGGCTCACAAATAGTAGGACGTGTGTTTGTGACCTCGGGACACCAGGTGAGCATGGCATTACTTCCACTTGTGCTGGGCTACTCTCTGTCATCTTTCATTTCAACCTCTCTTCGCGCAGTTAATCTGCTACCCTCCCCTCGTTCACGCTGATCTGATTAGTTTGGCTTCATATAAGACAGTGCCTGGGTCTGTCAGGACCTCTTGTCGGTGTTCTATTTATAAAAAATGCCGACTACAAATACAACAATTAAGGAGGCGTTCCTTCTACGTTTGTACTGTTTTTAGCCTACTTTCGATTTTTGCAAAAAATGAAAGTAGACTTATGAGATCAACACAGGACGAAAAATTGTGTGTCTGTGCCTGTGCGTGTGTCTGTGTCTGTGCGTGTGTCTGTGTCTGTGAGTCTGTGTGCGTGTGAGTGTGTGTACTCTGAATGTCTGTCCCCCCCCTATCAATTCGAAAACGGTGAAACCGAATTGAACAAAATTCGGTACAAAGGTAGCACTAGCAAAGGGCACCTCAGTGTCAAATTTTATATTGCCGCCATCTTGACGAAAACGTAATGGCGGCCACCCAAATGTTAAAAGCTTAAATTAAATTACGACCAACCTAATCATCTGATCTCTTACATTTTGCAACAATATACCTTTATGTAGTTAGCATCTTTTGAATAAACGACAAGGTCGTCAGCCCAATAGTTTGCAGATAGCGGCCATGTATGTGTGCAAATCGATTCGCCATATCAATTCAAACACGGTGAAACCTAATTGAATGAAATTTTGTACAGAGGTAGCACTAGCAAAGGGCACCTCATATTCATGTTTAATATCCGTATAACACGTTGTATTTCAACCAGCTACTACAACCAACATTCAATTATACTCCTTGTAAAGGACAAAGAGTTATAACAATACCCAGGCAGGCATTTAGGAGAAAGTAGGCTATATGTTTTTTACTGAACATCTTGTTTGTTTCTGAATACGAAGAATTACTTTCCAGGTGGATATTTCTGTATGTGTAGTTATTCAACCACAGAACGATTTCTCTACTTCCTGGAGAACTTTTACCATCTTGAACTTGAAATCCTTCCGCAACATGATCTAATCACGTTGCTCCACTCACACACAAGTCCGACAGAATATGAGCGACTTGCCGCCAGAGCGCAGCAACGTTCATTCACACGAGGTCACTTCTACCCCTTCTGTAAAATTCTGAAGTCTATAGGCCTTGCACAGTTAGCAAACTCGAATATAGCTTACAAATGTAACAACGTCATGATTTGAAATGCACAAAAACAAATCCGAGCAAACAAGCAGTGCTTGATAATACGTAATTCACTCATAAAATGCAATGGAACACGCACATTAAGCATCATTTCTAATTTTCTACTGCTTATAACAGGATAATACAAGAGTAGGCCAGTCATCTAAAACATTCTAGGTCGCGAAAAATTGCAAGGTTCTGGATTTTTGGGACGTTGCTAGGATAGATACCAATAGTGTAAACCCAAGTTTGCAACTTCGAATGACCTGTGCTAACTTTGTGGTGCTCGAAAAACCTCGACATTTTCAGTGTTTGGCTTCTAACTTCTAAAACATGGATTCTACGGAAAAGTCATCCATGACACTTGTAAAGAAGACAGAAGTAGCGACAATTTGAGCGCAACCTCAGCTCTGTATGTTTTATAGATCTCGAGATACGACACTTCGAAAATGGGCATTTTTTTTTCTCGAAAAGTTAGAAATTTGTAGTAAGCTAGTCTTTCGAACAAAATAGTCTATAATATTCATTCTACGAGGAAAGTCATAAAAAGTAAAGTTGTAGAGCAGTTATTTAGCTTTAATTTAAGCATAAGTGAAACGCTGTAAGACTAATAGTTTTCTTGTTATCAGGTAAAGAAAATTAGAAAATAGCATTTTTCAAAAAATGTTGCCTGACGAATTGTAGGGCATTTTTAAAGGATAAGAAAGACATCTTTCAGTGGAAAATTGTTTATCATGCAAAATTAAATTGATTACAAGTAATAATGTGTAATTTCTTATCAATATGGAAGTCACAGTGGCGAAGTGATGGAGGGACCTCAGCTAACACCTGCGACAGAAACACGCAGCACGTCAATTACCTACTATTTATTAATAAATTACAACAATAGGGTAGGTATGCAATGTCAGGCTTATCTGCAATTAACGAGACAGTAGTATTCTTTTGGAAGGCCCAGGTTCATCATACGGCTCTTTTTGGGGCTCCGGAGACGCCTGTGTAGTTGGATGTAAAAGGGGAACGTCGAAGTCGTAGTCTTCATCTGACTCAGTCATGTCTAGGGTTGGAGAATTAAGGCAGGTCTTCCCCCGGCAAATTTTACAGAGAGATCTCCGACAGGAGCATCGCTCTGCTCCGCACTCTTTCAGGCACCCGTTTGACAAGAATTGCAGCAGTTATAATAAATACAGGTTACAATAGATTCAAATGTTTTAATTTCAATCATTAAAAATTCCTATATCCAGCAGTGGACATTGACTAGCACCGACCTAATACGAATGGATTACCTTGCCTGCATGACAGGAGTTTGAGCAGAGTTTGCGGCGCTGGTTCCTTGTTTGAGGTCACCGGTGTCAGCCCCTGCTGACTCCTTGTCCATCCCCACTTGCTGGGCTCTTTCTCAACTCCCAACCACTGATGCACCTGGTGGTAGGTTCTGTAGGAATGTTGGGCAGCAGCCTCTTCGCTTGGGGGCAGACGAGCGAGGTTGACTTTTGCTCTGGCAGCAGATCGGACAAATATCCCGTAACGCAAGGCGTGGAAGGAATCGTCTTTTCCACCGCCATACAACGCCACGAGACATTTTGTTGCCAGCAGAGGCTATCTCTCCATGGGTGGCATTATTGATGAGAAAAGTGGTAGCCACGTCAAGAAGGCCTGGCTGTTTTGAAAGGACACCAACATCTTCGTTTTCCCTTGCCCGAATAGGGCAGAGGTGGTGTCGCAACCACTGAAGGCGTGGAGGAACAACTCTCTTCCAGAGGGGAGTGAGAGATCTCCTCGAATGAATGATGTTGACAAGAACTGCTTGCAACCTATTCCACCTCTGGCACTTTTTCTGGAAGCAAACATTTTGTTTGTTGGCGCCCAGTCCGTTTACGACGTTATGCACCCTCAGCGTGCAGCGATATCTATTTTGAAGAATCGACACTGATCTAAGTGCCCCAAGAAAAGTTTTTGTCCAACCCAAAAAACAAGCAGCAACTTTAACTGCACTGGACTGGATATACAAGGCATCGAAACCACGTCATAATCGCTGGAGAAGAGGTCGTCGTAAACGTTCTGCTGTTTTTGTGCCCTTAACAGCCCCCTCTTCTGGGTAGCCATCGAATACAATTGAGACATTTTTTTCCAAAATGGTTGGTCGTGTGGGTAATATGAGCAGCTAAAATTCCCTCACTGAGCTGTTCCGTTGCCATATAACCTTAGGGATCAAGTAGTATCCTCCGTCCACTACAACAAACGGTCTTTCTCCAACGGCGAAGTTTTCTGGGAGGGGCGTAAAGGCGATGATTTTGTTCCTTTTCGCATTCCCTCTTCGGAGAATAGTCATGGAATATGGGGCCAACTCGTATGTAAAGTGTCTTTTTAGGTCGGTCTCAGACTGTTTTGTTATACACAGCCGTTGGAATATTGTGAGACGGTCTATAGCAACTTGCTTGTTGTGCACCTTAACTGTGGCTGCTGCCTTGGGTCGTACTTTGTCTTTCCTTTTAAATTTAACATTTCCAAATTCCTTTCCAGTCATTTCTTGTACTCTATTACATCCAATTTCTATGACAGTAGCAATAATTATCGCAAAAATAGATTATATTAGATTAGAAACACTTTATTGCAATCAACATAACATAAATAAAAGTACAGTGAGTTTTACTCAAAGAATGGGTATAACATTGACTGCAATGGGCGGCCTTATCGCTAAGATCGATTTCTTCCAGGCACCCAACGCATAAATAATATAACATTAATTTATAACTGTGCAATATTAATATCAATTTACATTCGAAGCCGTATTTCTTGAAAAATCCGATTTCCTTATTTTTTATTTTACCTGATAACATGAGAATCGTTGGTCCTAAATGCGTTTTTCTAATCCAAAAATTAAAGCTAAATAACTGCTCTACAACTTTATTTCTTATGACTTTCCTCGTAGAATGAGTATTTTAGACGGCATTTTGTTCGAAAGACTAGCTTACTACAAATTTCTAACTTTTTGGAAAAAATTGCCCAATTTCGAAGTGTTGTATCTGGAGATCTATAAGGCATACAGAGCTGCGGTTGGGCTCAAATTGTCGCTAATTTTGTCTTCTTTAAAAGTGTCATGGATGACTTCACCGTAGAATGCATTTGTTTAGAAGTTGTAAGCCAAACCTGAAAAAAGTCTGAAAATTTCGAGGTTTTTCGAGCACCACGAAGTTAGCACTGGTCTTTCGAAGTTGCAAACTTGGTTTTACACTATTGGTATCTATCCTAACAACATCCCAAAAAAATCAGAACCTTGAAATTTTTTGCGACCTAGCACGATTTTTGTGTCTAAGGTGACTGGCCTCAAGTGCTCAATAGCAATCATGTGTTATAAGTAGGGCTCGGATCGATATGCTCGATAAAATCTCCAGATATGCTCGAAAACCATGTGTTTTATGCTCGATAGATATGCTCGAAAACCCCATTATATGCGGTTAAATATGCACTCTATGCTCGGAAAACACCGTTAAAACTATAGAAAGGAAAGTGAAATGAAAAAAACAATAATGTACCTTTATATACGAGCTTTATTTTCTAATTGTATGTATGATACACTGCAATATGCTCGCATTCCAGTTTTTCAAGTATATATAAGAGAAGTTTTCTTACAAAAGTTAGTTTAAAAGTTCATTTACAAAATGTTCAAAATTAGGCGAGTCAATGAAGTAGATCTGCATTGGTCTGTACAAGAAGAATTTTTTCTATGTTTTCAGTTTTGAATGATTTTCTTAAATCAGTCAATAAAAGTTTCAATGACGAGAACGGCCTCACTAAAGGTTAAAAACCTGCGGTTCTATCATTCGCACCAGATAGGCTTTTCAATAATTATTTCTGTTTTCGAACCTTAAGGATGGTCAGGGCCCGAATTCGGGGGGGGGGGGGGGGATTCGAAGAAAAACAAACTATTTAGACGAAAACCACAAGAATATGCATTTACATGCTTCTATTCTGAAAATCGCGGTTTTATGCATTTATATGCCCGATAAATTTCAATTCTGCTGGTCCCAGAGAAGTGAAAATACCACCGAAAGGCTTCTCTCAATATGTACTATTCAGGAAAAAAAATGCAAATATGCTCGAATCCGAGCCTTAGTTATAAGTGTCCTCGCGAAGTACAATATTTTCTGAATATTCGGTAATCTGCAGTTACACCATCCATTTCTTTTATCCCACAGCATCACTGAACTATTTTCTTCACGTTTCAGAAGGCATCTATACATATTTCCTATTATGATGATCGTGTGGCCTCCGGAAAGGCCAAGTACAAGTCTTCCTAGTTGACGCCCGTGGGCGACCTGCGCGTCGTAATGAGGATGAAGTAATGATGAAGACGTCACATACACCCGTCCCCAAGCCACGGGAATTAACCCCAGGAGATTAAAATCCTTGATGGCTCGGCCGAGAATCGAACCCTGGGCACTTTCGGCCAAAGCCTAGCGCTCTAGCCATTTAGCCACGGAGCCGGACATATTTCCTATTGATAATGGAGAAATAAGCATAAAAAACGAAGCACTCCCCTACTAATCGCTGGATGCCTTGAAGATCTAAAACTGTTGACGAATAGAGTGGTAGAAGCCAGCGAGAAAAGTGGTTTAACTCTAAATGTTAAGGAAACCAGTTTCACAGTAATTTCGAAAGAGAATAATCCAGGAAATTTGATAATCGAAGGTGAAGCAGTTCAGAGTTCAGAAATACAGATATTTAGGAACCATAGTTAATGATACAAAGGATTGATCTCAAGATTGGACGCCGGAAGTGCATTCAATCAAATGAGAAATGTATTGTGCAATGGAGACCTTAGTTTAAATTTGAAACTAAGGTTGCTAAAATGTTATGTGTTCTCGGTACTCTTCTACGGTATGGAAGTTTGGACACTCAAAACAAGATACAACAGACTAGAGGCGTTTGAGATGTGGACATATCGAAGGATCTTAGGAGTAAGCTGGATGGATAGAATCCCAAATCTTGAGATATTGCATAGGATAGGGGAAGTCAACAATACTTGGGTCATATAATGACAGGAAACAAGTATCGTCTTCTTCAAGAAATTATTAATGGGAATGTTGAGGGCAGAAGGAGTCAAGGAAGAAGGATCTCTTGGTTGGACAATCAAAAACAAACACGAGCCTTACAGTAGTCGCATATGTGTAACATGTGACATGTTAACCCGTGTCAACAGTGAACTCTGTTGGTCATTGAAATAACTACTTTTAAAACTGCAGTGCCAAATCCTGACCGGTTTTCAGCAAATATGATTATAATGAATATTTTCACACCAAACAACGACAACTTGAAGATGATTTAGTGTAGGAAGAATATCTTTAATGGGGCCTCCATATGCGATATAGATTCCACATAGCCACATGGCCGACAGTACCTCGAGTACCTACATTAAATAAGAATGAAGCAAAAAATATGAAGATTTAATAAATCATAATTGTTTTCAGCAAATATGATATAATGAATATTTTCACACCAAAGAAAGACAACTTGATGATTTATTGTAGGAATATCTGAAATGGGGCCTCCGAACCTTGAAGTAAACCGTTTGCGATATACATTCCACATAGCCTCATGGCCGATAGTACTTCGTGGTATCAATATCCGCCACCGCGCGTGCTCATTGTTTCCGTCCCATCCATTTCCGTTTCATTTTTCAAAATCACCCCCACAAAAAATATACAGATACCGAGTGGAAAGATGTTACACATCAAAAATGGTTAAAGTGTAGTTTCAGTGAACTTTTCAGTTCTGCTAGATCCAAAAACCGGATTGTTGTGATCATCGCCAACCATCTTAAAGATGAAGAACCTGACGTCATCACTAAAAACATCTACAGTACATCCTACTTATCCCGACCATGTTGGCCCGACCGCAGCGCAACAAGTGATAGTTTGAATTCCCAACAGATGGCAGGACATGCCAGAGATCGACTCGGCACTTGAGAGCGAACGGGGAATATGAACACAATAAACGTTTTCGTGCACCGTCCTTCTCTATAGCTAAAGAAGGGCGTAGCAGTCATCAGGTTAATACCAGTTTATTTTTAAAATGTCATTTTGCTGATAAGGCCATAATGTGTTAATTATTGGAGTTTGAAGGGGTGGAACTGCGAACAACGAGGTCATCTGCCCCTCTTAACACAGATTAAAGAATACAAACTTAGAATTATCCCCTCATTTCAAACCATCGATATCACCCATTTCTTCCATCACATTTCATTTCTTACTTTATTCTGTTTCTGATTTTTTCACCTCCTTTATCTGCTCTTCTCTCTCGAATTAAATTCCCATCCATTTCAGTCATAGATATCATCTTAATTATTCCATTTAACTAGTCTCCTTCCTTTCTTCTAATTCTCAAAAATAAAAAAAATAAAAAGAAATCATGCCATCCACTAAATAAACACTGCTGAAACGCACAACACCCAAATACAAATATACTCTTGTGATACCACATTGTTCCAAATATCTTTTACGTTTATCAGCACTTAGTATTATATCTTCAAAGCATCAGAATGCTTGTTTGCTTGCACTCTCTTTTCTCGAATTATATTGTAACACTTCTTCTTCTTCTTCTTCTTCTTCGCGAATGGGTCGCTTAGGACCACGCGAAATCAACACTTTCTAGCCTTCCTGTTGGCCCAGTATTCCTTCATTCGCAACGAGTGGGTCTGTTTCCGTTGCTCTGACCATTGATGTTGTGTCGTCTTCTATTTTTCTTCCTCGAAACCCTGCGTCTGAATGAATTTCCTGATTTCCTTCCGGTCATGTAAGTTTGGTGATCCTAATTCCTTTAAGTCTTTTTGTCAATTTATACCAAATCGGTCTAGTAGCCTTGTTATTTAAGAAAGTATGTATTTTGTGTGTCAGTCTGTTCGGGTCCATTCTTTCAATGTGTCCCTTAAATTGGATTCTTCGCATTCGCATTGTGTCTGTGTTTTTTTGTATATTCACATTTGGATCATGTACACAATCTTTTGTTCTTGGTCCAAGGATTTTTCTCGTTATTTTACGTCCTTTCACTTCTATTTGGTGTTTTGTGTTGAAGATTGTCTGTCTCTGAAGCATAGAGAGCTTGTATTGTGAAACTATAATTTGTCAAAAGCATTGCTTCAATTGCATATTTGTAAGCTGTAAATGTGTTATAATTTAGCCTTTGTATAGTTATTCAGTCATCTGTATAAAGGAACTATGTAGGCTACTGTTCCCCACGACTGAGCTCTTCTCTCAGAAATCTTCTTCTAGATAAAATAAAATTAAAAAGAAAACGTCTTAGCCATGAGGTCCTTCCACTATCTTCACACATTTCTTCACTCCACTACCCCCACCTTCAATTCTATTTTACTACTTCAGTTTCTTCTCTTCTCTTGGCTCAAGAGAGGAGTGATTTTTGAAAGACGGCAAAAATTACGACACACATGTCATACGATGTTGGCATGTCAAAGAACCCATTTGAAATCAGTAGGCCGTGTTCATAATGGCAAAATTAATCTCGGGTGTTTTCCGCCAACACAAAGTTCCTCATTTCTCTACTAGAAAGCGCTATAGTGTTCAAGGAGCTTAGATATCTAACCTCCTTGACTTTCATAGTGCTCCAAGGAACAACGAAATTCGACATGCAAGCTACCCTTTGGGTGTCAAATAACAAAGCTTGAACCCAGCACCCGAGACCATACGAAAAATAAAATTTAGAATAACTCATATCTCATTACACACCACAATTTCATACATTTCTGTACGTACCGTCTACGTTAAACCATAGTTTCATTTTTCTTTTTTTTTCTTCTTTGGTTGATAAAAAATAAACTCTCTCTCTCTCTCTCTCTCTCTCATTCTTAAGTAAAAATTCAGACTTTCACGACCAGCGTTGAAATAGGGAATCTCTGTTTCGCGGGCTTATAGGCCGTGTTCAAAGGACATTCCGATGAAGGCTGTTCACAGGTGAACATGCTGAACGCAGTCTTCAGCGAAACGTCTGGACGACAAAATGTCCTTAGAACACGGCCTATAAGCCCGCGAAACAGAGATTCCTATTTCTCTCACATTCTCTTATCCTAGCTCTCTACTCCCCTTTACTTTCAATCCTTATTTTCTGTCTCTCTTACTCTTTCTGCTTTCATTTCCCATTCTCTCCACCATCTCATTCCTTCTTCATTAATAAAATAAACCAGTTCTTTCACATTCTCTTCATCTCGCGCTCTCTACTTCCCATTACTTTCTACTATTGTTTTCTATCTCTTACTTTTTCTGCTTTCAACTCCCCTTCTAGCCATCATTCTATCCTCTTTTTAATTTCAACCTAATTCACATCTAATTACACACCACAATATCATACATTTCTCTACGCACAGTCTACTTTAAACCAGTCTACCTTAAACCGTAGTTTCATTTTACACTTTCACGTCTTGTTCTTCTGGTAAAAAGAAAAATATATCCCCTACCAACTACTTAACCTCACAACTAAAACGTTATAAAAGGAAGGAAGGAGGAATTTAGTTTTTACGTGACCGTGAATCTTGTGATTATGAGCCACGGGACCTCCTTTTTACGTGGAATCCGAACAACAGGACATGGCATTTCACTTCGAAAATCTCACATGCATTGACCGGGAATCGAACCCGGACCGCCTTGGTGAGAGGCATACAGCTAGACCGCTGAGCCACCACGCCCCCAAACGTTATAAAAGCCCTACACACAACTTTTATTAAATCTTAACATCTTAGCCAAGAGGTCTGGTTGGTTCTTAAGTATAGGGGCTGCGACAACGCGGTCATGTGCCCCGTGTACTTTGGGTGTGTGTAGAATCTGTCTGATAACCGGTGTTAATTGTGATGACTGTATTAGTGTGTGTTACCTGTTTTTAGCCTACTTTCGATTTTTGCAAAAAATGAAAGTAGACTTATGAGATCAACACAGGGCGAAAAAAGTGTCTGTCTGTCTGTCTGTCTGTGTGTGTGTATGTGTATGTGT
Source organism: Meconema thalassinum (assembly GCA_946902985.2). NCBI lineage: Eukaryota > Metazoa > Arthropoda > Insecta > Orthoptera > Tettigoniidae > Meconema > Meconema thalassinum. The sequence goes on from OX336395.1 coordinate 173,476,455, forward strand.
GTGTGTGTGAGTCTGTGTGTGTGAGTCTGTGTGTGTGTGTGTGTGTACTCTGAATGTCTGTCCCCCCCCTATCAATTCGAACACGGTGAATGCGAATTGAACGAAATTTGTTACAAAGGTAACACTAGCAAAGGACACCTCAGTGTCATGTTTTATATCGCCGCCATCTTAACGGAAACGTAATGGCGGCAACACAAATGTTCAAAGCTTAAATCAAATTACGACTAACCTAATCATCCGATCTCTACCAAATTCTGCAACAACATACCTTTCTGGGGGGAGCATCCTTTGACCAAACTAATAGGTCATCAGCGTAATAGTTTGCGGATGGCGGCCATCTTTGTGTGAAAATCGATTCCCCCTATTAATTCGAACACGGTGCAACCGAATGGAACGAAATTTGGTACAGAGGTAGTACTAACAAAAGGCACCTCAGTGTCATGTTTTATATCGCCGCCATCTTGACGGAAACGTAATGGCGGCCACACAAATGTTCAAAGCTTAAATCAAATTACTATTAACCTAATCATCCGATCTCGACCAAATTTTGCAACAACATACCTTTATAGAGGAAGCATCCTTTGACCAAATGACTAGGTCATTAGCCTAATAGTTTGCGGATGGCGGCCATCTTTGTGTGAAAATCAATTCCCCCTATTAATTCAAACACTGTGAAACCGAATGGAACGAAATTTGGTATAGAGGTAGCACTAGCAAAGGGCATCTCAGTGTCTTGTTTTATATCGCCGCCATATTGACAGAAACGTAATGGCGGCCACACAAATGTTCAAAGCTTAAGTTAAATTACGACTGACATAACCATCCGATCTCTACCAAGCTTTGCAACAACATTCCGTTATGGAGGGAGCATCCTTTGACCAATCTAATAGGTTATTAGCCTAATCGTTTGCGGGTGGCGGCCATCTTTATGTCAAAATTGATTCCCCCTATTAATTCGAACACGGTGGAACCGAATGAACGAAATTTGGTACAGAGGTAGCAATAGCAAAGGGCACCTCAGTGTCATGCTTTATATCGCCGCCATCTTGACAGAAACGTAATGGCGGCCACACAAATGTTCAAAGCTTAAGTTAAATTACGACTGACATAACCATCCGATCTCTACCAAGCTTTGCAACAACATTCCGTTATGGAGGGAGCATCCTTTGACCAATCTAATAGGTTATTAGCCTAATAGTTTGCGGGTGGCGGCCATCTTTATGTCAAAATTGATTCCCCCTATTAATTCGACCACGGTGGAACCGAATGGAACGAAATTTGGTACAGAGGTAGCACTAGCAAAGGGCACCTCAGTGTCATGTTTTATATCACCCTTATCTTGACGGAGACGTAATCGCGGCCACCCAAATGTTAAAAGCTAAAATGTAATTATGACCAACCAAATAATCTAGTCTCTACCAAATTTTGCAACACCATATCTTTATGTGGGAAACATATTCAGACCAAACTGCAAGGACATCAGCCCAATAGTTTGCAGATGGTGGCCAGGTATGTGTGCAAATCGATTCCCCCTATCAATTCAAACACGGTGAAACCGAATTGAACGAAATTTGGTACAGAGGTAGCACTAGCAAAGGGCACCTCATATTCATGTTTAATATCCCTATAGCACGTTGTATTTCAACAAGCAACTACAACCAACATTCAATCATACTCCTTGAAAAGGACAATGAGTTATAACAATACCCATGCATTTAGGAGAAAGTAGGCTATATGTTCTTTACTGAACATCTTGTTAATTCAAGTAAGGACTGCAGACTTTTTAAATTTTTCAAATAGTTCCTACTTTTGCTGCCAAACGCCACCGTCAACGACTACTAGTCCAGAACTTAGCTACCAGACGCCACCGCAGTCGGTTCTTGGCAACAAACGTAGGAACCTAAGAGCGTTGTTTACATTCTTAACCTATACCATTTAGCTTCACACAGGTGTATTAGTGGAAGGTTCTTTAACATGCCATAAATCTATGACATGGGACCGCTGGCTTTACTTCCCCTCCGAAGGAAGGCATACTGAGGGATTTTTAACGCTCTTAAAAAATCCGACGACTTCGGCCAGATTTGAACCCGGCGATCTTGGGCATAGAAGCTCAGCATTCTACCAACTACGCCACCGAAGCCACCAGCCAAGAGGTCTCTATTTACCTCCTTCACACTGCAGATGCAGATACATATTTTGAGGGTTTATAGGATTTATTGCATATTCTGAACTTAACAGCATATTTTAGCATATATCTATTTGAAGTCGCCTCCGTAGCGTAGCGGTCAGCATGGTTAGCTGCCGCCCCGGAGGTCCTGGGTTCGATTCCCGGGTCTGCCACGAAATTTGAAAAGTGGTACGAGGACTGAAACGGGGTCTACTCAGCCTCGGATGGCCCAAATGAGTAGAAGGGGGGGGGGGGGTTCGATTCCCCCTCAGGCATCCTCGAAGTGGTTTTCCGTGGTTTCCCACTTCGTCTTTGGGCAAATGCCGGGATGGTCCCTTCTTCAAGGCCACGGCCGCCTCCTTCCCTCTGTCTTGTCTATCCATCCTAACCTTCCCTCGTGAGGCCCCTGTTCGCTTTGCAGGTGAGGCCGCCTGGGCGAGGTGCCAATCCCACCTCACCAGTTGTATCCCTTCCGATTCGATGTTCCCAGCTCTAGGACACTGCCCGTAGAGGCGGTAGTGGTGAGTTCCCTCGCTGAGTCCGTGGGTTCCACCAACCTGGAGGGTAAACGACTAAAAAATAAAATAAATAAAATATATATTTGAAAATTAAGTAAAATATAAACCATCTTGAACAAAATTGGTTTCGGCGACGAGTTGGATAACTCTTGTAAGCAACTTTCTGAGGAAAAGGTAACGAGATAACAGAATTTTACGCAAGCATGTGGCCTCAATGCCTAAAGAGAAGATCAGCAGAAAGTATTCATTAAACTAGTGGGTGTCAGGTAATAGTGATTATTCAACGGATAGCATTGTCTATTGTATGCTCGTAGTAGGTGAAATGTGAAAAGAAATTACACTTGAACAGCATGCAAAAACGACTGCACATATTACGGCAAAGGAGTGTGAAAATGAGTGAATAAGATTGGCTTATTGTTAAGTGCATATTTTTCAATTTTAATGCATATTTTCTACTTTTTAGTGCATAAATGTCCGGTCTCTCCATATAACGTCAACTCCACAAACTATCCCTTCGTGGGAATGAATTGATCTTCATATTATTAAAATATTATCCCTCCCTATATTATTCTGCTAAGGTCCCATTCCACTTTTGTACCGAAAATAAGGTCCCATTAACACCAACCTACACATACGGGGTACCTACAGGTTCAGCATAACCCAATGCGTAAGCGAAATGCACTCACTTACTCTTTAAATGCTTCACAATTAAATAAATACCTTAAAACATGTATATTTACAATGAAATAATGAAAGAATGCAACACGGTAACCATGGTAACAGAATCTCACAGGTCCATCTATTTCTGTAAGACGCAATGCAATTCCAATTATTACATTACTGTGAACGTTTCCAGACGGTTATAAGGTTATCACTGAACCAAATTAAGCTGTAAAATTCATCAATACATACAGTATAATGTGCTTAAGGGGGTCAAGGGGCACTAGAATTTTTCGACGCAATTTTCACGTGTAAGTGTGGTACGAAAGGTCTTTTTCACCCGACTATAAAGGGTCTTCGAAAACCACATTTAAAGGCCCTTAAATTAACACTGTCTGTGATATTCCCAGAAAACTAACTTCGCTCTGATATACCTATGAAGGAATGACAAACCCCTAACCACTGCACTGCACCAGTAGTTGAATTGATAAAGTCTTATCATTCATACCAAGGATAAATCAGTCATAGCATTCATGATTGAGATTTTGCTAATTGTACTCTTTACAACTAGAATATTCGCGGGCGAAGCCGCGACGGGTAATGCTAGTTAATGATAATTTAGTTTCGGCCAATTGCAATGCTTTGTCCTTTGCTGTTCCCTCTTCTTCCTCCAGTCTTCCTTCGTCATCTCTCTGTTTCCTGTTCCTTTCCTCGGACCACTTCAGGCCGGTTTTCTTTCCCTTCCACCCTTGGAATCCTTCCATTTTTGGCACTTTTTGTCTAAAAATATCTCTGTTGTGTATCCTCTTCTCTGATATTGTTTCTTTACAAATCCCTTTTGACTTCTTGTTCCAAAGGAATGTGAAGATCTGCTTGGTTAATCTGTCATCCATCCTGTACAAATGTCCAAAAAATAGTAATCTCCTCTTCCCTATTGTTGCTGTTGTTTTCTAATTTTCGATATATTTCATCTTTACTTCTTAATATCCAGATATATAATTTTCAAAAGAAAAATATATGTATTGTCCGTTCAGCCATTATATATTTAAACACAAATTGTGCTAAATGTTCCGGCATAACTGAACAAAATGACAGTGTTTCGCCCCGGTGTGCAATTGGGCTCTTCAGTTGGTTAAAGCACACCTTACCAAGACACTGTCTAGTACACACTGGGAAGGCCATTGCAAGACGTATTTGATACATGTGTATCCACGTTACGAGCAAAGCCAGTGCACTATGGGAGTCGAAACTCCACTCCAAAGCAATTATAACCTTACCTTGGCATTGGATATATAATTTTCAAAAGAAAAATATGTATTGTCCGTTGAGCCATTATATATTTAAACACAAATTGTACTAAATGTTCCGGCATAACTCAACAAAATGCACACCTGGGCGAAACCTGTCATTTTGTTGAGTTATGCCGGAACATTTAGCACAATTTGTGTTTAAATATTAATATCCAGAATACTGCAGTTTTTAAAGGACCGAGTATTTTTCGTATAATTCTTCTTTCTACTACTTCTAATTTATCCAATTTATAGTTCAGTACGAGACATTCACTCGCATACAGGCATTCCGCTTTGACTAAGGTGTTGTAGTGTTGTATTTTAAGATCTGTAGACAAACACATTTTGTTGTAGGTATTCCTAGTTATGCCATACGCTCTTTCCATCTTCCGTATTCTTTATTCTACAGCAGATTTTTCCAAACCATTTTCTTGAATAATTTCCCCCAAATATTTGAACTTCCTCATCCTCTTTATTTGACCAATTTCTGTTACTAGGATTTCTGGAGCATTTTTTTTATGTTTGTCATAAATTTGTATTTTTCTTCAGAAATTCTTAAACATATTTATTTTGCCATCTCTACTAAGAGATTGACTTGTATTGCTGCATTATTATTATTATTATTATTATTATTATTATTATTATTATTATTATTATAAAGTTAGAGTTAAATTAAAATTTAGAGGGCACGTCTAAATAAGATACATATCTAAAATTGATAAAACAGAAAGTTAAATAAAACATCCCAAAGTGTAGTTTGGTTTATTAATTACAGTAAAACCCGTCTTCAACGCCGAGCGTGCAAAGACTGGTCGCCCCTGAGCCAAAGGAAATAGGAGACTTGTGTTACTTAGGAAGCAAAATAACTTGTGATGGACGAAGCAAAGAGGATAAAGAAGTAGGTTGGCTCTTGCAAGGAAAACCTTCCTACAGAAAAAGCTGTTGACAACCAATATAGATTTGGGTATTAGAAAATCATTTTTGAAAGCCTTTGTCTGGAGCGTGGCGCTGTATGGAAGTGAAACTTGGACTATTGGTGCAGTAGGAATGAAGAGAACAGAAGCGTTTGAAATGTGGTGTTACGAGAGAATGATGATCAGATGGGTGAATAGAGTACGGTAACAAATGAAGTATTAAGACGAGTGGGAGAGGAGAGATGTTTCTGAAGAGAAGAGTTCGGTTGGTAGGGCATATACTAAAAAAAAAAACAGGAATAGTAAAGTTAGTTATTGAAGTAAGGGTCGAGGACAAGAAATGTAGGGATAGACCAAGGTTAGAATATATTAGATTGCCTCGGATGTGAGATGTGCTAGCTATGTAGAGATGAAACGAATAGTTCAGGACAAGGTGGCATGGAGGCTTCATCAAACCATTTAAAACACTGAAGACACACACACAAATCTCTAGACGTGAGACTTTCACGATGAGTATTTATTAATTATTAAGTCGCACACTTTGGTCATTGTTTTTTAATTTTGTATATCGTATCCATATTACTGAAATGAATTATTTTCTTTAGATAAAGCAAACTCAATGCGCGGAGAAATTAATACTAAATAACTATTTTTTTGGTATATTGGCTTTCACGGCGGTGGGATTAAAACTCAGGAATTTTTCTAGGTTTATGCCGCGTCTTGTGTGGGTTTTCGCCTAGGAACACCAAACTGGCTCATCAGCGGGCTCTTGGTGTTCATGAGAAAGGAGGTAGTGCACAGTTCGCTACTCTGCGAGGTTCCGGACACGGACACCAAGAACCCGCCGATGAGCCAGCTTGGTGTTCCTAGGCGAAACCCAACGGCATAAACCTAGAAAAATTGCTGAGTCTTAACTATATTTGCACTAGGACTGGGTGATATATTGAGTCGAGATTCAAAATATCGTTCTAAAGATTGCCATAATATCGAATTTTGATCGAGAATTTGGTTTGCGGGATGTAGAATGGCTATTAATTATGGTGGCGATAGAATCTGGAAATCGGTGAAATTTGTCGCTCTGGAAATATCAGGAGAATTTGTCTCTCTGGAAATATCAGGAGAATTTGTCTCTCTGGAAGTATCAGGAGAATTTAAAGAAACTTAAAAATAATCTAAAATATAACAATTTTGCGTCGAGCGAATAAGCATAATTCTGGAGCCGTAACCTGGTGCGGTGAAAAACGTAGCGAGATTCCCCTTGCTTATATCATATAATCAAGATTATATACTAATTAATACATTATCCGCTAAATTAATATCAGGGAATTTTGTGGCAACATGAGGGAAATTTGTTAGGCAAAGCCTGTCGCCACCATGTTAACAATTTTACCAACCTTCTTAAATTCCCAGAAGCCCCAAATACGTTTATACATGACAAAAGTATTTATTGAAACAAACATCTTTCATTTTTATTTCTCTCAATTCGCTTTCTTTTTTCTACAGCGAAGCTTTTATCAAACGCATGGATTTTTTGTCAAACTTATTTGCATTTTCAATAAATAATAATAATAATATCGTATGGCCTCGGGTGCCTGGTGCAAGCTTTGTTAATTGACACCCAGAGGGTAGCTTGCATGTCGAATTTCGTCGTTCCTTTGAACGCTATGAAAGTCAAGGAGGTTAGATATCTAAACTCCTTGACACTACAGCGCTTTCAAGTAGAGAATGGAGAAACTTTGTGTTGGCGGAAAATCCCGAGATTAATTTTGCCATTGAACACGGCCTACTGAATTCAAATGGGTTCTTTAACATGCCAACAACGTATGACATGAGTATCGTGATTTTTGTCGCCTTCAAAAATCACTTACCATGGCCAGGGGCGAACCTGCATCTTGGGGTTGGTAGTCCGACACTATAACCACTCACCCACCGTGGCAAGCTGCATTTTCAATGATTCATCAAAAGTTAGAGGAAGGGTACGTTTCCATAGCTGAAAACAGACATACATCCAGAAGGGGTACCATTTCCAAGACAGATTTATTTTCATTTTTTTTTACAAGTATTGTTATTATTTCGCAACATTCGTACATAATGCATAAAATGTATTTGATGTTTAAGGAGCCCCATTTATGGTAATGTAAAATGTTCCAAGTGGTGATATAAAAGAAAGTTAGGTATGAGTGTGCAGGTATGAGTGTGCTTAATAACCATGTGTACGCTGCACATATTTGGTTAAATAATGAACACTATACACATTTGGAGGAATAATAAGCAATTAACTATGTTTTTTTCTCCAAGAACTGAAACCCAAATGAATTATATTTTCTGTGTAATACTGAACTTAACATTTATAGAATTATGCTAAAACTGGACGAGACCAAATCCTGGGGCAAATATATGTTTTATGTTCGATGATGTCTAAATATAAATACGAGTATTATATGTCAGAAAACGGTATCATAATGATGGTCATTAAAATACTAGTTTTCATTATGATAGTTTCTCCAACCAATCAGAGCTCAAGATGTATGATGTGTGACCAATTAGGTAGGCTACTTGATAGCTTCGCACTTGAACACAGAATACAACATGTCGGACATGATTTACATGATTTGAAAGTTGACAATGTAAAAGATATCCGATCAACCATTGTAGTTATAATGGCAAACATAAAGACAAAATCAGCACGAACCTTCAAGGTATTAATAAAATACAGTACTATTACATACCGGTATGCAAAAAATTATGAATCTACGTCCAGAAGATTGCAACACAGCATCCTTCTATACAAATTACCGACATGGAAAGTGCACCGTCCCATATGTTCGCGTAAATAAACTGGCGAATATGAGAAATGAAATAGCACTGTACCTTAATATCCCCAACTCCCAATTTCTACACATGGCATTCTTTCATACAACTTCGGTGACAGTTTTAGTGAATGCTGGTGCAGATCGGCAGGCTCTGTAAACATATGGCATTGCCATGCAGACAGACAGCGCATGCGTGGGTCAGAGAACTTGTAAAGCACAGAGAGCAAACGCGGCGCTTGCACTCCGATCACTAAATTCAAGTGACTGAATCTCGACAGATATTTATGAATATTTATGAATATTTCTGTTCGAACATAATATTATTACTTTATTTTATTTAATTTTATCGTCAAACATAAACAGTCGTATGCAACTCGCCTATAATGGTAATAAAGACACTAGCTTCGCTCGTTTCATAAACATACTCGTGTCTTAATTATTGCCATTATAGGCTCGTTGCATATTGTACTATTGCTGAAATTGACTAAAATACCCGTTGTAAAAGTCAGTATAAAATCTGGAGATGATGAACGGTAGTAATAGATGTTTGGTCCTCCACCAACCATTACCCACCCATCATCCTCTTTTTAGATCGCGACTTATGTAGATATAATTCATACAATTCAAGTGGCTTCGGTGACGTAGTTGGTAGCATGCTGAACTGCTGTGCCCAAGAATGCGGGTTCAAACCCAGCCGAAGCCGTCGGATTTTTTAAGAGCGTTAAAAATCCCTCAGTATGCCTTCCTACGGAGGGGAAGTAAAGCAGGCGGTCCCATTTCATAGATGTATGGCATATTAAAGAACCTGTGTGAAGCTAAATTGTATAGGTTAAGAATGTAAACAACGCTCTTAGGATCCTACGTTCGTTGCCAAGAGCCGACTGTGGTGGTGTCTAGTAGCTAGTTCTGAACTAGGCCTAGTAGTCATTGACGGTGGCGTTTGGCGGCAAAAGTAGGAACTATTTGAAAAAAATCAAAGTTGCAGTCCTTACTTGAATTTAAATACAGATACACACACTAATACAGCCATCACAATTAACACTGGTTATCAGGCACATTATACACACACCCAAAGTACACGGGGCTACATGACCGCGTTGTCGCAGCCCCTAAACTGAGAAACCAACCAACCAACAATATTACGTGTGTCGTGTTTTGTATCCCACATGTTTGCAACAATGAACTGTCGTCAATGTGTGAGTCTGGGTAACAGTTGAAGATACTTCATGCGCCTCGGAAACATGGCTGCCGTCGGTGAATGAGCATGAAATAAAATAAAAATATTTACATAATATAACAAATAATTAATTGAGAGTAATTTAAATTCCTAAAGACTCCCAGAAAGGTAAGAAAATCATATACTGTATGTTCAATAATATGCCAGATAGAAGTGTTAAAAGCCAGGATTTTGTCTCCTTCAGAATTAATACATTTACTTCAACAAATATTTCCCATGATTACCATACTCCTTTTCTCAGTGGCGAATCCTCCATGTAGGACGTGAGGATCATCCTACAGTTAGCTCTCAGCTGAAACTGTTTAAAAAAAATTAAATTTGATTGTTTTGTTAAATAGTCTTAGGGACTACCTTGCTAGCCCTCTCGATAAGCTCTGTCTCACTGTCACTGTCAGTACTTGTAACTACTACTACTACATTTCACCCCTAGATGGGTGAAGTGTGACCTTCACCGCCCCGAGTAGAAAGCTGAGGAAGGAAGCCTTGCATCCTCAAAGCATGTGTTTATAGCTTTAGAAATGTATGGGAGCCCTTGAGGGGGGTGGGGGGAGGGCAGGTTTGGTCCGTTTAATGGCGTTCTGAGGACGTCGACTGAGATCCTCAAGTCTCTCGCTATTGGTTGAATTTAAACCAACACTACGGGCTGTTTGGTTAAGATTTCGCGCGGTCAGAATGGATAGTCTGTACATAATTGGAGTAGTATAGTCGCCTCACTTTCCTAGTTAACGTGCGGCTCGCCTTGGAAATCTAGCTGGGCGGTTATGTTTACATTCCATGGCACCTGGTGCCAAGGCTTTAGCAGCATGAGGCACAGCGTTGGCAAATGTCCACCGTAGCCACTGAGGGCATGCAACGAGACTGGACAGAACTATGTGCAGATGTGAAACATTGGGCACTGGTACCTGTCGGAGACACGAGTGAGGGAACTATACCAGATGGTTGGTTGGTTCCTCAGTTAAGGGGCTGCGACAACAGGATCATGTAGCCCCGTGTACATTGGGTGTGTGTAGAATCTGTCTGATAACCGGTGTTAATTGTGATGACTGTATTAGTGTGTGTTTCTGTTTCTTAATTCAAGTAAGGACTGCATACTTTGAATTTTTCAAGTAGTTCCTACTTTTGGCGCCAACGCCACCGTCAACAACTACTAGTTCAGAACTTGGCTACTAGACGCCACTGCAGTCGGCTCCTGGCGACGAACGTAGGGACCTGAGCGTTGTTTACATGTTAACGCAATTTAGCTTCACACAGGTGTAATTAATGGAAGGTTCTTTTAACATGCCATAAATCTATGACATGGGACCGCCGGCTTTACTTCCCCTCCGAAGGAAGGCATACTGAGGGATTTTTAACGCTCTTATAAAATCCGACTACTTCGGCCGGGTTTGAACCCGCGATCTTGGGCATATAAGCTCAGAACCAGATGAAGGTGTTCACAGTGGTGTTGCTAGTTCAGACTCACATCCAGATTCAGGTTCACTGGAAATCGTGCTGGCAGAAGAACTAGAAACTGCACCATTACACGAATCACTGCCGGGGTATATTGGTACAATGCCACCTGCGCGCCCAATGCTTTCATAACAGCATTCGGAAACTTTTCCTTGTCTCGCACTCAGCAGCGCTCTCCCTCACACACTCACTCCACTCTACTTTCCCTCCCTCAACCTTCCCCACCTGCCAGAGATCATGAGCTGGGAGCCGTACTGTATATTCGATTATACAGGGTGTCTTTTATGTACCTTTGGAGAATGATAGATCGTGTAGGGGACGGGTATAGAAGTAATTTGAGATAGGGAACTTGCGGTCGGAGCGGCCTCCGTAACCCCTAAAATAAGGGTTGATTCAGGCCCTCCACCCTATCAGTTGGGCAACCGATCCAAACCTCTATTACCTTTCTCAATCCTTTAACTCTGGGCAAGATTCATTTCACCATTTGGCGCTGGCCTAATGGATATCGTTGCGGTGCGAAAGGCCGGTAGTTCCAGGTTCGATTCCGAGCTTGGGCAAAATCTTTTTTGTTATTTGTCATATTGTAGTCACATGATACAGTCTGGTGCTACGTTGTTGTTTTGTAATTTTATTGCCTATTAAAGGAACTTTGTGACTAATTACAAAACTGCGGTAGTTTTACGATCGTGCCTTCTAATGTTTGCCCTATGGCAAAAATTAAGCTGAGCATGCCTAGCCTAGCTAAGCCTGACTTTCTCTTGCAAATCAACGTGATTTAAACTAATAACGAACTTAAACAATTTAATGCTACGAAGTGCACAAAGATCGGTTTAATTTACAACAAGTATCAAGCTTAAAAATCCTACACCTAAAATAACTTTTTTTGCCTAGGCCCGGAATCTAACCCGAGACTACCGGCCTTTCGCACCGAAACGCTATCCATTACGCCAGAGCCACATGGTGCATTAAATCTTGCCAAGAGTTAGAGGATTGAGAAAGGTAATAGTGGCTTGGGTCGGTTGCCTAACTTACAGGGTGTAGGGCCTGAATCAACCCTTATTTTAGGGGTTAAGGAGGCCGCTCCGACCCCAAGTTCCCTATCGCAAATGACTTCTATACCCGTCCCCTACACGACCTATCATTCTCCAAAGGTACATAAGACACCCTGCATTGTATAATGTGTTCATGATAGTGTTGTGCGACTGAATAATTAAATTAGACTGAGTCTACCCGTAATATCTCAATTTAGCCCAGCTATAATAATTATCTCTAGTTAAGCCTATCGTATTAGTTCCTACATATAAAAATCAGCAGTCGTCACTGCCTTTTCTTACTAACTCGTGAAATGTATGTTGTCCACAAACAGTGGCGTAACTACGGGGTGTTATCAGTGGGATCAATCCCCTCTGAACTAAATAACAAGTAGTTTCGTGAAGAACTATGCAGCCTGTTTTCATATATCCTTCTCATGTTAATTGCCTCTATCAACATACACAATTTCAGTTTGATTGTTGTAATATATCCGTAGATATTGAGAACAGTCTAAATATTTGGGATGGTCGCCATTTTGGATTGTTATTTGTATAGGTCATAGAGTAATGTACCATTAAAGGAAAATGAATGCGTAGTTTCATTATTCAAACTTTCACTTCGATCGCATGATTACGACACAAGAAATAAAAGCTTAATTTTAAAATTTCGCACAGCCGCCATCTTGAGGTTATGTAAACAATTGAACTAAATTAGATGCCAGTGCATTACAATGTGTATAAACATTTCCTGTACCAAGTTTCATTACGTTTGGGTGGTTTAATCGCGAGAAGTCTATTTAAAAGTCTCAAATTCGGTAGGCCGCTATGCTGGTTTTGTAGTTACCAGGTTTTTGAAAGTCTCGTAGGTGAACTTCTAGTAGTGCCCTTTATCACCGTACAAAATCTCAGGGTGATATCGGTAATAGTTTCGGAGATATTGAATGCTGGTTAAATATTTCGCACAGCCGCCATGTTGGATTGGTGAGACGTCATAGAACTTGAAGGGCACGGTCGGGGTCGACCAAAATGGTGCTATGACCTCACAAGAGTTTCATTGAAATCGCTCCAGCCGTTTATAAGTTATTAGGACACACACACACACACATCGGACAAAGCCTTTCTTTTTACTTTTTTTTAAATGAAAATAGGCTAAAAATGGATAACAAAATAGTTACGATTTGAATTTTGAAAATGTTAATCCTTGCTTTTAATAGCAAGATGTGTGTGTTTCATTGCAAATATGTATAATTGTTGTAAAAGGTTTAAGGCAGGCACAGTTCCATAATATTAAAATCGTTATTGTTTTGGCTCCTTTAGCTACTGTATATGTTCCCCCTTAAAATATAAGCAGCAATACAAGTAAACACAATATTATTCCTTTACAAATGGACACTGACATTCAAAATGGCAACTGACAATTGGTGAATTTTTTAGAAAGGGACTAGCAAAGATGGTGCTACCCCTCTTGCTAACTGAACAGCTGACTATTTGCTCATTCAGTAAGTGTTAAGTTATGGCAACACTAACAAGTAGTTCCGTGAAGAACTATACAGCCTATTTTCATATATCCTGCTCATGTTAATTGCCTCTATCATCATACAAAATTTCAGTTTAATTGCTGCAACAGATACGTAGATATTGAGAACCGTCTAAATATTTCAGATGGTCGCCAGGTTGGATTTTCATTTTTGTACTATTACATTAAGATTATTGTGTACGTGTGGTATTCAAACTGCAATCGCATGATTAGAACACAAGAAGTAAAAACGAGATTCTAAAATTACGCACAGCAGCCATCTTGTGATTATGCAAACAATTGAAATAAATTAGATGCCAGTGGATCAACATTTGTATAAGCATTTAACGTGCAACGTTTCATGGCACTCGGATAGTTAATTCGCGAGAAACGTCCATTTAAATATTTATACTTCGCGTCGCCGCCATGTTGGATCTGTGCTCACCAGGTTACTGAAAGTCCTATAGGTGAACATATGTTCATAGTCTCCATGACCATAAAATAATTCAGTTTGGTTGCTGTAAAAGATTCATAGATATTGAGAACCGTCTAAATATTTCGGAAGCTCGCCATTTAGGATTGTTATATGTATAGGCCATAGAGTTATGTACCATTCAAGGACAATTATTGCCTAGGTTCATTATTCAAACTTTCACTTCGATCGCATGATTACGACACAAGAAATAAAAACTTAATTTTAAAATTTGGCACAGCCGCCATCTTGAGGTTATGTGAACAATTGAATTAAATTAGATGGCAGTGCATTACAATCTGCAAAATCATTTACTGTACCACATTTCACAGCGCTCAGAGAGTTAAATCACGAGAAAATTCTATTAAAATATTTCAAATTCGCTTGGTCGCCATGTTCGTTTTGTACTTTACAGGTTTATGAAATATACATAGGTAAACTTGTATCAAAACCCTTTATCACCGTACAAAATTGCATGGTGATATCTGTAATAGTTTCGGAGATATAGAATGTCAGTGAAATATTTCGCACAGCCGCCATTTTGAGATTATGTAAACAATTGAACTAAATTAGAATTCAGTGCATTACAATGTGTATAAACAATTGCTGTACCAAGTTTCATTACGTTTGGATAGTTAAATCGCGAGAAAAGTCTATTTAAAAGTCTCAACTTCGCTTGGCCGCCATGTTGGTTTTGTAGTCACCAGGTTTTTGAAAGTCCCATAGGTGAACTTCTAGTAGTGCCCTTTATCACCGTACACAATTTCAGGGCGATATCGGTAATAGTTTCGGAGATATTTAATGCTAGTGAAATATTTCGCACAGCCGCCATGTTGGATTGGTGAGACGTATCAAAATTTGAAGGGCACGGTCGAGGTCGCCGGGAATAGTGCTATGAACTTACCGAGTTTCATTGAAATCGCTCCAGCCGTTTGGATTTTATTAGGGGACACACACACACACACACCTCACACACACACACACACACACACACACACACACACGCACGGACAAAAGGTGATCTCATAATCCTATTTTTTTTTTTCAAAATTGAAAATAGGCTAAAAATGTTACACGAGTGAAAAGAAAAGTTTTCAAGCGCAATCCAATCATTTTGTCATCAATCTGAAGATAACCCAAAATCAAGAACTCCATCAAATTTCATCTTTTCATTATTTGGCTCTGGGAGGGGGGAATTGAGCCCCGTGATTAAACATTTGATGCAGCTAAATGGTCATAGGTTTACAAAAATACTATTTATATAAACTTGATTTCTATTGATTCGCATAATCACTGATTGTCCTTGTTCTTTTTGTACAGATTTCCAAGTGGTCATAGCGATCGCATGTATGTCCACACAGTTGACACTTGCATGTAATTGAAGGCTCATGATGCGTCTTGTTGTGACAAATGATGTGATGGAAGCCGTGTACTGCCATTCTTGTATAGATGTGACACATTTCAAAGTTTGCTTTCGTCCATGATCGATTAATCATGGCGCCAGATGCAAAAGAACTCCGGATATACGTCTTCTTGCTTTTGGACGAGTGTTGCCAATAGGTTCTCTGATGCAGTTGTTGGGTGGATGTATTTGTGTCCTAAGATCTTCTATGAGGAAGGATTCTCTTGCATGGAGATAAACTAATCTGTATCTTGTCTTTGAAACTCCAATTGATTTCTTAATATATACTGCTTTTACTCTTTCTAATGTGGAGAGATGTTTCATTGAACCCCGTGATCCTTCCCCGTAGTTATACCACTGGAATTATCATTGTATTTCTTTTCACAGGACAAAATTTGTGTGAGAAGGAAGGATGTGTGTTGAATTGAATATAAGTTGCGTGTATTTTCATTTTCAGGTCGAAACGTCCCCTCATTCCATCACCCTCGTCATCGGAATGAAGGCCATTCAATTCACACTCCGAGTCGTGGATATAGACATCAGAATTATTCTCCCTGGTGGCGCAAAGACTTTCACTTCTCCAATACAGCCACCCTCAGTTTGCAGAGGTTGAACGCCCTCAACCAGAGAATTGCGTCATATTTGCGTACGAATCCTCGCCTCAATAATCGTTTCAGGACTATGCGATGGTACGGTGCAAGGCCTCCATATTCTCAGGATGTCACGCATCATCCACAGCAAAGTGTAATGGAAACTTATCACAACAAGATATTCACACCAGTAAAGTATGGTGTGTCAAGTGTACCTTCCCAGCCATTCATCAACAATCTACATTATGAGCCAGGCAAGAAATATTTAGGAGAATTGCCGCATTATATAATTTACGAAGTTCCAATGCCAACATCGCTAACTAGCGTTCATCCCAAACTGATAACCCCAAGTAAAGAAGAGCATCAAACCTCAGCCTCTACTGGATCGTCAGAGTTACCAACACAAGATAGTAAGTCCAAGGAAACCGATTTGATTACTATTAGTTCCATATATCCTCAAACCCCAATTCCAACACATGATACGAAGTCCGAGGAAGCTGATTTGAATACCACAAGTTCCACATATCCTCAACTCTCTAAAACTAAGAGTGTATCAATGTTACCAACAGAAAGTCCAGAATCAAAGGAAGCTGATGTGATTACCACAAGTTCCACATATCCTCAACCCCTAATAACTGAGAAGGTTCCAAGAGGAAGTACAGAATCAAGGGGAACTTATTTAACTACCCTATATAGTAGCTCTAACTTTGATATTGAACAATCGGAATTTACCACTTCAAGGGCATTAAGTTCATCCATTGTAACAGAATCAGTCCCAGCATATGAAACACCATTTTTCAAGATAATGCAGGAAAGTGCAGTGCAACAAGAGGAGGAGTATATGAAGGTTGATTATACAGAAAATCCAGCTAAGTTGTACACTACAATTATTGATGAACGTGATTCATCGCTTATTGTTGATAGCAGCACAGAAATTCCAGAGAAGTCAATCACTGAAGAGGACGTTACTACTAAAGAAGTTGCCCAGACAACTAAAGCGGATGAGGATGAGAATGAGGAAACAGAGAACCCAGAGATACCAGTAATTAGTCTTCCAGAGGAAGATTTGAATTTGTTAGTAAAACTAAAGCCAGGTCTGCAACAGGAGGGAAGCCAAGACTACGGTTTCATCAGTACTGGAGAAAGTATATCCATTGAAATCCCCGACAAAATTTTTACCAATATAGACAAAGATATGAAGGAGGACCGTCAGCAACATAACGCTATGTCTGCGATTATCAACTTATTAACAGCTCTGCTGAACAACTTGACTGAATGCCGACCAACTAAAAGTACATTCCAAAGTAGAACGGATGTTACCACTGCAAAAGTTCTGGAAGATGATGATAAAATGCACGAATCAGGTGTTGGTGGTATGACATCAGAAATCAGTTACGAGTCTTCAGCCCCTGAATGGTCAACAGTAACAGGAGGTGGCGTACAACGACGCGATGAGGAAGTGACGTTGCCAAGCGAAACAACGCATGAAACAACTGCTACTATCAACGCCAGTTCAGAGCAAAATGTTCATACCGAATTGACTGCCGAATCCAGACATCACGAATTAACCACATTGCGTATGACGACCCTTACAAATAAAATGCCTGGAGCAGAAGACAGTGCCATACTTGAAACAAGTTTTGAGTCTTCAACATTAACACCTGGAGGAGTACAAGGACGCGATGATCAAGTAGTATTGCCTAGCGGCGTATTCACCATGCATGAACCAACAGCTACTACGATCAACAGCAGTTCAGGACGCGATAGAGAAGTAGTGCTGCCTAGCGACATACCAAACGATGAGGTTCGTGATGAATTGACTGCCGGATCCAACCACCATAAAATACCCACAATGACAGCCGAGAACGAGAAGATGAATGCAACTCTAGCTGATTCAATTACTAGGCCTACCTATCACTTAGCAAATAAAACAGTTGCGCCAAGTGAAGATAATGATATTTCATCAACGACTGTGAATTTTATCGATACAGTAGTGGTTACAGATTGGGTGGTAGGCATAGTAGAGAAAGATGAGATAACCTCATCAAAGGGAATGGCTGTTACAACCAAAGCCACAATTACCACAGAACAAATAACAGAAGACGATAGCACTGAAATTGAAGGAACGACATTTACTGAAGATGTCATAGATACCACAGAGTATGAGCGAATAACTCACGAATGGACAACCGAACCAGATGAAGATTTCACGACCAAATCAACAAATGAAGGCGTCACTAACTCTATTACTACAGGGCAGATAGTAGCTGTAATGACAAAAGACTGGAGTATACCGCCAGACAATGCATCGTTGAAACAATCGAAGGTTGAAATTGTGACAAATGATCATTTAACTGGCGTATATGAAAAATCAACCACAGAACTAACAGTTTATGAAATAACCGAGGAAAGGTCTGTTAATTTTACAACAACACAAGCATCAGAAGCTGTGATACCGACTCAGCCATTTAAAACAGAGAGGGGAACAACAGACGATGAATTAGATACTTCTACTGAATATACAACTGTCACAGAGACACGTGATCTTTCTTTAGATACCACTACTGAGCAAGACGTTACAGTTACGCTGAAGGAAAATAATTCCACATTTGCACTGGAAATAACACAAGATGTCCCATCTCCATGGCCAGCAACTGATCAAGAATATGGATTAATTATTGAACAAAATATAGACAATGCGTCTGTATTCAATGTGGAAGGAAAAACTTGGCCGATTACAGATACAGTAGCCAACGTAAAACTTGAAGCAACATCCGAAATGATGCCACAAATCATTTATGTCACAGAAATACCAGAGAAAAATGAAAAAGGAGAAATACATTCAGAATACGTAATTCCTATTGAGGAATATACGACTAGTATGTCGGAAGACCCAGGTTCTACCACAGGATTTATCCTGAATGAAGAACTTACTACTGCCTATTCTGACGAGCGCGATGAAGATACCGAGAATACAAGTCCTTACTCGACAAATCTTACATTGCCTCAATCCATAAGTTTTACTACTATCACGAGTTCAACAATTGATATGAACAACGAACAGAATACAGTTGGATCAAATACAGAGAGAGGATTTAAGAAACTTAGTTCATCGCCGGAAAGTAATAGTACAGGAGATGTTTTAAATGGAGACAGCATAATATTTGAAGAAGGGAATAAAATAGAATTAACCATTAGGCCAACAAATGTACAGATCACATCAGATAAGCCTGATGAGTATAAAGTTGGTTTAGAAATAGTTTTGAAACCTCCAACGGAAACGCCAATAATAAAGTATAATTCCATTATCATCAACGGAGAGGGATCAATCCAGTCCACTGTCGACAATACGACTGTCGACAATACAACAGGGTCATCTGAAGATGAAAATATTACCACTCAGCAGGGAATGCTATCAGAGTCAACAGTTGGAGAAGAGCAAAACATAATAGAAGAAACCACGGATGGTGATCTCGAGACTACAATGCAGACTGTGGTGAAGCAAGGGATTTGTGCGACTGATAAATCTGTAGAATATTCATCGTCAAAGTGTGTAACTCAAGGAGAGTCTTCTGGAGTTGAAGAAAGCTTAGAATTTTCCACTCGATCTGCCACTACAAATGGAATACTCGCTAGTGAAGGGATTTTAAAGCTTACGACACAAATCGCAACCACAGAAGAAATGGGCGCGATTGAAGACAGTGTAGAAATTTCGACTCTCTCAGATTTCAATGAAG
Source organism: Meconema thalassinum (assembly GCA_946902985.2). Classification (NCBI taxonomy): domain Eukaryota; kingdom Metazoa; phylum Arthropoda; class Insecta; order Orthoptera; family Tettigoniidae; genus Meconema; species Meconema thalassinum. The sequence goes on from OX336395.1 coordinate 173,496,250, forward strand.
AGGTTTCAGAACATACAACACAATATGAAAGGTTTGAACATTCGTCCGATCTTGAAAGTGTGGAATCTTCTACTCGAATAGTGAAAATTGAAAATACATATGTCACTGAAGATAGTACGGCCAGTGATGCGATCTCACCGCACAGTACTGTATATGCAACTGACATAACTCCGCATTATACAACACTAACAGCGGGTGGAAATGAATTCATCGCAGAATTCACAACTCAAGGCATTCAAGCCCAAACTTCTACATCGGAAAAAATATTCGCCGTTGATAGAGCACTTGGGTACACGGCTGAAGCAAATATTGAAGAAACTTCCACCAGCGATAATGAAATCTTAGAACGAACAACTATTACAAGTGAAATCACTACCATTAAAGATTCAACATTCTCAACGCATACGGATTCTGAGAGTGAAACATCAACCATACCCAAAGAAACGCCATTGTCGAAAATAATTACTGACAACGAGGAAGCATTACTAATGGAAGATTCATTCATAATTAAAAAAGGCGTATCGCCACTTAACATGGCTGAAGAAACATCCACCACTGAAGAAGATGCAACACAAACTACTAATAGAGATTACTTAGAAAGTACGACAAAATGCTCCGAGGAGGAGGAGGAGGATGAATATTATGAGCCAAGCGAATCTGACAAGGATACTCGTCCTACTACGGAATATTCAAATGATGGGTCATCTGACGTTGAAGGTTATGGAGAAGCGACAACACCCACAGTGGGTCATGAAATCTCACCTGTATTAACTACAGGTGAATACTCCACTATTCAAGTAGACGTGGACAATTCTGACGTAACTCGACAATATATCCCTGAAGACTATGAAAACTCATTCACTACTCCTAAAGAGCCAGAAACTACAACTGAAGAAAATGCTGATGAGAAAAATGTATTCCCAGATCCAGAATTCACTACGCGAATAAATTCAATAGAAGAAACATCCGTTGATCCAGAATTGAATATGTGGCCAAACTTGGAACTTTCGACACAAGCAGATTTGAGGGAAGATGGAATCACTGGAGACGACATTGAATTGAGAGCTCAGACAAGTATCACGGGAGAGACGACGACAGCCCAAGAAGATTTCAAATTTACAAGCGTATATTTCCATTATGAAGAATTATCCACGACTGAGGAAGAACCTGACGACGATCGGACTGAGTCTTCTATGCCTGCATCAGAAGGACCTATGCCCACTGAATATACAGGGGAAGAAACTACCACTGAAATGGGTGGCAACTTCCCGCTACTGGACCAATTTGTAATTTTCGACTCGAACCCAATTGTGGAAAAAGAAGACATATCAACAATATCAAGCACATCAATGGACCATTATGAACGTTCAAATGTAGAAAGTAATATTGCATTAGCCGGTTTAAATGGAGACAAATTAATGTTTGAAGAAGGGACTGAAATAGAAAAAAACACTAGGCCAACAAATTTGCAGATCACATCAGATAAACCTGATGAGTATAACGTTGGTTTAGAAATAGAGTTGAAACCTCCAACAGAAATTCCAATAATTGAGAATAATTTCATTATCACAACTCAAGGCACTGTCAAGATGAGCGATTCTAATTCGGTACGAGCCCAAACTTCTACATCAAAAAAAATCTTCACCGTTGATAGAGCACCTAGCTACACGACAGAAGCAAATAGGGAAGGAAAAACCATCAGCGTTACTGAAATCTTAACACGAGCAACTGTTACCAACGAATTCCCTACCATTACAAATTCACAATTCTCAACGCAAACGGATTCAAAGAATGAAACACCAGCCAAACCAAAAGAAACACCTTTGCCGAAAATAATTACTGGCGTGGAAGAAGTACTAAAGCAAGAGTCATCCATAATTAACGAGGACTGGTTCGTACCGCCACTAAATGATGTAGAACCATCCACCACTGAAGATGCATCACACACTACTAATAGAGATTACTTTGAAATTACGTCGCCAATCGATGAGGAGGAGAAGTATGAAGATCATGAGCCAAGCGAATCTGACGAGAATAAGAGTTCTACTACTAAATATTCAAATCATGAGTCATCTGACGCAGAAGCGACAACGCCCACAGTGTCTCAAAAACCCTTACCTGTACTATGTACAGTTGATTACTCCACTATCCCAGTAGACAGGGGCAATTCCCACGTAACTGGACAACATATTCCAGAAGACGATGAAAAATCGTATACTACGCCTAATGAACCAGAATCTACAACTCAAGAAAATACTGGAGATGAGAAAAATGTACCGGTATTCCATCATCCTGAATTCACAACCCCAATAAATTCAGAAAAAGAGACATCTGTAGTTCCAAAATCGAATATTAAGCCGAACATGGAATTTTCGACGCAACCAAATTTGAGAGAAGATGGAATTACTGTTGGGGACGGCCATGAATTGAGAACTCTGTCCATTATCACGAGTGAGACGACGACGACAGCACAAGATGATTTCGGATCTACAAGCGTAGATTTATATCATTATGAAGATTTTTCCACAACTGAGGAAGAACCTGACGACGATCAAGAGTTTTCCACAACTGAGGAAGAACCTGACGACGATCAAGAGTTTTCCACAACTGAGGAAGAACCTGACGACGATCAGACTAGCGAGTCTGATCTAAAGACTTATGTGCCTTATACAGGACAAGAACCTAAGACCACTGAATTAATAGACACAGTGGCGGCAACTTACGAAGTATTTGAAATCTACGACTCAAACCCAATTGTGGACAAAATAGAGATTTCAACAAAACCAAGCATATCAATGAACCCTTCTAAACGTTCAGATATCGACATTTATGACGAGAGTCTCGACGAGAGTTACCTCAAGAATTATGAAGACATAATGAAAAGTATGTTTCGTGAGAACTCGACCACCACCGAGGATATTTCCATTTTACCTTCCACACAAGAAAGTTACACACCGAAATACGAACGTGATGCTGAGGCTTACTCTACAACATATGTGCATACCTCTACGAATTCTGAGCATGTTTCTGGAGATAGTGAAAGAAGCGATGACTATATTAGGAAAACTACGGAACATAATTACTTCGGAAATTCAGAACCTAATTTTGAAAATTTCGTAGAAGACTCTTCAACATCAGCAAGTGAAGATTCGTTGTATTTCGAGGATGTTGGGCATGAAACACTTAAAGATTTACCTTTTATATTCCCGAGAATACAGTTGACGAAGGATAATGATCATGTAGAAAAACATCGACCAGATAATGAAGCATCCGAAATCCCTCAGACAGTTATGAATTTAATTCCTGAAGAACCCCTGATTATTGATAGGCCACAGACCAAGGAAAGTACAGTCCCAACTTCAGCTCCGGTACCAAATATGATTCAGATTTCGAAGGATCCCCTTGATACATTTGATTTCATACCTTTTTCTCAAACAGAACCTACTGCAGACGACCAGCAACCACTTACTGTCTGGCAGTTGGTCGAGCTTATCCCTGTCATTATTGAAGAGCTGAGAAATGGTCGTATAACAAAGGAGGAATACAAAGTATTTGGCGAGATATTCGGCGATCTGTGGCCTGCGCTAGTTGCAGAGGCTAATCAAGGAAGTGTAGAAAAGCTGGGCAATGCAGGGGTAGGAATTATGGAGATGCTATCGATGTTAAAAGAAGACGTACCAACCCAAGAATTTATTAATAGCAGGCAGAGGAGAAATTATCAACATTTAAGAGACGAATACGAAGCTCTCCTCGCATTGCTGCTAAATCGTACTGATGCTAGTAAGTCGCTTACTTGGAGGACGCTACCAGGGGGAACAGGGTTAACTCGGATATTTACACCAAGCGGATCTTCCAATGCAGCACAGGAGACTGACCTTCAACCTAAAGATTCAAAGAACATAATTTCGAAACTAAAAGACGATCCAGCTCTTGTCCCCGATGATGCCTGGTTACTGTCGTCGGATGATTCATCTAGCCAAGACTATTTGAGACCAGAACGCAATATTGAAGGTAGTGGTTATTACTACGAGGATCCAGATTATCACATGCCCTATATTGAAAAGAAATACCGCCCATATTTTGATGAAAGTGATGATGATTATCTGCATACATACGGCAATGATAACGAGTATTACGGAACTCCTGGCCATTCTCACAGATCCATCCACACATCGCAAGGACAAGACTAAATGATGTATCATAGCTGTGATCATCTGTGCCAAAGAAATTGTTACGATAGTTAACATTCGTAAGTGACATATCTCCAATTTTATTATAATTATTATTATGATTATTTGGTATGAACAATTATCTTAAAATAATTGAAGAAACTTTTATTTTGTGCATTGCTATTATTTTCGAAAATCCATTAACTTTTTTCAATGTTAACTTCTCTTTGCATCATGATTTGCTCAGTATTATACCTATAATGTAATATAACGCAATATGTTCTTATACAGTGCTCAAAAATGTTTAGCATATTGTGATTTAGTGAATTATTTTTTTCTATGTGCATGCAATCACATTTTGCACATAGAAAAAAATGTCACTAAATCGCAATATGTAAAACTTGTTTTGAGCACTGAATTTATTTAATATTATTACACTTTATTTGTTTTATTTAAATGTTTTTTCATTAATTCAGTCGTCTTTGAAAATAATGTTTTCAATTCACTATTTATTTCTCATAGTTTGTGAACAATTTGTTTACCTAACTTTTGATAATCGACGGTAAAAACAAGAAGAAACGAAGCAAATACTTTGCAAAGCGGTTTACCATGAAACAACTTAATGTTTCCTATATTGTTGTTATTTTCTGACTACTTTTTGTATAAAACACATTTTACAATTAATTTTTTAAAACACATTTTACAACCAGGAAAATATGACTGATATCTTGAACTTGATAGTCACGTATTATGTTCTAAATGAAATCAAATCTTTAGGTAGTGTTTTAAAAATATTAGCATGTTTTTTTTAAATCTTTGTTACAAGATTGTTGAACAGCTTTTTAATATTTGACATAGTGCAAAGTTTCTCACACATTTTGTATTCAAATGCAGTATTAAAAACGAGGAATATGGACATGTATGTTAACTGTATGTTTTATGTAAATTACTGAATGTTTTATTGTTATTATGGATAGTAAGTTTAAAAAATGGAAGGTTGTGCTGGAGTACAACTAATTTAAAATGAGAAAAATTTCACCATTTTTATACGCAGTTTCAGAGCATGCGTAACTTATTTCTTGAAATTCAAATGTTCAATCATTTTTATATCGTAGTAAAAATATTCGTTTTAATCATCACACTTGTCTTCCTTTTGATGTGATAAACAAGTAAACCAAGTTTCATGAAGATGGGTGTTAACATTTGCTTGGTTCTACAACTTGTATATCAGTATTTTCTGAGGTTAATACTATTTCCAGTTGTTACACTATATCACGGCAACTTAACTTGAATATTATTTCACAGATCTATGATGAATATATTCTTGTACCAACATGAATTATGAAATTATGTTTAATAAAACTTTGTAAATTAACAATTATTTTATTGCTAAATTGTTTCCCAGTTTCTGTATGTGTAATACCAGTAGCCTACATTATTTTTATTATGTTATTCCTAAGGCTGATTCCTTATACTTTCCCTAAATCATGCGTCCGATAAATAAATGCACCAAAGTATATTAATTTTATATTACACGATAGATACAAAAAATAATAATTCTAAGAATGATGCTGAGTTAGAAGAAAGGGTAAAGTGACATGAAACAACAGCAAAATAAAGGCTAATGCTTCAAATGGAAGAAGAGGAATCCTATAGTAATGACTTACTTGACTTGTGTCCTGCGTCCCCTTTCGGTGCAAAGGGCTGCAACTGAGGGTCCTCCATTGGTCTCTTCTCCTGGCAATCTGTTGTAGATCGGTCCAGCATTTGCCTTCCGTCCGGTTTTTCTCTGTTGCAGTTTCAGTAATAATATTTTCTCGGAGATGCCTACAGTCTCCAAAGCACAGTGAGAGGGGGGGGGGGCTGCTGCCCCCTTGGCGTCTGTGCCCACCTTCTGGTTACTTCACGATTTGATGTTCGTCGATACTCCCTGTGTTTCTGTTGTCATGGTGTAACGAGACTCCCGCCTCCTTTCTCAATCGGGCTTGGGATCGGCTATGGCGGTGTTCCAATGGTAATAGCATGTTTTAAACAACCGAAAAAATCTTTTGATTCCAATTTCTCGCTAAAATGCTTTTCTAGGTACAAATTTCCCTTTTTTAGCCTATTTTCAATTTTGAAAAAAAAAAGGCTTATGAGATCACCTTTTGTCCGTGTGTGTGTGTGTGTGTGCGTGCGCGCGCGCGCGCGCGCGTGTGTGTGTGTGTGTGTGTGTGTGTCCTAATAAAATCTAAACGGCTGGAGCGATTTCAGTGAAACTGGGTAAGTTCATAGCACTATTCCCAGCGACCTCGACCGTGCCCTTCAAATCTCGTAAGTCTCACCAATCCAACATGGCGGCTGTGGGAAATATTTCACTAGCATTCAATATCTCCGAAACTATTACCGATATCGCCCTGAAATTGTGTACGGTGATAAAGGACACTACTAGAAGTTCACCAATGAGACTTTCAAAAACCTGGTGACTAAAAAACCAACATGGCGGCAAAGCGAAGTTGAGACATTTAAATAGACTTTTCTCGCGATTTAACTATCCAAACGTAATGAAACTTTGGTACAGCAAATATTCATACACATTGCAATGCACTGGAGTCTAATTTAGTTCAATAGTTTACATAATCTCAAAATGGCGGCTGTGCGAAATATTTCACTGACATTCTATATCTCCGAAACTATTACAGATATCACCCTGCAATTTTGTACGGTGATAAAGGGTACTGATACAAGTTTACCTATGTATATTTCATAAACCTGTCAAGTACAAAACGAACATGGCGACCAAGCGAATTTGAAATATTTTAATAGACTTTTCTCGTGAGTTAACTCTCTGAGCGCAGTGAAATGTGGTACAGTAAATGATTTTGCAGATTGTAATGCATTGCCATCTATGTTAATTCAATTGTTTACATAACCTCAAGATGGCGGCTGTGCGAAATTTTAAAATTAAGTTTTTATTTCTTCTGTCGTAATCATGCGATCGAAGTGAAAGTTTGAATAATAAACCTAGGCATAAATTGTCCTTGAATGGTACATAACTCTATGGCCTATACATATAACAATCCTAATTGGCGAGGTTCCGAAATATTTAGACGGTTCTCAATATCTATGAATCTTTTACAGCAACCAAACTGAATTTTTTAATGTTCATAGAGACTATGAACATATGTTCACCTATAGGACTTTCAGTAACCTGGTGAGCACAAATCCAACATGGCGGCGACGCGAAGTATAAATATTTAAATGGACGTTTCTCGCGAATTAACTATCCGAGTGCCGTGAAACGTTGCACGTTAAATTCTTATACAAATGTTGATCCACTAGCATCTAATTTATTTCGATTGTTTGCATAATCACAAGATGGTTGCTGTGCGTAATTTTAAAATCTCGTTTTTACTTCTTGTGTTCTAATCATGCGATTGACGTTTGAGTACCACACGTACACAATAATCTTAATGTAATAGTACAAAAATGAAAATCCAACCTGGCGACCATCTGAAATATTTAGACGGTTCTCAATATCTACGAATCTGTTACAGCAATTAAACTGAAATTTTGTATGTTGATAGAGGCAATTAACATGAGCAGGATATATGAAAATAGGCTGTATAGTTCTTCACGGAACTACTTGTTTTCTTTCCAAGTTACAAAGCTGAAATACAGATATAATTCCTCTTTATTTATTTATTTATTTATTTAATTGAGTATTTAAATCCAACCAAATACATATCAAGTCTTCCACAGTATGACTTATTTCTTGAACATACTTCTTCCCTCCCAGAATTCCTTCATTTGAGTCGATCTTGCCGCTCTTTCGTCTTCAGATATGACATACTGCTTACGTCTTACAATTTGTAAAGAACATAGTCTTGTATATATTCTTTTTTCAAAATATATTTTTCTTCTCGTCATTCAATGTGCTGCATTGTAATGTTTAATTCATCTAAATCCTTTTTTACTTCCTTGAACCATTTATTTTTCATTTTGTTTTTCCAAAACATATTCAAAAAGTTGTTTCAAAATTCTCATGTTCTTAAATAAAGTAATTCTCCTTTTCCTCATTGTATCAATTACCAATTTACCTCTCCGGTAAACTAAATCATTCAGTAAAACTCTCCATTGTCCATTAATTTCATGTTCTCCTCCTTGCATGTGTTACATTTAAAATTTTAATACGTCCGTTTTTCAAAATTTACTTTGGTTTAATTTTGCCAGATAAAAATGTTCATAAAAGTGCTGTCAGCAACTTTTGAGAGAAATTATGAAAATTCAAAAGTAAATTTCTTTTCAAAAAACCTGTGTCCAAGCCTTGAAAAACATCCCTGTAAAGAATTGATTTGTTCCTCTTAATAGTTCTGGGGAAAAAGGTAAGTTAAATGTTTGTGTAATTGTTCTGAGATTTTCTGATGACATTGTCATCTAATAAAGAAAGCTTTTCAGTCTGTCTACACAAATTGTGCCGAATTACATCGGGCGGGGAAACAAGTATTTATATACCTTAACATGAAAACCTGGGATGCAGAGGTGTGAAATTTATTAGACTGAATGCCAGTTTTCAGAAATTTCATTTTTACTATTTATGAATTAGGCCTAATGCAGTAAAATTGTTTAAAAGGTGGTGAAATTATTTCAAACGGTTAATTAATAGTATTAATTAAATTTTATTTTAAGAAGCTGACTAAAATATTTTTTTTAGAATTTCCACTAAAATAATAGCCTTGCTAATGCAGAATGTCAAACGTTTTGTTTTCATTACTTTATCCTAGTTTTTCTTTTTGTCTTGTGAAGTTAGAGCAAAGGAATTTGAAGTATTTTATTACTGACAGCAACCCGCCCCCGGCTTCGCCCAGGAACAGTTATGAATGCATTACGTGCCAGCTCGTAAACTGTCACCTCAGTAATTGAATGGAGATTTTTGGAAGAAATGAAAACGTAAAAACACTTATAGTTGGCGATGTACGGTATTGAATATAGATATATGCTCTCGCGGACTTTTCTTGTAGAACAATTCTTACGCTCATAGTATATAGATATTTTAAAGGTTTGCGCAGCGTAAGCTTAAAAAGCGCATGGACGCCAGTTTTTTTTTACTTTGTCCCTGAAGTCGTTACTGCTTGGCTTCCTTTGATCATAAATAATTTTCTACAGAAACCTACCTCGAGATATTCATAACAGAATGGTGAAAACCGCATCAAAATACATCCAGTGGTTCTCGAGATTACCCGTGACATCCAAGAATCGGGGTTTGTTTTATACTAAGTAGAGATGGTCGAATCTCGAAGTATTCAAAGATTCGTGGACTGGATTCAAATCGTCTGGTTCACATGGTAGATACCACAGTAAATGAAAAAGAAAACAGACCCTTTTCGGGTATCCCTAAGAATCGCAAATTTTGAAAATTACCAAACGCAATATCTCGTGGGAAAAGGTTTAAAGTCCATAGGAGAGAAAGCATCACTAGGTAGGGAAAACAAATAAAATGATTTTGAATGAAAATGTGGGACAGATTTACATTCTTTATTTTATTAGTAATAGTTGTGGCAAAAGTTCCGCCTAATCAATACCTTTTATGATCACTTTGTAGTCATTGGGGACAGGTTTCGAGGCCTAATTGTTTAAGCCCCTTCATCAGCCGATATAAATCAAATGTCAAGGAAAACAGGTGGTTGAAAAGCTTAACACTAAAAAACTTTCAAAATTAAATTAGGATTTTCAAAACATGTTTTTAGTGTTACCTTTTCAACCACCTGCTTTCCTTGACGTTTGATCTATATTGGCTAATGAAGGGGTCAAAACAATTAGGCCTCCAAACATGTCCCCAATGACCACGGAGTGGTCATTTATTAAAATGAAAGGTATTGATTAGGCGGAACTTTTGCCACAATTATTACTAATTAACAGGGCCCGGATTGTGATGACCTATAAAATGACTGCAAAAATCCCAAAAAATGATCCGGAAACTTGAAAAAATGATCTAAAATTTGAATGAAACTGATATAATTTCATCACACAAAGCAAACAGACTACGTCATTCTATGTCATAATTATTTTAATAGGTAGACTACCTGAAAATGAAAAACCCACAGCCTGCTTCCAGTCAACCGACCGGGTCAGCAATGGAATGAATGAAGCCCCATCTAGCGGCGAGGATATGAACTGTGCGGGCTGCCGAAGCCTGTCGCACTCCTCTGGGGCAATTATTAAATAAATGACAAATGAAATGATAGTGGAGTGTGTTGCTGGAATGAAATTGTGACAGGGAAAACCGGAGTACGCGGAGAAAACCCTGTCTGCCTCAGTTTTGTCCAGCACAATTCTCACATGGAGTGACCGGGATTTGAACCACGGATCCAGCGGAGTGAGGCCGGCGTGCTACCGCCTAAGCCACGGAGGCTCAGGTAGGCTACCTAATATAATTTAATTATTATTTTACAAATACGAATTAATTTCACACAAATACTGGTTATTATTTTAGTCTAATTTGTCTCCTGGAATGTGGATATTCCAAGCACTGCCGGCTGGATCGCAACACTCCTGGTTGCTTTAAACTGCCTGCCCATTCGACGATTACAGCATTGGTTTGAGCGTACAACCTCGTTTCCAAATAAAGGCGCTAGGAAGCAGCACCAAGGCACTGTGGCAGACATAAGTTTTGTATTGATGTTAATGGAGCAGTTGTGTTTGGAATGTATTCTGAATGATTTTATAATGCTGTACTGCTGCGTGCCCTTTTGTAAATCAGAACAGGGCAAGTTAGAATACCGGGGAATCTCATGTCATGAGATACCATCGGACAATTCACTGCGTGGGATGTGGTTACGTGCAATTTCCAGAGAAGGTGACGCAGGGGAAGCAAATAAATAAATACACACCAGTACATGAATGAATGATTGAGTAAATACGTGAGACAATAAATATATAAGTAGGTAAATATGTAAGTAAGTAAGTAAATACATAATTTAAGAAATATGTAAGTAAATAAATAAGTGAATAAATAAGCAATAAATAAGTAAACAAATAAATAATTAAATAAATATGTAAATAAATAAGTGAATAAATAAGCAAATACATACGTAAATCAATAAGTAACTCAATAGATAAGAAAATAAATAAGTTAATAAATAATTAAATAGATAAATATGTAAGTAAATAAAGAAATAAATAAGTTTTTATTTTTTTATTTAGTCTATTTACCCTCTAGGTTGGTGGTTTCCACGGACTCAGCGAGGGAACTCGCCACTACCGCCTCTACGGGCAGTGTCCTGGAGCTTGGAACATCTGGTCCGGATGGATACAACTGGGGAGGTGTGATCAGCACGTCGCCCAGGTGGCCTCACCTGCAAAGCGAACAGGGGCCTCATGAGGGAAGGGATTGGAAGGTTAGGATGGATAGGCAAGGAAGAGGGAAGGAGGCGGCCGTAGCCTTGCAGTAGGGACCATCCCGGCATTTGCCCGAAGACCAAGCGGGAAACCACGGAAAACCACTTCGAGGATGGCTGATGTGGGATTTGAACCCCCTCGACTCATTTGGACCACCCGAGGCGGAGTAGACCCCGTTCCAGTCCTCATACCACTTTTCAAATTTCGTGGCAGAGCCGGGAATCGAACCCAGGACCTCCGGGCCAGCAGCTAACCATGCTGACCGCTACGCTACGGAGGCGACTAAAAATAAGTAAATAAACAATTAAATAAATACATATGTAAGTAAATGAGTAAATAAATATATACGTGAATAAATAAATAATTAAATAAACATGTAAGTAAACAAATAAGTAAATTGAACCCTTCAGAAAAGCAGTGTTTAATGTAAGAAATCTTAATCAAGGGGTCGCGCTCAGTTCCTATGTGATGTTTACGTTCGCCAAACAACATGCTCTACTGAGGTAAGGGTCATAGGATATAAACTCTAAATCGAGAAAGAAAGGTGATAAGATGTAAAATAATAACAAGATTTAATGACTAATAGTGCATAAAAAGAAATAAATAACAATAAAATATAAAACAATCCTCCCTGAATTTCCCATGATAGGAATATCTATAAATTTGAGGAGTCAGACGGATCTCCCCGTTTATTTAAAATGTGGATCCTGGTTCCACTACCTTGCAATTTGGGTTTTATGTGCGCGTAATTACTAACTACGAGGAATGAGTACTTTGGATGACTGTTCGTTTACAACGGGTTAACAGCCACGATGCTTACGAACAATCATCTCGTAAATCAACGTTTATGGATATGGAACAGGACATTAAATAAAACCCTTAAAAAGTAATGCTGACACACGCACTACAAATCTACTATTTACAGGAATCTCTCTCGGGACCCTCATTAGCGCGAAGACGCACTTGACTTTGAGCTGCCAACACGGGCCAAATTGCTCAACACAAACAAGGAAATACAGCAAGCATGTGACTCACGGGTCACTGAATGAAATATAAACATGGAATAAACCAACAACAACAAAAGCCTGACTGGCTGACATTACTTTATATGAACAAAACTGCATGTTAAGCTAACGCTTCGGAGATTATCGTGATTCGTAGGCAACTCCCATTTATTTAAACAATTTTTATCATTGATCAGTTCTTATTCTGTATTTAAAGTTATTACTGAGCCACACAGGCACTCTCCACTAATGACCTGGCTGGCACCCTTCAGTTCGTCTTGTGCAACATCTCCCCTCTTCCTCAATCACCTGCCATTGTCCCACTCCAGTGTGTATAAATATAACTGACCAGCTGTGCCGTTATCTCAAGGAATCGACAGCAACAAACTCAACAACTACAACATATGGTCAGAAATTAATCAAAATATCCAGAATTGCCCTCGCGAGGTCACAATCTGGATTTGTCATCAAGCTGCCAGAAATCAGTCTAAGCTGAAAATCCCGCTTGTAATGACACAAAAACACACACTCGCACACACACATCTGGGAATGGCAATACTTTTTTACACAGATCGGCTGAATGGATGCTCGCCGACAATTAAAAAAATATTAAAACCTACGATAGAGCTGACTGCTCTTCGTCACAAATCACATTGCTCCAAAGGCAATAATCTCATTGAATCTGATCAATAATAAAACAAAAGAAATTAATTACCCTCCAATCTACTGTATAATTATTTTACTTCAGTCCTACTTCTGAAACACAACATATCTCCGAGAGACGTTTTTAACCGCATTGCGTAACATATGCAAACACGGCCGTTCACATAGCTACGTTAGTTAAAACAACAAACAAGAAAAGAACCTTCTACTAAATATATATGCGAGCTGTTTCCATGCAAAAGGTGTGTCAGACCAAAACTAAATAGACTACGTTAATCACACAAGCACATTATTTACAAAACAAGATATGTCCCATACACCATAAGTTAATTTATCAGATAATAATAAATATTATTCTGTACTCATCCTCAGCCAGCCACCCGTCAAAGAACATCTGCAGCCATTTCCCAACTGGATTCTTCTTATCTCAACCATCTTGACGGAGTCTTGATATTTCCAGGCTTCCTCCATGGTCAATGATGTCATCTCTCGTGCTGATTCAAAAATTAAATTATTATACACTTGATGTCTGACTACTAAATTCGCCGTTCGGGTACTTCTTTCCCCAAAGCAGTCTATTGGCGAATTATCGAAGATACTGCCCCTACAAATATAGTACTGTGACTATCTAACACTGCATTTAACACTTTTAATAATAATTTCTGTGTCCTTCATGACACGCAAAGTATAAATGTCAACGTCCTTAGACGCGCAAAGTATAAAAGCCTGTGTCCACTGACACACAAAATAACAGCCTCCGTCCTCAGACGAACCAAAGTAATAAGCCTGTGCCCTCGACACACACAATAATAATAAGCTTACGTCCGTAGACGCACAGAATAATAATAAGCAAAGTCTTGGCTCTTTACACCACTTATAAATGAACTGGCCCTAGGTCTTGATGTGGGGGGGGGGGAATTTATACAAAAATTTCACAAAATAATGGTGGTACAGGAATGAAATAAATATCACTGAACTCGAAAAATAGCGCAGGTCAAGAATATGCCCATTAATCCTAGAATCGATCGTAGAGATTTTGTCTAGGCGATCTCCCGCGTGAATGCTAGCCGAGCGTGCCCACGCTAGACCTGCTGCACTAAATAGGCATTCTTCTCTCATTGGTTCCCACATTTTCTGTAATTTGGCGGTTTTTAGCATATCTTGGCGTCGTAGGAGCCATCATCAGCCACTCACGTTACTGCATCATATTACTTCTAGGCGCGAACATCACAATGAACATACCAGAACCATGTCTCACTGCGCGTCGCTTCTATTTTTGAGGCGGCCAACACTTGTCCTTCTGACACATCGCTAGGCTATTTCCTTTCACAGCTAAAGTATTTAGCCTTTTGTCAATCTGCGTCAGGTATGTCCCCGCTGTCTCCAACCAATGCTTGAAACTTCCTCATCTCCGTCTGGCTACTTTCATGATGCTGGTGGAAATATTTATTACTTGAAGAAATAAAACATAGAATCATTTATCCAACAGAGGATAAAGGGTTCAAAATAAATACGTAAATAAATAAAAAAGCAATAAATAAGCAAATAAATAAGAAAATAAATAAATAAATTTGTAAGTTAATAAATAAGTAAAAAAATAAACAATCTGTCCAAAAAAATCTGTAAAAATGTATACAGCCATCACAATAAGACGGGTTATCAGACAAATTCACCTCACACCCGAGTACATGGGGCTACAGACCACGATGTCTCAAAGCCCCTAAATAAATCATCCCATTTTTCGGGGGCCGGAGGCATTTCTTTTCCCTGTCTTTTATTGTCCTTATTCTTTTCTTTTCATCTCGCCAAGTATGTAAGTTAGATTTAAGTTAGTTAGAAGTAGTTATATTTTTATTATCGTCTGCTTAATTACGGGAAAATGAGCTAGACATTTCGCCCCTTAAATACAATCGCCTCCACCACATGTATTTTTGCTTTCCTTTATACTGAAAATTTGCCCGTATGTATGTGTCTGAATACTTTTAGATGTTAGAATAACAAAGAAACTAACTTAGTGTAATGTTTTCACGTCGGTCCATCTCGATATTAAGCCTCCAAACATAACAATACTTCATTTCAGGTATCTTGCCCTTTAAAAAGCCGCGGCAATCTCAGTGCCTTGGTGCTGCACCTAGCGGTGGATTAATGCATATATCTTGTACGTCTGTGAGTGTCGAATGGGCAGGCAGTTTAAAGCAACCAGGAGTGTTGCGATCCAGCCGGCAGTGATTCCAAGAAATAAGGGTCGAACAAAGTTGTGAAAATTCCCATGTCTTCGTTTTCTTCCTCACTTTCAGTTCAGTTAATATCCAGTACCATACGAAAAAAAAAGCATCATAAACCATTTAAAATGTGAGAAATTGACTTAAAACTTATAAAATATTCTAATAAATTCCATAAAATTACAGAATAATGAAGCGAAAAGCGAGAAAATTACCTAAAAATAAAATACTTAGAAAAACGACGTAATAAATATGCATTTCTATGATGTGGTGGCCATGAACAGGATTTGTATACAAGTTAGCAATGTCTGTGGTGAACCATTTAAGAGATGACCTGTCATCAGAATCCGGGCCCTGCTAATTAATTCATCAATATGGAACCAGCCTGAACCTTTCAAATACTATAATTCATTATTTAAGTCTGATAATTGTTACACCTCTGTATTTATCACAAAATAACACTATTTTATGTACAGAAATGGGGTCCGTGTACATAAAAGCATGCTTTTTTTTTTTGATAAAATATCTTATGTAGTGTTTTCATGTTCGGGCATATAATAGTACATTATGCAACGAGCCTATAATGGCAATAATTACGACACGAGAGTGTGTTAATTACCATTATAGGCGAGTAGCTTGCCACGGTGGGTGAGTGGATAGCGTGTCGGTCTACTAACCCCAAGATTGCAGGTTCGCCCCTGACCGTGGTAAGTGATTTTTGAAAGGCGGCAAAAATACGATACGCATGTCATACGATGTTGGCATGTCAAAGAACCCATTTGAATTCAGTAGGCCGAGTTCATAATGGCAAAATTAATCTCGGGAGTTTCCGCCAGCACAAAGTTCCTCATTTCTCTACTAGAAAGCGCTATTGTATTCAAGGAGATTAGATATCTAACATCTAACCTCCTTGACTTTCATAGTCAAGGAACTACGAAATTCGACATGCAAGCTACCCTCTGGGTGTCAAATAGCAAAGCTTGCACCAGGCACCCGAGGCCATACGATATTATTATTATTATAGGCGAGTTGCATACGATCGTTTATGTTCGGCGATAATTATAACTATTTTATATTCGAACATAAATATTCATAAATATCTGTCAAGATTTCGCCAGTTTTATGTACTGAACAGAGCGCATGGGACGCAGAGAATACCTTGTATTTGACCATGGCCTCCTCAAATACCCCCACTATGTCACTAGCCACGCAAATTTAAAATAGGCCGTGGAAGTCAGCGCAGATGCGATGCTATCCTTACATAATTGGCCACGTAATTGTTTCTTGAGCTCTGATTGGTGGGAGAAACTTTCATAATGAAAAATAGTGTTATAATGGGCCTCATTATGATACAGTTTTCTGATACCTACATAATATTTACATTTCGACATCGTCGAACATAAGTACTTGTTTCCCCGCCTAATGTAATTGGGGCTCACATCTAGTGGGTTGTGGGTTGGCGACCACGGGGCCCCAGCTGAGTCCGGCATTGCTTCCACTTACTTGTGCCGGGCTCCTCTCCGTCTTCTTTCCTGTCGACCTCACTTGGTCAACTCTTGTTCTCTTCTGACCCCGACGGTATTAGGGTATCCGAGGCCTAGGGAGTCTCTTCCTTTCCCGCCTTAATTGGCCCTTGTCTCATCTTTTCTGATACCCTCCTTCTGCGAGGGGTCAGCCTTCTTTTTCTCTTCCTTTTACTTCCTGCCTTGTGCTCTAGGCCCTTAAGGAGGCAGGGTGTATGTAGCCCCACCACTTCTGGTGCACCCTAGATAATGCTACACCCTCAGGGGCTCACGGCTGGTGAGTTCGGGAGTTGGCGACCCCGAGGGATTCCTGAGCTGGGTCCGTTTTCCCCTTTTGTCCCTTACCTTTGGGGCGGACCCTCTCCTCTTTCACTTTCCTATATGCCTGTCATGGCTCTCCTTCCTTCCAAGTCCCTCAATCCGCCTTCTCCGAGGGTTGAGGGCATTTCTTTTCCTTCTGTCCTTTTATTTGCCTTATTCTCCTTTAGTTTTCCATTTCTTCTTCTAGTCTGTAGGTTAGTAGTTAGTTTTTTTTTTAAGTTCGCTTTTCATTTTCATCTTCACGATCACCCAAACCATCAGGGGCCGATAACCTAGATGTTAGGCCCCTTAAAACAACAATTATCATCATCAATGTAATTGGGCACAAAAATTTGTGTTGGCCGACTGAAAAACTTTCTTTATTAGAACTACACAACACTGAGAAATGGCTTGTATCACTTCAATTGTCATTTAAGTCGATTCACCAGAGGATTTGAATGAGTTTTTAAATAATAGAATGCAGCCGAAAGAAATCTAAAACCCTATTGGCGTCAAATTCACTAAACTTGTATGAAGCTAAATTTCTAGGTTAGATTTCGTTGAAACGCTCTATCAAAGTTCCAACGTTCACCACTAGGTGTCAGTGACATCTGGTAGGGAAAGTTGTAACTACTGTACTTGATATTGAACGGAACTTGTACCTCACCCTATGGGTGTCCGTTTGAAGCAGCTACATACAGCTCTGGCGAGCCGAACATGTCCTCAGACATTCCCGGCACTAAAAGCCATACGATAAATAAATAAATGGAAGGTGAAAATCTAAAGGAAGTAGGAGACTTCTGCTACTTAGGTAGTAAAATAATCAGTGATGGTCGAAGCAAAGAGGATATAAAAGAAGTTGGCTTGGGCATGGAAAGCATTTCTACAGATTTAGGTATTAGAAAGTCATTTTTGAAAGCCTTTGTCTGGAGTGTGGCGCTCTATGGAAGTGAAACTTAGACTGTTGGCATAGCAGAAAGAAGGATAGAAGCATTTGAAATGTGGTGTTAACAATTACCTAACAATCAATATCAATTAATTCTTAAGACACCAGGTGAGTTATCCGTGGTCGTTACGGCGTGGCTGCAGGCAGTCGCTCACATCCGGGAGGAGAGGAGATTTGAATACCCCTGCCAGCAACCTTGAAGATAGTCTTCTGTGGTTTCCCATCTTCCTTCCAGGCAAATGCTGGGGTTGGTCCCTAACTATAGGCCACAGCCGCTACCTTCCACTTCCTCGTCCTTACATTGACACTTTCCTCCCCAGACATCACTCCACACGCGACGGTACTGTAGCTCACTCCATGGGTATCCGCATAGAAGCAGCTACAAATTCTGGCGTGCCGAACATGTCCTCGGACACTCCCGGCACTAACCACACGCTAAAAAATAAATCTAAAAATACATTTTAGACTTGTTATTATTAATCACTCCTTTTTTGGTATCCATAAAATGACGAACACACTGCACCGTAAAGCAGGAAAACATCAAATTTTCAACGAAATATGTGCACTTTATTTCTTACCAGCAGGTACCCGCGGCATCGCTCGCGTCATAGTCGTGTCATATTGTTATTCAATGAAATGCAGGTTTAATCCCGTTAACACCCCTTTAGAACCTGAATATCCAAAAATCCCTCCTTAATAGACGCTTTCGAGACACAACAAACATATCCCCAAAATATCATTCTTCTAACTTGAATAGTTTTGGTTGGTCGATGAGAGTGAACATCTAAAAATCCTTCCTTAGTGGACGTTTTCCTTCCAGAATTTCACCCCTCCCCATAGGCCCCTTAAATTGGATTTATGAAAAAAAACGGTCGAACACCTATTTATTTTATTTATTTATGTATTTATTTATTTATTTATTCATTCATTTATTTATTTTTAAGCTGATTGATTTCCTCCGAGTTTCAAACTCCTCGCCAATGTCGCTTAAGAGATACACGCTCCGTTAGGAATCTTTCAACCCCCACTTTTCATCCCTTTCACCTCATAATATACACCATATCGAAAACCCATTAGACATGTGTCATCTTCTTTTTAATGATTAGTATATATGCCAAGTATCACATCCCCAAATGAAACCACTCGTGAGATATTGTTATTCAATGAAATGCACGTTTACCCCCTTAACACCTCTTTAGAACCTGAATATCCAAAACTCTTTCCTTATTGGACGTTTTCGACATACAACGAATATATCCACAAACTTACATGTTTCTAACTTCAATAATTTTGGATGGGCGACGATGAGTGAGTCAGTCAGGACATTTTCTTTCATTTATTTTTGAGTATTTCACCCCTCATCATGAACCCCTTAATTTGGATTTATGAAAAAAAAAACGGTCGAACACCTATTTACTTAAAGTTGTTTTTCCCCCTGTGTTTGATGAGTGAGTAAGTGAGTCAATCAGTTAGGACACTTTCTATCCTGTTTTTTCCCCTGAATTTCACCCCTCCCCATGGGCCCCTTAAATGGAATTTATGAAGAAACGGTCGAACACCTAATTACTAATTTTGTAAGCTGCTTTTTCCGTTGAATTTCAAACTTATCGCCTATGTCGAATAAGAGATACATGCTCCGTTAAGAATCCTTCAACCCCCAATTTTCACCCTTTCACCTCCTAATATACACCATATCGATAAACCCTTAGACATATATCTGCTTATTTTGAATGATTAGCTTATATGCCGAATATCACATCCCCAAATGAAACAACTCAGTGAGATATTGTTATTCAATGAAATACAAGTTTACCCCCCTTAACACCCCTTCAGAACATGAATATCCCAAAATCCATCCTTAGCGGACTTTTTCGACATACAACGAACATATCCCCAAAATTTCAAGTTTCTAACTGCAATAGGTTTGCTGGGGGATGATGAGGGAATATCCAAAAATCCCTCCTTAGTGGACTTCTTTCCCCAGAATTTCACCCCTCCCCATGGGCCCCTTAAATTGGATTTATTAAAAAACGATCGAACACCTATTTACTACTTTTACAAGCTGATTTTTTTCCCCTGAGATTCATACTTTTTGCCTCTGTCTTTTAAGAGATACTTGCTCCGTTAGGAATCCTTCAACCTCCACTTTTCACTTTTCGACATCGTCGAACATAAGTACTTGTTTCCCCGCCTAATGTAATTGGGCCCCCCCAGGGGCTCACATCTAGTGGGTTGTGGGTTGGCGACCACGGGGCCCCTGCTGAGTCCGGCATTGCTTCCACTTACTTGTGCCGGGCTCCTCTCCGTCTTCTTTCCTGTCGACCTCTCTTGGTCAACTCTTGTTCACTTCCGGTATTACGGTATCCGAGGCCTAGGGAATCTGTTCCTTTTCCGCCTTAATTGGCCCTTGTCTCATCTTTCCTGATACCCTCATTCTACGTGGGGTCAGCCTTCTTTTTCTTTTCATGTTATCTCCTGCCTTCTGCTCAAAGCCCTCAAGGAGGCCGGGTGTGTGTAGCCCCACCACTTCTGGTGCACCCTGGATAGTGCTACACCCTCAAGGGCTAAACGGCTGGTGAGTTTGGGAGTTGGCGACTCCGAGGGATTCATGAGATGGGTCCGATTTTTCCCCTTTCCTCTGACATTGGGGCAGGCCCTCTCTTCTTTCTCTTTCCTATCTGCTCTTCATGGCTCTCCTTCCTTGCAAGTCCCTCAATCCTCATTCTTCGAGGGTTGAGGGCATTTCTTTTCTTCCTGTCCTTTATTAGCCTTATCCTTTATTTGTTTACCATTTCTTCCTCTAGTATGTAAGTGTAGTTAGTATTTATCTACTTATAGTTTTCATTCTCATCTCATCTTTCACTATCACCCAAACCATTAGGGGCGGATAACCTCGATGGTAGGCCCCTTCAAACAACAATCATCATCATCAGAACCAATCAACCACTATTGCTTATATTTGAGTAAAAGTGTAGCTTTATTGCTTGCCACGGTGGGAGAGTGGTTATCATGTCGGACTACCAACCCCAAGCTTGCAGGCTCACTCCTGGCCCTTCGGTAAATGAATTTTGAAAGGCAACAAAAATGTTGGAACGCATGTCATACGTTGTTGGCATGTTAAAGAACCCATTTGAATTGAGTAGGCCGTGTTCATAATGGCAAAACTATTAATCTCGGGATTTTCCGCCAACACAAAGTTCCTGCTTTCTCTACTAGAAAGCGCTATAGTGTCAAGGAGCTTGGATATCTAACCTCCTTGACTTTCTTAGCGCTCCAAGGAACAACAAAATTCGACATGCATGCTGCCCTCTGGGCGTAATTAACAAAGCTTGCATCCGGTATCAGAGGGCATACGATATTATTATTAATGTAGCTTTATTCTAATTTACCACGCATTTACATGAGCCGGACCATTGCGTCTCATGTTTTAAAATCATTCAGTTACTTATTCATTCTATAAAACATTTTGTAGTGATAGAAGCCATTTTTCAGTGTTGCCTAATTGTAATAAAGAAAGATTTGCAGTCGGTCAACACGAATTGTGCCCAATTACATTAGGTGGGAAACAAAAATGTACATACCCTACAAGCTAACACACTTTTTATGTACAAATATGTACTAAGTACGTTTTTGTACATAAAAAGTGTGTTCGTTTGTAGGGTACGAAAATATTAGTTCCCGCCTAATGTTTATTTATTTATTTACTGTATTTATCGTATGGCTTTTGGAGAGCCTCCGTGGCTTAGGCGGCAGCACGCCGGCCTCTCACCGCTGGGTCCGTGGTTCAAATCCCGGTCACTCCATGTGAGATCTGTGCTGGACAAAACGGAGGCAGACAGGTTTTCTCCGGGTACTCCGGTTTTCACTGTCAAAATTTCATTCCAGCAACACTCTCCACTATCATTTCATTTCATCTGTCATTCATTTAATCATTGCCCCAGAGGAGTGCGTCAGGTCTCGGCAGCCGGCACAGTTCATATCCACGCCGCTAGATGGGGGCTTCATTCATTCCATTCCCTGACCCGGTCGGAGACTGGAAGCAGGCTGTGGATTTTCATTTTCGTTTATCGTATGGCTTTTAGCGCCGGGAGTATCAGAGGACATGTTCGGCTCGCCAGAGGCTGTAGCTGCTTCAAGCGGACACCCTTAGGGTGAGCTACAAGTTCCGTTCAATTTCAAGTAGTTCCAACTTTCGCTACCAGATGTCAATGATACCTAGTGGTGAACGTTGGAATTTTGATAGAGCGTTCCAATGGAATCTAATCTAGAACTTTAGCTTCACACAAGTTTACTCTGTGGAAGGATCTTTTACATGCCATAAATCTATGACATAGGACCACCGGCTTTACTTCCCCTCCGAAGGAAGGCATACTGATGGATTTTAACGCTCTTAAAAAAATCCGACGTCTTCGGCCGGGTTTGAACCCGCTATCTTGGGCACAGCAGTTCAGCATGCTACCAACTACGCCACCGAACCCGCCAAATGTAATGGGCACAATTCATGTTGACCGACTGAAAAGCTTTCTTTATTATTTTTATGATACGATGTGTGGATATTGACAAAACTTGGCAAAAACCATAGTTTGTTAATTTAGTGATGACTTCATGTGAGGACGTGATGGTTTCATGCTGTGTGATAGTGTTTTAAAACCACACTTTGGTATATACAGTATTTTCACATTTGATTAAATAATTTCCTCGTTTAGAACCTAAATGAACGTAGTTAAATATTCACATCTCATTCGTATTATTAATATTGACCTCCCACCAGTATTTCCTCTATTGTCCATTCCATACCCGGGCCTCGCAGGCCCTGCTTATGTAAATCTGTACAGAAAAATGTCGTGAAGCAGGCGAGAGCACTACTACTGTCGACCAAAGTATGTGCACTCGAGTTTGAAGGTTGTTTGTGAAGTAACCAATAGACCTACATAAAATCCAATAACATCATCATTTTTGCCGTTCTATTTTACGTTGGTTCATGTAGGTTTGGAATTTTTAATTTATATTTTAATATTTTTTATCGCAGTTGGAACACACAATGTGCCCGTTTTTAAGCGTGTTTCAACCATGCGTCACATTTAAGAATTATTATCTCAAAACCCCGTCATCAGATCGAATGCAAATTTTAACACAATATACATTGGAATGTTGTATAACTGGTTTATTAATTTCAAAATTTTGTGTGTCCAAGAAACAAAGTTGTTATCATTTTTGTAAGGTAACTTTTTCTCGGCTCGGGGTGGTTGGAAAATATAGCTCTTGGTCGCGTTGTAATCCTTATACATCAAGAAGTTATGCTGTATGACTGTGAAATACGTAAATTAATTCACTTATTTTATATAGGTTTGTATTTGTTCGTGGAAATAAGGCATGATTCACCTGCCAGCCGCTCCGGGGTAGGCTGTACAGCGTTGCTGAGATGGAGCCCATCACTGCCGAGCGAGGCGAGGTCGTATTTCCCCGATCAAATATAAACCGATATAAAATAAGTGAATTAATTTACGTATTTTAAAGTCATACAGCATAACTTTTTGAAGTATAAGGAATATAACGCGACCAAGAACTACATATTCTAACCACCCCAAGCCGAAGAAACGTTACCTTACACAAATGATAACAACATTGTTTCTTGGACACGCAAAATTTTGAAATTAATAAACCAGTTATACAACATTCCAATGTATCTTGTGTTAAAATTTGGATTCGATCTGATGACGGGTTTGTGAGATAATAATTCTTAAATGTGACACATGGTTGAAACACGCTTAAAAATGGGCACTTTTTGTGTTCCAACTGCGATAAAAAATATTAAAATATAAACTAAAAATTACAAACCTACATGAACTCACGTAAAATAGAACGACGAAAATAATGATGATATTGGATTTTATTTATGTCTATTGTTTACGTCACAAACAACCTTCAAACTCGAGTACACATAATACTTTGGTCGACAGTAGTTTTGAGCATGCGTCATGACTTGCTTATTCAACTGAAGAACCCACGACCTTGTTCCGTTCACACGGACGAAGTGTTCTCGCTCGTTGTCCAAACATCGAACTCTTGTCTCCGTTGCAAGTTTTGATTGTATGGACTCCGGCTTTTCAATTGCTTCCGAAATGTGCGAAGGTGTGACCTTATGCGAATGAGGGCCTTTGAAACATTCATCTGTCTCCTTTTCATTTGACGAGCTTCCTGCTGGAGGGTCATCAAACTGTTTGTTTCTTCTGGCTGTTTTGACGTTGTGTCGCTTTGCACCGTCGAATCCAGATTTGATTCCGTTTCATTTATATCCTTTTTCATTTCCTGATAATAGGAAGTTATAATATTTCTATTTTCTATGCCGCTTCAGAATTCCCGAAACCATCAATGTTCATTTCACTGCATATTTCATGCAATACTGCATCCCTAGCATCTCGATTCTTGTATGCTTACGAATTTATTTTCCACAAACATTCCTTTTCGCGGTACAACTCAACAAACTTCATCACCGGACACTACTCATTTTATATACAGTATAGACATGTCATCCCTTCGGCAAGAATATGACTGAAGCGGTCGTGCTCACTCCAACCAGTCGGAGATTTCACACCCCACCTTACCGAGGGCGGGCACGACCCCAATTCCCACTACCACTGGTTCACACGAGGTCGTGTCCACGACCGGCTGATCAATCAGTAGAGCTCTCGCCCACTTCACGACTCCGTCTGAACCCACCTTTTAAATCACACGTTTAAAAGTATAGGGGCTCTATATTAAAGTCTTAAATACACTGGCGTCCCTAAACATTTTGGCAACACTGTACTAACGCTAATGTGTAACTGCTTCCGAGTAGTTAAACCAATAACATTAATTCAATAGCCGACAACCACGTGCTTATTGTTATGCACGCACATATAGCCTATTACCCAATATTTCAGCGCAAGCTGTAACATAACCAAAATATCCCTATTGAACCCTTATTAATCTGCGATAAATAAGTATTCATGATTTATTATTATTATTACTGCGGCCCAGGCAGTACATGTGGAAGTTGACAAAGAGGAAGGCATGTTAGTGTGTTGCAATGATTACCACAGAAGCAGAGCTTGGCAGCTATTCTTGAAGACGACCGGGTAAGCCGAGTTCAAGGCCAAATTGTGTAACGACATGCACCAAAATTGGAGTCATGAGGGGAGGGTCACGAGTTAACTTCAACCGACCTACGATTGAATCACCCAATCAGATGAGATCACGCCAAAACCACGCGATGGGTGGCGTCCCTGGTAAAAAGCGCGCGGAATTGTTATCTAAAGAACCGCCGATCCGAAATATCTCCGCATTAGTGCGCTGAGACGTGTGAATTAAATGATGAAGATTGACACTAGTCCCATGTGTGTGAGATAAAAACTCTAGAAAATTTTTCTTAATTCTCCCCACTCCACCTCACTCTGTCAGTTTCCAATAAATTGATCGAGGAGACGCTGTTTCGAAGACAACCGTTTTGAGCTCTGGTGAGCTAGGTTCACGCCAGTTTGCGTGGTGATTTTTCGCGCGTAATAATTATTCTAAGGACAACCGTTTTGAGCTCTGGTGAGCTAGGTTCACGCCAGTTTGCGTGGTGATTTTACGCTCTTAATAATTATTCTAAAGACAACCGTTTTGAGCTCTGGTGAGCTAGGTTCACGCCAGTTTGCGTGGTGATTTTACGCTCGTAATAATTATTCTAAAGACAACTATGTTCAGCTCTTATGGGCAAGACTTTAAGTAACATTCTAATTAGTGCGCGACACGAGCAAAGGTTCACAAGAGCAGTAGAGATTATCTAGCGAGATAAGGACTGCGAGACAGTCATATTTAAAACTTGTTTTTCAAGCCAGTGACGATGTGTTTGAAGTGTATAGTTCATGTAAAAATTTATTGTATTTTTCAAGTGATATATTGTGCGTGTGTAAGCGAATGCTAAGCTAGGGAAAGTCTTCGTTGACTAATCGCATAGGACAATCGTGGGTGAAAGTAGTAACTCACAGCGATTATAGCCAGGCAATTTTATATTAACATTGAACATTTCTGTCCAAGAGACTACGCCAAGATGTGAGATTTTCGAAGTGAAATGCCATGTCCCGTGGTTCGGATTCCACGTAAAAAGGAGGTCCCGTGGCTCATAATCACAAGATTCACGGTCACGTTAAACTACAATCTTCCTTCCTTTTAGACTACGCCAAGATGTCCGACGTTTGGTCAGGAGCCGGCGTGATGTCCAACGCTTCTATGGAGTCGACGATGGAGGGCTAATTTCCCGTAGGGAAATGGGCCGAGATGGAAGTTATGTTCTACAAGCTGATACGGTGATATGTACAAAAATTGATTTACTCAATATGTAGTTAGATATGGCGGGGGAACTTTGTAAATAGTTCATTTATTTCTTTTTCTTGTTTAGATTGTTTTTTTTCTTGCACCGACACTAATGTTTTAAATGTACGTTGGCGCGTGGCCAAAGTTGTTTGTTGTGTATTTTTTTTTCTTTGGAGTCATATTTAGTGTACACGGCGCGTGTACCAGATTTTATCCATGCGAATGCGAAACCCGTTACATTTGATAGGTGGTGCTTTATTAAAATTCATATTTTGATAGGAAAGGGAGGTAAATTACTGTAAGATGTTTGCTGAAAAGGTTATTACTCATATTAGGGTTGCCAAGCGCAACAAATTAAGATGTAATTGTAGAACACCTTAGTTCTAATTTTTTAGATTTTTTTTTTTAGTCCTTTTCAGGTTCGATAGTCACGGCCTAGAACGGAGGCGCCAGCTGGTGGAAAATATTTATGTCATTTTATTTCAGGGTCTGTCAAACCCATACGTGTGATTCTGTGTGTGTTATCATGTCAGGTGTGTGTTTTGATTCTACGTGAAGAGGGGTAGAGGTCCTACCGCCCTCATATTGTTGTTGTTGTATTTTTGATGGAAAGGCAGGGTGCTCCGAGGAGACTACTGTACCTTGTCAAATGCTGATTCTTGGATTTCTTAGGGGAAATGCTGAGATATTTTTGTTCTGACACACACACACACGTATATATTGTGCTTTGGGGCACGCTTCTTCGAGACTCGATCCCGTGCCTTGGGAGGTCGAGGTTATTTTGACACGTGGGTTGACAGATATGCAGATTTCCACGTACCGACCGTCTAGCCTTGGTGACTTATTTTTGTTAGGCAGTCCTATTGTCCGACTGGCCCCTTTAAGCTATCATTAGCAAACCTGTTCTTTTTTTTGTGATGGTTATTTGAACCATAATTAATTGGAGAGTTCGCCACGTTTGTGACGGATTATTGCATGTCGTATGGATGGAATATTGTGTTAATGATGTAAATGTTGGCTTTGAGCCTAGTGATTTGTCTATGACTCAGTTCATGTAAGTTAGTCTGTGTGACACCTGTGTGGTGTAGTTGTATTTACTTGTAAAAATGACGGCGGTCATATGTGTATTTGTTTTTATTGGTCACGTGTTAACTTACTTGTGTTGATTTGTGAGAAGTCCTAATTTTAGGCAGTAAATGTTTTGCTACGGCAGTTTTGATTCCAATTTCATGCGGAAATTATTTTGTTGTTTATTTTAGTATAGGAAGTGTCGGTTTAGTTTTAAGTTGTGTATAGTTGTTCCCCACGTCTGTCTAGTTCTAAGTAATGTGGATTCGTCTTCTGAAAGTTTATCCGGATGATGACGAATCATGCATTCAATTGTACTCATCGTGAAGCATGTAGAACAGCACACGCGCATACATTGTCAATAGTGTTGATTTTTGGGGCATTTGGTCCGAGTAATAATCTCTCCTGAGATTAGGCCTAGTTTTTGGCAATTTAATTTATTCATTAGGAGTCATTATGGGAGTTTTGTTTGTTGATTTCATTCTTGTAAATAGCTGATCTGTCATTAAATTCATTTGTTATAACCCTGGCTTCACTTTTTCCTGCATGTTATTTTGTTATATGTTACCCTGCATGTTAATGAAGCGCTTTAACAACAACTTACGATATGGACTGTCACACCCCCCGAAACTGAGTCTCATAAGCTTCTTTGCAAGGGTTCAGTATATAGCTCATTTTTCAAACCTACAGTACTTCGCTCAATAGGAATGGAAGGCTGGATGGATAACCTATGATATTCGTGAGTTGGAGGTAAGTAAGCATGTTAATCAAAAGAATCAATGATTGATTGATCTATATTTTTTTAATGTTTATTTATTTTTATTAATTACTAGCTATTTTACCCGGCGTTGCCCGAGAGGTGTATTTACATATTATAGAAAGATACATGCCAATATATTACGCAAGGTATATTCCCTTTGCCCCTAAGTGAGTTTAAAACATAGTTCTCCTGGACTCGGAAGTTAATCAAGTGTAATATTAACTCACTGTAAATCTAGGCGAAAGTTACTGTGGAGTACAATAACGTAGTAGAGAATGCATCAATAACAAAAAGGGCTGTATATGCACATTTCTCAAGGAGCTATTCTCACAATTACAGTACTTTCCTGATAGTCTTTATTTTTTATTTTTGTAATGGGTGTAATTTAGACGTCTTGATCACATAGTTCTCTTTAATTTTTAAATTGTTGCATCTGCCTTTTTGAAAAGAAACAATATTTAAATTATTCAATATTTGGAATATAAAGTCATCATTCTGGAGTCAAATACACTTACGATTTATAACCCCGCACAAATGGTGTGATTAATGAGAAATGGCTTATTCATGTACACAACGCAGTGTGTAGTCTACTATAGCTGCATATTAGGGAATCGTATTGCTGTATTTAGAGCCTCCGTGGCTTAGGCGGCAGCACGCCGGCCTCTCACCGCTGGGTCCGTGGTTCAAATCCCGGTCACTCCATGTGAGATCTGTGCTGGACAAAACGGAGGCAGACAGGTTTTTCTCCGGGTACTCCGGTTTTCCCTGTCGAGATTTCATTCCAGCAACACTCTCCACTATCATTTCATTTCATCTGTCATTCATTTAATCATTGCCCCAGAGGAGTGCGACAGGCTTCGGCAGCCGGCACATTTCATATCCTCGCCGCTAGATGGGGGCTTCATTCACTCCATTCCTGACCCGGTCGGTGACTGGAAGCAGGCCGTGGATTTTCATTTTCATTGCTGTATTTACATGCCCATTATCTCATATTGGGCGGCTTTGGTGGCGTATTTTGTAGCATGCTGAGCTTCTATGCCCAAGGTCGCGGGTTCAAACCCGGCCAAAGTCATCGGAGTTTTGAAGAGCGTTAAAAATCCCTCAGTATGCCTTCCTTCGGAGGGGAAGTAAAGCCGGTGGGCCCATGTCATACGACATAGATTTATGTGATGTAAAAGAACGTTCCACTAACTACACTCGTGTGAAAGTAAAATTTTATGAACGCTATTATGTTCCAACGGTCACCGTCTGGTTGCGGGAGTATCTATTAGCCAAGTTTGCAGCTTGGTGTCGTTGACGGTAGCATTTGGTAGAAAAAGTAGGAACTACTTAAAACTGACTGTCTGTAGTCCTTACCTGAATTACATATAACACACAATAATACAGCCATCACAATTAACAGCGGTTATCAGGCAGATTCTACACACATCCAAAGTACACGGGGCAGCATGACCGCGATGTCGCAGCCCCTAAACAGAGGAACCAACTAATCTATCTCATCTTGTTAAAGTAAATTAATTAATTAATAGTATAATTGCGCACGAAAGTGCATTTGGAATAAATACATCATAATATCACAAACATTGTCAGATGAGAAGTCAAATAAATAGACCAGCGGCGCATGGTTTCCACCGGCTTCCACCACAAACCGCGCTCGAGACCCGGATCCCACCAACCCACCGACCAGTGCGCGCCCCATATTACATGATCCTTGGTCTGTGCAATGCAGCAACGTATAATCCCAGTATAACTGATTAAGTTGTCTTGATCAAAGTGTAGTGTAGTGGAATGGGTAAACGGACTTGATGAACACAAGTCTCTGGTGTTACCTAGGTACACGATTGATTCAATATTGTTCACATTGTTATAATGTTGTTCCTATCTATGGCCATTGGCCGCAATAAATATTTTATTATAATCCCAGTATAATGTCAAATGAGATGCATTGATTGAGAACACATTGGGCTTCTTCTTTAGCCCCTAAAGTATTTCGTAAGATAGGTCAAAAGCTTGAAATGGCAGACATGGAATATCAATACTTTACCAATCCGTCTATAATTAATAAAGAGACTGTATGCTTAAAGATCCATAAGCCATTCTAAGCAAACGGCTTCAAGTAACGCGACGTAGTGGAAAGTAAAGAGGTTAGTTCAAAGTATATGGTGTCTAAAAATAAAGCAATGGAAAAAACAAATATAATTATAAATGTGACTCAGATTACAAATGTATTAAAATCATTATGCAATTCTAATTTAAATGACATTGAATGAATATCAATTTAATAAATGCGAAAACTTTCTTCAGGTTAACACAATGTTTCATTTAGAAAATGACTTGTCTATTGTTTAATATTTTATGGGTGTAGCAAAGTCCAACAACTCAAATAGACGGTAGTAAGAAATGAAATAACGTCAGTGCTAGTTCTGGAAAAAGACGTAAATACGAATGAAGCGCTACTGTGAAAAGATCCTGTACGCGTCGTTGTGTTGAATGGGCAGGCAGTTTAAAGCAGCCAGGAGGGATGTGATCCAGCTGGCAGTGAAAATAGTGCTGCAACCTATCTAGTCTTGTGTTAAATGAACAGGCAGTTTAAAGCTATTATCAAAGGGAACAAAATATATCTACAATGGTATTACATATGCCAGTTGCAAGTACCGATGGTAGATGTCGCATTCAACACTATTCTTGGTCCCCCACAGGAGGTGTGCTTTCATTTCCCGAGTTTACGTGAGACAGAGTTAGGTGAGATGATTGCCTTACGTGATTTCCGGCGATAACTTTGTTCCGGACACAAACACTCCTTCGTCTGTTGTGTGTAGTCATTTTGTGAGTCCCGCACCGTAGTTGTGATCGTTTAATCGTGCACTATGGTTGCCAAGGCAGCTGTAGCAAGTCCAGACATCGTAGGTTCGAACTTATCCTGAGTGTGGTTTTTCTACACTCTGTCCAGGCAAATGCCGGGATAGTACTTGACCAATGTTAGTAACGCACATGATAGGGACTTCTTTGCCTCTGATACTTACGATGATATCCAATAACTACGGAATCAACCGTACGGTGCATCTTTTCATCATATCTGCTCCCTTCTGCACGAGGTCATAAAGGAGGCAGGGTGTGTGTAGCCCCACCACTGGAGGTGCTACACCCTCAAGGGCTCACGGCTGTTGAGTTCGGGAGAATTCCTGAGCTGGATCTGTTTTTTTTTTCCTTTTTCCAGTGATTCTGGGGTGGTCTCTCTCCTATTTCTCTTCCTATCTGCCTTTCATGGCACACCTTACCAAATCCGTCAATTCTCATTTTTTGAGGGTTGAGAGCATTTCATTTACCCGCATTTTATTTCCCTTATTCCTTCCTTTTTGTCCCTTTGTTTTCCTAATCCGTAATTTGGTTGTAAGTTGTAGTTATTTTTAGTTCTAGTGTTCATTTTATCATCATTCTTCATTTTCATCCCAAAGAATTAAGAGGCCTATAGCCTCCACGTTAGGCCATTTAACATCAACTATCATCATCAAATTACAATTTCAGCAATATCTTTTTCGACAATGAAAACTGAAAGTCTGGTTTAAGTTGTATTCACAGTGGAAAGAATTTATTGCATGAAATGTTTGGATTGCATTTCTCAGAACTGTAATCCCCTCCACTCATTAGCCTGACCGCAGCAGCGGTCTTCCCAGCGTCATTGCAGAGAAATTGGTATCACCGATTACGAATACCATTGCGGAAGCCAAACTATCGGTTGCTTCCAAATAACTTCTGTACTAACAACTCAGCAGGAAAGTTCATTAAGATTTATATAAATCGAGTGAACCTAATGGAATTCTATTTTAATAAGGTGCAAAGGTATGTTTAGTTTCTGTCATTTATTATCACGCTATTGTATTTTGTGGCCGGCCACGTGGTGATGGGGTAGCGTGCCTACCTCTCACCCAGAGGCCCCGTGTTCGATTCCCGGCTCCGTCAAGGATTTTAGAAACTGACGTGAGGGCTGGAACGGGGTGCACTCAGCCTCGTGAGGACAATTGAGTAGCTGTCTGACAGTGAGGCAACGGCCGAGGTAACTCGATGCGCTGATCACGCATCACCCCAATATCTGAAGGCTAAATGGCTGGGCAGCGGTCGCTTGGTAGGCCTAGGTCCTTCATGGGCTGTAGTGCCAGGGGTTATTATTATTATATCATTTTGTGATATAATTTGCATTTTGATATTGCGGAAATTATATTTACAAATAGTGTCAAGTCTTT
This sequence comes from Meconema thalassinum, assembly GCA_946902985.2. Lineage (NCBI taxonomy): Eukaryota > Metazoa > Arthropoda > Insecta > Orthoptera > Tettigoniidae > Meconema > Meconema thalassinum. The sequence continues at coordinate 173,528,860 of OX336395.1, forward strand.
GCTATGCTGTACTGGGTTGACAGTGCTGTGTGGGCATTTGAGTAACTAACGGGATTTGATGTAAAGAAGCTCATTTTCTATACCGGTAGTGCAGAGCGCAATGGCATCCAGTCGGCCGTGTCTCGACTTGAGCTATGTTGCCATGGAAAAGATCTGCCTTGCCATTCCTTCATGAGTATCTTTTATGAATTTATTAGTCTTTGCTCGAGTGCAAAAGGGCCGAAATCAGAAGAATGAGAAAGACTATCGAAAATTCATGTAGCCAGCGGCTCCTTCTGGGTCCAAAACTGTGTGTATGCAAAATTTGGTTGAGATTGGTGGAACGGTGTAGATTTGTATACGGAACCAACCCACATACATACATACATACATACATACATACATACATACATACATACATACATACATACATACATACAGACTTTCACTTTTATATATTAGATTTTATATATATCCACAAGAACATCCGCCCGGCATTCCGGGAGATCATATTTATTTATTTATTTATTTATGAAAGTACACAGGTCATAAACCCGATTAAGTACCTTCTTGACACAAATACAAAGTAGATATTTGTAAATCTAAATAATTTTAGGAAAAGTCAAGAAAATAAAAATAATTAAACAGAGGGTGAGATCGTGTGTAATGGTGCTGCGGCTTATATTCACCTATACTGAAGATCTGAGTTTATTTTGTGGCTTCCAGTGAATATTTGTGGCTCTGTTTTGGGTGCTGAGTTTGTGGTAGTGTTGTCCAGAGAATCTACTCTCTTTTGATAGTGTTTTAGGATCATATTTATTATTAATTTTATGCAGTAAGTGTCAGCCATCTTGTTAACTGCTACCACTGCTACAAAGTTCCATAGAAAACACTATCTAGAGAGTCGCTCGTTATCCGTGGCTAAAATCTTTGCCCTCACTTTCACCCATTTTGTTTCTTTTGCCCTCACTACCATAGAAACTATGAACAAGATATGCACTCTACTTAATATTCTTGGCGTTGCCTAGGTTACACAGCCGGCCTATTTTGTCAGCCATCTTTAAGACCGACAATGTGAGGCTTCTATACTGGACAGCATATGGCACTATTACCCGGTCAGCTTGCGTGGGGGTTCAGCTCTGAACTGAATAAGGGCTAAACACAACCCTGTGCGAGACACTGGGGTAGGGGGCCTCAACCCCGACACGGCGCGTCCCAATGGCTGATAGGGGACGTCCTGTAGATATGCAGGACAGGTGCGAATAAGACATGGCCAAATAAGCATCCGCGGGTCAACTGAGGCAAAAAAAAAGTAAACGGTCAACGGTCTCAAAGGCGGAAGAGGAAGACTCCCAACGGTTTGGAGAGCGGAAGAACCAACACCAAAACTCTGGGGCTTACAACCTCAGTTTTAATTCTGGAGGAACTGGCAACACTTGCCCTCCCAACTAACTTCAACATAGGGCATGATGGAAACACCTTCAGGAAAGACTACTCCAGGGGGCAGCCGGCAACGGAAATCCCCCACCGCCAAAAGCGTGCAACCAGGCCTTTGGATTCTGGAGAGCCTGGAACGTCATGCAGGGAAGAGTCGGAGCTTCCCAGAACCTCATTACAGAAGATACGAACCAAGCGAAAACATCTGCTGGGAACGCTGAACATCAACACGCTCCTGAAAGTTGGCAAACTAAAACAACTGATCAACGTTTTGAAGGAAAAAGACATCTGCATACTGGCACTACAAGAGACAAGATACCTAGACGAAAATCCCATGGAATCTGAGGGTTACAGAATCTACAAGGGAAAACCTGCGATAAAAACAAATCAAATGTAACGATCTTAGGTACCGGTACGGCCTTCGTAGTTAAGAGGAACATCACTGAGTCCATCATCAACTTCACCTCATCATGTAAAAGTTTTGGTTGGCAATTTCAATGCCCAGATAGGCAAAGAGAGAAGATATAGAAAAATTGTGGGGACTATCCAGCACATAAAAGAACGAACAGAAATGGAGAAAGACTAATCGGGTTTTGCAGACATTTCAACCTGAAACTCATGTCCACATACTTCAAGGCACTCCCGAGCAAGAAGAAAACCTGGGTATCTCCTAACACGATGCTGGGAGAGTTCCCGATCGACCATGTCGCAATAACAACCAAAAACCGAAAGGAAATCCTGAATGTTAAAGTAAGGAAAAGCCTAAACATTGACTCGGATCACTACCTCTCGGAGATTAAAGTAAAATTTCAGCCAAACAAGCCCAAACCGAGAACCAACTGGAAGCCCAGAATTAATACAGATACTCTGAAACAGAACAAGGAAAAATACTGCGAAAACCTATCAAAGCTGAACATGAACAGCTGGGAAGAGATCAGAGAAGCAATGACCAAAGCAGCTGAAGGTTTGGGAAATCCAGCGAGGAAATGAAAACATAGGTGGTGGAATATCTATGACTTTAGTCATTTTTCATAGGTGGTGGAATGGAAAGTGTGACGAAGCTCCTGTCAAAAGGCTACAAGCCTGGAAGAGATGGCACTCCAACAAGACCGAGGAGAGGTGGGAAGATTTCAGGGAAGTAAGGAAGAGAACTGCTAAGATCATAAGATCAGAGAAGAGGAACTACGACAGAAGTAGGGTGGAAAAGTTAGAAGATTTTCGAAAAAACAACACGCGAGAGTTTTACAGAACCTTCAAAGAGGAACTACAGGGATATCAGTCACAAAGTCTGTGCTTCAAACGGAAAGATGGTAGTATAGCGACGAATGACAAGGAAAACTGTCAACTTTTGGCCGACTATTTCAAAGTGCTGCTGAACTGTGAAGAACCTGTGGAAAGATTGAATACTCAGAATCCATCCTATGAGAACCCGGATTCCAACCCACCAAGTTTAGATAAGGTAAAGCGCATAATAAACGAGCTTAAAAACAACAAAGCACCAGGCGAATATGGCATCGCAGCAGAAATGTGGAAGTTCGGAGGAGAAATGGCAGCAGAAAAAATACACGGCATCATAGAAGAAATCTGGAAAACTGAAATGATCCCGAAAGACTGGAAATATGCCCTTATACACCCACTTCACAAAAAAGGTCATCGGGCGAACATCGACAACTACAGAGGAATCTCTCTACCTCCAGTCGCATACAAGATACTCTCCAAAGTACTGCTGAACAGAGTTGAAAAACAAGCAGACCACCTCATAGGTGAATACCAAGCTGGCTTTAGAAAGGGGAGATCGTGCGCAGAACAAATATTCAACCTCAAGAGCATCCTCAGATCAAGAGCTTTGAGAAGCCAGAACACTGTAGTAATATTCGTTGACTTCAAGAAGGCGTACGACTCAATTGACAGGCAGACTTTATTTAACACCCTAGAGGAGTTCGGAATTGACAGGAAGACGAGAAAAATAATCAAACAAACTCTAACGGATACCATGTCAAAAGTGAAGTTCTTCGGAGAAATCTCTGATGCTTTTGAAATAAAAACAGGGGTCAGACAAGGAGATGGCTTATCACCTATCCTCTTCAACATTGTTCTGGAGAAAATCATGAGAACCTGAGAGGAACCTTTGGTCATGAAAGGAGTAAGGGGGATACATCTGGGAAGGAAAGGACAGAACATAGAAATTGAATGTTTGGCTTTTGCTGATGATCTTGCCCTCCTAGCCCAAAGCCGAGATGATGCCCAAAAAATGCTGGATACTCTGCATGAAATCGCTGAGAAAACGGGTCTTAAAGTCTCCTATGAAAAGACAGAATACATGGAATACAGACATCTTGGAGAGAGACACATAAAAGTGAAACATGGGACTGTCAAAAGAACTGAGAAGTTTAAATATCTAGGTGAATGGATAGAACCCAATGGGCTGGATAAAGAAGCAAATAGGGCAAGAGCTAGAAAATTGAATTTGGCTTATAGGTTAACCCAGAACAGATACAACAAACGAGCAATATCCTACAAGGCAAAACTCAGACACTATAGCACAGTAATAAAGCCAGAGGGTCTGTACGCCTCGGAGTGCTTAACACTGAATAAAAAAGGGGATCTTCAGGAACTGGAAAAAAAGGAGAGGAAAATTTTGCGGAAAATTTTAGGACCACAGAAAACTGCTGACGGGACATGGAAGAACAGAAAGAATGATGACCTCTATAAACACACTGAAAAAATTACTGTCACAATGCGGAAGCGAAGGTTGAAATTCTACGGACATTTGGTGAGAATGGACGAGAACCGACTGACTAAGAGGATATTCAAGTATATTACAGAGCTGTAGGCTACAACTAAGTGGGTAGAAGAGGTTAAAAGAGACGCCAAGGAAAGTGGACTCACAGTGGATGTGATCCACAACAGTAAAGAGTTTAGAAACCGAATTGACAACATCAAGATGTTCGAGGAGAAAACACCTAAAATTAGAGCCAAACTGGTAATATCCGAGGAGGAGCGAAAGATCAGAAGTGAACGAATGAAGAGGTTTCGGGAAGAGAAGAGGAGATTAACCAGAAAGCCTTAGGTTCCATGCGGTCCACAGGCGGCCAAATTCGGAAGAAAAAAATACAAAATAAAATAAAAATCTTAAAATACATAATTAGAAGCTAATGAATGCTTAGTTATGAATAAAACGAACTGGAAATAATACAAAACAAAAAATAAACAGTGCCTAATAAAGAGGTACAGCTTATAATTTAGACACAAAAATTTTTAGTTTGTTATTGAACACAGCGTCTGATACAATAAATATATCAATGACTGTATCAAATTTATTGTAGTTGTAGAATGATATTCGGTGTAGGTACATTGTTGGCCCTACAGTAGGCTACACAATATACATTACGATACACCATATAAATGGTTATGCAGCATGTGGATTGAAGCTCTCAATATGCCCAAGCAGACCTTCTCAAGATCATCCTCGATGATACCAAGCTCACGACGAACTTGAAGGATGTCCCCCGAGCTCCGAAAAGGAGGCCATTCACTTTCCATGCATTTTTAGGTAGGTTATATCCAAGGCCAGGAAGTTCATGCAGTATTAAATGAATAAATATGCATGCAAAAATACACTAACTATTGGTCAAATATGCAGCACGTTTCGAAAAATATGCACTATGAAATAACTACGGGTACGGCAATTACGATCACTCCGTATTCTTTAGCGTTTCCATTTTGGATATAAAGAAAATATGAACAGAAGAACATGCACTTTATTTTAAAATTTTCAACTAAGAAACAGTAGTAAATAGTAGGAAATGATATTTTATGGAACTTCAAGCGGTGTTGACCATCAATAATAATTTATTACGGGTATGTTAATTCTTAAATATAGAAATTGAATTTTCAAAGATGAAAAAAAAGTACAATATTTACATAGTGAATGCTGAATAAAAATAATTGATAATAACTTGCAAAAAGGACTGAAAGGTACTAGGTGTTAAAAATAATTTCAGTATTATTCTGTGATAGACTCTAGGAGTCCGAATCGAAATATACGACTTTAGGAACAAGAAGTATCAAAAATCGCTTCAAAACAATAAGAAATTAGGATTTACGCCCTTCTCAAGCAGAGATATGCACTTAAACAGGCAAGTTTGTGCTAAAATAACCAAAATATGCATAAATATGCAAAAATGTGATTTTACATGAACTTCCGGGCCTTAGTTATATCTCTCACTCAGGTGAGGTAAGCATAGCCTCTTTCTCCTCGTTGACTCGCATGACTTGAGGAATGTCCACTTCCATTCGTACCGTGGGGTCCAGGATCAAACCTCTTCCGTTCTTCCTGTCAATGGCAACGATATCTGCTCTAAGGTTGGAAAATTAAAATATCGAAACAATATTTAACTGTTACGTAAACTTTCTCGACCAATTATATCCATTATATATAGGACCCTGATGTATGGTAATATAAAAGGCTTCAATGCGGTGACTTCTGTTACTTAAGAAGCAAAATAACCAGTGATGGACGAAGCAAAGAGGATATATAAATTAGGTTAGCTCAGGCAAGGGAAGCATTTCTACAGAAAAGGAATCTGTTGACATCGAATATAGATTTAGGTATTAGTAGGCTAAGTCATTTTTGAAAGCCTTTGTCTGGAGCGTGGCGCTCTATGGAAGTGAAACTTGGACTGTTGGTGCAGCAGAAAAGAGGAGAATTGAAGCGTTTGAAATGTGGTGTTACAGGAGATTGATGAAGATCAGATAGGTAGATAGGGTTAGAAACGAAGAGGTATTAAGACTAGTGGGAGAGGAGAGATGTTTCTGGCGACTGCTAATGAAGGGAAGAGATAGGTTGGTAGGACACATACTAAGACACCCAGGAATAGCAAGCTTACAAAGTTATGGAAGGAAGGGTCAAGGACAAGAACTGTAGGGGTAGACCAAGGTTAGAATATGTTAAACAGATTGCCTCGGATGTAGCGTGTGGTAGCTATGTAGAGATTAGCTCAGGGCATGGAGGCATGGAGGGCTGCATCAAACCAGTTAAAAGACTGAAGACTACAACAACAACAACAACAACAAAGCTGTGAAATAAAGTATCCACTGCGTTGAAATAAAAATGTGAGTTGGAGTGTGCTTATTGACTATGGGTACGGTGCACGGACTTGGTTAAATAGTGAACAATTTACCGTCAACATGGTTACTTGGACCCAATTTGAGCTTATTAGCCTATTTTCAATATTAAAAAAATAGGCTTATGAGATCACCTTCTGTCCGCGCGCGCGTGTGTGTGTGTGTGAGAGAGTCTGTGTGTGTGTGTGTGTGTGTGTGTGTGTGTCTGTGTGTGTGTGTGTCTCTCTCTCTCTCTCTCGCTCTCTCTCTCTCTCTCTCTCTCTCTAATAAATTCTAAACGGCTGTAGCGATTTCAATGAAACTCGGTAAGTTCATAGCACTATTCCTGGCGACCCCGACCGTGCCCTTCAAATTTTGTTACGTCTCACCAATCCAACATGGTGGCTGTGCGAAATATTTCACCAGCATCCAATATCTCCGAAACTATTCCCGATATCACCCTGGCATTTTTTACGGTGATAAAGGGACCTACTAGAAGTTCACCTATGTGACTTTTATAAAATTGGTAACTACAAAACCAACATGGCGGCCACGCGAATTTGCGACTTTTAAATAGACGTTTCTCGCGATTTAACCAACCAAACGCAATAAAACATGGTACAGTATATGTTTATACACATTGTAATGCACCGACATATAACTTCGTTCAATTGTTTACATAACCACAAGATGGCGGATGTGCGAAATATTACACCGGCATTCTATATCTCTGAAACTATTAGCGGTATCACCCTGAAATTTTGTACGGAGATAAAGGGCACTTCTGGAAGTTCATCTATAAGACTTTCAAAAACCAGTTAACTACAAAACGAACATGGTGGCCAAGTGCATTTGAAAATTTTAAATAGACTTTTCTCGCGATGTAATGTTCCAAACGCAATGAAATCTGGTACAGGAAATGTTTATGCACATTGTAATGCACTGGTATTTAATTTAGTTCAATTGTTTACATAACCTCAAGATGGCGGCTGTGCGAATTTTAAAATTAAGTTTTTATTTCTTGTGTGGTAATCATGCGATCGAAGTCAAAGTTTGAATAATGAACCTAAGAAATAATTTTCCTTTAACAGTACATGACTCTATGGCCTATACAATCCAACATGGCGACCATCCGAAATATTTAGACGGCTCTGAATATCTACGAATCTATTATAGCAATCAATCTGAATTTTTTTTATGTTCATAGGGGCTATGAACTTAAGTTCACCTATAGGACTTTAAATAACTTGGTGATCACAAATCCAACATGGTGGCGACGCGAAGTATAAATATTCACATACACGTTTTTCGCAACTTAACCATGCGAGTGAAGTGAAACTTGGTACAGTAAATCCTTATACGAATGTTAATCCACTGACATCTAATTTAATTCAATTGTTTCCATAACCACAAGATGGCAGCTGTGCAAAATTTTAAAATCTCCTTGTTACTTCTTGTGTCCTAATCATGCGATTGAAGTTTGAATGCTACAGGTCCACACTAATCTTCATGTAACAGTACATAACTCTAGGACCTACATATATAAAATCCAACATGGCGACCATCCGAAATATTTAGTCGTTTCTCAATATCTACGAATCTATTACAGCAATCAAACTGTAATTTTGTATGTTGATAGTGGCAGTTAACATAAGTAGGATATATGAAAATAGGCAGTATAGTTCATCACGGAACTACTTGTTTTTTTCTCACTTTCTGCTGTATTAGTTGACTAAAAATTGAAATGTGGCTACTAACATTTATTCTATGAAACTGTAGGTGTTATTCTAAAAGCTCAATATAAAACCAAGTCCCCGATTCTTGGATGTAACTGGTAATCTCGAGATCCACTGGATGGATTTTGATACGGTTTTCACCATTCTGTAAAGGATATCTCGAGGAAGGTTTCTGTAGAAAATAATTTATGATCAAAGGAAGCCAAGCAGGAACGATTTCAGTGCGCGTTTTTAACTTACGCTGGGCAAACCGTTAAAAATATCAATATACTATGAGTGTAAGAAATGTTCAGCATGAAAAGTTCTACAAAAAAGTCCGTGAGAGCATATCTTTATCTTCAATACATCGCCCACTATAAGTGTTTTTAGATTGGACGGAAGGGGGATTTGTGTTTCATACACCTTGCCATTCTTAAATTACGTCTAACAAAAATTCGTTGCACATGCATCTTCATGATAATATGAAAGTCCAGTCAGTGATTTTAACCCATCATGCCAAGACGTAAAACGGATAAAGGTCGTAGTTCATTGACGTAAAAAGAACGCATATCACGTAATGCATTCATAACTGTTCCCGGGCGAAGCTGGGGTGGGTTGCTAGTTAAGTATAAAACTCAAAATAAGGGGGGAATTTAAAAAAAAAATGGGTCCAAGTAACACTCATGTTCGGGCTACTTGAACCCATGGCATGTTTTCTCGTATATTGCCATTGTAAGTTCCACTGAGTTCAAGTAGGGGTTAGGTTTCCTAATAACAACAACATTTGCCTACACTATAAAACCCATAAAGATATCATTTTAATGACTATAAAGACCACATTAATATTTTAAAAGAAACAAACAAAACAATTTCTCTGTAATTAGACCATGCTTACAAAAAATCCTGAACAAGATAGACAAAATAACGGAGGAAGAATTTAATATGAGAATAAATACAAACAAAACACAAATATTGGTCTGCAGTAGAAATGGTGAAAACCAGACAGCAATAGAGTTAAGAAATGAAAAGATACAAAAGTGAATGAGTTTAATTATCTGGGAAGTAAAATAACGAATGATTGAAGAAACAGCAGAGAGATATTAAGTAGGATTGCCCAAGACAAGAATACTTTCTATTAAAAGAAGAACCTATTTACTGCAAGGAACATAAGTCTTTATGTGAGGAAACAAATGTTGGAGGCCTATGTATGAAGCGTCACGCTATATGGCAGCGAATCTTGGACAATAGGAGAGAGAGAGAGGAAAAGACTACTAGCATTTGAAACCTGGTGCTATAGAAGGATTATGAAAATCAGCTGGAAAGAAATGGTCGCAAATGAGGAAGTCTTTAGAAGAGTGGGAGAGAGAAGATGCTTACTTAAATATTTAAAAAGAAGAAGAAATCACCTCGTGGGCCACATACTGCGACACAATGGACTGATTGAGCTTATAATCGAGGGAACAGTAGACGGTAAGAATTATAGAGGAAGACCCAGACTGGAGTACTTGTGTCAAATACTGCAAGATGTGGGTTGTGGCTCATACTGTGAACTGAAGAGGAAGACGGAGAGACGGGATGAATGGCGAGCTGCTGTCAACCAGCCTCACGGCTGTTAACCAGAGAGAGAGAGAGAGAGAGAGAGAGATTGCAGTAAATGGATTTTTGCCGTTCAGATAACACCAATTGAATTCAATTAACTCTTAGTTTTGAATGTAATAGTCATTCCATTCATTAATATTCCATAATTCATCATGTTCACAATATTTAAAATCAAAAGGAGTCTTATCTATATCAAACTTCAACCATATTAGCTAATTTGCATAGTCTTACAGCTGGAGTGAAAACAAGACTCTTTTGTTTAAGTTGGGAGGATTAATCTTGATTAACTTGGGAGGATTAACTTCAACTTAATGTCACGCCATTTGTAGAAAAGTGTGTCTTTCTCCTTTGGCCATTTCCAAGCTTTCTTGTTAGGCTCCATACAATCTACGGTGGCACCATTCTTGGTTGTGCTCTTTACCAGACCTGGAAATTCTTTCATACAAGGACAAAATCTCCTTCTTCCACATTTTGCAAAAAAGATTTATGTTTTGAATTATCTTTACTGGAAAGAGCTACATTTTGTTCTGAATGGCCGATGAATTCATCATCGCTACTGGTAAAACTGTGTCCGGAAGACTGAAGGCTGAAACTGTCTTCATCTTCGGAGGATGACGTTTCATCCCTTTTATTTTCTTTTCAGTTTGTCTTTCTTAGATTTACGAACTGGTTTAGGAGTAGAAAGTTCTTGTGGCTGAAGGTCACTTTCACAAATACTCTTTCCAGGGGGCACTTGCAATTTCTTCCTTCGTTTGATGCGAGGGGTAACAAATTCATTCCTTTTGTCTGCAAGCTGTGCTAGGAATGCTTCTCCAACCAAATCCAAATTTGCAGATCTATCTTGATTAGGCAATCGACTAATAATTTCCTCTTTATTCAATGGAAATGTTCCAGACTTCCTGAACCCAGCCTTCAAATTGTCGGATAAGTTTGGTTCCAATTCTTGTAGCACTTCTTTCAGCAACATTGGGAACTGATCTTTGGCAATGTTGGCATTCTCTTCCCAACATCTGACTGTTTCCATTTAGTCAGAATATCTCTCCATTTCATTTTAAGAGGTCGAAAGTAGGCAATGCCCAGAGGCTGCGATAAATGCGAGGAATTTGGTGGCAAACAGACGAAGATAACGTTTTCTTCACACAGTTTCATGACATTCACACTGAAATGAGTAGCTAAATTATCTCCAATGAGGACCTTTCTTCCCTCTTGCTTCTTGAGGATTGGCAGGATATGAGAAGTGAATCACTCCTCGAAAATTTGCCAAGTCAATCCAACCATGTTTGCTTCTATTGTAACGTACTCTTGTGGGACCATTTTCAGTCCATGTTGTCCAAAGATTCTCGGCATTGTAAATGAGATAGAGAGGACGTGAAGTTCCTGCTGCATTACCACAGAACATGACACTGGTGCTGGACTTGGTCGAGTTAAATATTCTTTTCGGATATTTACATCCTCTGTGACAAATTATCTTCATTCTCTCAGGATCGTCCCTCATGTTGGTCTCGTCGTAATTTAACATACACACATCAAAAAAAGTTTTGCATCACCTCGGTTCCCAGATCTCCGGCATATAGACGTTGACTGTGTATATTGTATCCAAGATACAGTCCCTTTGACTGTTCATAGATGTCACTAAAACTGCTCAAAGATGTAAACAACCATGCATGAGCAGGGCCTATTAGACGGAGGGGGTACGACAGCCGATCAGTTCCAGTCATTCCACCAGGACGAAGATACGCTGCTCATGTTGTCTGTAGTTCTACCATGCCTAGAAGGTCAATACCGCAGTTCGATCGCGTCCGCATTGTTACTTTGTGTCAAGAAGGGCTCTCAACAAGGGAAGTTTCCAGGCGTCTCAGAGTGAACCAAAGCGATGTTGTTCGGACATGGAGGAGGTACAGAGATACAGGAACTGTCGATGACAGGCCTCGCTCAGGCCGCCCAAGGGCTACTACTGTAGTGGATGACCGCTACTTACGGATTGCCGCTCGGAGGAACCCTGACAGCAATGCCACCATGTTGAATAATGCGTTTCGTTCAGCCACAGGACGTCGTGTTTCAACTCAAACTGTGCGCAATAGGCTGCATGATGCGCAACTTCACTCCCGACGTCCATGGCGAGGTCCAGCTTTGCAACCCCGACACCATGCAGCGCGGTACAGATGGGCCCAACAACATGCTGAATGGACCCCACGGAATTGGCATCACGTTCTCTTCACCGATGAGTGTCGCATATGCCTTCAACCAGACAATCGTCGGAGACGTGTTTGGAGGCACCCTGGTCAGGCTGAACGTCTTAGACACACTGTCCAGCGAGTGCAGCAAGGTGGTGGTTCCCTGATGTTTTGGGGTGGCATTATGTGGGGCCGACGTACGCCACTGGTGGTCATGGAAGGCTCCGAAACGGCTTTACGATACCTGAATGACATCCTCCGACCCATAGTGCAACCATATCGGCAGAATATTGGAGAGGCATTTGTCTTCATGGACGACAATTCTCGACCTCATCGTGCACATCTTGTGAATGCGTTCCTTCAAGATAACGACATCGCTCGACTACAGTGGCCAGCATGTTCGCCAGACATGAACCCTATCGAACATGCCTGGGATATGTTGAAAAGGGCTGTTTATGGACGTCTTGACCCACCAACCACTCTGAGAGATTTACGCCGAATTGTCGTTGAGGAGTGGGACAATTTGGACCAACAGTGTCTTGATGAACTTGTGGATAGTATGCCACGGCGAATACAGGCATGCATCAATGCAAGAGGACGTGCTACTGGGTATTAGAGGTGTGGTGTGTACTGCAATCTGGACCACAAATGCTGAAAGTCTAGCTGTATGATGGTACAACATGCAATGTGTGGGTCTCATGAGCAATAAAACGAGCTGAAATGTTGTTTGTGTTGATCTCTATTCCCTTTGTATTTAACGGTTCCGGAACTCTTGGAACCGAGGTGATGCAAAACTTTTTTTGATGTGTGTATTTTCGGGTGGAACATCGACAAGCACCTCACTCATATTACTAATGTATTCACTGATAACATTTCCATCCACAGCTGCACGAACCCTCCTTATATTAGCAGCAAATCTGACTGTTAACTGGGGGTGCTTATTGAAAAATATTTTTACCCAATCTCGTCCAGGAAGATTGTTTTTGAAACCTGTTACAGTTCCAACTTGCATAGCTAAGTAAGACTTCACAATAAATCTTAAGTCAAGTAAGTTTATCAACAGGAAATCCGTAATCACAGACTTTGTCAAGGTGACTAGTAAGCTCTTCTTGATCAGTAAACACTCTTGGATGACCCGGTTTCTGACAGGAATTGTTTTTCAATCTCCTTTTAATGGTGGATCGACTTATTTTGTAGAAGCCTTCTGCTTGTCTTCGCGACATTTGCCCTGACTAAGAGCAGCTTAACATTCTTTTATCCTTTGGTCATTATAATCTGTATACCTTCGACTTCCAGGCAATCTTTTATATTTGTGTACCATTATGCTCAGACCAGTAAAGAAACGACATGTAGTCAGCATTTTGAAGTATGTAAAATATGGAAACAGACCGGTTTATCACACGCACTGAACAGGATCAAGGAATTCTATGGGCTACTTGGACCCACTCTAGGCGTGGGACCAAGTAGCCCGGTTCTGGCGGTCATGTTTACACACTTTATATTTTACAAAGTTTTAGAAAAACCATGCTACTTATGAAAATGATTTCTACAGCAATGTTACTACTGTATATGTAATTACTGAAATGTTTACTTACCACTGGTTATCATTCATGAAAATACACTTCACGGATAAAAGTTTGCAGTGCAAAATTCGCATCACTTTCACCACCTACTGTCGACCAAAGTATTATGTGTAATCGAGTTTGAAGGTTGTTTGTGACGTAACCAGAAGACATACGGGGAAATCGCGTGTGATAAACGGGGAAATACGACCTCGCCTCGCTCGGCAGTGATGGGCTCCATCTCAGCAACGCTGTACAGCTTACCCCGGAGTGGCTGGCTGGTGAATCATGCCTGATTTCCACGAACAAATACAAACCGATATAAAATAACTGAATTAATTTACGTATTTCACAGTCATACAGCATAACTTCTTGATATATAAGGATTACAACGCGACCAAGAGCTATATTTTCCAACCACCCCGAGCCGAGAAAAAGTTACCTTACAAAAATGATAACAACTTTCTTTCTTGGACACACACAACTTTGAAATTAATAAACCACTTATACAACATTCCAATGTATATTGTGTTAAAATTTGCATTCGATCTGATGACGGAGTTTTGAGATAATAATTCTTAAATGTGACACATGGTTGAAACACGCTTAAAAACGGGCACTTTTTGTGTTCCAACTGCGATAAAAAATATTAAAATATAAATTAAAAATTCCAAACCTACATGAACTAACGTAAAATAGAACGACGAAAATGATGATGTTATTGTATTTTATGTAGGTCTACTCGTTACTTCACAAACGACCTTCAAACTCGAGTGCACATAATACTTTGGTCGACAGTAAGAGTGAAACGTGTACTGCCACCTATTGGAGCACTGCAAAAATACGTGACACGTGCATAATACTGCATTGTGCTGCTACCTTACGGAGGAAACTCGGAACTACTTCCATCTTTCCTTGTATGAGGCCACAGTATGAGGCGCGTCATAAAGGTAATCTATGGTCATAAGATGATACATTTTTCGTGCAGGGTCCAAGTAGCCCATGTTTACGGCATTCTAGCTATTTATTGTTATTATTATTATTATTAGTAGTAGTAGTAGTATTATCGAATGAACTAAAACTCGAATAATTTTTTCTGTGTTTAATACCTAACCTAACGTTTACTTCAACAAATATTAACCATGCCTACCATAGTCCTCTTCTCACTAACTCGTGAAAGTTACGTTGTCCCCAAAGTATGAGCAGAGCATTATTGTTTCAATTATTTAAGGGCTTCAACCAATCAAGCTCAAGAAGGGACTATATCCCGTATTTTAAGAAACATTTATAGCCTATTTGAAATTTCTTATTTTCTATCAAATAACTTTATTTCGCGATGTTTCGCGACTTAAATATATTTAAAAAAAAGGCATATTTGGGATAAATATATCGTTGTGATAACATATAAATGTTTACTGAAATATTTCACCGATATCGTTAAAACCAAAATTCCGGGACTCCAATTATATAGTTTTGGGGCTATTAGGTCGAATGGAAATTTAAAATACTGACGTTTCGACCATCGAATTCTTTTTGTTGAAACTTCTGTCATCTATTTGAAGAAATATTTCACATCACGTATCATTCGGGAGGCGACAAAAATTAGTAAATAATAACAATAATAATAATAATAATAATAACGTATAGGGTCCCAGGAATCAACCCGGGAGGAGTCCTTACGGCTCTGGGCTAATGGGAGTGAAATGCGTTGTTGCATGTCAGCTGCGACTTAAACATATTGGATTCAGCAAGAGAATCCAACTTAGCCTCTTTCACTCCAACTCCAGCATGTAACCTACAAGAGGTGCCCCCTGTTAAGCCGAGCAACCCAGTGGAAGGTTGGGTAACCAATCCCAGCGGGAAGCTGGGTCGGCGAGCCGATCAGTGCTGGGGACTCCAAGGCTCACAACCTTGGCAGTTCGTTGGTCAGTGTGCAATATCACTGGCCCCCTATCTACAGTTTTTTCAACTGTGAAAAGCATGGAGGAAACGTCCGCTGAAGCAACTACCCCAGGTGGTAACCAATCCACCGTCGTCTTGCACGACGCATGCAGGCCTTCGGACTCTGGGGAGCCTGCAACGACATGCTTATGGAGGTATCGGAGACTCCTACAAACAAGATCAGACACAAACGACGCAACTTCTTCGCAACATTCAACGTGAACTCCCTTATGAAGGTCGGTAAATTGAAACAACTGATTGACACCCTACAATATCATCAAATCCTGATCGCAGCAATTCAGGAAACAAGGTTTGTTGATGCAGAAGCTTTTGACTCCCAGGGGTATAGAATCTTCAAAGGTAAAGTCGGAAAACGTGTAGTAAAATCCATCCCCCACCTTGGCACAGGATTTGTGGTCAGTAAGAAGATTTTAGAGTCCATCACCAACTTCACGCCCCCCAACAGTCGAGTCTCGATCCTTTCGTTTCGAAGCACAAATAAAATCTACACCATGGTGAACGTCCATGCCCCAATTAATCAAGCTAACAGAATCGATCCACAAGGGACGGAAATATTCTGGGAAGAGCTTGAAGATATTCTATCCAAGATTCCCAAGGAACACATCATCGTCCTTCTTGGGGACTTCAATGCTCAGCTCGGCAAGGAAAAGAAATTCAAGAATATTATCGGAGAATACCCGGCCCACAGAAGAACAAACCGCAATGGAGAAAGGTTAGTGGAGTTGTGCAAGGCGTTCAACCTAGTGATGAAGTCAACCGCTTTCAAACGACTTCCTGCAAAACAGAAAACATGGACATCCCCAAATCCCCATCTCGGCGAATTCCAAATTGACCACGTTGCTATTTCTCGTAAATCTCGTAGAGAAATCCAGAATGTAAAATTCTTAAGAAGCGCGAATCTGGACTCTGATCACTATCTTTCAAAGATAAAATTAAAACTTCTTCCAAGATCCACCAAGAGATTTCAGGGAAGAAAGATCAACGGGTTTGATGTGGAAAAACTGAAAACACAAAGCGAATTCAGTCAGAAACTTGAAACACTTGAGCCACAGAATTGGGAACAACTCAAAGAAGCAATTCTTGAAACGGCACAGGAAACCATCCCACTGACAAAGTTGAGGCGGCATCCTTGGTGGACTAATGAATGTGACGATGCCATTCACCAAAGGCGGCTTGCCTGGTTGCGATGGAACAAACAGAAGAATGAAGAAAACAGAGAGAGATTCCTGGTCGTGAGAAAGCAGGCTGATAAAACCATACGCGGGATAAAACGAGCATTCCAAAAATATCAGTTGGCACAGAGACCAAGATTTCAAAAAGAACAACACCCGTGAATTTATAAAACCTTCAAGCAAAATCTCAGTAAATACACACCACCCAGTCTTCACTTTAGGAATCCCGATGGGAAAGCTGCTTACAATGACAAAGACAACTGCCAGATCCTGGCGAAATACTTTGAGTCCCTTCTCAATTGTGAGGCTCCAACATCGAAATTTTCCTTTCACAGTAATGTGCTCGTCAATCCAGACTCAAGTCCACCAACTAGGGAAGAAATCAAGCAGATCATTCACTCACTTAAGAACAATAAAGCACCAGGTGAGGATTCAATAGTTGCCGAACTCTGGAAATACGCAGGTGAAAAACCAGTCGACAAGCTAACGGATATCATCCGGGAGATTTGGGAAACAGAGAAACTGCCCAGTGATTGGACATCGGCCCTAATTCATCCCCTGCACAGGAAAGGTGATAAAGCGGACGTAAACAACTATCGTGGCAAATCACTCCTCTCGATAACATACAAGATTCTCGCGAAAGCGCTTCAAACGAGAGCGGAAGCACAGCTCGATCAACACCTGGGCGAATACCAAGGTGGATTTCGAAAGGGACGCTCTTGTGTTGAGGAAATCATGAATCTAAAATCAATTCTATCGTACATGAATCTGAGAAGTAAGAAATTTCTTGTGACTTTTGTTGATTTCAAGAAGGCTTACGACTCGCTGGATCGAAGTACTCTGATCCAGGTTTTAAGAGAATTTGGTTTAGATAATAAGACAAGAGCAATCATTCACCAATCCCTATTGGATACGGCTTCCAAAGTGAAATTCAAGGGAGAGATTTCTGAATCCTTCGCAATACGGACAGGGGTGAGACAGGGAGATGGGCTCTCGCCTCTTTTATTCAACTGTGTTCTTGAGAACGTTATTCGAGAATGGCGTAAAGAATTGTGTAAGGATGGTATAGAGAATGGTGTCAGACTAGGTTGTAAGAACAAAAACCTGATAATCGACTGTTTAGCTTTCGCAGATGATGTTGCAATTTTCTCTAATTCTCTTGACACAGCCACACAACAAATCAATCATTTACAGGTGCAAGCAGCAAAGGCAGATCTTCAGATTTCGTTTGAGAAAACGCAGTTTATAACGAACATCAAGTCGGAACCCAGAGAACTTACGGTGAATGGAGGACAAATAACACAGGTAGAGAAATTCAAATACCTGGGTGAATGGATTGAGCCCAACATTCGTGAAAAGGAAGCCTTCGTGGCACGGATTAACAAAATGGAAATGGCTTACCATTTAACCAAAGACATTTACAAATCACGATCAATGTCCTTCAAGGCCAAACTGAGGCACTTCATTACCGTTATTCGCCCCGAGGCGTTATATGCATCCGAATGCCTGGCGATGAATAAGAAAGGCCTGGCAGAACAACTCGAAGCCAAAGAGAGGAAGATTCTGAGAAAGATCTTGGGCCCGGTCAAGGAACGAGGAGAGTATAGAAGACGACACAACGATGAACTCTATCTACATGTGGAGAAAATAACGGACAAAATTCGCAAAGGAAGACTCTCCTTTTATGGCCATTTAACACGAATGAACTCCGGAAGATTGTCCAATCGAATCTGTGCCTACTTTGTGGGAAAGAAAACCTAAGGGATCTGGTTTACAGAGGTGGAAAAGGACCTACAAGAATTGGGGATGAGGACATCTTGGAACGTGACTCTTTGAAGAAGAAACTTGGGGAGATACAGAATTTTCAGCAAAACCTATATTGAAAACCGGCAAGAAGTGGACCGAAGAACGAAGGGATGCTCACAGAAGAATGCGCGAATACTGGGCCAATGGGAAAGAACGAGGGAAAAGGCAGTTTAAATAACGTGGTCCATAGACGACCGAAACGATTTAAAAAAAAAAAAAAAACGTATGGCCTCAGACGCCGGGTGGAAGCTTTGTTATTTGACACCCAGAGGGTAGCTTGCATGTCGAATTTCGTTGTTCCTTGAAGCACTATGAAAGTCAAGGAGGTTAGATATCTAAGCTCCTTGAACACTATAGCGCTTTCTAGTAGAGAAATGAGGAACTTTGTGTTGGCGGAAACTCTCGAGATTAATTTTGCCATTATGAACACGATCTACTGAATTCAAATGGGTTCTTTGACGTGCCAACATCGTATCACATGCGTGTCGTAAATGTTTGCCTCCTTTCAAAAATCGCTTGCCACGGTCTGGAGCGAGCCTGAAAGCTTGGGGTTAGTAGACCGACACGTTAACCACTCGCCCACCGTGGCAAGCTAAAAATTAGCAAACAACCAAAGATCTTTAATAGAGGTGATGGATTATCCCTTAAGTAGATCATGGCTGCCCTCCATAGTTTCACTTTCAACTTCCTCCTGGTCTCGGGAGGTCATGGACTATAGTAGAGCCATCGTTATTTCCGACTTGAAGTTTCAGTGCTACGTTACAGCTATCTAGCGGTGAAAAGTGAAATCACTTTAAGTGGCCAATCACACTCAGCCAGTGAAATTGATATATCACCACAATTCGAGTTTCATTCACGATGTCGCGATTTATCGAACGACACTCCATTTTTTATGTTAATAATAATAATATTATAATATCGTATCGCCTCGAGTGCCGGGTGCAAGCTCTGTTATTTAACACCCAGAGGGCAGCTTGCATGTCGAAATTCGTCGTTCCTTGGAACGCTATGAAAGTCAATGATTTTAGATATCTAACAGTAAGCACCTTGACACTATAGCGCTTTGTAGTAGAGAATGGAGGAACTTCATGTTGGCGGAAAAATCCCGAGATTAATTTTGCCATTATGAACACGGCCTACTGAATTCAAATGGGTTCTTTAACATGCCAAGAACGTATGACATGCATGTCGTAATTTTTGTCACCAGGAGCGAACCTGCAAGCTTGGGGTTGGTAGTCCGACACGTTAACCACTCACCCACCGTGGCAAGCTATTTTTAGTGATACAGTATATCGATTTTAATGGCTGCCTTTGATTGGCTAATTAAAGTGATTTCATATCTGACCACTAGATAGCTGCATCGTAGTACTGAAACTTCAAGTCGGAAGTAAGGATGGCTCTACTTTAACTACTTGTTTCCACATGGCTTCCTATCTTATACTGCTGAGCTTCTATGACCAAGATAGCGGGTTCAAACCCGGCCGAAGCCGTTGGATTTTTTAAGAGCGTTAAAAATCCCTCAGTATGCCTTCCTTCGGAGGGTAAGTATAGCCGGCTGTCCCATGTCATAGATTTACGGCATGTTAAAGAACCTTCCACTAATTACACCTGTATGAAGCTAAATTGTATAGGTTAAGAAAGTAAACAACGTTCTTAGGTTCCTGCGTTCGTTGCCAAGAGCCGACTGCGGTGGCGTCTAGTAGCTAAATTCTGAACTAGGCCTAGTAGTCGTTGACGGTGGCGTTTGGCGGCAAAAGTAGAAACTATTTGAAAAATTCAAAGTTGCAGTCCTTACTTGAATTAAAAAACAGATGCACACACTAATACAGCCATCACAATTAACACCGGTTATCAGACAGATTCTACACACACCCAAAGTGCACGGGGCTACATGACCACGTTGTCGCAGCCCCTAAACTGAGGAACTAACCAACCTATCTTATACCTTTTATCAATTGAGGCTACATGTCATTGTCTACTCATTCCTTCTTTCATTACAATCTACAATCCTAATAAAGAAACAAGCAGTTTTCTCGAAACATCGGTATTTAAAATTTCCTCTCTACCTAATCGCCCCAAAGCTATATAATGGATATTTTATATTTCGTTTTAATTTATATATTTATTTACTAGCTCAAGTACCCGTGCTTCGTTACGGGACATAAATAAATTAAAATGTGAAAGTGACAGTTAAAACAGGGGATAGGCGCGGTGCTGCGCGGAGGGAGAATTAGGATGGAACATTTTGTCCAACTACACCGCTCGGTGTTGACCGTGTTTTATAGCACAAATTTAGGTTTTACACGCAAACCGCTGGAGATACACGAAAAGTGATAAAGACCTTTCGGATAGAAAATTAAATTTTAAACCACATATATGCCTTCAAAAGTTTGCTATTTCCTAGCATTCTGTTTTTATTTAAAATGGAAATATGAGAGTATGAAACCAAAGGGTGTAGTGACGTCACTAAAATAGTCACCATCTTTAAATAGTGCAAAGTATCGAAATGAAAAGTAGCCTATATGTTTACCAGGTAAATCAGCTACTTCCATGTTTAATTTCATGTAAATCGAACCAGTGGTTCTTGCGTGTTTGAGTAATACACAGACACACACACCATCTCATGTTTAGCCTATTTTCATTTTCTTCAAAAAATAGGCTTATGAGATCACCTTTTGTCCGTGTGCTTGTGTGTGCGTGTGTGTGTTTGTGCCCCCCCCCCTAATAACATCTAAACGGCTGGAGTGATTTCAATGAAACTCGCTAAGATCATAGCACCATTCTGGCCGACCCCGGCCGTGCCCTTCAAATTTTATTGTGACTCACCAATCCAACATGGCGGCTGTGCGAAATATTTCACCAGCATTCAGTATCTCCGAAACTATTACCGATATCATCCTGAAATTTTGTACGGTGATAAAGGGCACTACTAGAAGTTCACCTATGAGACTTTCAAAAACCTGGTAACTACAAAACCAACATGGCGGCCAAGCGAAGTTGAGACTTTTAAATAGACGTGTCTCGCGATTTTACTATCCAAACGTAATGAAACTTGGTACTTTCGTTCAATTGTTTACATAACCCCAAATTGCGGCTGTGCAAATATTTCACTGGCATTTTATATCTCCGAAACTATTACAGATATCACCCTGAAATTTTGTACGGTGATAAAGGGTACTGCTACAAGTTTACAGGTTTTTGAAAGTTACATAGATAAGGTACAAAACGAATATGGCAGCCAAGGAAAGTTGAAACATTTTAATAGACTTTTCTCGTGGTTTAACAATCTGAGCGCAATGAACTGTGGTACAGTAAATGATTATACCTATTGTAATGCACTGGCATCTAATTTAGTTAAATTTTTACATAAACTCAAGATGGCGGCTGTGCGAAATTTTAAAATTAAGTTTTTATTTCTTGTGTCGTAATCATGCGATCGAGGTGAAAGTTTGAATAATGAAGCTACGCAATAATTTTCCTTTAATGGTACATAACTCTATGGCCTATACATATAACAATCCAAAATGGCGAGCATCCAAAATATTTTGACGGTTCTCAATATCTACGAATCTTTTACAGCAATCAAACTGTTTTTTTTTAATGTTCATAGGGTCTATGAACATAAGTTGACCTAAAGGACTTCCAATATCCTGGTGATCACAATTCACATGGACATTTCTCGCAATTTAACCATCAGAGTGCAGTGAAACTTGGTACAGTAAATCCTTATACAAATGTTAATCCACTGTCATCTAATTTATTTCAATCGTTTCCATAACCACAAGATGGCAGCTGTGCGAAATTTTAAAATCTCGTTTTTACTTCTTGTGTCCTAATCATGCCATTGAAGTTTGAATACTACACGTACACAATAATCTTCATGTAACAGTACATAACTCTAAGACCTACATATATAAAAATCCAACATGGTGACCATACGCAATATTTAGTCGGTTCTCAATATGTACGAATCTATTACAGCAATCAAATCAAACTGAAATGTTGTATGTTGATAGAGGCAATTAACATAAGTAGGATATAAGAAAATAGGCTGTATAGTTCTTCACGGAACTACTTGTTATATATTAATATAGATGTCCGCCTCGCTGCGTAGTGCCTAGCATTCTTGGCTGTCACCGTGGAGGTCTGGGTTCGATTCTCGGCTCTGCCAAGAAATTTAATTCTGGCCTGAGAGCTGGAACGGGGTACACTCAGCCTCGTTAGACAAAACTGAGAAAAGGCGGGTTCGATTCCAACCTCAGCTATCCTGGAAGTGGTATTCCGTTGTTTCCCCAGTTCAACTCCAGGCAAATGCCGGGATGGTACCTAACTTAAGGCCATGGCCACTCTCTACCCAAATCCTACCTCTATTCCAAATACACACACTAGTACAGACATCACAATGACACAGATTATCAGACAAATTCTACACACACCCAAGTACACGGGGAAACATGACCACCATGTCACAAAGCCCCTACATGGTACACGTTTGAGTTGAATCCATGGTCAGAATATTACTATGGGGATTGCCGTCGATCGTCTATGTGCCTGGGTCTAGTTCCACCCCTGGTCAGTAGGGTAGGTTTCTTCGTTTGTTAATATTCAGACATTCGCTTTTATTTGAATGTCTTTCTTGATATTAACAATTTAGAAAATTAAATTTCCATATGAAAGACAATAATTATTGGAATTATTTCATCCCGATGATTACTGCAATAACTTATTAATTTGGTACTTTCAATTAAACATTAAATGAGGTACCTATCTATATAAATGTAATTATCACAAGTTGATAAAATGTAGTTTTACGTTTAGCCTGGCATTGCTATGCGCCTCATAACAAGTCTTATTGATACTGGCATGACCACCCAGGCCCGAGAAAAGTTGTTTTACAAAATTCACAACAACAAATTTAAGAAACGTCAGATCAATTTAAAACTTCATATAAGCGTTAACAATAATTTCCTTCAAGAAGTATTAAAGTTTCGTTACGATCAGATCAATACTTTTAACGTAATGAATTATCTTTCTAAGTGAGCGCTCCATGAACTTGGTGTGAAAAAAGAAACTTTTTTTGTTCAATCTGCTATAAAATTTTAACGAGATACAATGCAAATATTTACTCGATATCGTTAAACGACAAATGAAACAAGGACAATTTTGGTGTAGGTGGTCTTTATGTAAGACTAAGGGTAAAGGTTTAATTGACCTCTAAACACGAGTAGGCCTACCTATACTTATTTCCCCGACAGTAACCTCACCTCGCCTTGCCTCACCTAACCTCACATAATAAAACCTGACCTCACCTCACGCAGGGTCGACCGTAATCCGCAGAAGAATGTTTTGATTGTGAGCCCAAATCAAACGTATCCGTGACTACTGTGGGCAGTGCCATGGGACCAAATCTAACCTCCCTCCGAGCTGACCATGGGACCAACTCGAACCTCCCTCCAAGGTTACCATGGGACCAACTCGAACCTTCCTCCGAGCTGACCATGGGACCAACTCGAACCTTCCTCCGAGCTGACCATGGGACCAACTCTAACCTCCCTCCGAGCTGACCATGGGACCAACTCTAACCTCCCTCCGAGCTGACCATGGGACCAACTCTAACCTCCCTCCGAGCTGACCGAGGGACCAACTCGAACCTCCCTCCGAGCTGACCGAGGGACCAACTCGAACCTCCCTCCGAGCTGACCGTGGGACCAACTCGAACCTCCCTCCGAGCTGACCGTGGGACCAACTCTAACCTCCCTCCAAGCTGTACGTGGGAACAACTCTAACCTCCCTCCAAGCTGAACGTGGGACCAACTCGAACCTCCTTCCGAGCTGACCGTGGGACCACCTTTAACTTCCCTCCAAGCCGAACGTGGGACCAACTCTAACCTCCCTCCGAGCTGACAGTGGGACCAACTCTAACCTCCCTCCAAGTTGAACGTGGGAACAACTCTAACCTCCCTCCGAGCTGACCATGGGACCAAATCTAACCTTCCTCCAAGCTGAACATGGGACCAACTCTAACCTCCCTCCGAGCTGACAGTGGGACCAACTCTAACCTCCCTCCAAGTTGAACGTGGGAACAACTCTAACCTCCCTCCGAGCTGACCATGGGACCAAATCTAACCTTCCTCCAAGCTGAACATGGGACCAACTCTAACCTCCCTCCGAGCTGACCATGGGACCAACTCAGACCTCCCTCCGAGCTGACCATGGGACCAACTCAAACCTCCCTCCGAGCTGACCATGGGACCAACTCGAACCTCCCTCCGAGATGACCATGCGACCAACTCGAACCTCCCTCCGAGCTGACCATGCGACCAACTCTAACCTCCCTCCGAGCTGACCATAGGACCAACTCTAACCTCCCTCCGTGCTGACCATGGGACCAACACTAACCTCCCTCTGAGCTGACCATGGGATTAACTCGGACCTCCCTCCGAGCTGACCGTGGGACCAACTCTAACCTCCCTCGAAGCTGAACGTGGGACCAACTCGAACCTCCCTCCAAGCTGAACGTGGGACCAACTCGAACCTCCCTCCGAGCTGACCGTGGGACCACCTTTAACCTCCCTCCGTGCTGACCGTGGGACCAACTCTAATCTCCCTCCAAGCTGAACGTGGGAACAACTCTAACCTCCCTCCGAGCTGACAATGGGACCAACTCGAACCTCCCTCCGAGTTGACCATGGGACCAACTTGAACCTCCCTCCGAGGTTACCATGGGACTAACTCGAACCTTCCTCCGAGCTGACCATGGGACCAACTCGAACCTTCCTCCGAGCTGACCATGGGACCAACTCAAACCTCCCTCCGAGATGACTATGCGACTAACTCGAACCTCCCTCCGAGCTGACCCTGCGACCAACTCTAACCACCCTCCGAGCTGACCATGGGACCAACTCTAACCTCCCTCCGAGCTGACAATGGGACCAACTCGAACCTCCCTCCGAGATGACCATGGGACCAACTTGAACCTCCCTCCGAGATGACCATGGGACCAACTTGAACCTCCCTCCGAGGTTACCATGGGACCAAATCGAACCTTCCTCCGAGCTGACCATGGGGCCAACTCGAACCTTCCTCCGAGCTGACCATGCGACCAACTCAAACCTCCCTCCGAGCTGACCATGCGACCAACTCAAACCTCCCTCCGAGATGACCATGCGACCAACTCGAACCTCCCTCCGAGCTGACCATGCGACCAACTCTAACCTCCCTCCGAGCTGACCATAGGACCAACTCTAACCCCCCTCAGATCTGACCATGGGACCAATTAAACCAATCTTTTTATGGCCATCACTGACCTTGGGTCTAAATCAAACGTGTCCGTGACTACTGGGGGCAGTTCCATGTGACCAACTCTACCCCCTTCCCTCCCTCTGCAGCTGGTCATGGTCTTTGGTCTTCCAAGAAGCATTTCATTGCATTGACAAAAGAAGTAAAATAGTGAGTCAGTTGTTAGTTTTTGGCGCATTCAAGTGTTATTTTCCCTGCTACGAAATGTGCGAATAAATATACAAAACAATATAGTTGTTAAACGAAAGTATAAGTATACAAAATTATTACAATTGGTGACCCCGAAACGACGTGTTGTGATCAAAATGCAGGGAGAGGATTCAATTGAAACAGGGTTAGAAGCTAACACAGTAAGTATTAAGATTGCACCATTTTGGAGTGAAAAGCCAGAAATATGGTTTTACCAAGTCGAAGCTCAATTCACAATAAATAAGATCTCGACAGAAGAAACTAAATTCAATTATCTTGTTGCTCAACTAGTCGAAATATGTCGAAAATATTTGGGATATTGTTAAATCTGGTGATAAAACAAGTAGTTCCGTGAAGAACTATACAGCCTATTTTCTTATATCCTACTTATGTTAATTGCCACTATCAACATACACAATTTCAGTTTGATTGCTGTAATAGATTCGTAGATATTGAGAACCGACTAAATATTTCGGATGGTCGCCATGTTGGATTTTATATATGTAGGTCCTAGAGTTATGTACTGTTACATGCAGATTATTGTGAACGCGTAGTATTCAAACTTCAATCGCATAATTAGGACACAAGAAGTAACAAGGAGATTTTAAAATTTTTCACAGCTGCCATCTTGAGGTTATGGAAACAATTGAAATAAATTAGATGCCAGTGGATTAACATTCGTATTAGGATTTACTGTACCAAGTTTCACTGCACGCGGATGGTTAAATTGCGAGAAACGTCCATGTGAATATTTATAATTCGCGTCGCCGCCATGTTGGATTTGTGATCACCAGGTTATTAAAAGTCCTATAGGTGAACGTAAGTTCATAGCCCCTATGAACATTAAAAAATGCAGTTTGATTGCTAAAATAGATTCGTAGATATTCAGTATCGTCTAAATATTTCGGATGGTCGCCATGTTGGATTGTTAACTGTATAGGCCATAGAGTCATGTACCATTAAAGGAAAATTATTGCGTAGGTTCATTATTCAAACTTTCACTTCGATCGCATGACTACATCACAAGAAATAAAATCTTAATTTTAAAATTCGCACAGCCGCCATCTTGAGGTTATGTAAACAATTGAACTAAATTAGATACCAGTGGATTACAATGTGTATAAATATTTCTTGTACCAGGTTTCAGTGCGCTTGGATCATTAAATCGCGTGAAAGGTCTATTTAAAATTTTCAAATTCGCTTGGCCGCCATGTTCGTTTTGTAGTTAACCGGATTTTGAAGGTCTTATAGATGGATTTCCAGTAGTGCCCTTTATCTCCGTACAAAATTTTAGGGAGATACCGCTAATAGTTTCAGAGATATAGAATGCCGGTGAAATATTTCGCACATCCGCCATCTTGTGATTATGTAAACAATTGAACGAAGTTAGGTGTCGGTGCATTACAATGTATATAAACATATACTGTACCAAGTTTCATTGCGTTTGGTTGGTCAAATCGCGAGAAACGTCTATTTAAAAGTCGCAAATTCGCTTGGCCGCCATGTTGGTTTTGTAGTAACCAGGTTTTCAAAAGTCACATAAGTGACCTTATAGTAGTTCCCTCTATCACCATAGAAAATGTCAGGGTAATATCGGTAATAGTTTCGGAGATATTGAATGCTGGTGAAATATTTTGCACTGCCACCATGTTGGATTGGTGAGTCGTAAAAAGAATTGAAGGGCACGGTCGAGGTCGCCCGGAATAGTGCTATGAACTTTCCGAGTTTCATTGAAATCGCTCCTGCCGTTTAGATTTTATTAGGGGGACACACACACACGAATCACACACACACGCACACACACACGGACAAAAGGTGATCTCATAAGCCTATTTTTTCAAAATTGAAAATAGGCTAAAAATACCCATTGGCCAAGGAGCGCATGTTAGCTATATTCAAGGAGAGTGAAGATAAACGCATAAAGCGGTTGGTAACAGGCCTAGAACTGGGCGATTCTAAACCGAGTCAATTACTACGCAAAATGCAAGCACTAGCGGGAAGGATAATCCAATTGTAATATTTTTGTATACTTATACTTTCGTTCAACAACTATATTGTTTTGTATATTTATTCGCACATTTTGATTTGAAGCAGACTCTAGATCAGGGGTTCCCAACCAGGGTCGGGGGACATGGGGCTTTATCAGAGGGGGAGGGGGGGGGGGGGGCGTGAAGTGATCTCCGATTATTTTTTAAAGTCGAATATTAAAATTTTCTATAATCAACATTTTTCGATTCTCTCCAAGTGATTGTCGTGCCAAGTCAATTGTTCAAAAGCACTGGTAATTGCCAACTGTCGGCACAAACCCCTCTGCAGAGCTGCGAGGTTGGAGGTGAAATAAGGAATTTGGTGTGTTGTAAGGAGCAAAATCAAGCCTGAGAGATGATTCCAAAATTTTTGGACTGGGTGACTTCTGAGAAAGTGTCTTTCAGTGTATCCTGAAATAGCCTAAGTTGCATTGCGTGTCATTGTCCCATTTTCAACGACATATTTATGCGAGTCAGGATTTTCAACGCTGAGTGTCATAAAATCAATGCAGCGCTGTCGCCTTGATGTTGCAAGTGATCTCCGCTGTGCTCAAACCAATCATACCAAATCATCTTCTTCTTCTACGCGATCAGGCACAGTGGACCGCGCGCAGCACAAGTTTCCTTCTCCATTGTCTCCTATACATAGCTGCCATCCGGCAACTGTCCACACGTATCGCTGCCTGTTGCAGTTCTTCATGGAGTCCATCACTCCACCGTTTCCTTGGTCTACCTGGTGGTCTTCTTCCTGTGGGGATGAAATCCAGTAGCTTTCGTGGCCATCGGTGGTCTTCCATCCGGCCTACATGTCCAGCCCACTGCAGTCTTCTGGTTTTGATGGTTCAGGCTATATTGGCATAATGGTACAGGTCTTCTACATCATGATTGTGTCTAATCCTCCATTTACCCGTGTATACATCCCTCACCGGTCCGAAGATCTTCCGAAGAACTTTTCTCTCAAAAACGAGTACCGGTAATTTATGAAAGTCCTGTTTTCGGATTCTCCATGTCTCACAACCATATACAGTAGTACAACGGATTGGATCAGAGTTTTATACAGACGAATTTTGAACTGTCTGGAGAGACATCTGGACCGAAGAAGCTGTGTTAAGCTGTAGAGAGTTCGGTTTCCTGCTTGGATCCTGGCGTTGATTTCTGCCTCACATGATGAGTTCTCCGTGAAAAGCGATCCTAGGTACTTAAATTTATGGACCCTCTTGTATGACTGGTCCCCTACCCGGAGTGACTGTAGTTGCCCAAAAACGTGGCCTTACCCGCGAGTCATATTGAGGTACTCCGTCTTGGTTTCATTCACGATTAGCCCAAATTTGTTGGCAGCTGCCTTGAGTGCTCTGGCCATTTGCATCAACTCTTCCTGAGAGCTGGAGAGTAAACTGATATCACCTGCGTAGGCAAGAGAAAACAGTGTCAACCCTCTCACTGACATTAATTTTGTTGACTATTTTAAGAATTTGTGTGTGTTCTTTGTATTGTATGTAATAGATATAAAGCGCGTACAGTACTTTATATTCTTTTTTTAGAAATAATTATTCCATTATGTAGGCTAGTATTATTAGGTTAGGTCTGTATTTTCCACGCCAGTTTATCAAAGAGGTTATAGCAGCGACGACGGGGGTGGGGTCAGAGGGCACGATGACCTCCCTTATCTGAAAAGGGGGCGTCAGCTGGCAAAGGTTGGGAACCACTGCTCTAGATGCACTCAAGTTTTACCTACTACCTGCTAGCGATGAGTCTACCCACTAATGTTTGTGAACACAGGTGTGTTTGGTTGACACAGGTGGGGTACTGCATTGTTAGATACAAGTCCACACCTGCACAACTGCAAGCTGTTCTACAGAACTACTTAAAATTAGTTCCCGTGTAGTAGGTTGCCTCCACTGTTTGTTTCCGTAGAGGGCAGAATTCAACTGACCCTTAATTATACGAAAACTTATCTTGAACGGAAATATTTCACAGTCCCGTGAACTCAGGTGTTATTTATTTATTTATTTATTTACGTATGGTACAAAACTAACCTCAAAACGAACATGGCGGCCAAGCGAAGTTGAAACATTTTAATTGACTTCTTTCGCGATTTAGCCATTGAGCGCAGTGAAAAATGGTACAGTAAATGTTTATACACATTGTAATGCACTGATGTCTAATTTAGTTCAATTGTTTGCATAAGCTCAAGATGGCGGCTGTGCGAAATTTTAAAATTAAGTTTCATTTGTTGTGTCCTAAACATGCGATCGAGGTCAACGTTCGAATAATTATGTATTTATTTAGCGCATGGTATTCTACACAACACATCACATATTATAATACAACGATATTAAAACAGGATTGACAAAATAACTATTTACAAGGCTGAACTCAGATAAGGGTCACAACGTCAGATTTACATCCTTTATGTGTTCGATGCATTTTTGTGTAGCCATCAGGAACTCAACTGAAGCCCCAGAGAAGGTTTGTCTTTCAGCACCGCAGGTACATTTCGCAGATGAAAATTTCCCCCACCTGTGAAGAGAGTTCGCGCATCTGGCACAATTTTTTCTTATTCTATTTAGGGTGGACCAAATTTTTCTAGGAAGCTCAAAACCTGGAGGCTTGGTTGTAATGCATGGCATAGTGCAGGGGTCTCCAAACTTTCCAGCCTTAGGGCCATACTGATTACTCCAGTAAGTTCCGAGGGCCAAAACCATATTATCATTAATTTTGCCTGTGGTAAAAAGTGAAATAGTCCACTGATGAAAAAAAGTCCGAAAAAGTACGCAACGTTGAAAAAAGGCTGCAAATCCGACTAAAGTCCACAAAACGGCAACACTGCATATTATTAATTTTCCTGTCATTATCTGTAATTTCTAGATTAGTCGTCGATTACGAGCCATGAGGAGTAACGTGACACGACATCTGGTGGACACAAGCGGAAATAGGAAGTACCTTCTATCGCTAACAGATGGCGCTAATAGCACGTACAGAGTAATCTCGTTGGTTCGAGAGAGTTCTGGTGTCTTCCACTCACTTCTAGATGGCAGTAATTGGAATATATAAGAAGGCTAGTTGCGCAACCACAAGTCAGTTCCTATGACACTGTTGTGAAATAAAATAGTGCGTACCTCCTTAAAACGTGTTTGTGCGTGTTTAAGTTTAAGACATCTTTGTAACAGTATTTTGATTTGAATTGTTGCTTTTGTGTGTGATTTAGTAGTATGGAAAAGAAGCGAAAAATTGATAGTGAATGCAGAAAATTCAAAGATGAGTGGAACATTCAGTATTTCGTAATTGAGTCCAGTAACAAGGCGCTATGTTTGATTTGCAATGAAAGCATAGCCGTTCTCAAGGAATATAACATTAAACGTCATTATGAAACAAAACATTTTCAAAATTACTCAAAATATACAGGAAGTTTGCGGACAGAAAAAATCGAAGCTATGAAGCGCGGATTGAAATCGCAGCAATCTTCATTTACAAAACTCAAAACCGAACAAGAGGCTGCAACTCGTGCCAGCTTTCGTGTGGCTCTTGAAATTGCAAAACGTGGAAAACCATTCACCGATGGAGAAATGATCAAAGAATGCATAATTGCAGCAGCCGAAGAAATGTGCCCTGAAAAGGTAAATTTATTAAAAACTGTCAGTATGTCAGCAAACACTGTGGCTCGAAGGGTAGAAAACATCGCTGAAAATATATCCTCTCAACTGTTCGACAAAAATGGTGATGTTGAGTGGTTTTCTTTGGCCTTGGATGAGTCAACGGATGTGTCAGATACTGCTCAGGTGTTGATTTATATTCGAGGAGTAGATAAAAGCTATGAAGTGCATGAAGAACTTCTAGATATGTATAGTATTCATGGCACAACTACTGGTACAGATATTTTTAAAGGAGTTGAAATGGCCATTAATCAAAAGAACCTTCGATGGAAAAACTTGAAATGTATTACAACTGATGGAGGCAAAAATATGAGTGGGAAAGATAAAGGAGTGGTCGCTCTTGTGTCAAAGGCTGTAGAAAATGACGGTGGTTCAAAACCATTAGTCTTACATTGTATCATTCATCAACAGTCTTTGTGCGGAAAATGTTTGGATATGTCTGAAGTTCTGAAACCAGTCATATCAACTGTTAATTTTATTAGATCTTTTGGGCTGAATCACCGACAATTCCGACAATTCATTGAAGAGATTGGAGAAAATGACTTACCTTATCATACTGCCGTACGTTGGCTTAGTTGTGGGAAAGTCCTTCAGCGTTTTTTTGAACTTCGAGCAGTGATCGATTTTTTTTTGAATGAAAAGCATCGCCCTCTTACTGAATTACAAAACAACGCATGGCTGTGGATGTTAGCATTCTATGTTGATTTGACAAAACATGTGAACGAACTGAATTTGAGATTGCAAGGAGAAAACCAGCATCTTCCTGATTTATACACTAATATCAAATCATTCCGGAAGAAATTGATACTGTTTCAATCACAACTACGAAGTAAATGTTTTTCACATTTTAAAACATGTGAAATATTCAGCCACACCACTGAGACTGAGTTTCCTATCGATTTTGCAATCTAAACTTTGAGTGCTTTGAAAATAGGCGGCTTCGGTGGCTTAGTTGGTAGCATGCTGAGCTTCTATGCCCAAGATAGCGGGTTCAAACCCGGCCGAAGCCGTCGGATTTTTTAAGAGCGTTAAAAATCCCTCAGTATGCCTTCCTTCGGAGGGGAAGTAAAGCCGGCGGTCCCATGTCATAGATTTATGGCATGTTAAAGATCTTTCCACTAATTACACCTGTGCGAAACTAAATTGGATAGGTTAAGAATGTAAACAACGCTCTTAGGTTGCTACGTTCGTTGCCAAGAGCCGACTGCGGTGGCGTCTAGTAGCTAGTTCTGAACTAGGCCTAGTAGTCGTTGACGGTGGCGTTTGGCGGCAAAAGTAGTAGGAACTATTTGAAAATTCAAAGTTGCAGTCCCTACTTGAATTAAAAAAAAAAAAAAAAAAAACGGATACACACACTGGTACAGTCATCGCAGTTAACACCGGTTATCAGACAGATTCTACACACACCCAAAGTACACGGGGCTACATGACCGCGTTGTCGCAGCCCCTAAACTAAGGAACCAACCAACCAACCTTTGAAAATAAATTTTGATACTCGTTTCTCGGACTTCGATGCCTTTGCGAATCAAATTAAGATTTTTCGGGATCCTTTTGATACTGACATTGAAACCCTAGCCCCGGAACTTCAAATGGAAATGATTGAACTACAGTGCAGTGATATAATTAAGAACAAATATCAAAACTCATCTTTGTTGGAATTTTATAAGAGTCTTCCACTGACACAATTTGATAATTTGCATAAATTTGCTCGTGGGCTGTTTTCTGTTTTTGGTACTACTTATTTGTGTGAGAAGACCTTCTCCAAAATGAAGTACACAAAAAATGTTTACAGATCTAAATTAACTGATGAGCATCTTAAATCTCTTTTAATAATTGGTACAAGTAAAATTAGTCCACAACTACAAACTATTGTCAGTGGAAAATCTCAATTACATAAATCTCATTAGTATTTCATATGTCTGCATGTTATACATGTCTTTACTCATTACAATTCTGTGTTTCTTTATCCAACTTATCACAAAAACAATAACAATAAGCCTACAACAATGTTATGAGTAGTTAGCCCATGACCATATCAATGTAGATGTCATATTAATAATTATTCAACATAAAATTAGAATACTTCAGTAAACTAAATTTAATTTGCTATAAAAAAATATGTTCTCTAAAAGGAGTTTTCAAGAGCTCTCCACGGGCCGGACAAAATCTGTCCGCGGGCCGGATGTGGCCCTCGGGCCGTAGTTTGGAGACCCCTGGCATAGTGTGTAGTTCCGGTGAGGCCGAGATCGACCAGAACTGCTTCCAACGTTGAACGCACTTTCAACGAGCCTTTGTGTAGTATTCAGAGGAGGGTGGCGAGAGCGAAGTATGCTCCTACTAATATCAGGAAAATCATGCAGCACGGGAAGATGAGGATTTTTGCAGATGGCGCTGTACACCTTCATACGTCCATGTTCACGTCTCATACTTGGAGGTGGAATGTGACTTAGCACTGTCGGAGTACTTAGGTTTGAATAACGTATTAAATTCCCTTCATTAAACTGAATTGAAATGAAAGAAAGAGGAGAAACATTTAAAGTAGGAGTAATGATTCAAGGAGAAATAATTTCAACAATGAGAACTGCTGATAAATAGAGACCGGATTTTTAGCCTACTTTTCACATTTTGCAAAAATGAGGAAAAAGTAGACTTATGAGATCGGGCAAATGTGTGTCTGTCTGTCTGTCTAGCTGTGTGTGTGTCCCCCCCTATCAACTCCTAAACGGCTACAGCAATCGAAACAAAATTTGGTAGGAGTCAAGATCTATACCTGAATATCTCACGGCCATATTTGAAAATGATGTCAGTGCTACCAACTGCTGAAAAATAGCAATTGAAATTTGAGCTCCATGTTGGATATCTTGGAAGGTATGAATGGGAGCTATTTCAAAATTGGCACACGTATAGATAATAATATTGCAGTTTAATTTCCAGGAGGCCATACATGGCAGTGTTGCCAAAATGATTATAAGCCTACTGATAGGTCCGAATTTTAAATGCAATAAACTTCTACCCTATCAATTGGATTTGAACCAAATTTCGTATGCGGTATGTGTACATAAACAGATATGACTGAGCGTATTCTTAAGAGCCACCAGGGCTGCCAACTGTTAATAAATACTCTCAATTTTTATTAATCCAAATACCCATATATCAGAAAGTATACAAGCCGACAGCTTTACACTATGCACACGTATAGTACCTGACATTCTATATTAATTTGGAGTAACTTATATACGTCAGTGCTACCAACATGATTCTAAGCTGCTGAAAGGTCCAATTTTAAAATGCATGTAACTTCTATACTAACTAATGGATTTCATTCAAAATTGACACAACAATAGATCATATTATTTCAGATTATTTCTGACCAATACATGTATGTCATTGTTGCCAACATGATTTTACGCGCGCTGTTAGATACAATGTTTAACTGGCTGTAACGTCCATGCTATCCATTGGACTTCAACCAAATTTTGAATTCTGTACCTTAAGAGATGGAACTAAGAATATATTCAGTCACCAGGGCTGCCAACTGTAGTTCTCTGTTAGGCTACATTATGCCAGGTATACACTATTTCGAACTTATTAGAAATTTCGATATTACCAACTTAATTTCGTCATTATTCTAGATAGATCCATATAGATTAATCATTGGCATGCATCTTAAATTTCAAGAAAAGTAGGCTCTTTAGTTCATCACGGAACTTCTTGTTAATAGGGTTTTTAGGTTTTCAAAAACATAATATAGTTTTTCTTCAGGTTTTTAAATAGGTAGGATAGGTTTTTAAATACGTTTGTATCTTTAATAATATTTTTTTTTGCAGCCAATGGTTCTATAGAATGTAACCTCATGTTACAAGAGATAATTGCAATTTGTATTCGGTTCTTTTTAAGTCTTTAGATTTTATGCGCTCCTAGGCCCGTGGGTTTTTGCAGCCCCCTCTTCATACCATCGTGAAGGGGGGAGAATTTAGACCTCAGAAAAGTCTTTGTGAAGGAAATTTTTATTTTATTTTAATGTAACTTGAAGTAAAATCAATTAAAGAAATTGAAGTAATGAGAGAAACAACTGTTTCTAAATTTGTATATAAACTATAAATAAATAGGACAACGCGATATTAAAATAAGTTTAAATCATTTAAGACTCATTATACACATACAGATATTCAGATATACATATACACAACATCATACAACCTAGAACTATGCATAATGAATTATTCAAATTAAACTGATATTATGAGCGGCTTCGGTGGCGTAGTAGGTAGCATGCTGAGCTTCTATGCCCAAGATCACGGGTTCAAACTCGGCCGAAGTCGTCGGATTTTTAAGAGTATGCCTTCCTTCGGAGGGGGAAGTAAAGCCGGCGGTCCCATGTCATAGATTTAGGCTATGGCATGTCAAAGAACCTTCCACTAATTACACCTGTGTGAAGCTAAATTAGGTTAAAAATGTAAACAACGCTCAGGTTTCTACGTTCGTCGCCAGGAGCCGACTGCGGTGGCGTCTAGTAGCCAAGTTCTGAACTAGTAGTTGTTTACGGTGGCGTTTGGTGGCAAAAGTAGGAACTACTTGAAAAATCCGAAGTCGGAAGTCCTTACTTGAATTAAGAAACAGAAACACGTACTAATACAGCCATCACAATTAACACCGGTTATTAGATAGATTCTTAACACACACAGAGTACATGGGGCTACATGACCGCGTTGTCGCAGCCCCGAAACTAAGGAACCAACCAACCAAACGAAATTGAAATGTGGAAAAGTGGAAAAAAAATAAAGTAGGAGTAAAAATTCAACGATAAATCATTTCAACAATAGGATTTTCTGATGAATAGAGACCGGATTTTTCGTTTTTTTTACTGTCATTTTTGGGTTTTCAAAAACATAAAATAGTTTTCTTTAGGTTTTTAATAGGTAGAATAGGTTTTTAAATAGGTTTGTATGATTAATAATAAATTTTATTGCAGCCAATGGTTCTACAGTATGTAACATCATGTTACAAGAGATAATTGCATTTGTATTCAGTCCTTTATAAGTTTTACTGAAGTCTGATTGGGAGGTTCCTCTGTTTTTGCACCACAGTAAAATATGGCATCGGTCACAGTTTGACCCACATAACTTGCACTTGTCTTCTGGGTTTTGCTACTTTTCTGCTGTGCATATTCGGTGGTGAAACCCATGGACCGCTACTCTAGTCATTATGTGTCGTAGGTCATATCTGGCTTCCGTCCAGTCCCTGTACATCATCGCATCCGTGGCGAAGAACTCCGACCATGTCTCTAGTTTCTTTTTGATGAGGCTTCGGTGGCTGGCAGGAGTAGGTCTAGGCGAAGTTCTTCTATAAAGAATTATTCCTTTGTTAGCACGTAGGTGAGGCGTGGAGGTGTGTACTTTGATAAACTTAGTGCTGTTTTCAGGAAGTGAGCTTTGACCCTTTCTAGATCTTCCAGATTACTTTTTTTTAGGTTCTTCCATGTTCAAAGTGTACCAAAAGGTGACATAAACTGCGCAAAGCTTAACATCAATGCTTAATTTTCAGTAGAAAATCTGATTGTAACGAGAGTGTAAATATTTTACAAAATGATATGTATTTTATCAAATTATCAGCGAGAACTTCACACTTTTCGGCAATAGGCTATTTGCTCTCCTTAAATATGTTAATTATTCAAATTCAAAAATCCAAGGATGTCAGAGGTGATTTTCACACTCCATCCCGTTTAATTAACTTTGTTTATTTAGCATATAGGGAGCTTGGAAACAATAAGAGATTTATCCCCACTTTCCTGACAATGAATAACCAAACAATAATATATACGCTAAAATGTGCTGAAGTAGGCTAGAGTCTTTGAATTTTCTGGCAGGTAGGATTTGTCTCAATCAACTAAAACTAGGAATTAACTCTATCTTGTGGTTTACTTTTTACAAATAATGGTCTAAAAATTCGAATTTACTACAATAAATGCAACAAAACTGCAATTAGGTATTTTTAGGTACCGATACTCTCG
The DNA here is from genome assembly GCA_946902985.2 of Meconema thalassinum. NCBI lineage: Eukaryota > Metazoa > Arthropoda > Insecta > Orthoptera > Tettigoniidae > Meconema > Meconema thalassinum. Next base: position 173,566,550 of record OX336395.1, read on the forward strand.
TATCATTAGCTTTTTTTTAGGTACTCCCGAATTCTTTTGAGTGTGATTCGGAAAAGTACAGTGTCATTAAACATGTGCGCACGAGTAAACACGGCAAGCTAAGCCGGCAGTGACTGGCGCAGATCACGGCCGGGCATACCCGGTTCAGCCGGTGGTGGGCGCGCACTTCCACACCTTTTACTAACAGGCGCGGATTCAATTGGGGGGGGGGGGGGTCACGGGTGTCCAAATTTTTTTTGCAAACTCAAAAAACGAAAACACAATTACCAGACAAATAAAACTTAACAAATTATAACTGAAAAACAGGGGTTTTTTTTTTCATTTTATTCAATACTGAATTATCTTTATTGGAATTATTATGTTCTGTTACAACTGTACATATTTACAACTTCATACCTGTTATATAAAAACGATTATTTATATAACAAAATTTACTCGTCTATCTTATTTAGCAAACCTTGTGATTACCGAATCGATGTTTATAGTGATGTCACGATGAATGTGCCGCAATGCACGGATAGGAAACTGGGGCTTTTTTCGCACCAAAAATTTTTGCCGACGTCCAAACTGCAAGCTTGGTTGGCAATTTAAGCTGTGACTTTCTCCCTTTGTCGGTACCAACTCGACTTGCCGAAACTGTTACGTACCTTGATCCTTTTCTCGAAGCTCGATGTAAAAGTCGCAAAACACGCCGTTGCAATTTGTACGAATATTTTTGGTGCGCTAAACGCATCAAATTTCTATCCATGAAGCTTGCAAAAAAATTGGTCTGGTTTTGTACGTTTGGTTATTTTGTGATGGCGTTTTTAGTGATACCATTTTTCTTAACAATTTCGATTCTCTGACCCCGCCCCCCCCCCCCCCCCCAAGCCAAACTCTAGATCGATTCTCTGACCCCCCCCCCCCCAAACCAAACTCTAGATCCGCGCCTGTTTACTAAACATGTTCAATAATATGTACTTACAGTGCTCATAGGCGATGCTGAAAATGTCCTCCATCTCTTGTAACACACACCTGACATCTTCTGATGAATTAATGTCTGTCAACTCTTTTAATATTTACGGAGCCTGTTTCCTTGAATCTTTTAGCGAGCCTCCTAATTGTACTGGCTTTAGGCACAGGTCTTCCTGGAAACTTGATTCGAAATTTTGGTCTCGTTTCAGAACAATTTTTTCTGCTTTTCATATACGAATTATGGATATACACACGTTCGCGCAATGTGAATTGGCATGACCAACAATCACAGTAATCACAATACTCACTAAACGTGCAACACTAACGTCTAAGTTTTGCAGATACACGTCCATATGAATGACAAAACACGTGTGACCTAACGATATGAGTCAGCGGAGCGCGCCTACCACCGGCTGAACCGCGTACGCGCGCCTGCGATCTGCGCCAGTCATAGCCTGCTTAGCTTGCCGTGTTTATCGGAGCGCACATAGATAATGACCCTGTATTAAAGTATTTTGTATTTAGAAATAAGGTAATAAATAGGTAAAAACCTAATAATCCAGTCTCTACTGATGACATTGTTTTCTTACTGTAACAAATTCACAAAGAAATTTGATACAATGGTCCGGCTAGCTCAAAACAGTTGCCAGCGTTTCGCCCCAGTGTACCAATGGGCTCTTCAGTTGGTTATGGTACACCTCACCAAGACGCGTGGCTAGTACTGTGACCGTTTGACGAACGTCCTACGACCACACAAGTGCGCATCCGAAGAACAGTCGAGCACAAAGACTCGAAAACATCTCGGGGTTAACAGTGAGCATTCTACAAAGATGTAGAAATAAAGAAAAAGAAAAGCTCTGCTGTTCCCCAGATGCACACTACAGCAAGGATAGAAGGCATATTTCAAGAATCATGAATGACCACAGTATCAGTTAAGATAAAATTTGTATCAATTTAATTGATCCATTCAACCATCCTAAGCTTTACAAGGGCATCCTCAGGGAGAAAACTAAAACACCACCTGGAAAAAATAACATCCTGCGCTCCCCCTTGGATCCTATACTATTTAATCGCAGGTGTTGAATAACGTTCCAAAAAAATGCAACGAAAACGTCAACTTTTAAACATTTCATTGTGTTAGAATACCCATGAAATTAATAGTCCATCATGGTATTCTATATATTATAAACGATATTTACAGTATTCAAGTTGTGTAGATCACTGATCGTCCTATCACAATTGAATAAAATTTTATTTATGAAGATCTACACTTTTCCATATTTCCAAAAATCATGGATAATCCTATGCGATATTCTCTTCCATGAAACGAGAAGAAATTCCAAAACATACTAGAATTGTTAATTATACAACTTGATGCAAGTCGGACCAAGTCGAACAAAGATGGACCCATTAAAAACGTAATACCATTTATATTTCATTATTCCCACACAAGGAATATTCATATTATAAATTATGGATCTGTGATTTATCCTCGATAATAAAATAAATTATGGGATTAATTATTCAGTGATATTAATTGCAACTCAACCTTATTATTCCAACCAATTTCAAACACTTATGGATGATTCGTAGCTATTTCAAGATTTTCATCGGAACATGAGGCCGCATTTTAAATGCCCCATTTCTTTATGCACTTGATCAATTTAGTTTACCCCTTGATATCACAGTATGGCAAAATTATTAGGCATTTTTATCTATCTGCAGGTTTATATAATTCAACCAGAAAATATGTAATTATGGTTAGGGCAAATTAAAGTAGAATCTAGAATTCCATTGGTGACAAGATCTAGATAGCGGCGTGGGGCTGCAACAGCGGCACCGCCCTTCTTTTGAGTAATATGAGGCAACATCCTCCAAATTCCAACATTTCATTATATTCATCAACTATAATTCTTTTACATATTATTTTCACATATTAACTTCCATCCAGTCATATTTACTGTATTTAATGGATTATCATAATTATTAATGGGACAAATGCCTACGTGCATTCCCAATTCAACTCATCACCCTATCAGATTTATCATATGAATGTTATAAGTAACTGTGTCTAATTAACCTGTTCAATTATCCGCTTGTCACCATAACAAAAATCCTCCTAATTGACACACCTTGCTCTAATAACAAAACTACGTTACGATTGCTTTATCAATCCAATGTGCATTAATTCGTGTTAATTTCTCATATTTGTTTTAAGGAAACATCACCTAAATAATCCAAACTCATTCATTTATTATTATTATTAATATGAAATTCTCACGGATAATTACCATGTTCTATTTTTCATAAGATCCATTAAATTGTTATGAATATGCCTCCTTAATTCCCCTTGTAAATTCTCATACATGATCATTCCGCATTATCATTTTAAAGAAAATCCTTAACCACCAGAAAAATCGAATCATTTTACGATAAATGACAATCAGAACTCATCCAAGACGAATTGCATCAAAATGATCATTTAAATGATCAAATTACCAATAAACTATCTCAAAACGATCGCTAAAATAACAATGTGCCATAAAAATATGCACGGAACTGTACAACAAAAATCAGGATGAAACTCCTGTCTAATTAGAACAGCCGGATGCCTTCCGAAAATAAACTCATTCTACGATATGCCCACCGTGGATATGCTATCTCATAAGAAATACAATAAAATTCGAAGAGGGGACAACATCAAAAAGATCCATGCTTATGTCCCAATATAATGCAGAAAATAAAGATCTATGGCGAGTAAAACGATTCCTACATGGTTGAATGGTATAGTCTAAGGTCTGATATTCACCGGTACTAGATATTAAGAATAGAATAAGGGGCTCACGTCCATTTCAGATGTTCTTGAAGAAGGTCCAAGTTCCTGCGGAGTGCCCTTAGTCTGAGCATAAAATTCCACGCGATCCTCCGCATACGGAAATGTGTACGGCTCGACTTCATGGCTCCACTGGTTCAAGTCCCAAGTATCCAGACGTCAGCATCCATCGTACGCCCCATTCATATTTAACGCACCATAATACTGGCTCGATTCATGGTAGATTTCAAAAGTTCATACCGGCGTATTGCTACCATGACGTCCTGATCGGATTGTCTTAACACCATAGCTTCTGCTATGAAAAAGCACGTGTCTAATACTGTCACTGATTTTACGACAATCACCCGGTGTTTTAACGTCCCGAAATACTCCGAATAGTCACAGTAATGTTCCCGGTTACTTGATGTAATCCTTCTGTAGTTATCACAGTACGCTTACACACCTGTTTAGCCTTAACTCCAAGTCAATTACTAGCCAGAAATCTACCCTGGTATGAGGTATTATATTGACATAACTCAAGTAAGGAGTTATTTTCAGCCCATGGGCCTTAATATGCTGTGAGCTCTGGCCATACCCAACACAACCTTGCATTTACAAAAGCTAGTCCCATCTAGTAAAACTATCCTGAGCACATTTGAACAATGCCTCGTTTGTAGGCTAACTTTGGCTTCCAGGTCAGGTACTAGTAACTTGAGATTGATTAAGCCGCCCGCTTATGCACGGATTAACTGCACAAACGCGACTGTCTCTGTCATAAGAGCTGCCTGGTCGACCCTGCAGACTGTCAGGTGTTAACATACATACGCGCATCGTCGTCCGCGCATCTCATCCAGCCTGTAACCAACGGCAGTGTAACTCAACTCAGTCAGGCGCTCGCTTCAAATTCAAAATATAGCCGCGACAAAAAACAACATCTCCATAACCAGCAACTGACGCTCTTTCACACGGTTACAGTACATACTAGCCGACACACCAGAGGATTTGAATGAGTTTCTAAATGGTATGGATTCTGTCTTGAGGAAAGAATTCATGAGGAGAAATATAAAACAAAAATAATGGATTGCAGCCGAAAGAAATCAAAAACCCCTTTGGACGTCAAATTGGCAGCTGAAAAGCGAAAGGAAGTAGGAGACTTCTGTTACTTAGGAAGCAAAATAACCAGTGGAGGATATAAAAAGTAGGTTGCCTAAGGCAAGGAAAGCATTTGTACAGAAAAGGAATCTGTTGACATCGAATATAGAGTTCGGAAGCAGTCATTTTGGCATCGAATGCAAGAGTTGGGCTAGAGCAGTGGTTCTGAACCCGCAGAAGTCTGTGGGCCACTCAGCCTGAAATTGAATCAAGAACCGACCACCCCACAATACACCTTATCAGTTGTAACTTTCCTCAATAACACTTATTTCAAAAATATTCAAAGCGGCTTCGTTGGCGTAGTCGGTAGCATGCTCAGATTCTATGCCCAGGATAGCGGGTTCAAACCCGGCCGAAGCCGTCGGATTTTTTAAGAGCGTTAAAATCCCTCAGTATGCCTACCTGCGGAGGGGAAGTAAAGCCGGCGGTCCCATGTCACAGATTTATGGCATGTTAAAGAAACTTCCACTAATTGCATCTGTGAGAAGCTAAATGGGATAGATTAAGAATGTAAACAACGCTCTTAGGTTTCTACGTTCGTTGCCAAGAGCCGACTGCGGTGGCGTCTAGTAGCTAAGTTCTGAACTTAGCCTAGTAGTCGTTGACGATGGCGCTTGGCGGCAAAAGTAGGAACTATTTGAAAAATTCTAAGTTGCAGTACTTGAATTAAAAAAACACATAACACACACTAATACAGTCATCACAATTAACACCGGTTATCAGACAGATTCTAGACACACCCAAAGTACACGGGGCTACATGACCGCGTTGTCGCAGCCCCTGAACTTAAGAACCAACCAACCAAAGATATTTAAATTCAAAACATGATAGTCATCACTGCGAATACATTCGGGCAATTCTCGTTCAACGCACATCGTTTTCGAAATCCCCATTTATTAGCCACTTTTCTATACGTGCTGGTGGATCCTTTTCTCCCGCGGACCACTCCCGAGGCACTTGTGGACCACCGGTTAAGAACCGGTGGGCTAGAGAGTAAAAATGATACAGTAGGCCTACAACACTGAATAAGGTTTGTACTGTACCCATGTGAATAATTTCCATGGAAAACATGCTTCTGCCTCCAGCTAGCATCAGTCCTCAGGCGTGTACCGTTCACCCACTGAGCAGTTGCATATTTTTGATCTGAGACTAAAAGGTATCAACTCTACAATAATAAGGCACAACTCTATTCTAAAGACTTTAATTGAGCTCTAAATCATGGCTTCACACAGACAAAAATACAATCCCAACAATAAAACACAAAACAATGCAAAACTTATATCTTCAATCCACTATTATTCACATTTTATCCTCGCAAATCCAAATGATTATTGATTCATTTACCATGAGATTAACATGAAATTGATTCTCAAGTGCGCTGATGCACTGGTAAAATACACATACAACTGTACTTACAATCTTACGTCACCTATTGTGACCACTTTAATTTCACAATCTAGTTGTTTATTCTCAACACATTTTACTTTACATTATGCGTACAATTATGTTCTGTATTTCTCTTCCCACCAAAATGCTCTACCATGCAACCAATTTATGAGTTGCACATCAGATTTACTTGCCACTCCACTGTTACTTGTAATTCTACCCCTTTATGTAGTTCCACTGTATGCCGTAATGAGTTCAATTTCATAATGATTCCGTTACTGCTGTGTCGGGTGGGATTTTATGCTACCCTTGCGTGGGCGTAGCGTGTGACATCTGGTATCCAACTTCGGAAATAGGTGACAATGTCAGTATAAAAATGCAACTTTTAACATCTCATAAGTTCGCCAAGTATTAAGTTATCAGAATGATCCTTAAATAGCAATGTGTTTCAAACCACACAAATTCATTATACAATACTACAATAATTATTTTATAATAAACAGGGTTTCAAAGTCTTTCCAATCTAAATGTCACCCTCCATGCCTGGGTAGTTTAAAAGCCTCTTCCCCCTGGCCCTTCCTGTATACAATGGGTCCGCAGCGGGCTGTAACACAACACTTGTTACCCCCCCCCCCCCTCTTGCCCTTTTTCCTTTTCTTTCCAAGCAGTAGCACGTGGCTTCAAATACAATAGTGCCGTCTCAATGACCTGCACAACACATATGATCTAACTCAACTGTATGCAAGACGGAATATGGAATTGTTTAAGCATTTATTCCTATCCTTAGGATATCAATAGCTGGCCTCAACAGGTCCATTTACATTTATAAGAATGAACGAGATTCATCAAACACATGTCGGATCGGAATAGCCGGCATCTTTTTGTTAAAGAACATGGTCAGGCACCACTTCCTGCCGTCCAAATGCACTCCCAGGAGCTGAATTTATTCGCAATAGCTAGTTCTCGGTCGATATCAGGTGTCATGCTGAGGTGTCCATTGTTATCCTCCCATGCACCACTGGATTCGAACCCGGAACGTTTCATAGCAATACTCAGAGCTAGGGTTTCCTTCACTAAATACGTTCTGGAAACAATAATATCTCTGTATGCCCTTGGCTATACGAGATTTCACACGTCGATTAGACTACCTGGCTCCCATGACCATTGAGAGATGATCCCGTCCTTTAATAAGTAAAATAATCTCTATCAATTACTCTTATAAGCTTATTCATCAAGCTGCGATGCAATTCACTATTAAACCCTTCCAGTTCCTATTCTTGCATATTTATTTATCCATTATAATAATATTCCCTGATATTGAATTCCTTTGCTTAACCCATCACGTAATACTACTGCTTGGATACATAAGTATTCCAACTTAGCACATATATTTTGCTTACAAACATTCTCCCTGATGTGTATTCATTTATTCTCATTATTATTATTATTATTACTGACATAAATTTCCCCTATACCGACACAACGTAACCGTATTTATATAATCAATATCCGAACATCCGTGTTCGTTACGTTAACTTTCCATTTAACTCGATTGCCATTTTTACATTAGTGGTAACGATCTATCCACTCAATGATGTACAAAGACATCTCAACTTGACTAAAATCAACACAACATTAATATCTGAAGGTTCTACCTCCCGAAATTGACTCTTATTGGCATATTCTACAATTTTGACATCACTCAACATACAGTGGACTACATTCACTACAAAATCATGGTTTTGGGTACTTACATTGGCTAATCTGGTTGCTCCGACCGTACATTTTCTCCCTTAATGCCTGCCATCATTTGCAAATTAGCAAGGCATTATTTCACTTTTCACACACATTTCACATCATTTTTGCATTACAAAACACACTGCACTTTGCTTCTCCATGTCGAAGCTGTCGCTTCCTTTTTCACAAAACACGTTATATCAATTATTACACTGGTAATTTTACATATATTTAAATGACCATCACTCGTATCACACGATCACTATGTACATTTCTTAATGGTTCACCCTTCCTTGCAGAATTTCAGAAATGCAGGCGTTGAAGATCTGTCCTTCACGAATATCCCGCATCTCGTTCGAAAGTCTCGATACTCTGCCTGATGATTCCTAGCGGTCCCCAATCTGTCTATCAATTTCTATCCTTAGATGATTTCCCGATATAGCATAGATATGCTTCCACATCGTCCTGAGCATTAATTACAGTGGTATCCCTGCGAAATTTCATCACTCGTATAACAAAGTTTATACCTGCGCCGTTCGACATCCTATTATTATGTCTAACCAATAGATTATATATTGCGCTCGTCCATTGTACATTGTACTTGTACAATTACCACTTTCAATTGTCCTTCGGCCGATCTTACAGTCCCCCTGAATGATCTGCTTATAACAAATCCTCGGACAGTTCCACGTACATTATTATGATACCACATAATATCTCCTCGTCATGAGGTACGATTTCCTAATATGACATTGTCTTAACTTGTATACCCCACTGTACATTTACTGCGTACTCAATAGTAATCACTTGTAATGCCGACTATAAAAGTATGGCACGACTGTCCTTATTACTTGTTATAACTAGTGCGTTATACTGCATGTTTATTATGTTGATGAGCACTCAACATGCTAAAGTGCGCGCGTCCCCCTCCTGGACTCCGGCAACGTGCGCTCCGCACTAGAGTATGGTTCAACTGACTTCGACTGCTTGCTCCACTGACCTTATATCTGTTTGGATGCAAAAAGTAGGTCTAAAATTTCCTTGCAGCTTCATCTCCTCTCTCCGTGCTTCTCTGGTCTTGAAATAATGTTTTCCTGCCTCGCTGATCACATATCCGCTTGTGTGTCCGAGGATCGATCGGCCAATTAATTAATATTAATTGCCTCTGCCAGCGCGTCCCCACGCCGCGTCATTATTTTTCCCTCGAAAACATGGTCAGATTCTGGCGCTGGCCTCATTCCCTCAGTGTCATTGCGCGTTACATTAAATCTGCCTCGATTTCAATGTTTGACGGCTTGATAATTAGCCTCATGGCAATACATTCACGTAGGTGCAATCCTCATGTCTCTGAGTTACTCCATTCCCGAGTAATCATTAAATTATTCTGGCATCTTCTCACCCCACTGGACATCTCCTTATGTGTCGGGGATTCACTTGCCCATATATTACTGTCCTGCCTTGTCTCAGACAGCATAAATAGATCCTAGTGACTGGCATGGCTCCACGAAACCACGCATCTATTCCAGGCTCGTTTGCAATCTGTCAAGAGTTCTAACTCTCTGCACTAAGTCCAGAATTGTATGCCTCTTACAGCCCAATACTGCCGTATTCTGCTTATGTTTTCTACATTATATTAACAAATAATGTCAGAATATGTTCATATCACAACAGTGATTTACTGTGTACTTTCTCTAGGGGTTTTTATAGCTTAAACTCCCTCAAAAGACCTTGTGTTCGTTTCTTGCTGGTATCTCTAGTCTGTTCTCATTTATCCCAGAGATCCAGGTTCGACACCAGTCAGCCTAATACCGTTGGGTTCAGTACACCATTTTATTTTTTCTCAGTATGTCCATGGTTTAATTATTTTAGCTTAGGCTCAAGTTACCCCCGTTAGCCGGAAACCTATGCTAAACGGAACAATTTGCGATTCTCGTTCGATTCAGTTGAAGGCAGATTTTACTGTATGAAAATGAGCAGCATCGAATTTTTAAACAAGTAGTTCCGTGAAGAACTATATAGCCTATTTTCATATATCCTACTAATGTTAATTGCCTCTATCTACATACAACATTTCAGTTTGATTGCTGTAATAGATTCGTAGATATTGAGAACCGACTAAATATTTTGGATGGTCGTCATGTTGGATTTTATATATGTAGGTCCTAGAGTTATGTACTGTTACATGAAGATTATTGTGTACGTGTACCATTCGAACTTCAATCGCATGATTAGGACACAAGAAGTAAAAACTAGATTTTAAAATTTCGCACAGCCGCCATCTTGTGGTTATGGAAACAATTGAAATAAATTAGATGCCAGTGGATTAACATTCATATAAGGATTTACTGTACCAAGTTTCACTGCACTCGGATGGTTAAATTGCGAGAAACGTCCATGTGAATATTTATAGTTCGCGTCGCAGCCATGATGGATTCGTGATCACTAGGTTATTGAAAGTCCTATAGGTTAACTTATGTTCATAGCCCTATGAACATAAAAATATTCAGTTTGATTGCTGTAATAAATTCGTAGATATTCATAGCCGTCTAAATAATTCGGAAGGTCGCCATGTTGGATTGTTAAATGTATAGGCCATAGAGTCATGTACCATTAAAGGACAATTACTGCGTAGGTTCATTATTCAAACTTCCACCTCGATCGCATAATTACGACACAAGAGATAAAAACTTAATTTTAAAATTCGCACAGCCGCCATCTTGAGGTTATGTAAACAATTGAACTAAATTAGATACCAGTGCATTACAACATATATAAACATTTCCTGTACCAAGTTTCAATGCGTTCGGAACATTAAATCGCGAGAAAGGTCTATTTAAATTTTCAAATTCGCTTGGCCGCCATGTTCGTTTTGTAGTTAACCGGTTTTTGAAAATCTTATAGGTGAACTTCCAGCAGTGCTCTTTATCTCCGTACAAAATGTCAGGGTGATACCGCTAATAGTATCAGAGATATAGAATGCCGGTGAAATATTTCGCACAGCCGCCATCTTGTGGTTATGTAAACAATTGAACGAAGTTAGTTGTCGATGCATTACAAAGTGTATAAACATATACTGTACCAAATTTTATTGCGTTTGGTTGGTTAAATCGCGAGAAACGTCTATTTAAAAGTCGCAACTTCGCTTGGCCGCCATGTTGGTTTTGTAATTACCAGTTTTTCAAGAGTCACATATGTGAACTTCTAGTAGTTCCCTTTATCACCGTAAAAAATTTCAGGGTGATATCGGTAATAGTTTCGGAGATATTGAATGCTGGTGAAATATTTAGCACAGCCGCCATGTTGGATTGGTGAGACGTAACAAAATTTGAAGGGCACGGTCGGGGTCGCCCGGAAAAGTGCTATGAACTTACCGAGTTTTATTGAAATCGCTCCAGACGTTTAGAATTTATTAGGGAGGGACACGCACACACCTCACACACACACACACACACACACACACGCGCACACACACACGGACAAAAGGTGATCTCATATGCCTATTTTTTTTTTCAAAATTGAAAATAGGCTAAAATTAGAAAAATTACACAATATGAATTTTTAAAAATCTCACAACTAAATGAAAAAAAATCCTAAGTTATTTTATAAAAAACAGTACCGTAATTTTCACAGTACGCCAATTGAAAAGAAAAAAAGTCCTCTCGGCACGCCGGAAGGCGGAGGTAGATTTTACCGGACAAACTTGGGGATAGGCGAAAATAGGCAGAATATGCAGGTTCTCGTAGAAGGATCAGACCTCATTTATTGCGAGAAAGTATTTTATAATTGGAGCTAAAACTCCGCCTGCAGGATCTACTGGGTGGATTGAGTAGCTCAGTAGTTTCTGTTGCCGGTCCCAAGCCCGGAGAAAGGAGGAGGGTTGGCTTAAGCCGTAAAATAAGAGCCAGAACACATCTTGAGGCAACCTCTAGGACTCACAATCTTAGTTGTATAACGTTGGACTTTGTCCAACCCACATTTACTTTAATATCATGGATTTAGCTTCTATTGGTCATGATTACCCTGAAGACAATGCTAGGCGTAAATCGGATTCCAGGGTGCCTAGCAGTTTAGGGTTACATTATGGTGAATCGGAGCACCACAAGAACAGTTCAAGATTCAAGAAAATGAGAAAATATTTTTTTGGAACATACAATGTGAATTCCTTAATTCAGGTTGGAAAATTAAAACAACTAACAACAGAACTTCATAGACATCACATTACAATATTAGCCCTTCAAGAGACCAGGTTCTTGGATGAGGACACCTTTGAATCTGACAACTTCCGAATTTTCAAAGGAAAAGTTGGGAAGAGAGTGATGAAGAACATGCCACATCTTGGAACAGCTTTTATGGTCAACAAGAAATTTTTGGACGCAGTTATCGCTTTTAGAAGTGTGAATGCCAGACTATCTTTTCTAACTATAAAATCTCTCAATAAGAGATACACGCTAATCAACGCCCATGCTCCTATAAATAAGGATAATAAAACGAATCCAGAGAAAGTTGATGAATTTTGGGACGAGTTAGAAGCCGAAATTCTCAAAATTCCTTCTAATCATGTAAAAATTTTACTTGGAGATTTCAATGCTCAGCTTGGATCTGAGAGAAAATTTTCTGATATAATAGGTAAATATCCCGCTCACAATAGAACCAACAGGAATGGTGAGAGATTGGTTAAACTCTGTGAACATCTAAACTTAAAGATTATGTCCACACATTTTAAAGCAAAACCAAGTAAAAAGAAAACATGGGTCTCCCCAAATGCGTTGCTGGGTGAGTTTCAACTAGATCATGTAGCTATCTCTCGAAATTGTTTCAAAGAAATTCAAAATGTCAAGGTCAGAAAATCCATTAATGTAACTTCAGATCATTACCTTTCTCAAATCAAGATGAATTTCATACCTTTTACACGCAAACAAAATACAACTAGAATTAAAATTCCGAAAATTAATAGAGAGGTTCTTACAAATGAAAAAAGGATAGAATTTCAAGGAAAACTTAAAATACCAACCAATTGGAATGATGTTACTAATAACCTTCTTGAACCAGCTCAGGAAATTGCACCGTTGAACTTTTATAGGAAACATGCTTGGTGGAATGAACAATGTGAAAGAGTGATCAAAGAAAGACATTGTGCTTGGCACAAGTGGAACGGGAACAAGACTCCAGAAAATTTAGAGGAAGTACAAAGATTAAGGAAAATGGCCCACCAGACTTTAAGAACGATTCGAAGAAAATATATGAAGGACCAAATAATGGAAATGGACGACAATTTTAAGAAAAATGACACCCGATTGTTTTATAGAGCATTTAAGAATGAAATCACTGGATATTCAGCGCCGAGTTTAAATTTCAAAAGGGAAGATGGTACGCTAGCATTAAACAACAAGGAAAATTGTGATATCTTGGCTGCGTATTTTGAGAAGTTGTTAAATTGTCCAAAACCGACAGACAAGTTGAGTTTCAAATTTACAACACAAAATTTTGACTCTACGCCCCCAGATGTAAATGAAGTTAAATGTATTATCAACTCACTTAAAAACAATAAAGCCTCAGGCAAAGATGGAATAATTGCAGAAATGTGGAAGCTTGTAGATGATGAATTTTTAATAGCGACGACAAATCTATTCCAGAAAATTTGGATTGAGGAAGCAATTCCAGAAGACTGGTTAATCGCCTTAATTCATCCACTACATAAAAAAGGCTCAAAAATTGATGTCAATAGTTATAGGGGGATCTCATTGTTGTCTGTCACATATAAAATATTTGCCAAACTACTTTTAAACAGACTTGAACCACAGATCGAACCACAGCTTGGCGAGTTCCAAGGAGGTTTCAGAAGGAATAGATCGTGTGCAGAACAAATTCTTAGTTTAAAATTGATATTAAAATATTACAACAACAGGCCAAAGAATATCTTTATCTCATTCGTTGATTTTCAGAAAGCGTATGATTCAGTGGATAGGGATACTGTTTTTGACACATTGAAGGAATACCAAGTTGATCAAAAAACCATAAATTTAATAAAACTTACATTAACTAATACGATTTCCAGAGTCAAATTTTTAAATGAAGTTAGCGAGCCCTTCGAGGTAAAAACTGGGCTAAGACAAGGGGACAGTCTATCACCACTGCTTTTCAATTTGGTCTTGGATAAAGTCATGAGGACGTTTTGGGAGAAGAACGATTCAAGTGCTAAAATTGGTACAAAGAATAAGAACCTCAGAGTCAAAGGTTTAGCATTTGCTGACGACGTAGCGTTGTTTGCTGAATCAGAACAAGAAGCTATTAACCAAATTGATCAGTTAAAAGAAACGGCGGAAAAAGCGGGCTTACAGATTTCGTTGGTAAAAACAGAGATGATGACAAGTGATCAGAAATACACTAAGAAAATGATAAAAACAAATTATGGGAGCACCAGGGTCACTGACCGATTTAAATATCTTGGAGAAATAATTAGTAGCAATGGGACGGATAAATTGGCAATCGAGAACAAAAAAGGGAAATTGGAAAGATTAAATTTTTGTACAAAAAATATATACAATAAAAAGAACCTGTCTATCAATGCAAAATTACGACATTTTAATACTGTTGTTAGACCAGTCATCTTGTACGGCATGGAAACTACAAATATAACCGGAATGGAGAATTTGCTCAAGATAGAAAGAAGAATTTTAAGAAGGATTTATGGTCCTAGGAAAACACAGGAAGGTTATAGACTGAGATCGAATGCAGAAATTTATAGTAAAATCGACAACCTTGAAGTGATGATCAGAAAACGGCGACTTTAGTTCTACGGACATATGGTCCGCATGGATTGCTCAAGGTTAAACAAACAAATTTTTGATAAAATCTGGAACTATAAAGGACAAGGAGGCTATGTAAAACAAATGAAAGAAGAACTTCAAAAATTCAAAATTACTGAAGAAGATTGTCTAAATCGAATAGAGTACAGAAAAAAAATTTTTGGTCTCAAAATTCTTGTCGGGGAGAAGAAAAATCTCAACAGAGGAGAATGGACTGCTGAAAGAAGAGCTGCACAGTCGACCAGGATGAAAGACTTCTGGAAGAGAAAGAAGGAAACTAGACCTATAAAGAAGTGATATTTGCGTGGTCCTTGTTGGCCTGTCCGCGGTGTATATATATATATAATTGGAGCTAAATTAACTTTGTTTTTCGTCATTGTATGCATATTTTAAACATTTTATTATCTTATGGGGACGGTAACCTTATTGTCATTTGGGGTCCATATTTATACTTGTGGTCACACTGTCCTTATGCAAGGTTTCGACACTGACGTGTAACTATGTAACGGTCTGTTACTTCTTCACGCAAAATTATATTTCCCGCAGAGATTTTGGTTGGTTCCTCAGTATAGGGGCTGCGACAACGCGGTCATGTAACTCCGTGTACTTTGGGTGAGTGTAGAATCTGTCTGATAAACGGTGTGAATTGTGATGGCTGTATTAGTCTGTAATTCAGGTAAGGACTGCAGACGGTCAATTTCAAGCAGTAGTTCCTAATGTTGCTACCAGATACTACCATCAACGACACCTAGCTGTGAACTTGGCTACTAGATGCCACCGCAACCAGCAACTCGCAACGAACGTTGGAACTTCCCCTCCAAAGGAAAGCATACTGAGGGATTTTTAGCGCTCTTAGAAAATCCGACGACTTCGGCCGGCTTTGAACCCGCGACCTTGGGCATAGAAGTTCAGCATGCTACCAGTTACGTCACCGAAGACGCTACACACTTAGTCAGATGGAAATCTGAATCTGATATCGAGCAAGTGCGTTGTCATGGTAACGTCCGATGGCTCATCCTTCATCAATTTAGTAGTGTTGCCATGGCAACCTCTGATAGCTCTTGGCATTTTCTTATAATTCCGAAATCATTTTTCTCATCCCTTGGCGTAATGGTGGGTCATATCAAAAATTATTTCAGACAAAAGTTTTAGGTAATTTTTAGGGAAATATTGTCCATTTTGTACGGTTTTGATATTGAGCCTATTAAGAGAGATATGATTAATGTTTCCCGAAAAACCCACTTTTTCCCACCCCTTTGGTCAATGGTTGATGCTATAAAAAAACTCTTCAAACATACATTTTTGAGCTTTATCCGACACATAGTATGAACTTTGAACGGATTCGATATTTCACATATTAAGAGAGTTATAGCACTATTTCACTTTTTGGAAAAAAAAAGCCCCACATTTTCACCCCCTTCGACCGATTTAGCCCAGTAACGAACTCGTCCGATATTTTATACGTATACATATTCGGTAAAAAATTCAAAGTTAATCGGTGCAAAATTACGGCAGTTATCGTGTCCACAAGAAACTGATATATATATATATATATATATATATATATATATATATATACAGGGTGTTACAAAAAGGTACGGCCAAACTTTCAGGAAACATTCCTCACACACAAAGAAATAAAATATGTTATGTGGACATGTGTCCGGAAACTCCTAATTTCCATGTTAGAGCTCTTTTTAGTTTGGTTAGTATGTACTGTACTTCCTCGATTCACCGCCAGTTGGCCCATTTGAAGGATGGTAATGTTGACGTAATGTTAGAGCTCATTTTAGTTTCGTTAGTATGTACTGTACTTTCTCGATTCACCGCCAGTTGGCCCATTTGAAGGAAGGTAATGTTGACGTAATGTTAGAGCTCATTTTAGTTTCGTTAGTATGTACTGTACTTCTTCGATTCACCGCCAGTTGGCCCATTTGAAGGAAGGTAATGTTGACGTCAGTGCTTGTGTTGACATGCGACTCATTGCTCTACAGTACGAGCATCAAGCACAAAAGTACGTAGCATCAACTGGTTAGTGTTCATCACGAACGTGGTTTTGCAGTCAGTGCAATGTTTACAAATGTGGAGTTGGCAGATGCCCATTTGATGTATGGATTAGCACGAGGCAATAGCCATGGCGCGGTACGTTTGTATCGATACAGATTTCCAGAACGAAGGTGTCCCGACAGGAAGACGTTCGAAGCAATTGATCGGCGTCTTAGGGAGCACGGAACATTCCAGCCTATGACTCGCGACTGGGGAAGACCTAGAACGACGAGGACGCCTGCAATGGACGAGGCAATTCTTCGTGCAGTTGACGATAACCCTCATGTCAGCGTCAGAGAAGTTGCTGCTGTACAAGGTAACGTTGACCACGTCACTGTATGGAGAGTGCTACGGGAGAACCTGTTGTTCCCGTACCATGTACAGCGTGTGCAGGCACTATCAGCAGCTGATTGGCCTCCACGGGTACACTTCTGCGAATGGTTCATCCAACAATGTGTCAATCCTCATTTCAGTGCAAATGTTCTCTTTACGGATGAGGCGTCATTCCAACGTGATCAAATTGTAAATTTTCACAATCAACATGTGTGGGCTGACGAGAATCCGCACGCAATTGTGCAATCACGTCATCAACACAGATGTCCTGTGATGTCTTGATTGGGCCCCATGTTCTTCCACCTACGCTCAATGGAGCACATTATCATGATTTCATACGGGATACTCTACCCGTGCTGCTAGAACATGCGCCTTTACAAGTACGACACAACATGTGGTTCATGCACGATGGAGCTCCTGCACATTTCAGTCGAAGTGTTCGTACGCTTCTCAACAACAGATTCGGTGACCGATGGATTGGTAGAGGCGGACCAATTCCATGGCCTCCACGCTCTCCTGACCTCAACCCTCTTGACTTTCATTTATGGGGGCATTTGAAAGCTCTTGTCCACAAGAAACTGATATACATACATACATATATATATATATATATATATATATATAAATTATATATAAACTTTTGAACTGACGGTGGTTTTGGGGTCTGGGGGATGTGAAACGCGAATATATGTCGAAATCTTTTCCGGAAGTCGAAACATGGTACCCATTGCAATAGTTAGCTTTCTAATGAAATCTACCTAAGACACGGATAGTCAATCTGAAAGACTGGACTTGATATCATTTTAAATGCTAGCAGCCGAGTACCAAGAAGGCAGTGCGACAACAAATATTCAAGATTCTATTTTGTTTCTTCACTGCCTACTTGATTGTTCTCACACTGCCTTCTTGAAACTCTGTTCTCGCACTGCCTTTTTGGTACTCGGCTGCTACATCGTACTATGACGTCACACACTTCAGTGCATTCTAAGTACATTTCGTCCCGACACCGTAACGTAACGCCAGATGTCAGCGTAACGACGAAGTCGACAAGATCATTTAAAATGATAAGATCATCATCATCATGAACCAGCTCCAGTTTCCCGGGGGTGGTGAATGAGCGCTCTCCATTTAGTTCTCCTCCATGAGTTGCTGTAAATCAGACCTCTCCCTACAAGATCATTTCTAACCTGATCGATCCATCTCTTCCACGGTCGACCTCTTCGTCTCTCGCCTTTCAGTTCTTTCTTAAACCACACTCTAGCTGTTCTTTGTGTGTCCATTCTTTTGAGATGACCGTCATTTCAATCTGGCTTCAACACAGATCTCATTAAGAGATTGTTGTACTTGAACCAGACGGCGTATCTTTTTTATTATTATTATTTTGTTATCTCCTGTCTTCTGAATCATACTTCTTAAAAACTTCAAAATAATCGTATAAAATTTGGGGAATTGAAGAGTAAAGTCGTTACTATGAAAAAAAAGCTTTCCAGTCGGTTAACGTAAATTGTACCCAATTACATTAGGCAGGAACAGGGCCGGTGCGAAGCCCTAGCGACTCATGCGGCCCCATGGAGAGCTGGCACGGCTGGGGCGCCGCGTCGGTGAAGCCGGCGTTGTTTTTCAACTTTCATTCTAAAATCATATTTTGATTTTACGGCACTATAAAACTGAAATATAAACTTTGGTGCCTCTGAATATGTAAAAATTTTAAGCATTAAATCTCCACATTTTATTGAGATACTAGCAATAGTGCCAGGCTTCGCCTGGTGGGTTTATTTGTTTTATGGATGATAATGAATACTACTACAGAACTGGAGCGCTCAAGGATAAGGATCGGAAAGCACCAACGCTTATTGCAGCTGATAACCTCAGTATACTGCACCAACACCGTCGCCCTTATACAGAGGCATACTATTGTCTTGACGATAACTGTATTAAGTGGCCTAAGAAATCTTTTTACACTGATTACTCTCCGTGACTGCAATTTATAAGCAGTTCGCAATTCTGCACCAGAACAGTGGTAGGGGCGACGTGGTGCAGCCCGCATTGCCAGGCAACAATAGACTTAGGTATTATTGAAGCTGTTCGTGAGCGCTTGTTATTCCGACTTACTGAACAAAAATTAATCTTTAAGGTTACCTAAGAGGTGTAGCCTAATGGTATATAGCGTAAACCATTCCTCTTGAATCCGGCTATCATATAAAAAAAGAATTTTTCGAATCCGACTGTCCAGAGATTAGTGCGTTTAAACATACACACAAATAAACTCTTCAGCTTTATTATTTTAGTATGGATTAAATCTCAATAGGCTATCATTTGGAATATTGGAATGGCTACATTGGCAATTGAAAACCAAATATTAAACACAATTGATGCTGATTCAATTTTGAAAGACTTTGCCAAGCTTAATGCGAGATAAGTAGCCTATGTTTTTTAAAGTTTTGTTCATAAGAAGTCTTTTAAGATGCAGTATTTGTTACTCTATCAGTCAATTTTTCATTTAATGTAAATACAAAACACAATTATTTTTTATTTGTAATAAACAATAAAAATAATACATCCCATTAATTAAAAGACGAATTAATTATGGCAACAACAAAATCTTTCGAGTAAAAGAATTTAAATATTTAGGTGAATGGACTACAGCAAACAGTAACGAAAGGAAATCAATTGAAACAAGGCTTCAGAAAACGGAACCTGCTTTTCAATCAACAAAAAATATTTATAACAAAAAGAGTCTCTCCTGGAACTGCAACATTCGCCACTATACAACTGTAATCAAACCTGAAGCTCTCTATGCTTCAGAGACACTCAATCTCCAACACAAAACACTAAAACACCAAATAGAAGTGAAAGAACGTAAAATAATGAGAAAAATATACCAAAAAAATCACAGACACAATGCGTATGCGAAGAAAAGCAAAGAGAGAATGGACCCGAACAGACTGACACACAAAATACATACATTCTTAAAGAACAAGGGAACTAGACCGAATCGGTATAAATTTACAGAAAAAGACTTAGAGGATTTAGGATCACCAAACGTACATGACCGGAAGGAAATCAGGAAAATCACTCAGACATGGGGTTTCGAGGAAGTAGGGAAGAAGACGACACAACATCAATGGTCAGAGCAACGGAAACAGACCCACTCGTTGCGAATGAAAGAATACTGGGCCAACAGGAAGGCTAGAAAGTGTTGATTTCGCGTGGTCCTAAGCGACCCATTCGCAAAGAAGAAGAATAAGAAGAAGAAGAAGAAACGAATAAGTTTTTAAGATAGGGGTGCCAAACCCTGATCTTGCATGTACCAAAAGAAACCCTTGAACCGGCCCTGGGCAGGAAACAAGTCTTTATACACGTACACCCTAACCTGAAAGAAATATTACACAAGATATGTATCACAAAATAACATGCCTTTATGTACAAAATGGGGGTGGGTGTACTTAATTGGATGACATGTTTCGATCGTCAAGTGATCATCATCAGTTCCTGATCACTTAACCTTATATAATATACAATGTTTATGTATTACACTTATGCATAAACACATGTTTGTACGAAGGTTGGTTGGATCCTCAGTTTAGAGGCTGCGACAACGCGGTCATGTAGCCCCGTGTACATTAGGTGTGTAGAATTTGTCTGATAACCGGTGATAATTGTGATGGCTGTATTAGTGTGTGTTATCTGTGATTCTGGTAGAAGGACTGCAGACGATTAATTTTTTCAAGTAGTTCCTACTTTTGCTACCAAATGCTACCATCCACGACTCCTAGCTGCAGACGTGGCTACTAAATTCCATCGCAGTCAGCACCTCGCGATGAACGTTAGAACTAATATAGCGTTATCAAACTAACCTACAAATTTTAGCTTTATACTAGTGTTGATAGTGGAAGGTTCTTTTTCATGCCATAAATCTATGACATGGGACCGCCGGCTTTACTTCCCCTCCGAAGGAAGGCATGCTGAGGAATTTTTAACGCTCTTAAAAAATCCGACGACTTCGGCCGGGTTTGAACCCGCGATCTTGGGCATAGAAGCTCAGCATGCTACCAACTACGCCACCGAAGCCGCTAGTTTTTACGATAATACTAGCCTACATATTGATGATTCTAGGTTTTGCTTTGCAATACCAGAAGTTAGTGGTTTTACGTGTCCCGTTTTCAACTCATAGCATTATTGATCACCCTGATTATATAATTAAATCAATCGTGACAACTGCCAGTTAAAAGAAAAATGGAAAACTGCTCTCCTTCAAAATTTGTCCCCAAATACTGGCCCTACTGTAGAAGTGGCCACCCTCACCACACTCCAGAGAATCTTTTTCTTCTTATGACGCCGTCTCCCTCCGAAGGTAGGCGATCCAATTGATTATGATAACAAGCGAAACGGCAGCACGGAAGATTTCTATCGACGTATGTCCATACCACCGCCGCAAGTCTTTCATCCAGGAATTTCTTCGTCTTCCCACAGATCTTGTCCCATCAATCTTCCCTTGAATGATCAGCCGGAGAATTTCATATCGTTCACCTCTCATGATGTGCCCGAGGTAGCTGAGCTTACGCTCCTTGATGATTGTGAGAAGCTCTTTCTTCTTGTTCAAGATGTTGAGGACTTCTTCATTTGTTTTCCTTTCTACACAAGATATTCGGAATATTTTTCTGTATAAATACATCTCAAATGATTCAATCCGCTTCTCCAGTAATGGGCTGAGCATCCATCCTTCGAAACCATACAAAAGGACAGGAAAAACATAGCAACGTAACATTCGAACTCTGAGCTGAAGGTTGAGTTCTCGGCTGGTGAATAGGATCCTCATGGTATTGAACATATTTTTTCCATGTACAATCCTGGATAAGATTTCACTCCAGAGAATGGTGACAGTGAAAATAATTTAGTGTATAAACTTTTGTCACTTCTTATACCTTGTGTAATAATTACGTCACATCGAGGATGCTGTACTTTTTTTATGTGCATTTCCTTTCAACACTGTTCCCCCAAACGAGAATGTTACGTGCATTTTTGTGATCCACCGGAAATGATATTCACGTCCGGGTTATTTCCATCGAGGTCACCAATTTTTATCTGCAATTATCATCTGACACGTCACAAACGCATGTGGGGAGATCAATGGAGATTTTACTTCCTACATAATGTTTCATAATGTTTCATAATGTTTCATAATGTCTCTCGCCGTGTTAAACAGGATTCTCTTTTGATTGAGAGGGTTTTTGTTTCCACTTGCAAACCTGCTCTGTGACAGCATATCCGAGAGAGCTAAGACGCCTCATGTTTCGGGATGAAAAATGAAAATCCACAGCCTGCTTCCAGTCTCCGACCGGGTCAGGAATGGAATGAATGAAGCCCCCAACTAGCGGCGAGGATATGAACTGTGCCGGCTGCCGAGGCCTGACGCACTCCTCTGGGGCAATGATTAAATGAATGACAGATGAAAGGAAATGATAGTGGAGAGTGTTGCTGGAATGAAATTTTTGACAGGGAAAACCGGAGTACCCGGAGAAAAACCTGTCTGCCTCCGTTTTGTCCAGCACAGATCTCACATGGAGTGACCGGGATTTGAACCACGGACCCTGCGGTGAGAGGCCGGCGTGCTGCCGCCTAAGCCACGGAGGCTTCATGTTTCGGGATACTTTCCCCAAATCCAGAAAGTAATGAGTAAAAACTCTTATTACAGTATTAGCAATGTTCTGGATTTATTTAATTATCTTTATGTTCGACCCTGGCGAAATGTAAATAATATACGTCCAAAAACTGTACTATAATTAGGTTCATTATAGTACAAGTTTTCATTATGATACAGTTTCTCCCACCAATCAGAGCTCAAGAAACAGTTGTGTGACCAATTAGGTGAGGCTAGCATCGCACCTGCGCTCACTTCCATGGCCCCCTATTTTAAATTTCACTGCGTGGCGAGTGTCATAGTGAGGTATTCCAGGAGGCCATGGTCAAATACAACGGATTCTCTGTGTCCCTTGCGCTCTGTTCAGTACATAAGACTGGTGAAATCTCGACAGATATTTATGAATATTTATGTTCGAAAATAAAATAATTATAATTATCGTCGAACATAGACAGTCGTATGCAACTCGCCTATAATGGTAATTAAGACACTCGTATGGAAATTATAAAACAAGCAAAATTTATAAACATACTCGTGTCTTAATTATTGCCATTATAGGCTCGTTGCATAATGTACTATTAATTAATTAATTTATTTATTTTTTAATGATTTCTTCTTCTTCTTCTTCTTCTTCTTCTTCTTCCTCTTGACGTTTCGGCTAGCTATGGGCCACGTTAATTCAACTGCTCTCTTCCTCGAGCCCATTGGCTTTCTCGGCCAGTGAATTAAAACTCAGCAATTTTTTTGGGAAACCTTCATAGGGAGGTCTTGGCTGCTTGAGCTTTTAGTTATCGCAGTAAAGAGGCACAGGTGCGCATTATATAAAGGGAGGTAGCGCGCAGTTCGCTACTCCGCTGATGAGCCAGCTTAGTGTCCTATGCGATACCCAACACAAGACACGGCACAAACCTGGAAAAAATGCTGAGTTTTAATTTACTGGCCATGAAAGCCAAAATACCAATTATTGATCAATTGTTTAGTCGGATTAATCGATATGCTTCGCTGGTTTCAATACGCTCTCAAAGAAGCAAAACAGACTTTTTTATTAATTAAAATATATTGTGTCATATGATTTTAAATTTAAATTTCTTTGTGAAAACTAGGCTAAATCAAAGTAGGCCTAGGCTCAAAAATGTTCCGCTCCTAAAGCGTAAACATTGAACTAGAATTTCAAATCTTTGATGAAAACTCTTTGTTTTCTTTTTTTGAAACCCTCCCAATTTTATTGATGTTTGTGCTTCCAATGTCACTGACCCTTATTTGGTTATTGTTAACATAAACAAGGAAGGGCATTTATATTTAGGCAAAGAGTAACTTTTATAGATTTCTATTCATCATTCCGAAAAAAGCGTAACACAACTTAAGCGATGAATTCTCATTTAAACTTCTTTCCTTATCTTGTGTCTACTAATTAATTTCCCCCTGGGACTCACATCTAGTGGGACATAGGTTGGCGACCACGGGACCCCAGCTGAGTCCGGCATTGCTTCCACTTACTTGTGCCTGGCTCCTCTCTGTCTTCTTTCCTGTCGACCTCCCTTGGTCAACTCTTGTTCCTTTCCGACCCCGACGGTCTTAGGGTATCCGAGGCCTAGGGAGTCTTTCACTTTCCCGCCTTAATTGGCCCGTGTCTCATCTTTCCTGATCCCTCGTTCTTCGAGGGGTCAGACCTCTTGTTTTCTTTTCATTATATATCCTTTTCTCTTTAAGTTTCCCGCACTGTTTTTGTTAATTGGCTCCCCGTGTATCTAAATTTCCTTTAGCGATGTTTTTTTTTTTTTTTGCCTTCTACACTTCATTTTGTAGGCATTTTCCATCTACGTTGCATTTTGTAGGTTTTTTCGATCTAAATTGCATTTTGCGAGTGTTTTCAACCTCAATTGCATTTTGCAAGGATTGACAATCTAAATTGCTTTTTAGTAAGTCTTTCAATATACGTAGGGGGCGGAACATTTGCGAGTATTTTGAATTTCAATTGCATTTTGTGTTTTCAACCTAAACTGCTTTTTGCAGGTAATTTCAACCTAAATTGCATTTTGTAGGGTGCGCATTTTGCAAGTATTTTGATTCTCAATTGCATTTTGTGGGTATTTTGAATTTCACTTGCATTTTGTAAGTATTTCGACTGTGCATTGCATTTTGTACGTATTTTGAACTTAACCTACATTTTGTGCGTATTTTTCAATCTATTCCTTTTGTGAGTATTTTCGTTCAAAATTCCCTTTTGTAAGTATTACCGCTCTCCATTTTGTGAGTAGTTTCAATCTGAGTTCCTTTTTGTAAGTATTTTCCTTCTCACTTAATTTTCGTTCTCGTTTCCACTTCATTGACATTTTCGCCATCACCCAGACCATTAGGGGCCGATAACCTAGATGTTAGGCCCCTTAAAACAACAATTATCATCATCATCATCATCATCATCTACTAATTAATTAATCTTTTTTAATAAGAAAAGTACGCTCAAGTGGAGCATTAATACACAAGACGAAACAACAATCACATTTTTTAAAGTCTTTGCTTATAATCTGTTATGGATTTTGTCCTCTTTGCACATATTATAAGGGGCAGTCAAATGAAAACGAGACGGACGATATAACGAACATGGCGCAGACATTGGTGAAGCAGGTAGGTGTGTGTATAGTAGTGCCCTCTATTGGGAAACAGGAAGAAACCACGTGAACGTCCGCCCCTGTGCCATTGGTTACGTCTCAAAACTCACGTGTCTCAAAACTCACGAGCTAAAAATAGTAACACATAGTATCAAAATTCACGACAATACACTAGTAGCTGAATGAACATTATAATAATAGTCTCAAAACTCACGAATCCGGAGAGCACACTGCCCTTCAGCCCATGTTTGTTCATCCAGTTTTAGAATGGGATTAGTTTGTATTGTACAGACGTCACAGTTACGCAGGTTATCAGACAAATTCTATGCCCATCCAACTACATGACCACGATGTCGCAAAGCCCCTAAAAGAATCAACAACAACATATTGATGAGAGAGGTGCCAATTACAAGAGGGCAAGCAGTTCTGGCTTCTAACAAAGGACCTTTTCCCAATGAACTGGCTTGGCAATGGCTACCTATAACCTTATAGGTGGCTATGGCTTGGTTCGTAGTTTTGAGACTGGCCCAGGTACAGAAACCGGTTAGAACCTACTTTTACTAGCTTGCCACGGTGGGTGAGTGGATAGCGTGTCGGTCTACTAACCCCAAGATTGCCGGTTCTCTCCTGGCAAAATACGACACGCATGTCATACGATGTTGGCATGTCAAAGAACCCATTTGAATTCAGTAGGCCGTGTTCATAATGGCAAAATTAATCTCGGGAGTTCCCGCCAACACAACGTTCCTAATTTCTCTACTAGAAAGCGCTATAGTGTTCAAGGAGCTTAGATATCTAACCTCCTTGACTTTCATAGTGATTCAGGGAACAACGAAATTCTACATGCAAGCTACCCTCTGGGTGCCAAATTACAAAGCTTGCACCCGGCACCCGAAGCCATACGATATTATTATTATTATTACCTACTTTTACTAACCGACATCTTGAAATTCGTGAATTTTGAGACTCGTAAGTTTTAAGACTCGTGAGTTTTGAGACTACACTGTGCCATTGGTCTGTTCAAAGCTGCGGTTTCCTCCAGTAGCGGTACCGCTTTCCAGCGGCCGTAATATGTCGGCGAATGACGTCACAAAAACGTTCCGCATAGAAACCAAGGCGAGAAGCATTGACTACCACCGTCACATAAAGTTGCGGTAGCGTCATTCATATGATGGTGGTGAGCAAACAGTTCGTAAACGTTTTTGTACGGTGTACGGTGTGTGCTGAAAGTAGTGAATTATATACTGTGCCCGTTTGGACCGAGATCCAACGACCACATTTTGTAAAATACCGAAATCAGATCAGCACGAGAAAATATATCTCAGGGTCTATCTAGGTGAATACTTGGGTCTAATCTGGCATCCCTGATCTCAGTAATTCACAAGTAAGGTAAGGTGAGAAATTATTTTTGAACTAGCACATTCCTTAAAATTCTCAATTTGTTTATAAATAAAAATATGATTCAACTGGTAAAAACCCTCAACAAAGATAAAAACACATCACACATAAGAAATCAACGGTCCCTATAATATTATTAGAATTGTCGTAGATGTGATAATCAGAAAAATTAATTAGTCCATTCTGATATCCATAAAAAAAAATCAAAAAGAATATTTACACTCGGTAATCACTGTTCAATAAAGAGTTCTGAGTGATCCCTACTATTTACACGTTCGTAGTTCACTTTACAAAGATTGCAATTTGATTTTTATCAAATATTCGTAGCAAAAATTTCTCAAAATAAATAGTCACTTGATACATTCAGTGTTATTCCAAAATTAAACTTATTTGGAAAATGATCATATCACTGATTCGTTTTTTCATAACAACATCAATACTCGACTAACATAAAGTCGAATGTTAATAATTGTTCATAAAAAAAATTTCAAATTCAAAAATACAAAATTTGTTCAAAAACTTTTCATAATATTTTGAAAATTCAACTTTCTTCTTTTATCACTTTCATTTGTTTAAATGTCATAAACGATTTTAAATTATTCTCATATGTTATTAACATTACAACAATTTTTGTGTAAACAATGTTGTTATTTCTATCCACCATCAGCGGATTAAATCATCTAACTCTTCACCAAATTTTTATGTTAACAAAATTTTCTATCACCAAACTTTTCGTATAATCTCACAAAAAAATTAATTAAAAAATATTATTATTATTAACTAATTAATTTCAAACTTTCCCTTCACTTTATTTATAACAAGTTTTCTCAACCTCTCACATGATGAATATTTTATTTGCTCATTTCCAATGTTATTATTATTGTTATTCAAAAATAAAAATCATTAATTATTTATTTTTATTCATTTGCACTTTTCATCTTATTTTTTTTTCTCCTCGGTCTGGTTCAACAAATCTAAATTTAAGTTCTTCAATTATTTATTTAGGCTTTCCATTTGAATTTTGAGTTGATCCAGAAAAAAAAAAATATTTGGATTAACAGAATAGTGAAATCTGACAAGAATATGGGGCGGTCCTCATCGCCTAACCCTTCTTTTACAAATATAGCCCACAGGCTCTTCAAACATCCGCACATCCTTCTGTGCCCACAACTACGGGAATAAAACCCACTTTTGGATGACCCCCTAGGCCTCCACAACTTTAAGTGTCGCCAAACGCACACTAAAATCATCACCAGAATATTCTGCACACAGCATCATATTACTATTTTTTTTATTTTTTTATTTTTTTACATATTACATTATTTTCTTGTAATATTCTGTCAATTACTAGACTGTGGTTCTTCAGTATTATTTTACCAATTAAATAAATACTGGTCAATATCTCCTTGCCTCACATTTACATAAATTCTCCCTATTTGATACATTAAATACCTGCCGTTCCCTTCTTTTTTATCTGAATATTTTCTTTTCTTTCTTTCTTTTAAGTGGTTTTGAAAAAAATAATTCTGAGCTCAAAAATCTAATACTTTATTCTCTTCATCCAAAAACTCATTTAAATTTATTTAAACTTCCAAGCAAAGTTATTTAATTTAATTCCTTCCAACTAATTAAATTCATCCACAAATTATTATTATCATCATCATCATCACCACAAAAAATATTTAAGCATCATCAATGTCAAATGATTTATCGCCCTATTCTTTTAAATAAATAAATATTTCTCATCTTTGAATTATTGTTATCAACGTCTCCTATTAATTTTTATTTAATGCATTAATTATTTAATCACAATAAACAATTAACAAAATTTAATTTAATTCCTAATGTTCGGTATTATCACTCCCTAATTATTTATAACTTTAAATAGCGTTGTTATTATTTATAAATATTATTAACTTATTCACTTCACACTTTATTATTATTATATTATTATTATTAACTCATTCACTTCACACTCTATTATTATTATTATTATTAAATAAATCAAATTATTTAAATAATCCAAGCCTCAATTACTTCTGTTCTCATGATCAGAATTAACGAAAAATATTTATATCCCTTGGAATAATCGAAATATTTCATGTCGAAACATGAAGTAATGCCTGTCCTAACAAAAATCTTAGATCGAAAAATAAATTGTCAGACAGCAGTTCCATTTGTCATCCAGACAAATACAATCGAAGATCTAGCTAATATCTAGCTATGGTGAAAAATGTGTGTTGATTTCTGATCGTGACTGTTCAATAATATGGAATTCTCTAATACTACTGGTTAGTGGATAGTACATGAAATGGTTGTCTTACTTCATTCTTGATGTAGATGACGGGTGTGTCCTGCGGTGTACACTATTCCCACAGTGTCTTCCCATGGCCATCTACCGTATCCAAATACCTCGTTCGTCTCCATGTCCTTCCAGTCATACGAGTAGTTTTAGCGGCGCATGATGATGTTCGCAGTCATCCGTTCGAAATAACTCCCGTTATCACTAGTACCGTGTAACATGACAAAAAGTTGCTCAGTCATAGACTGGTAACTTCTCCTGATGAATTCGAAGTGCCTGATGTATAGTCACCACAAGAAATACATCAAGAAATAGGCTAACTTCTGCGAATGGTTTCGACACTACCATCACCTGACTATAGAATAAGTGACCCGAAAGTCAGTGAATATTCTAAGTCCATTCGTTGCCAAAAGTTAAGTTCGTTCACTTGAACAAAAACTAAGTCGTGCTGATCACTGGTACGGCGACTAAGTCCTCCGACCGTCAGAATCTCGGCGTGTATACTGTCACTTTTACGTAGCGTAGATCCGAACATAAGCAAATGCTTTGAAGATATGATGACTCTCTGCTCAGCAACGTGGCCTTTTATAGTTCAGCGAGACATTGTTCGAGAACATTCCATCTCGTATCTCGGCTTCTACTGGACCGATTTTAATGCTTAATAGCTCAAAATCCTCCTCTTGTTATAGCCAGGAAAGTGTGCTGATTTCCTAGCGTCCACCTCTTCTCCTTAAGGTAATTCTAAAAAAAATATTTCTCATGACGTATTCAGGCTCCACGTCATAATCTCGCGTCATTCGCCCCTGCGATGTATGCTTCCCTCAGCACTCTTGAGTCTCCTCCGCGCGTTATTCAAATCATCCATTCCTTCAACCTCTTCAACTAACGATTCCCGGTCATTGCATGTGAGATTTTCGAAGTGAAATGCCATGTCCTGTGGTTCGGATTCCACGTAAAAAGGAGGTCCCATGGCTCATGATCTCGAGTTTAAATGTCACGTTAAACTACAAGCTTCCTTCCTTCCTTCTTCAACTAACAACTCCTCTTTCCAAAATAAGAATGTCAACAATGTCACGGACGTGTGAACGATCCGGGTATAATACATAGACTGATAAGATGATATAAGGTGAGTTGGGGTATGTGCATACCGTAACAAGTAGTTCCGTGAAGAACTATACAGCCTATTTTCATATATCCTACTTATGTTAATTGCCACTATCAACATACACAATTTCAGTTTGATTGCTGTAATAGATTCGTAGATATTGAGAACCGACTAAATATTTCGGATGGTCGCCATGTTGGATTTTATATACGTAGGTCCTAGAGTTATGTACTGTTACATGCAGATTATTCTGAACGTGTAGTATTCAAACTTCAATCGCATAATTAGGACACAAGAAAAAACAAGGAGATTTTAAAATTTTTCACAGCTGCCATCTTGAGGTTATGGAAACAATTTAAATAAATTAGATGCCAGTGGATTAACATTCGTATAAGGATTTACTGTACCAAGTTTCACTGCACGCTGATGGTTAATTTGCGAGAAACGTCCATGTGAATATTGATAATTCGCGTCACCGCCATTTTGGATTTGTGATCACCAGGTTATTTAAAGTCCTATAGGTGAACTTAAGTTCATCGCCCCTATGAACATTAAAAAATGCAGTTTGATAACTGAAATAGATTCGTAGATATTCAGTATCGTCTAAGTATTTCGGATGGTCGCCATGTTGGATTGTTAAATGTATAGGCCATAGAGTCTTGTACCATTAAAGGAAAATTATTGCGTAGGTTCATTATTCAAACTTTCACTTCGATCGCATGACTACATCACAATAAATAAAATCTTAATTTTAAAATTCGCACTGCCGCCATCTTGAGGTTATGTAAACAATTGAACTAAATTAGATACCAGTGGATTACAATGCGTATAAATATTTCCTGTGCCAGGTTTCAGTGCGCTTGGAAAATTAAATCGCGAGAAAGGTCTATTTAAAATTTTCAAATTCGCTAGGCCGCCATGTTCGTTTTGTAGTTAACCGGTTTTTGAAAGTCTTATAGATGGACTTCCAGTAGTGCCTTTTATCTCCGTACAAAATTTCAGGGTTTTACCGCTAATAGTTTCAGAGATATAGAATGCCGGTGAAATACTTCGC
This sequence comes from Meconema thalassinum, assembly GCA_946902985.2. Lineage (NCBI taxonomy): Eukaryota > Metazoa > Arthropoda > Insecta > Orthoptera > Tettigoniidae > Meconema > Meconema thalassinum. The sequence goes on from OX336395.1 coordinate 173,597,885, forward strand.
ACATCCGCCATCTTGTGATTATGTAAACAATTGAACGAAGTTAGATGTCGGTGCATTACAATGTATATAAACATATACTGTACCAAGTTTCATTGCGTTTGGTTGGTCAAATCGCGAGAAACGTCTATTTAAAAGTCGCAAATTCGCTTGGCCGCCATGTTGGTTTTGTAGTTACCAGGTTTTCAAAAGTCACATAAGTGAACTTATAGTAGTTCCCTCTATCACCATAGAAAATGACAGGGTAATATCGGTAATAGTTTCGGAGATATTGAATGCTGGTGAAATATTTCGCACAACCGCCATGTTGGATTGGTGAGTCCTAACAAAATTTGAAGGGCACGGTCGAGGTCGCCGGGAATAGTGCTATGAACTTTCCGAGTTTCATTGAAATCGCTCCAGCGGTTTAGATTTTATTAGGGGGACACACACACACGAATCACACACACACACACACACGCACACACACACGGACAAAAGGTGATCTCATAAGCCTATTTTTTCAAAATTGAAAATAGGCTAAAAATGGAAGTGCAACTTAGAATTTTTAAATGCATCTAAACTAATTGCAATACCAAAACAAGACTTCTTCTGCATATTGACTGGTTAATTGTGTGTGAGTACAGCATCTTGAATGTATGCTTCGAGAATGTACGAGGCACGTTCAGAAAGTAAGTTCCGTTTGGTAATAAAATAAAATTGTGTACAGATACAGAAAAATTATTTATTGCACAACATTCTACACCTCTTAAACTACTTTTCCACATAACTGCCGAACTTTTGCAGGCATTTGTCATAGCGTGGCACACGTTTTTGGATACCTTCTTCATAGAAGTTTGCCGCCGACCCGTAAACGAGAGTGAAGACTCCCCTGTAAGATATACTACTGTTTGGCCACCACTGTTAGGCAAATTGCGTATGTGGTCCTAAACATACGCCGTTCTCCTGGTAAGCACGCAATTTGCCTAACAGTGATAGCCAAACGGTAGGATATATTACTGGGGAGTCTTCACCCTCGTTTACGGGTCGGCGGCAAACTTCTATGAAGAAGGTATCCAAAAACGTGTGCCACGCTATGACAAATGCCTGCAAAAGTTCGGCAGTTATGTGGAAAAGTAGTTTAAGAGGTGTAGAATGTTGTGCAATAAATAATTTTTCTGTATCTGTACACAATTTTATTTTATTACCAAACGGAACTTACTTTCTGAACGTGCTTCGTATATTCCATTAGGCTACGAAATTAAATATCACTATAATGTCCAGGGTACGCACTTGCCCCGTGATATGGGGCTAGTGCATTTCTAGCCTATATTCTTCCATTAGATGTACAAAACATAATTGTGGGGCAAGTCCGTGTTCTCTACTTATTAAGCTATTAGATGCATATTTCAGAATGTATAAAGTTATGTTTTCTATTAATATCTTCAACTTATTGTTAGTATGTTGGGGTGTGTAAGACGCAAAATTACAGCCATTGGAAAAACATCACAAGAATATGAAAATTAAAGACAAAAACTGGCGTTTACTTACATTTATTAGTAGGTAAGTTGCTTAGATTTCAAAAAAATGTATTAACTTATCAATAAGGAACGAACTTACCCCGGATACTTGTTCTGACGGGACAAGAGCAACCCCTCATGTTTTCGTAATTAGTTACGTGGTATTTCTACGATTAAATATGTTAATGAAAAGAGTATACTTTTAGCTTTTAAAGTTGCCATAAATTAAGTTATTACAATGAAAGATGGTCCAGATACAACGTGGATTCGGAAAGCACGGTGAACCCTGATGGTTGTCTGTTAGGTAGTCAGCCCGAAGGCTGGTTGGATCCTCAAAAAGTACCGCCGTTACGTTATGTGAGGAGATACCCACAAAAACCCAAGGCAGCGCTATTTTGAGGCGTTCTAGGCAAGAAGAGGAGTGAGGTAGTTTGCCATTGCTTTCCTCACTGAGTCAGAACAGTAGTCCTAACCCTATGAGTTGAACCTTTCACAGCATTCACAGGCACTGACTGTGCCCCGAATGCCATTACTAAGCACCACCCATACTTCAGTAGCTTCCATATAATCACAGCCATGAGTGAGACTGAGACATCGGTGAAAAGCCACCTTTTACTCTAGCCTGTGCCAACTGACAAATGCAAATGTACTGTATTCATCAAGAGATGGCAAACAGGCCAGACCCTGATGGTTAGTTGACAGCATTACTTTTGGAACTGGCCTATACATCTGCGTGTTAATCGATTTCACCCGCGACATCTAGTGCTAAACGAACGCAAGACAACTTCCCCTAACTCCCCAAGAGATGGCACAACGAGTTTCAAACGGACAATATATTATGGACCCGTGATGCACTTGCCCCAAAAATGCTCTTGCCCCAACTCACCTTGGAGTATGGAAGAAGAGGAAACATTAATAGATTTCGTAAAGAATCATGAGGCGTTGTATAATGTGAAGAGTAAACTTAAAAATACACATAGTTTTAATTCAGGGAATATTGGTCTTTTGTTTTTGTTGTTTAAGTACGTAATTCAGAACATAATCAAATAACACTGCTTTCAACCGAAAATATTCTCTGAATTAATCTTCATTTAGCGTAGCGGTCAACATGGTTAGCTGCCGCCCCGGAGGTCCTGGGTTCGATTCCTGGATCTGCCACGAAATTTGAAGAGTGGTAAGAGGACAGGAACGGTATCTACTCATCCTCGGGTGGTCCAAATGAGTAGAGGGGGTTCGTTTCCTACCTCAGCCATCCTCGAGGTGGTTTTCCGTGGTTTGCCACTTCGTCTTCGGGCAAATGCCATGATGGTCCCTACTGTAAGGCCACGGCTGCCTCCTTCCCTCTTCCTTGCCTATCCATCCCAATCTTCCCTTCCCTTCCTACCCCTCATGAGGCCCCTGTTCGCTTTGCAGGTGAGGCCGCCTGAGCGAAGTGCTGTTCACACCTCCCCAATTGTATCCAAACCGGCCAAGACGTGTTCCCAGCTCTAGGACACTGCCTGGAAAGGCGGTTGTGATGAGTTCCCTCGCTGAGTCCATGGGAACCACCTATCTGGAGGGCAAACTTTCCAATAATAATAATAATAATAATAATAATAATAATAATAATAATAATAATAATAATAATAATCTTCATTGCAGTGCAGATGACGGCGAACTAACATTTCATATGCCCCTTCTGTATGACGCCATGTCAAGATCATCCATTTCTTTGTGTGAATATGCCGTCACGACACACATTGATATAATTAGCTCTAACTTTACACCATTGTTCACCGTCAAGACGGTCCTCCATTTCTATACGTCATTCGCCGTCACATTACGGCCGCGGTTTCCTCCAGTAGCGGTACCGGTTTCTAGCGGCCGTAATGTGACGGCGAATGACGTACAGAAACTGGGGACCGTCGTGACGGTGAACAATGGTGTAAAGTTAGAGCTAATTAATGGTGTGTCTCGTGACGGCATGTTGTCATAAAGTTAAATAAGAAATGGATGATCTTGACATGGCGCTCGTAATTTTTTTGGAAGAAGAAGACTTATCCAAAGACGATATGGAACATTCGGGGGAAGTGGCATTTTTAAAAGGCGTCCTACACAAGGTGCATATGGAATTTAGTGCGCCGTCATCTGCGCTGCAGTGATGATAAATTCTGAGAATATTTTCGATTTACACCAGTGTTATTTGATTATGTTCTGAATTTCATAAAGGATGACAGAACTTCAGTGCCGTACAACAGAAACAAAAGACCAATATCTCCTAAACAGAAACTGGATGTATTTTAAGGTTACTCTTCACATTATACAATGCCTCTTCATTCTTTACGAAATCTATTAATGTTTCCTCTCCTTCCATACTCCAATATATCATCTTATCAGTCATTGTGTATAATTCAGTACTTCCAGCACACGCCGTACACCGTACAAAAACGGTGAACTGTTTGCTACCGTACTCACCACCGTTATATGAATGATGCCACTGCAACTGCATGTGACGGTAGTAGTCAACGCTCCCTAGAAAACCACTCGCCTCTGTTTCTATGCGGAACGTTTTTATGTCGTCATTCGCCGTCACATTACGGCCGTTAGAAAGCGGTACCGCTACTGGAGGAAACCGCAGCTTTAAGACGTTCTCGATGTGAGGTCAGTGAGTGGTGTGTGCGTCCGACATCATTACGGAAGCCGAGAAATAGGAACAGCGAGGTGTAGTGCGGTTTTTGATGATGATGATGATGATGATGATGATGATGATGATAATTGTTGCTTTAAGGGGCCTAATCTCTAGGTTATCGGCCCCTAATGGTTTGGGTGATAGTGAAAGATGAGATGAGAATGAAAACTAGAACAAATAATAACTACAAACTTACATAATAGAAGAAGAAATGGTAAACAAATAAAGGATCTGGCAAATAAAGGACAGGAAGAAAAGAAATGCCCTCAACCCTCGAAGAATGCGGATTGAGGGACTTGGAAGGAAGGGGAGCCATGAAAGGCAGATAGGAAAGGGGAAAGAGGAGAGGGCCCGCTCCAAGGTCAAAAGAAAAAGGTGGCAAAACGGACCTAGATGAGGAATTCCTCGGGGTCGCCAACTCCCAAACTCACCAGCCGTGAGCTCCTGAGGCTGTAGCACTATCCAGGGTGCACCAGAAAAGAAAAGAAAAGAAAAAGAAGGCTGACCCCTCACAGAAGGAGGGTATCAGGAAAGATGAGAGAAGGGCCAATTAAGGCGGAAAAGGAAGAGACTCCCTAGGTCTCGGATACCCTAATACCGTTGGGGTCGGAAGAGAACAAGAGTTGACCAAGTGAGGTCGACAGGAAAGAAGACGGAGAGGAGCCCGGCACAAGTAAGTGGAAGCAATGCCGGACTCAGGTGGGGCCCCGTGGTCACCAACCCACGTCTCACTATATGTGAACTCCTGGGTAGAGTGCGGTTTTTGACTGCGGAATGAGTAGTGTCAGGAAGTTAATCCATGGCCCCGGCGCCCTGAAGAAAGACATTCGTAGCCGTCTATTAGCTTCGGATGCAGAGGTGCACAACTGGGAACAATCATGGTTCCGGAAACAACCACAAATATTTTTCAAAAAAGGCATTGACCGTCTTGTCCCACAGTGGGATAAATGTATTAACAGTTATGGCGAGTACTTTTGAAATAACAGACAGTGTACCGGTGCTTACTTTCTTTCCATCTGTCTCGTTTTTATTTGACTGCATCTGTATTGTTTTCATTCGACTGTCCCTTATATAATGTGGTATTTCCCACATCTTTCTCCACATTGACATTCTTCGGAGCGTCTTCGGTGGTGTAGTTGGTAGCATGCTAAGCTTCTATGCCCAAGATCGCGGGTTCAAACCCGGCCGAAGTTGTCAGATTTTTTTAAGAGCGTTAAAAATCCCTCAGTATGCCTTCCTTCGGAGGGGAAGTAGAGCCGACGGTTCCATGTCATAGATTTATGGCATGAAAAAGAATCTTCGACTAACAACACCTATGGAAGCTAAAATTTGTAGGTTAGTTTGATAACGCTATATTAGTTTCAACGTTCGCCGCCAGGTCCTGACTGAGATTTAGTAGCCACGTCCGCAGCAAGGTGTCGTGGATGGTAGCATTTGGTAGCAAAAATAGGAACTTTTTGAAAAAATCAATCGTCTGCAGTCCTTCTACAGTCCGGACGTTTGTTTTAGACGATTGCCCTTGACCTTGAAGCCTGCGGGTGAGCCTACACACACTCTCACTCTCTCACCCTATCGCTTCACACTTGTCACCATCTATCTGATGTAATGGAATTCCAGACTTGAGCAGGCAGTACAGTCCACGTCGAAGTATTGTGTGACGCGGAAGTACACATTACGTAGTTACGAACAGAACGTCATTATATTTCCCAATGACTTACTTCACTAGTAGTGTGAGACAGCTTTGTCAATCATCGGACCGCTTGGGGCAGCTGATAACAACACAGATACTGCAGTAACTCGCCTCCAGGCTTCCATTAAGATTTTTCACTCATCTAAAACAAACGTCCGGCCTGTACCTGAATTACAGATAACACACACTAATAGTCATCACAATTAACACCGGTTATCAGACAAATTCTACACACACCCGAAGTACACGGGGCTACATGACCGCGTTGTAGCAGCCCCTAAACTGAGGAACCAACCAATCAACCAACATTCTTTGGTCGGTTCTTGGAATCTCTTGGTGTCGCATATGTTGTGATGGAATCCATGTATTGCGAGTATTGTTGCGACGTGTCTCTTGTTTTGGCACTCTTTTTTTTTTTCAGCTGTCATACACCATGGCTGTTGTGGTGTAGATATCCAGTCCTGTTGCCCTTTTCTTCTGGTCTCTGATATTGATCAGTTCCTGATAGGGTTCTGTGGATGGTAACCAATAGGTTATAAATGTAAATCAAAAATATTGGAATGCAGCCGGAAACAATCATAAACCACTATGGACATCAAATTGGCAGGTGAAAAGCAGAAGGAAGTAGGCGACATCTGTTACTTAGGAAGCAAAATAACCAGTGATGGACGAAGCAAAGAGGATATAAAAAGTAGGTTGGCTCAGACAAGGAAAGCATTTCTACAAAAAAGAAATCTGTTGACATTGAATATAGATTTAGGTATTAGGAAGTCATTTTTGAAAGCCCTTGTGTGGAGAGTGGCGCTCTATGGAAGTGAAACGTGGACTATAGGTGCAGCAGAAAAGAGGAGAATTGAGGCTTTTGAAATGTGGTGTTACAGGAGAATGATGAAGATCAGATGGGTAGATAGGGTTACAAATGAAGAGGTATTAAGACGAGTGGAAGAGGAGAGATGTTTCTGGCGACTGCTAATGAAGAGAAGGGATAGGTTGGTAGGACACATACTAAGACACTCAGGAATAGCAAGCTTAGTTATGGAAGGGTCGAGAACAAGAACTGTAGGGGTAGACCAAGGTTAGAATATGTTAAAGAGATTGCCTCGGATGTAGGGTGTGGTAGCTATGTAGAGATGAAACGATTAGCTCAGGACAGGGAGGCCTGGAGGGCTACATCAAACCAGTCGTGATGGCACTGTTGATAGATTCTTTGGTTAGCCGATTAATTGATGGGTCGGTTGATTTATCGATTAATCGTTTTCTATTAATTTTAAATTATTCGACGATTAAGAAACACTGTTTATTACCAGTTCTAACTGTCTCCAACTTACACCCCCAGGGGCTGGTTGGTAGGTTCCTTAGTTTAGGGCCTGCGACAACGCGGTCATGTAGCCCCGTGTACTTTGGGTGTGTGTAGAATTTGTCTGATAACCGGTGTTAATTGTGATGGCTGTATTAATGTGTGTTATCTGTGATTCAGGTAAGGACTGCAGACGATTATTTTTTTCAAGTAGTTCCTACTTTTGCTACCAAATGTTACCATCCACGACATCTATCTGCGGACGTGGCTACTAAATGCCATCGCAGTGAACATGATGGTTTGATGTAGCCCTCCATGCCTGGCGGTGAACATTGGAACTAATATAGCGTTATCAAACTAACCTACAAATTTTAGCTTGCACAAGTGTAGTTAGTTGTAGGTTCTTTTTCAGGCCATAAATCTATGACATGGGACCGCCGGCTTTACTTCCCCTCCAAAGGAAGGTATACTGAGGGATTTTTAACGCTCTGGAAACATAGGATGACTTCGGCCGGGTTTGAGCCCACGATCTTGGGCATAGAAGCTCAGCATGCTACCAACTTCACCACCAAAGCCACTGTCCCCCTCCCAGAGGCTCACAACTAGTGGGACATGGATTGGCGACCACGGGACCCTAGCTGAGTCCGGCATTGCTTCCACTTGGCCTACTAGTGCCGGGCTCCTCACTGTCACCTTTAATTTCAGCCTCCTTTGGCCAACTCTTGTTCTCTTCCGACCCTGACGGTATTAGGGTATCCGAGGCCTAGGGAGTCTTTCACTTTCCCGCGTTAATTGGCCCTTCACCCATCTTTCCTGATCCCTCATTCTTCAAGGGCTCAGACCTCTTGTCTTTCTTTTCCTGATATCTCCTTCCTTCTGCAGAAGACCCTAAAGGAGGCAGGATGTATGTAGCACCACTTCTGGTGCACCCTGGATAGTGCTGCAGCCTCAAGGGTGACTCCGAGGAATTCCTGAGCTGGGTCAAGTCCCCTCCCCCTTTTCCATTGCCTTTGGGGTGAAACTCTACTCTTTCCCTTTCCTTTCCGCCTTTCTTGGCTCTTCTTCCTTCCAAGTCCCTCAATTCTCATTCTTCGAGGGTTGAGGGAATTTCCTTTCCTTCTGTCTTTTATTTACATTCTTCTCCTTTTAGTCTCCCAAGTCCTCTTCTAGTTCGTAAGTTAGTAGTTAGTTTTATTTGTAGGGTTCATTTGATCATCTTTCATTTGCACTATCACCCAAACCATTAGGGGCCGATAACCTACATGTTAGGCCCCTTAAAACAACAATTATCATCATCATCCATCTTACAAATGCACTAAAAGGCGGAATATATGACCTTACGGCTAAGTGGAGATTTCACAAATGGGGATATTCGTCATTTGTCCAGCGCAGCTGTTACTATTCTGCAGCCAAGGTTAATTTATAAGTTTTAACTCGATGCAAACGTTATCCAAGTTTTCTCCAGAATCTACATGTCTATTTTGTCTGGCCATCCAGTTATTTTCACCGGCAGTATAGTTGGTAACCCTGGACAATTATTACAGCGTATGAGGCTGGTTTAATTGACGCTCACCGGGAAGCGGACCGGACCATAATGACGCGCCGCGCACTGTTTAAGTAATGACCATGATGACGTCATGTTTCACGACAATGATGCTCACGGAACCCACCATGTTTTTGTTTGGTTAGTGGGACCATCCGGTAACCCTACTTTAACTTGTTAATGGGTCCTTCATCTCATTCGCAACGGGCCACCTCGTGGTGTAGTGGCTAGCATCGTTGACTGTCACCCATGAGGTCAGGGTTATAGGCTACCTCGCGGTGTAGTGGCTAGCATCATTGGCTGTCACCCCTGTGTTCTGGATTATAGACCACCCCGTGGTGTAGTGGCTAGCATCATTGGCTGTCACCCCTGTGTTCTGGATTATAGACCACCCCGTGGTGTAATGACTAGCATTCTTGGCTGTCGCCCCTGAGTTCTGGATTATAGACCACCCCGTGGTGTAATGACTAGCATTCTTGGCTGTCACCCCTGTGTTCTGGATTATAGACCACCCCGTGGTGTAGTGGCTAGCATCATTGGCTGTCACCCCTGTGTTCTGGATTATAGACCACCCCGTGGTGTAATGCCTAGCATTCTTGGCTGTCGCCCCTGAGTTCTGGATTATAGACCACCCCGTGGTGTAATGACTAGCATTCTTGGCTGTCACCCATGAGGTCAGGGTTATAGGCTACCTCGTGGTGTAGTGGCTAGCATCATTGGCTGTCACCCCTGTGTTCTGGATTACAGACCACCCCGTGGTGTAATGACTAGCATTCTTGGCTGTCGCCCCTGAGTTCTGGATTATAGACCACCCCGTGGTGTAATGACTAGCATTCTTGGCTGTCGCCCCTGAGTTCTGGGTTATAGACCCTCCCCGGGGTGTAATGACTAGCATTCTTGGCTGTCGCCCCTGAGTTCTGGGTTATAGACCCCCCCCGGGGGTGTAATGACTAACATTCTTGGCTGTCGCCCCTGAGTTCTGGGTTATAGACCCCCTCGTGGCGTAGTGACTAGTATTCTTGGCTGTCGCCCCTGAGTTTTGGGTTATAGACCCCCTCGTGTTGTAATGACTAGCATTCTTAGCTGTTGCCCCTGAGTTCTGGGTTATAGACCCCTCGTGGCGTAGTGACTAGCATTCTTGGCTGTCGCCCCTGAGTTCTGGGTTATAGACCCCCTCGTGGTGTAATGACTAACATTCTTGGCTGTCGCCCCTGAGTTCTGGGTTATAGACCCCCTCGTGGCGTAGTGACTAGCATTCTTGGCTGTCGCCCCTGAGTTCTGGGTTATAGACCCCCTCGTGGTGTAATGACTAGCATTCTTGGCTGTCGCCCCTGAGTTCTGGGTTATAGACCCCCTCGTGGTGTAATGACTAACATTCTTGGCTGTCGCCCCTGAGTTCTGGGTTATAGACCCCCTCGTGGCGTAGTGACTAGCATTCTTGGCTGTCGCCCCTGAGTTCTGGGTTATAGACCCCCTCGTGGCGTAGTGACTAGCATTCTTAGCTGTCGCCCCTGAGTTCTGGATTATAGACCACCCCGTGGTGTAATGACTAGCATTCTTGGCTGTCGTCCCTGAGTTCTGGGTTATAGACCCCCTCGTGGTGTAATGACTAGCATTCTTGGCTGTCGCCCCTGAGTTCTGGGTTATAGACCCCCTTGTGGTGTAATGACTAACATTCTTGGCTGTCGCCCCTGAGTTCTGGGTTATAGACCCCCCCGTGGTGTAATGACTAGCATTCTTGGCTGTCGCCCCTGAGTTCTGGGTTATAGACCCCCTCGTGGTGTAATGACTAACATTCTTGGCTGTCGCCCCTGAGTTCTGGGTTATAGACCCCCTCGTGGCGTAGTGACTAGCATTCTTGGCTGTCGCCCCTGAGTTCTGGGTTATAGACCCCCTCGTGGTGTAATGACTAGCATTCTTGGCTGTCGCCCCTGAGTTCTGGGTTATAGACCACCCCGTGGTGTAATGACTAGCATTCTTGGCTGTTGCCCCTGAGTTCTGGGTTATAGACCACCCCGTGGTGTAATGACTAGCATTCTTGGCTGTCGCCCCTGAGTTCTGGGTTATAGACCCCCTCGTGGTGTAATGACTAACATTCTTGGCTGTCGCCCCTGAGTTCTGGATTATAGACCACCCCGTGGTGTAATGACTAGCATTCTTGGCTGTCACCCCTGTGTTCTGGATTATAGACCACCCCGTGGTGTAGTGGCTAGCATCATTGGCTGTCACCCCTGTGTTCTGGATTATAGACCACCCCGTGGTGTAATGCCTAGCATTCTTGGCTGTCGCCCCTGAGTTCTGGATTATAGACCACCCCGTGGTGTAATGACTAGCATTCTTGGCTGTCACCCATGAGGTCAGGGTTATAGGCTACCTCGTGGTGTAATGACTAGCATTCTTGGCTGTCGCCCCTGAGTTCTGGATTATAGACCACCCCGTGGTGTAGTGGCTAGCATCATTGGCTGTCACCCCTGTGTTCTGGATTATAGACCACCCCGTGGTGTAATGACTAGCATTCTTGGCTGTCGCCCCTGAGTTCTGGATTATAGACCACCCCGTGGTGTAATGACTAGCATTCTTGGCTGTCACCCCTGTGTTCTGGATTATAGACCACCCCGTGGTGTAGTGGCTAGCATCATTGGCTGTCACCCCTGTGTTCTGGATTATAGACCACCCCGTGGTGTAATGCCTAGCATTCTTGGCTGTCGCCCCTGAGTTCTGGATTATAGACCACCCCGTGGTGTAATGACTAGCATTCTTGGCTGTCACCCATGAGGTCAGGGTTATAGGCTACCTCGTGGTGTAGTGGCTAGCATCATTGGCTGTCACCCCTGTGTTCTGGATTACAGACCACCCCGTGGTGTAATGACTAGCATTCTTGGCTGTCGCCCCTGAGTTCTGGATTATAGACCACCCCGTGGTGTAATGACTAGCATTCTTGGCTGTCGCCCCTGAGTTCTGGGTTATAGACCCTCCCCGGGGTGTAATGACTAGCATTCTTGGCTGTCGCCCCTGAGTTCTGGGTTATAGACCCCCCCCGGGGGTGTAATGACTAACATTCTTGGCTGTCGCCCCTGAGTTCTGGGTTATAGACCCCCTCGTGGCGTAGTGACTAGTATTCTTGGCTGTCGCCCCTGAGTTTTGGGTTATAGACCCCCTCGTGTTGTAATGACTAGCATTCTTAGCTGTTGCCCCTGAGTTCTGGGTTATAGACCCCTCGTGGCGTAGTGACTAGCATTCTTGGCTGTCGCCCCTGAGTTCTGGGTTATAGACCCCCTCGTGGTGTAATGACTAACATTCTTGGCTGTCGCCCCTGAGTTCTGGGTTATAGACCCCCTCGTGGCGTAGTGACTAGCATTCTTGGCTGTCGCCCCTGAGTTCTGGGTTATAGACCCCCTCGTGGTGTAATGACTAGCATTCTTGGCTGTCGCCCCTGAGTTCTGGGTTATAGACCCCCTCGTGGTGTAATGACTAACATTCTTGGCTGTCGCCCCTGAGTTCTGGGTTATAGACCCCCTCGTGGCGTAGTGACTAGCATTCTTGGCTGTCGCCCCTGAGTTCTGGGTTATAGACCCCCTCGTGGCGTAGTGACTAGCATTCTTAGCTGTCGCCCCTGAGTTCTGGATTATAGACCACCCCGTGGTGTAATGACTAGCATTCTTGGCTGTCGTCCCTGAGTTCTGGGTTATAGACCCCCTCGTGGTGTAATGACTAGCATTCTTGGCTGTCGCCCCTGAGTTCTGGGTTATAGACCCCCTTGTGGTGTAATGACTAACATTCTTGGCTGTCGCCCCTGAGTTCTGGGTTATAGACCCCCCCGTGGTGTAATGACTAGCATTCTTGGCTGTCGCCCCTGAGTTCTGGGTTATAGACCCCCTCGTGGTGTAATGACTAACATTCTTGGCTGTCGCCCCTGAGTTCTGGGTTATAGACCCCCTCGTGGCGTAGTGACTAGCATTCTTGGCTGTCGCCCCTGAGTTCTGGGTTATAGACCCCCTCGTGGTGTAATGACTAGCATTCTTGGCTGTCGCCCCTGAGTTCTGGGTTATAGACCACCCCGTGGTGTAATGACTAGCATTCTTGGCTGTTGCCCCTGAGTTCTGGGTTATAGACCACCCCGTGGTGTAATGACTAGCATTCTTGGCTGTCGCCCCTGAGTTCTGGGTTATAGACCCCCTCGTGGTGTAATGACTAACATTCTTGGCTGTCGCCCCTGAGTTCTGGGTTATAGACCCCCTCGTGGAGTAGTGACTAGCATTCTTAGCTGTCGCCCCTGAGTTCTGAATTATAGACCACCCCGTGGTGTAATAACAAACATTCTTGGCTGTCGCGCCTGAGTTCTGGGTTATGGACCACCCCGTGGTGTAATGACTAGCATTCTTGGCTGTCGCCTCTGAGGTCTGGGTTATAGACCCCCTCCTCGTGGTGTAATGACTAGCATTCTTGGCTGTTGCCTCTGAGGTCTGGGTTATAGACCCCCTCGTGGTGTAATCACTAGCATTCTTGGCTGTTGCCCCTGAGTTCTGAGTTATAGACCACCCCGTGGTGTAATGACTAGCATTCTTGGCTGTTGCCCCTGAGTTCTGGGTTATAGACCACCCCGTGGTGTAATGACTAGCATTCTTGGCTGTCGCCCCTGAGTTCTGGGTTATAGACCCCCTCGTGGTGTAATGACTAACATTCTTGGCTGTCGCCCCTGAGTTCTGGGTTATAGACCCCCTCGTGGAGTAGTGACTAGCATTCTTAGCTGTCGCCCCTGAGTTCTGAATTATAGACCACCCCGTGGTGTAATAACTAACATTCTTGGCTGTCGCGCCTGAGTTCTGGGTTATAGACCACCCCGTGGTGTAATGACTAGCATTCTTGGCTGTCGCCTCTGAGGTCTGGGTTATAGACCCCCTCCTCGTGGTGTAATGACTAGCATTCTTGGCTGTCGCCTCTGAGGTCTGGGTTATAGACCCCCTCGTGGTGTAATCACTAGCATTCTTGGCTGTCGCCCCTGAGTTCTGGGTTATAGACCCCGTCGTGGTGTAATGACTAACATTCTTGGCTGTCGCCCCTGAGTTCTGGGTTATAGACCCCCTCGTGGTGTAATGACTAGCATTCTTGGCTGTCGTCCCTGAGTTCTGGGTTATAGACCCCCTCGTGGTGTAATGACTAGCATTCTTAGCTGTCGCCCCTTAGTTCTGGGTTATAGACCCCCTCGTGGTGTAATGACTAACATTCTTGGCTGTCGCCCCTGAGTTCTGGGTTATAGACCCCCTCGTGGTGTAATGACTAGCATTCTTGGCTGTCGCCCCTGAGTTCTGGATTATAGACCACCCCGTGGTGTAATGAGTAACATTCTTGGCTGTCGCGCCTGAGTTCTGGGTTATAGACCCCCTCGTGGTGTAATGACTAGCATTCTTGGCTGTCGCCCCTGAGTTCTGGGTTATAGACCCCCTCGTGGTGTAATGACTAGCATTCTTGGCTGTCGCCCCTGAGTTCTGGGTTATAGACCCCCTCGTGGTGTAATGACTAGCATTCTTGGCTGTCGCCCCTGAGTTCTGGGTTATAGACCCCCTCGTGGTGTAATGACTAGCATTCTTAGCTGTCGCCCCTTAGTTCTGGGTTATAGACCCCCCCGTGGTGTAATGACTAACATTCTTGGCTGTCGCCCCTGAGTTCTGGGTTATAGACCCCTCGTGGTGTAATGACTAGCATTCTTGGCTGTCGCCCCTGAGTTCTGGATTATAGACCACCCCGTGGTGTAATGACTAACATTCTTGGCTGTCGCGCCTGAGTTCTGGGTTATAGACCCCCTCGTGGTGTAATGACTAGCATTCTTGGCTGTCGCCCCTGAGTTCTGGGTTATAGACCCCCTCGTGGTGTAATGACTAGCATTCTTGGCTGTCGCCCCTGAGTTCTGGGTTATAGACCCCCTCGTGTTGTAATGACTAGCATTCTTGGCTGTCGCCCCTGAGTTCTGGGTTATAGACCCCCTTGTGGTGTAATGACTAACATTCTTGGCTGTCGCCCCTGAGTTCTGGGTTATAGACCACCCCGTGGTGTAATGACTAGCATTCTTGGCTGTCGCCCCTGAGTTCTGGGTTATAGACCCCCTCGTGGTGTAATGACTAGCATTATTAGCTGTCGCCCCTGAGTTCTGGGTTATAGACCACCCCGTGGTGTAATGACTAGCATTATTAGCTATCACCCCTGAGTCTGGGTTATAGACCACCTCGTGGTCTAATGACTAGCATTCATGGCTGTCGCCCCTGAGTTCTGGGATATACAGTAGACCCCCTCGTGGTGTAATGACTAGCATTCTTAGCTATCACCCCTGAGAACCGGATTATAGACCACATAATGGTATAGTGACTAGCATTCTTAGCAGTCAACCCTGAGTTCCGGGTTATACACCATCTGGTGGTGTAGTGACTAGCATTCTTAGCTGTCACCCCTGAGTTCTGGGTTATAGACGACCTCGTGGTCTAATGACTAGCATTATTAGCTGTCACCCCTGAGTCTGGGTTATAGACCCCCTCCTGGTGTAGTGACTAGCATTCTTGGCTGTCACCCATGAGTTCTGGGTTATAGACCCCCTCGTGGTGTAATGACTAGCATTCTTGGCTGTCGCCCCTGAGTTCTGGGTTATAGACGACCTCGTGGTCTAATGACTAGCATTATTAGCTGTCACCCCTGAGTCTGGGTTATAGACCCCCTCGTGGTGTAGTGACTAGCATTCTTGGCTGTCACCTCTGAGTCTGGGTTATAGACCCCCTCGTGGTCTAATGACTAGCATTATTAGCTGTCACCCCTGAGTCTGGGTTATAGACCCCCTCGTGGTGTAGTGACTAGCATTCTTAGCTGTCACCCCTGAGTTCTGGGTTATAGACCCCCTTGTGGTGTAATGACTAACATTCTTGGCTGTCGCCCCTGAGTTCTGGGTTATAGACCACCCCGTGGTGTAATGACTAGCATTCTTGGCTGTCACCCCTGAGTCTGGGTTATAGACCCCCTCGTGGTCTAATGACTAGCATTATTAGCTGTCACCCCTGAGTCTGGGTTATAGACCCCCTCGTGGTGTAGTGACTAGCATTCTTAGCTGTCACCCCTGAGTTCTGGGTTATAGACGACCTCGTGGTCTAATGACTAGCATTCTTAGCTGTCACCCCTGAGTTCTGGGTTATAGACCACCCCGTGGTGTAATGACTAGCATTATTAGCTGTCACCCCTGAGTCTGGGTTATAGACCCCCTCGTGGTGTAGTGACTAGCATTCTTGGCTGTCACCCATGAGTTCTGGGTCACAGCCGTCTCCTTCCCAATTCTAGACCCATCTGAAAATAATGTAATAATATCGTACGGCCTCGGTGCTGGGTGCAAGCTTTGTTAATTGACGCTCAGAAGTCAGCTTGCCTGTCGAATTTTGTCGTTCCTTGGAACGCTATGAAAGCCAAGGAGGTTACTGTACATATATAAGCTCCTTGACACTATAGCGCTTTCTAGTAGAGGATGGAGGAACTTTTGCGTTGGCGGAAAATCCCAAGATTAATATTGCCATTTTGGACACGGCCTACTGGATTCAAATGGGTTCTTTTACATGCCAGCAACGTATGACATGCGTATCGTGATTTTCGTCCCTAACCATGGCCAGGAGCGAACTTGCAAGCTTGGGGGTTGGTAGCCCGACACGATAACCACTCTCGCGCCGTGGCAAGCATCTGCAAATGAAAATCAAAAAAAAAGCTTGTGGTTTAACGTGATTGTTAATCTCGCGATCATGCGCCACGGGACCTACTTTTTACGTGGTATCCGAGCCACATGACAAGGCATTTCATTTCGAAAATCTCACATGCATTGACCGGGAATCGAACCCGGTCCACCTTGGTGAGAGGCATACAGCTTGACCGCTGCGCCAATACGCTCCCACCCCCAGGGATGGAATGAATGAAGCCCCCAACTAGCAGCGAGGATATGGACTGTGCCGGCTGCCGAAGTCTGTCGCGGTCCTCTGAGGCAATGATTAAATTAATGACAGATGAAATGAAATGAGAGCGGAGAGTGTTGCTGGAATGACTTTTTTTTAATACAGAAAACCCGGAGAAAAACCTGTCTGCCTCCGTTTTGACCAGCACAGATCTCACATGGAGTGACCGGGATTTGAACCGGGTGCTGCCGCCTAATCCACGGAGGCTTAAGCATCTGCAAATACAAACACTAATGTAACCAGCACAATATCAAAGACATATTCTAAGCGTGGCTAAATGACGCCCGTAGCAACATAAATAACGTGTCATCCTTCTCACAAGTACGGTCGGTATCTTATCAACCATAACCGGTTCTATTTTACTCCAAGCTGATCGTTACAGACGATTACTCTGGAACTGATTTAAAAAAAAAATTGGTAAATTCCACTTCACGGCGGAAGTCTTGCTATCATAATATGAATAGTATTAGTACGTTCTCACGGTTTCCACAACGACTAATCGCTCAAACTGTCACAAATTATCACAAACAATTCATCTAAATGAGGCCATCACTCCTTTCCTTTTCGGCGATTGAACGAGGCTCGAGCAATGACAGCACATTAATATTATTACACAGACGTAATATTGTCTACTATTTCTTCCTGGAAGGGAAATTTATTTTGTTTGTTTTCAATTCATTTTAACTTAGAGGCTTGGGCCTCCTTGGTCGTCAGTCGCGTGTATATTTATTTTTATTTTGTCGATTTACCCTCTAGATTGGTGTTTTCCACGGACTCAGCGATGGAACTCACCACTACCGCCACTACGGGCAGTGTCTTGGACATCTGGTCGGGGTGGACACAACTGGGGAGATGTGACTAGCACTTCGCCCGGGCGGCCTCACCTGCAAAGCGAACAGGGGCCTCATGATGGATGGGAAGGGAGGGGAAGATTGGGATGGAGAGGCAAGGAAGAGGGAAGGAGATGGCCGTGGCCTTACAGGAGGTGCAATCCCGGCATTTTGCCCGAAGACGAAGTGGGAAACCACGGAAAACCACTTCGGGAATGGCTGAGGTGGGAATCGAACCCTCTCTACTCATTTGGACGGCCCGAGGCTGAGTAGACCCCGTTCCAGTCCTCATACCACTTTTCAAATTTCGTGGCAGAGCCGGGAATCGAACCCAGGACCTCCGGGCCGGCAGCTAACCATGCTGACCGCTACGCTACGGAGGCGACGCGACGTGCATATAAGTGATCAAATTAATATTATTTTGAATAGATATTTACTGTTCCAATTTATCAACCTTAATGAAATGTTTAACCCTGGAGCGTGATGGCGCAGTGGCTTAGCTGCTCGTCTTTCACCCGGACGACCGGGGTTCGAATCCCGGTGACAGCGGGGTGGAATTTTCACCTGGAAAAATCACGTGGTGTCAGGAAGGGCATCCGGTCTTAAATCCCCGGCCAAAACCTAAATGAGCCTGGTTGGCTCCGGTGACCCCAATTAATTGGGAAAAGCCGAAGAATAAGAAGAAGAAGAAAAATGAAATGTTTAACCCCATATTAACTTGCCACGGTGGGTGAGTGGTTATCGTAGCGGCATCGTAGTATGCTGAACTGCTGTGCCCAAGATAGCGGGTTCAAACCCGGCCGAAGTCGTCGGATTATTTAAGAGCGTTATAATCCTTCAGTATGCCTTCCTTCGGAGGGGAAGTAAAGCCGGCGGTCCCATGTCATAGATTTATGGCATGTAAAAGATCCTTCCACAGACTAAACTTGTGTGAAGCTAAATTTCTAGGTTATATTTCATTGGAACGCTCTATCAAAGTTCCAACGTTCACCACTAGGTATCAGTGACATCTGGTTGCAAAATTTGGAACTACTTAAAATTGAACGGAACTTGTAGCTCACCCTATGGGTGTCCGCTTGAAGCAGCTACAACCTCTGGCAAGCCGAACATGTCCTCGGACACTCCCGGCACTAAAAGCCATACGATAAATAAATAAGTGGTTATCGTGTCGGACTGCCAACCCCAAGGTTGTAGGTTCGCTCCTGGTCGTGGTAAGTGATTTTTGAAAGAAGACAAAAACACGATATGCATGTCATACGATCTTGGCATGTTAAAGAACCCATTTGAATCCAGTAGGCCGTGTTCATAATGGCAAAATCTATCTCGGGAAAGTTCCTCCATTCTCTACTAGAAAGCGCTATAGTGTCAAGGAGCTTAGATATCTAACCTCCTTGACTTTCATAGCGCTCCAAGGAACGATAAAATTTGACATGCACGCTGCCCTATGGGCGTCAATTAATAAAGCTTGCACTCAGCATCTGAGGCCATACGATATTATAATTATGATAACCTTATTTTAAGATGTTTTCTTTATCGTCACTGTCCCACGCTCGGCAAATCGTGCACCACGGCCGTGATGGCAGCTGCAGCAAGTCCGGGAATCGGTGGTTCGAATTGCTGTGCTGACAGCGGTTATCCTGACCGTAGTTTTTCCCTGGGTTTTTCCACACTCGCTTCACGCAAATGCCGGGATAGTACCTTATTTCAAGTCCCGGAGCACCTACCTCATTCCTGTCCCTAATACAGTCATCACGTAAACGTGGCGCAGCGGTAACGCTCTCGCCCCCTGTTTCCAAGGTTGCAGGATCGAATCTTGGCGCAGTCAATTGGCATTTGAGGGTGCGCAAATGCAAGCGAGCCGTGTCAGAAGATTTTTTTGGCACGTTAAAGATCCCCTTCGGGGCAATTGTGCACCCCGGCGTCTCTAAAATCCGCAGAAGTAAAAAGGAAGAAGGAAGATTGTAGTTTTACGTGACCGTGAATCTCATGATTATGAGCCACGGGACCTCGGTTTTATGTGGAATCCGAACCACAGGACATGGCATTTCACTTCGAAAATCTCACATGCATTGACCGGGAATCGGACCCAGTCCACCTTGGTGAGAGGCCAACAGCTAGACCGCTGCGCCACCATGCCCCTCTGTTATGGAGAGAGGAAGCCTCCGTGGCTTAGGCAGCAGCACGCCGGCTTCTCACCGCTGGGTCCGTGCTTCAAATCCCGGTCACTCTATGTAAGATTTGTGCTGGACAAAAGCAGAGGCAGACAAGGTTTTCTCCGGGAACTCCGGTTTTCCCTGTAAAAAATGTAATTCCAGCAACACTCTCCACTATCATTTCATTTCTTCTGTCATTCATTTAATCATTGCCTCCGAGGAGTGCGACAGACTTTGGCAGTCGGCACAGTTCATATTCTCGCCGCTAGATGGGGGCTTCATTCATTCCATCCCTGAACCGGTCGGTCGACTGGAAGCATGCTGTGGATTTTCATTAAGGAGAGAGACGACTAAGGCCTCGTCTACACCGGCAGATTTGTTTGCAGACTGTATGCAAACTATTTGAAAACTGTATGAAGACTGTAAGTATACTACTTTGGAAACAGTCTGCAAACAGTCTCCATTCAAGTCTGCATACAGTCTGCAGACTGTTTAGAAACATTGTATCCGATACAAATACTCGTATATTACTTGGTTTGCGTCCACACCAGAATTAGACTTCTAGTCCACACAGTCAGTTCTTCTAGCAATGCCGAGTGAAGAAGACGTACTTTTGGCTTTTGCATGTTTTGTATTGCTTAATTATGGGTCTACTCTACCAAGGACGGGTATGAAACTCTTCAATTAATTTGATTGTCTGTTCCTGATTTCAAGAAGTCATTTTGGGACTATCACCAAGAGCACAGTTTTCCTATCACATTTTAAAACTAAAAACTAAATATCTACTTTTGCCACGCACAATTCACGAACAATAAACTCAGCAGTATGACTCCATCCGCACTGTGATCCTCTCGAAAGGCAACTGGCTACTGGATGCGTCTTTGGTTTGTATCCGGTCTCCAGTTTTAAAACACGCCCCCACAGGAAGACTTGAGACAAAATACTTGTTTCTTGTATGCGGAAAACAGAAAACATTGTATCTTGTCTCTAGAAACACGAGATTTGTTTGTCATTTGTATATCAATTGTATGCAGACTGTTTGCAAACTGTATGCAGACTGTTTCCAAACATCACTCGAGTATGAAATGTGTCTCCCGATTGTATGTAGATTGTTTTCAAAAAGTCTGCAAACATCCCGCATACAAATGAGAAACATTTGGGAACAGTCTGCATACAATGTTTCTGTAAACAAAACTGCCGGCGTGGACGAGGCATAAGACCAAACAAAGAATTGTACCAGAAATCTGCAGGTGTGCTTGAACTGATGAAGAGGAGGTGATTACGGTTCTATGGACACCTCCTGAGAATGGATGACAACAGACTGATAAAAAGAAGTTTAGAATTTTTCAGGAAGAGAAAGACAGAGCTCAAAATATCGTTTCGAGAAGTGAGAACGGACCTGGACACGATATGGGTACAAGAAGACGACATAGCACATAGGGAGACATTTAGACGGGCGGGCATCAATTCCGCTCGGGAATTCCAGTCAGGTAGCCAGGGTTACCTCAATTTCACTCGGTCCTCCAAGGGACCCATAAATACGTTTTTCAACTCCACTCAGGCTTTGACAATGGGTCGGCAAAGGGGTTATCCCCAATGACGTAAACAAATGTCATAATCCTCCTGCTCGCATACCAAGGGCCGGGTCAAACACCTTATGCAGCGCATGAGTGAATTCTTGAATGCAGCTGATTTTTCCGTTCTAGGATGGACAACAGTATTTTCAGCATCCGCAGCTGATATCGAAAGTATTTTTTTAGGTACAAATTATACACCTATTATTATCTAAATTTAATTTAATAATGTCTGACTAGGTTAAAAAAACATACAAACAATTAATTATGCACATGTTAAAAACAATGTATAAAATTTGTAGAAAAGATAGAAAACTTGGCAGACTTATTTAAAAGAATATTATGATTAATTTTAAATCACTTAATATTGTTTTTGAGATATGTATATACTTGTTTTGGTTAAGTGCTCCAATGAGGGCGTAACATATGTAAATAAATAAATAAATAAATAAATCACTTGTATTTTCTGCCATATAAGTTATAATGTGACAAACACTTAATACCTGATTTAACGAATGAGCGGACTTGACATCAGAGCGGTTGACCAATGATACAACAATGTCTTGCGCTGCAGAAGGTGTTTGACCCGGCCCTTGGTATGCGAGCAGGAGGGTTATGACAATTGGTTACATCATTGGGGATAACCCCTTTGCCGACCCATTGTCAAAGCCTGAGCGGAGTTGAGGAACTTATTTATGGGTCCCTTGGAGGACCGAGTGGAATTAAGGAAAATCGAGTGGAATTGATATTCTACCATTTAGACGACTTATTAAGGAGTGCAGAGGTTTCCAGGAGACGGGGAAGGAGCCAGTGGCAGAGAAAAGAACCTACACAGAAGAACAGAAGAGGGAAGTAGGGGAAAGGATGAGAAGATACTGACAGAGAAGGCAAACATAATGTAAAGCGTGGTCCATAGAGAGCCAAGACGAAAATAATAATAATAATAATAATAATAATAATTACTAGTGGACCCGTGCGAGAACTCTCGCATAATGGGATTGTGCGCCCCATGTGTACAGACTACCCGTCCGGCCCTAGTACCATGCGGCTGTACGCGACACAGTTCTGCCAGGGTCTATCGTCTTGTTTATTTGTTTAAAAGCACTTTCTTTATAAACAAATAAATATATTTCCGTTGACTTTTCAAGAAATGCAAGAATTTTCCTGTACTACTGTATTGAGACGGTTCGGAAGATTTGGGTACAAACCACACCTTATAACTCCCTCTGGTTTAGGGGCAGATGACCTCGTAGTTCCGCCCCTTAAAACAACAATAACTATCTAACTAACTAACTCCCTTGGTTTAAGAGCTTGAGTTTTGTGAAACATACACTTTAGCGTATTACTTATAGCTTATAGATAATAAGATTATTATTAACTTACTAGCAACCCGATCCGGCTTCGCCCGGGAACAGTTATGAATGCATTACGTGATAAGCGCTTTTTTATGTCATAAACAACGACCAATATCCGTTTTACGTCTCGGCATGATGGGTTAAAATCACTGACTGGACTATTATTAATTATATTATCATGGAGATAACATGTGCAACGAATTCTTGTCAGACGTAATTTAAGAATGGCGAGGTTCATGAAACACAAATCCCCCTTCCATCCAAGCTTAACTTGGCTGTGTTTCACAGGCGAAATGAAGAAAACCCGAGTTGCACTTCCAGGTAAACTCCAAACACAACCACCCTTCTCAGAAGTCTTAACTCAACACGACTCAACGGTTTCCTGCTGGCTGTATCTGGGGCAATAGGTTCGCCCGCTAGCTGGGCTGTAACAGGGAGGATACACTCGCCCTTAGTTAGCTCGTAAACTGTCGCTTCAGTAGTTGAATGGACATGGTTGGAAGATATTAAAACGTTAAAACACTTATAGTGGGCGATGTATTGAAGATAGACATATGCTCTCGGGGCCTTTTTTGTAGAACTTTTCATGCTGAACAATTCTTACACTCATAGTATTTAGATATTTTAACGGTTTGCCCAGCGTAAGCTTACAAAGCGCTCGGACGCCAGGTTCTTTTCAGACTTTTCCACTGAAATCGTTACTGCTCGGTTACAGAAATCATCCTCGAGATATCCTTTACAGAATGGTGAAAACCGCATCAAAATCCATCCAGTGGTTCTCGAGTTTACCCGTAACATCCAAGAATCGGGGACTTAGTTTTATACTAAGTAGAGATGCGTACATTAAAAACGTGTCCGGAGAGGCTACTCTACTACCGTCGGGGTGACCAAGGGAAGTTTACAGGAAAGATAGATAAAAGAGGAGCACAGCATAAGTGGAAGGAATGTCGGACTCAGATGGGATCCCTTGGTCGCTACCCTTTGGTCTGCGGAGAGCGGAATAGGCTTTTATCCCCTATCACTTTCCAACCAGTCCGTTTCACAGTCATTTATAGGCCTACCTGGCTGTAAAAAAAACAAGGTCTAGTATGATCCAGGCTCAATGGGCGTACATAATTCATATTTACAGCAGGGGGGGATGTCCTTGGCTGGAATCCAGGTGACATGGAGAGTATAAACGAGACACGATATTGGCCGGAAGTAGGCTACAGTACTTGCGTACAGTAGCATGAGCAGCTGTTCACATATGTTACACCCCTCTCCATATGTTCCCTGCAACATGTGTGTGCTGTACGTATGAACTGTTCGCTCTAAAATCGGGAATGTTGCCGTTGGAATTTTATTTGATTTAAATTTAGTATAGTTCAGTTTGGTTAAGTTTAGTTTAGTTAATTTAAATTTAGTTTAGTTTAATTCATTTAAATTTAGTTTAGTTTCGTTAAGTTTAGTTTAGTTCATTTAAGTTTAGTTTGGTTAAGTTTAGTTTAGTTAATTTAAATTTAGTTTAGTTTAATTCATTTACATTTAGTTTACTGTAGTTAAACATATTTTATTTTTTTATATTTTATTTAGTCGTTTACCCTCCAGGTTGGTGGTTCCCACGGACTCAGCGAGGGAACTCCTCACTACCGCCACTACGGGCAGTGTCCTGGAGCTTGGAACATCTGGTTGGGGTGGATACAACTGAGGAGGTGTGATCAGCACTTCGCCCAGACGGCCTCACCTGCAAAGCGAACGGGGGCCTCATGATGGATGGGAAGGGAGGGGAAGATTGGGATGGAGAGGCAAGGGAGAGGGAAGGAGGCGGCTGTGGCCTTACTGTAGGAACCATCCCAGCATTTGCCCGAAGACGAAGTGGGAAACCACGGGAAACCACTTCGAGGATGGCTGAAGTGGGAATCGAACCCCCTCTACTCATTTGGGCCACCCGAGGCTGAGTAGACCCCGTTCCAGTCCTCATACCACTTTTCAAATTTCGTGGCAGAGCCGGGAATCGAACCCAGACCTCCAGGGCTGCAGCTAACCATGCGGACCGCTACCCTACGGAGGCGACAAGTTTAGTTTAGTTCATTTAAATTTAGTTTAGTTTAATTCATTTAAATTTAGTTTAGTTTAGTTCACTTCATTTAGTTTAGTTTAGTTCATTTACATTTAGTTTACTGTAGTTAAACATAGTTTACGCAAATTTAGTTTAATTTGGTTTAGTTAAGTTAAATTTACTATAGTTTAGTTAAAGTCAATTTAGTTCATTTAAATTTAATTTCATAGACTGCGCCAAAGCCTTCGACAGCGTGGACAGAGGTAACTAGAAAGGATACTCGGACCAGAGGAACACATAGGCCTACAGGGGACGCTGAAAGATATCCTCAAGCACAACTACGTAAGAGTGAAGGACGGCATTTCATTAACCAGATCTCCAAATTCACCGGAGCGGCTTCGGTGGCGAAGTCGGTAGCATGCTGAGGTTCTATGCCCAAGATAGCGGGTTCAAACCCGGCCAAAGTCGTCGGAAATCCCTCAGTATGCCTTCCTTCGGAGGGGAAGTAAAACCGGCGGTCCCATATCATAGATTTATGGCATGATAAAGAACCTTCCACTAATTACACTTGGGTGTAGCTAAATATAGGTTAAATTTGACTAACGCTCTTAGGTTCCAAAGTTCGTCGCCAGGAGCCGACTGTGGTGGCATCTAGTAACCGAGTTCAGAACAAGTCGGCCATTGACGATGGCGTTTGGTAGCAAAAGTTGGAACTACTTGAAAATTCAATGTCTGCAGTCTTTACTTGAATTAAAAACAGATAACACACACTAATACAGCCATCACAATTAACACCGGTTATCAGACAGATTCTACACACAGCCAAAGTACACGGGGCTACATGACCGCGTTATCGCAGCCCCTAAACTGAGAAACCAACCAACCGACCAGATATAAATAATCTGCTGACAAACGGTTCCATTCTAATCAACGGTTTCCCTGAGTGTGGTTTTCCCCGTTTTGTTTTGACATTCCCTAGAAGAAAATGCTGGGATAGTAGGCTACCTTATTTCGACAACATCAACGCAAACACGCCAACAACAATCGCATTTTCTTTTGCGCTGAATATCAAGAACATATCTATTTAAAGCCAAATCAAGGGAGAATGTTGTGGCATTTGAAGAAATATATTTAGTACTCTTTTGTTTGTAAGCGGAATCACACAAGCTAACAGCACCGTATCTGATTTGCGCACCGCTAAACAAACACCACCAATAGAAGAAGACATGTCATTGTTCTTGTTCCAGCCAACACTGTCACGAGAAGAAGATAATATGTCGCTGCCCACGAGAGATTAGCAAACATTGCCACGAGAAGAAGATATTGTTGTGTCCCCACCTGATGGCAAGGACCTAAGCCATAGGCCGAACAGGGGTTCTCCTAGGTCTAGTACCAGGATATTTACCGTGTCCTTCCGATAGCTTCTGATAGCGATTACAGCACAGAGCACACTCCTTTTACAGAAGGAAATGGGAGTGGGAGGAGATTCAGGAATCAGGGAATGCTCCCCAATAAAAGTGGTTTTTTTTTAGCGTATGGCTTTTAGTGCCGGGAGTGTCTGAGGACATGTTCGGCTCGCCAGATTTTGTAGCTGCTTCGATACGGACACCCAATGGGTGAGCTACAAGTACCGTTGGAGAGGGAAGGTGGATTGTAAGGACAAGGAGTTGGAAGGTAGCGGCTGTGGCCTATAGTTAGGGACCAACCCCGGCATTTGCCTGGAAGGAAGATGGGAAACCACAGAAGACCATCTTCAAGGTTGCCGGCGGGGGGATTCGAACCTCCTCGCCTCCCGGATGTGAGCGACTGCCAGCAGTCATGCCGTAATGACCACGGCTAACTCACCCGGTATAAAAGAGATTGAAGGCTTAACTCCCAGTTTATTCCTTTAAGGGAGTAAAGGAATACGCCAAATGGACACAATGATGCCCCTTGGCCAACGAGCGTTCGGCGACCCGACTCACTCTCAGACTTCCGTCTCTTCCGTGCCTGACTGACCCCTCACACATGAGTCCGCAGCTTTTTATAATAAGGCAGCACGGATGTTGCTGACCAGGTTGAACTGAGGTTGAATGTCCGATACGGTTTCGCCCAGAACCGACACCGGGACATAACAATATGTCACTCGCTAAAACTATTGAAAACCATTGGTCTGCCAGGGTTAGGTCCGGTGAATAGCTTACTAAAACCATTGGTCTACTCAGGTTAGGTCCGATGGATACTAGTCCAGTGGATACTAAAATCATTGGTCTGCCAGGCTTAGGTCTGGTGAATTGCCTACTAAAATCATTGTCTACACAGGTTAGGTCCGATGGATACTAGTCCAGTGGATACTAAAATCATTGGTCTGCCAGGCTTAGGTCTGGTGAATTGCCTACTAAAATCATGGTCTACTTAGGTTAGGTCCGATGGATATTAGTCCAGTGGATACTAAAATCATTGGTCTGCCAGGATTAGGTCTGGTGAATTGCCTACTAAAATCATGGTCTACTCAGGTTAGGTCCGATGGATACTAGTCCAGTGGATACTAAAATCATTGGTCTGCCAGGGTTAGGTCTGGTGAATTGCCTACTAAAATCATTGTCTACACAGGTTAGGTCCGATGGATACTAGTCCAGTGGATACTAAAATCATTGGTCTGCCAGGCTTAGGTCTGGTGAATTGCCTACTAAAATCATGGTCTACTTAGGTTAGGTCCGATGGATATTAGTCCAGTGGATACTAAAATCATTGGTCTGCCAGGGTTAGGTCTGGTGAATTGCCTACTAAAATCATGGTCTACGCAGGTTAGGTCCGATGGATACTAGTCCAGTGGATACTAAAATCATTGGTCTGCCAGGATTAGGTCTGGTGAATTGCCTACTAAAATCATGGTCTACGCAGGTTAGGTCCGATGGATACTAGTCCAGTGGATACTAAAATCATTGGTCTGCCAGGCTTAGGTCTGGTGAATTGCCTACTAAAATCATTGTCTACACAGGTTAGGTCCGATGGATACTAGTCCAGTGGATACTAAAATCATTGGTCTGCCAGGGTTAGGTCTGGTGAATTGCCTACTAAAATCATTGTCTACACAGGTTAGGTCCGATGGATACTAGTCCAGTGGATACTAAAATCATTGGTCTGCCAGGGTTAGGTCTGGTGAATTGCCTACTAAAATCATGGTCTACGCAGGTTAGGTCCGATGGATACTAGTCCAGTGGATACTAAAATCATTGGTCTGCCAGGCTTAGGTCTGGTGAATTGCCTACTAAAATCATGGTCTACGCAGGTTAGGGCCGATGGATACTAGTCCAGTGGATACTAAAATCATTGGTCTGCCAGGGTTAGGTCTGGTGAATTGCCTACTAAAATCATGGTCTACGCAGGTTAGGTCCGATGGATACTAGTCCAGTGGATACTAAAATCATTGGTCTGCCAGGGTTAGGTCTGGTGAATTGCCTACTAAAATCATTGTCTACACAGGTTAGGTCCGATGGATATTAGTCCAGTGGATACTAAAATCATTGGTCTGCCAGGGTTAGGTCTGGTGAATTGCCTACTAAAATCATGGTCTACACAGGTTAGGTCCGATGGATATTAGTCCAGTGGATACTAAAATCATTGGTCTGCCAGGGTTAGGTCTGGTGAATTGCCTACTAAAATCATTGTCTACACAGGTTAGGTCCGATGGATATTAGTCCAGTGGATACTAAAATCATTGGTCTGCCAGGGTTAGGTCTGGTGAATTGCCTACTAAAATCATGGTCTACGCAGGTTAGGTCCGATGGATACTAGTCCAGTGGATACTAAAATCATTGGTCTGCCAGGATTAGGTCTGGTGAATTGCCTACTAAAATCATGGTCTACGCAGGTTAGGTCCGATGGATACTAGTCCAGTGGATACTAAAATCATTGGTCTGCCAGGCTTAGGTCTGGTGAATTGCCTACTAAAATCATTGTCTACACAGGTTAGGTCCGATGGATACTAGTCCAGTGGATACTAAAATCATTGGTCTGCCAGGCTTAGGTCTGGTGAATTGCCTACTAAAATCATTGTCTACACAGGTTAGGTCCGATGGATATTAGTCCAGTGGATACTAAAATCATTGGTCTGCCAGGGTTAGGTCTGGTGAATTGCCTACTAAAATCATGGTCTACTTAGGTTAGGTCCGATGGATATTAGTCCAGTGGATACTAAAATCATTGGTCTGCCAGGATTAGGTCTGGTGAATTGCCTACTAAAATCATGGTCTACGCAGGTTAGGTCCGATGGATACTAGTCCAGTGGATACTAAAATCATTGGTATGCCAGGCTTAGGTCTGGTGAATTGCCTACTAAAATCATTGTCTACACAGGTTAGGTCCGATGGATACTAGTCCAGTGGATACTAAAATCATTGGTCTGCCAGGCTTAGGTCTGGTGAATTGCCTACTAAAATCATGGTCTACGCAGGTTAGGGCCGATGGATACTAGTCCAGTGGATACTAAAATCATTGGTCTGCCGAGGTTAGGTCCGGTGGATACTAATACAATTGGTCTACGCGGGTTAGGTCCAGTAGATACTAAAACCATTGGTCTGCCAGGCTTAGGTCTGGTGAATTGCCTACTAAAATCATGGTCTACCCAGGTTAGGGCCGATGGATATTAAAATAATTTGTCTACCCTCGTCAGGTCCAGTGGATACTAAAACCATTGCTCCACCCGGGTTATGTCCAGTGGATATTAAAACCATTGATCTGAGGTTAGGTACGGTGAATACTAAAACCATTGGTCTACCCACGTCAGGTCCAGTACTAAAACCATTGGTCTACCCGGGTTAGGTCCAGTGGATACTAAAACCATTGGCTGTGACATAAGCTGTACTTACTCTCCACTGGGTAGCAATGGTCCGCGTGGGTCGTTGTCAGAACAGCCGAGGAAGACATAGGAGACCATGCCAAGAACAGAGATCGCTCCAACCACTACATTCCACCCCGCCAGGTAGCGCGCACGAGGCCGGAACTTGGATATGATCAACCCGGACAAGAGGATTCCAACTGCTGAGAACACCAGCCCAACCGTACCTGAAAACAGATATGTAACTTAGTCCTTTCTATTGAAGAGAGGTCAGACGTCACTTTATTCTGCTAGCTATTCAGAATATAAATATTAGAATTAGCATTATTAAAATAAATAAATAAATAAATAAATACATAAATACAGTACATGAATACCTGAACGAAATAATAAACACCTTGAAATTTTAATTTATGTGTTTGCGACATCGTGGTCATTATTCTCGTGTGATTTGGTGTGTGAATAATATAATATAATTTGATAATCTATGTTATTGTAGTGTCTATACTAATGAGTGGGGCTCGGATTTTTAGGTAAATAAATATTTTTTATGAAAATACATATTTTAAGCATTTTTTATAAATACATAAATTCCTGCTTTTCACTTATTAACACATAAAAAGACATACTATTTACATTTTTTAATCAGTATGCTAGCTCTTTCAGTTTATTGCATTTTTGTTCTGTATTACTTCAACGGAGAAGAACCTGTGAGCTATCTTATCTTCATGCAGAGCGTATGTCAGCTTGCAACTATGTTATTCTTAACTTGTCGCCCCGTGCCACTCATTGTGGAAGCTGGGGATTGCCTTGTCCATAGCCATATTGTACCACGTACCAGACCTCCCCCTCCCCCAGCTACCTGGAACCAGTATACTCACATGCAGTTCATTTCTGGCACTGTGAAGTGTAAGGCAGTTCTAAGATGCCTAAAGTAAAAAAAAAAAAAAAAAAACAAGTTATCGTCTGTTGCAGAATTTAAAGATAATTTTACTTCTGATGGGGCGTTCTGTTCTGCGAACCATGTGAGAAAGCAATCAAGACTGAACAGCAATCTCAAGTTACACAACACCTCAAGGGCAAGTAACATATTGCCGCAGTTTCGCGCCCTCAGAATAAATGTTTCGCGATAATCGTCGGTCATTTGTGATGGACAACCTGAAGATGTATCTCCATGTGTATTGTAATGCTTCAGCAGTCAGTGAGGCATAGAATAAATTGTTTATATTCACATTAATAAACGAAATTATAATAAAATATTTTTACTTTTTTGTCACATATTTAAGGTATTTTTAATAAATAAGAAATAAATATTTTCCTGATTTTCAGCACCTAAAAATCCGAGCCCTACTAATGAGTGTACGTGTAAGAGTTGTTCAAATTTATATTTCAATTTATAACTTCAATAAGCAATGAAGAAAATGAGAGAGAAATTAAAAAATAGGAGTAAACATTCAAGGTGAACTTATTACAAGCCTGAGATTTGCTGATAACATTGGCATTTTGGTAGGTTCACCAGAGAATTTGAAAGAGTTTCTAAATGGTATGGACTCCGTCTTGAGGAAATAATTCAGGATGAGAATCAATACATGTAAAAAAAATGAAATACAGCCGAAATAAATCAGAAATCCCTATTAACATCGAATTGGCAGGCGAAAAGCTGAAGGAAGTAGGAGACTTCTGCAAGTTAGGAAGCAAAATAAATAGTAATGGACGAAGAAAATATACTTACACCATGTACCGTGTTCACATTTCAAGAGAAAAGAAATCTGCTGTATTAGAAAATACGTTTTGAGAGCCTTTGTCTCGAGTGTGGGCGGCTTCGGTGGCGTAGTTGGTAGCATGCCCAGTTTCTATGCCCAAGATCGCGGGTTCAAACCTGGCCGAAATCGTCGGATTTTTTAAGAGCGTTAAAAATTTGGAGGGGAGTAAAGCCGGCGGGCTCATGTCATAGATTTATGGCATGTAAAAGAACCTTCCACTAACTACAATTGTGTGAATAAATTTGTGAGTTAGATTTGATTAACGCTCTCTAAGTTCCAAAATTCGTCACTGGTGCCGGTGGCATCTAGTAGTCAAGTTCACAGCAAGGTGTCGTTGACGGTAGCATTTGGTAGCAAAAGTAGGAGCTACTTGAAATTGATCGTCTGAAGTCATTACCTGAATTACAGATAAAGAAAAGAAATCTGTCATAGATTAATGGCATGTAAAAGAACCTTCCACTAACTAAAATTGTGTGAAGCAAAATTTGTAGGTTAGATTTGATTAACGCTCTCTAAGTTCCAAGATTCATCACCAAGGTGCCGGTGGCATCTAGTAGCCGAGCTCACAGCTAGGTGTCGTTGACGGTAGCATTTGGTAGCAAAAGTAGGAGCTACTTGAAATAATATTGATCGTCTGAAGTCCTTACCTGAATTACAGATAACACACAATAGTACAGCCATCACAATTAACACCGGTTATCAGACAGATTCTACACACACCCAAAGTACACGGAGCTACATAACCGCGTTGTCGAAGTCCCTAAACTGAGGAACCAACCAACTGTCTCGAGTGAGGCGCTCTATGAAAGTTAATCTCGGATTGTTGACGCAGCATAAAAGCAGAGGATAGAAGCATAGAAGCATTTGAAATGCTGTGTTATAAGAGAATGATGATGATGATAATATTGTTGTTTTAAGGGGCCTAACATCTGGGTTATCGGCCCCTAATGCTTTGCGTGATCGTAAGGAGGACAATGAAATGTAAACTATAACTAAAACTAACTACTACTTATATACTAGAAGAAGAAATGGAAAAAAGAGAATAAGGCAAATAAAGGACAGGAGGGAAAGAAATGTCCTCAACCCTCGAAGAATGCGGATTGAGGGACTCGGAAGGAAGGAGAGCCATGAAAGGAGATAGGAAAGTGAAAGAGGAGAGGATCCGCCCCAGAGGTAGGGGAAAAAAGGGGGAAACCCGGACCCAGCTCAGGAATCCCTCGGGGTCGCCAACTCCCCGAACCCACCAGGCGTGAGCCCCTGAGGGTGTAGTAATATCCAGGGTGCACCAGAAGTGGCAGGGCTACATACAGCCGGCCTCCTTGAGGGCCTTGAGCAGAAGGCAGGAGATAACATGAAAAGAAAAAGAAGGCTGACTCCTCTCAGAAGGAGGGGATCAGAAAAGATGAGACAAGGGCCAATTAAAGCGGGAAAGGAAGAGACTCCCTAGGCCTCGGATACCCTAATACTGTCGGGGTATGAAGAGAACAAGAGTTGACCAAGTGAGTTCGAAAGGAAAGAAGACGGAGAGGAGCCCGGCACAAGTAACAAGATAATGATGAAGATTAAGTGGGTAGATGGAGTTACGGAGTTATTAAGATGAGTTGGGGAGAAGAGATGTTTCTGGCGACTGATAATGAAGAGAAGCGATGCGTTGCTGGGACACATACCCAGGTGTAGCAAAGTTAGTTATGGAGGAAGGGTGGTGAAGGGCCAATGTTAGAATACATTAAACAGTTTGTCTTGGATTTAGTGTGTGGTAGCTACGGTATGTACAGTTGAAACTATTACCTCAGGACAGGGAGGCATGAAATGTTCTATCAAGCCAATTAAAAGACTGAAGATTCAAGCACAAACAGTTACCTGTTACCAAACTGGAAGCCGATGCTGATTGTCTGTACTGTACCCAACTGTCATCATGTGGAACATGTGTTCGTATCCCAGCTAACTCACGGTCTTTCGAGGTATGGGACGTTCCTGCCCACCATACGACCACATGCCCAGGATTTGAGTCTACCAGGTAACTACTCTACATGAAATACACAACATATTCCTAAAATAAAATATTTACTGGTATAAAATCATGGCTGTACAACAAATACAAATAAAGGACAAATTATATTTAATTCCCACAAATAAAAATAGGGTTATTTTGTGAGTTTTCCTCTTAAAATAGTGCTACACTGCACTCAAATCTATTTCTAGCATCCTATCATTGATACTTTCAGACTTCAATGGGTTTCCATAGTGTTCATCATGTGACACAATTTTACTTAACTGGAGTATCACAACACAAAAGTCACATATCACATCTAAATGACATTAATAAAACATTACTCCTTTCTTATGGCATTTACCTTGATTAGCATAAATTCATTATTTTCTGCTTTAATTAACAAATATTTGTTGTGTCGTGTGAATCATCTTCCTTCTTTCCATCAATGTGAAACGCTTAAAAAGTGGTACGTTTCCCTTCCAAAATAGACATGGATATAAATGTTTATAGTTTCACCATACAACGATTCTCTGGGTCTTGTCGGGATTATTAACGTTACAAATGTGTCATGTTCTCAAAAATCACATACCCGTCTGCATAAATTAGCGTGAACTGGCAAAATGCATTCTAATAAGATGCCTAACAATTTATTTGGTTCAGTGTTCCTCTTCAGAGAATAACTGTGCCAAATATTATCCGATTTCTTTGATTCAACAACGTATGTGTGTTGGAACACATCAATTAATTCAATTTGCATCATTATTACACTCATATCATAATTGCATATTGAAATATCGAGATTCTTCAGTGTCCTACTGTGACCCTAATTTAAAGGACTGGCGGACTGATGTCCCCTCCTCCTAGCAGGCAATAAAATTAGTTCCGGCCACTGCACAAGATGGCCGCTCGCCTCAGTAGGCTACCCCACTTCCTCTCATCTGCTGGCAAGGTCAGGTTTGTTTACATTTGCAGTACAGCAGAGATACGCTAAGTGTTGTTCCTAAGTAATTGAGTCATTTAATTATTTAACACCTATAATTAGTGCATTGGGCTCAACTCGGCTCCTTATTAACATTCATGGCTGAGGATGGTTCCGGTGATAGCCTTGCCGTTCTATGGTGAATACTGGTGGCTTTTGACGCGCATCATAATGAGAATACAGGATTCTCACCAGCAGCTGTCTAATAATAACATACGGAAATCTGCGTTTCCTAAACGACGAATATGATCCTTACCTCTCAGGGTAGATCATTTATGCACATGCTCACGGAGTCTCGACGGACATCACTCGTGGCGATAATTCATGCAAGCGATGGATACAGACAGGCTCTGTCCAATTCGCTGCGAATAATAGAGTATGCACAAGGGCGATACTAACTCGTAGATCAGCCAACTTCTCACCTAACGCGCAAGCTATACTAGTTTGGTCCCCGCAATATTTATTTACGTAAATCACTGGATTCTACGTTACTTCTGCATGCTATCTGCAGCTCAAACAATACTTCACATAGATGACTCAATTATTAAGACACCCGCGTTCTCTCTGTAATAACACTTAAGCCAAAGCTTTAAATAGCTCCTAACAACAAGGTATAAATTTACTGGCTTACTTTACTTTAATGGTCCTCAAATATAATCCTAAGGACTGACCATATCAAATATTCATTCAACACTTCATTGACACTGAAAAACTCTCGTATCTCGCTATATTCCACGTTACTTTCTTACTGTTTACCAAAATACAGTATCTTTATATTAGACATGACACAATTTGAACATTATTTAGGCCAAAAATGCCTATTACTTTACTGTTGCCGACCCCAGATTATTATTATTATTATTATTATTATTATTCATTTAACGTTACCGTTACATCCATCACTATTTTCGGCCTGAATGGCCCTAAACAAATCACCTTCCAAACCATATTTTATTCAAGACGAGTGGTGAAAACTCATTCAATAAGTGACTGTTACATCTTAGTCTCAAAGTGATGCATCGTTATATGGTGAACTATTTAGTTATAATAACATTGTAAATTGGTACTCACTTTTTAATTTTCGCTGGATGGTACCAGCACCTCAGCTTCAGGCCTACCATGACGCTTGATTTAAGCCATCATGTTATATTTTACACAACACTGGATTTCACATATTTCCCACATGATAAACAAACTCTTATCAGTGGCTTCTTTCACTTTAACACAATACATATTAATCACTATACACATGAACACTTTTAAATCACTATTACACAATTTATTTACACTTATTCACTATTTCACAGGTTGATCCTTAATCGGACTCCTCCTACGCCTGATCTCAGAGATGCGATGCAATTACGCCAACCGCTGGTCTCCGTGAAAGTTTAACTGCGTTTACGGACGTTCGATCCTCGTCACCTGCAATATCGTTCAGCTCACTGTCAAGATTAAGTGGCGATGCTTCCCAAGCTCCCATAATTGTAGTGATCCTGATGAAAATGTCATATACAACTCTGACAATACCTCCTGGTCTGTGTAATGTTCAACTACATTATAATTACTCTTTCGCTGTAGCGAATTTATATTTGCGTCAGATAATAGATAAATATCTGTATTAAATTAACTTCGACGCACTTCATGATTATACTTATGAAGCTGTATGACTTGCTTCTATTGTTCTTCAACGGCTGAGCTTTGATACTTTAACATTTCGCGCGCTTACTGGCAGCGTATTAGTTTGTTTTAGATCCCTTATTTGGGGGTGGATCTAAAAGGAAGAGTTATTGTACTAATTTATAAAGCTGTGCCTAAAAAGGGTAGCTTCCCTTGGCAGGGCAAGCTGACCAGTGTAGAGTGTTGTGGTGTGCTAGGAACTAGGGGGCGCTCCTATAAATAATGTAGTAGTGTTTGAGGGGATGGGACCCAATGCAAGGGTCACTGTGCTGGTCGCTCAGCTGACTGCTTATTATGTAACTGAATCTGCTTGTATCAGCTAAGTGGCACGCGCTGCTTGCTAGCAGCCGGGCCGGCTCGAGAAATACAATGGTATCTGAGCTAGCGCTATCGGACTACCGTCTGTCACGTCTAACTGTGACGGGAATAAGGAAGGGCGTTGGGATATAAAGAGGCGTATGGACAGTAAGACTAGTGTGATGTGTTGACCAAGTGTTTATTGGTCTGTAATTCTGAAGTATGAGTCCCTTGTGGGGAATGTAATTATGTTCACAATGTAAAGTACAAGTTGTGGGTTACAGGTTACAAAAGTAGGATGTCTGAACACGACTGACTCACCTCTGATGACACTGGCGTAGCCTCCGGCCGTATCGTTGAAGCACTGATAATGGAGAGATCCCCTGACCTCATTAAGACGCCTTCTTATACTCTTCGGCGCTATGCTGTCAGCAATGTGTTGGCATTGCTGCCCCAGTTAATAGTATGTCGCTATGTGTAGCCATTATGCAAGGACTGAGCTGCTTTCTAGAGTGGCAAGCTGTCCTTGCTACGTTTATGGATGTTGGCCCGGCTTTCCAAGGGTTGCCCGTTAGGAGATTTAGGCAGATGATGGGGGGATGGTCTCCAAGGGGTGCATACCCCTGGGAGGCTGTACAAGCGTCTTCCTTCATTTGTTCGCGTCCTCGCGAACGGGAACGGAACTGGAGGTTGGGATGTTGACGTAGTGGTTCTAGAAGCCCCCTCGTATCTCCTGGTGTGTCTCTCTCGTCGTCGTCGGCGTCGTCGTATAGAATGGGTGGTGTCGTATCGAAGTGTAGGTGTGAGGTCAGCCCGTGTTCAGAGGGGAGGGTTATGGGATGTACAGAGATATATATATAACATTGACATTGGCATTGTGACAATAGAAATGGACGTTGAAAAAAAATTGACATTGAAAAAAAAAATTGCCATCGAGAAAAAAATTGACATTGGAAAAAAAATGACATTGTTGGCATATTGCTAGTTTCAAAAAAAACATGGTTTTTGATGGTGATTCGTTACATAGTTGTGCAGGGAGGAAAAACCCAGCTAGACGAGGAATTGTGTCGTCTGGCTTTATTTTGGGGAAAAAGTGCTCCCTGCAAAGAGAAAGATAGAAGAGAATAGAAAAAATGGGTGTTCCAGGGTATAATTTAAGGGATATAATCAAAGTGTATTTATTGGTTCGGGATGAAACGGAACACCCTGACAAATGGGGAAGTTAGAAGAAGGAAAAATGAAAGAAAACAAATCATAGACATTATGTACGTTGGTGGTCTTGATACTGGTAACAGGTATGACCCGATAATAATAATAGTAATCCTAACATTTGTAAAATTCCTGACAAGTCATAATTGAACATAGTAAACATAGTAATAAAGATGAACATAGAAAAAATAATGGTTGCCATGTTGGTACCCTGTACGTATAAGTATCTTGGCCACTCTTGTGGAACCTTGCAATTGTATGACATGGCGAGAAAATACAAAATAATTTACACCTTACAATTATCACTATCATATATATATATACCCTATAGAGCTCTGTTACCTGGCCAGTTATTGTATACCTCTTATACTTGGTGCGCACCGTACTATCATACCTCGCCGACCGTTCTCTAATCGGCCGTTCCTGGTGCGGTTTAGTGGCTAGTCCACTATTCTCTCCCTATACTTATCACATAACCTCGTGGTTTTCCGTCGTGGGTCGGAATCCCACCTTAGGGTCGAAGGTCCGGCACTTACAAACTCTGTGTCGCCCTTTGAGCCTGGAGTAACGCTTCATTTGCGTATGCTTAAGTGTGTTTGCGTTCAGCGATGGTCATCATCCCACGTATGCTGTCCACCGCTGACCGCTGGCGTTGTCACCTTTAAGGGTGCAACTAAAATTGAGGAGGAGTGTACTTGTGTATGATATATATGTGTATTTTGGTAATATATTTACCACAGACATATTCACGTTCTTGGTTACCTGTAAATCAAAAACAAAAAAAACAAAAAAATGTATCCATATATAGATGTTTATCTCTTCGTAGCTCCGTGGTCTTCCTGTGTGGGTGAAAGTGGATTAATTATGAATAGGACAGTACAATACATTATAATTCATTACCAGTACATATAGAACCTTCCTTGGTAGCGCTTAGTTTGTAAACTAAGTGTAGCGCCACCGAAGTCTAACTTAACCTAGGTTAGCCTATTTTAACCTATTCTAGTCTAGTGCTGTCGGACTTACCTTGGTAACGGATTTTGAGTCACCAAGTGCCGAGATATTCTATTGTGATCTATATATATATAAAAAATAATTTTTGCCTTAAATGTAGGCTTATGCTATCTTACAACGAATTATCATGCCTTATCATGAGTTGTCGGCCTTACCCTGATGCCGGGTTTCTGGGTCATCAGGCGCCGACCGGCGTTACTTAATGCTATCTATCTTAATTATGGTCTAATAATAAAAAAAATGCTATTTCTACGCCGAAAGGGTTGCCTTAATCTATTGCCGAAATGTGCTGCGCCATACCTGGCAACAGCGGTGAATAAATTTGCTTAATCCTAGGTTGCGTGTCAAATGCAACCGTCTTATAGCTAAATTTGGCCTAGAACGATCGCCTGGGGCAATTTACTTCCCCAGGACACCACCCGCACGAGTCCTAGAAACACCGGTTGTCTCTAGGATCGCTGGATTCCGTTCCCTTAATTCTAGGTGTCGACGTCTATTACTAGTACTAATCTAATCACAGGCGGCTGACGGTGCCACTAAGCAAACCGTTTCGCCTGCTGTACCTTCCATTTCTTTGATCGTTGCCATTGCGTGTGTAGTCGTAGTTTGGGCCGCCCACGTAACCCTTATGAGGCGCTCGCAATGCCCCTCTCTTAATGCCCATTGACTGCCCGCTGTGGCGCCATTTATGTGGGCATTGGACATTGTCGTCC
Organism: Meconema thalassinum; assembly: GCA_946902985.2. Lineage (NCBI taxonomy): Eukaryota > Metazoa > Arthropoda > Insecta > Orthoptera > Tettigoniidae > Meconema > Meconema thalassinum. Next base: position 173,636,960 of record OX336395.1, read on the forward strand.
AATGGCATAATATAATCTTCGCCTTTATCGGCAATCGCAATCTGCTTTTCGCAGTAAATAGAATCTCTTCGCCTTTGTCGGCAATCGTGGTTTGCTTTTCGCAATAATCTTCGCCTGTGTCGGCAATCGTGGTTTGCTTTTCGCAGTAATCTTCGCCTGTATCGGCAATCGTGGTTTGCTTTTCGCAATAATATTCCCCTCCAACGCACAGGAGTTTTGCTTCCCGCTATGGAAGCCGTGCCTACTTAAATTTAAATTTAACTAGAAGTCTAGTCATAATGGGGTCGTCTCTAGGGATAGCTCCCGAGTCTGGCGCTGAGTGAGCTATTTCTCCCGCCCTTCTCAGGAAGTCTCCCTGCAGGTCTTGGCTTCGACGACCGTGGCACATAGTGGGTGTAACCTTCTCCGACAAGGGGGATAAGCGACATGCACCCCTAGATCTCGATGTTTGCCCGTGCCCGGTCGCGAATGCTTTGACCTTACGTGGTTCGTCTGTTTGGTCAGGTCAGTGATTTGTTGAGCCAACTGGGGTAAGGGTCCACATCGCCTTCCCCAGCTCTCAAAGTGTGGTCCCTCTGAACTTCGGCTTACACCGTTGTCATCAATCAGATCGTATCAGATTCCTTTGTAAAAAAAAATGTAGCATAACCTGTGTAAATGGTTTAATCTCTGTGTAAAATGTAAAATATTTCCAGTGTTGCGGGGTTGTAGATCTTCTAAGTACATAGGCTACTTCTGGTCTACCATTGCTACGTCAGCTTTCCAGCAATAATGCTTTCTTTACCTTAATGGAGGTGTTAGTAGGGTCTGTAATGTCAGGTACCCTGTTATTAGGATCTGGGGGTAGTTATTTGTCGAGTGGGCTGAAACAAGGCAGGAAGGGGTTGCGCACCTTTGGGTTCCACGTTAGTGGTGGCCTGGAACCGGTGATGGCGTTGGGATGCTCCTATAGTGAGTGGAGTGGGGAGGTAATTCCCGGGATTGCAAAGATACGAAAATTTCATGCAGGTTTGATATTAAAATCCCTGGTATATGGATGGGATATTTATGCATGTGTCTGGATATGAAGTGTCTGCCTTCATGTACGGATAGGTGTAGGGTGGGGCATAATACCAATATATTCCTGTCATGCGGGAGTGTTTAAGTACTAAAGAATGGTTAATATATATCTATGGCCTCATCTCTCTTCTGGAGATGTGCATTATGCTTATTTAATGTCTGCCGACTCACCCCTAATACTCAGGTGGTAGCATCGTGGTGCAAGGCGTAGCATGCCTTCTCTTTAGACGCATGATGTCCATCAACCCCTTGTGTGTACTTTGTAATGTAGTGTAGCTGTTTTTGGTCGTGTACATGTGTCTGCGTTGGTTTATGTTAGGCGTGAGAGGGTTATTGGAAGGGAATTGGGTATTAACTATGGTAGCCTGCTGTAGTATGTCGGTAATCCCTCTGGGATTATCCACCTATGGTTTGTCATCCTCCCTTGGCCCATGCTGGCTTTCTATCCGCGCCTTGGGATAGTAAAGTTTCACGACCCAATCTCGTCTGCCATTTGTAGTGTAAATGTGTCCAGTGGTCGTAGTGCGACTGGTCATGTGCTAGTCATCTGTAATGACTCCTATGCCTTACGATCGATAAGAGAAGTTATTAGAGGGGAGATCTTGTCTGTGTTTGCTCCTAATTGTTGAGTGCGTGTGCGTGTGTGTGCCTATGTTCCGCTACACCACGCGGACGGTTGGTCTGTTGCAGGCTAAGTCGTAATATGTATCGCATGTATGGGCAGGAGGCGCCCGTGGCCTGCCAACGTCTTTGCGAACGTGCTCTGATAGGCCCAAGATAAGTTCCGCTGTGTCACGTCTTGTCCATTCCCAAATGTTTTTGCAGTGTGGGAAAAAAATGTATGGTGTTATAATTGTTTTGTGTTTGTAATTTCACGGTCACTGGCGATACACAATAGTGTCTTGTCATCGCAGTATTGCAGTATGAATAGTCTGCAAGTCAGCAGTTGGTATGTGTAATGTCAGGCTGGGATGTTATTGTTTGTCATCCGCTGGCATGTGCTTTCCTGCACGTATGGAAGTGTGGTCATTGTTTTAGATTCCTGGCGGACTTAATGTGGCAATTCATACTATTTGCCAATACTATTGTGTGGTCACTATCCCGTGAGACCTTTGTCTTATGACATTATCCTAGCTATGGCCGGGAAATGTATTTCTCATGTCAGGTGTATTTTGGAATTTTATGCCCGGTTATTGGCGTGAGGAAATGTGGTATTCCCTGTTCATGTATCGGTATGGGCCAATTTTGGTGCGGTTGGAAGCCTGGATGATTGCCTTCCTTGGTGTCTAATGTTTACTGGGATTGGAACCCGCGACCTCATGTCATTCTCTGTGTTTTATGTCTGCGTTGTGTTTCAGGGCTTGGGGCTTCCCCAGTGTGGTTTTTGCTTGTGTTTCGTGTACCAAAAATACCGTTGAATAGTTAGTTTTTGGTACGAGTGTGGTGTGTGTTCATGGGTTCGAATCCGGTTGCCTGTAAAGACTTGGTGTGACCCTCTCTGTGCCGGATATATTATGGCACATGTACTGTGTATCTGCTATGCGCAAACGAAAGTACTCAATACTGTGAGGAGTTTGCGTATTTTTGAACTCTCCTCGTAGTATAATTTTGGGAGTTATAGGGTCCTTAGATCGGCCGTGAATGATGCGTTAGTTTCTGTCCAGTAGGAGTTGGCTCGGCTCGTCTGTGTCGAGCAGTCTTGCTCATTGAGGAGTATGTTACTGCTGATACGACGGTGTTGAATTACGATGTTGTGTGCTTTCATTTGTTTTATGTTCAGCCCACGTCCTTGTTTTCTGCACGTGTATGTGTGTGAACTTGATTGTTGCCTGTAGTGATTGCGATCAGTGCCCCTCGCATTGTAGAAAAAAAACTTGTGGTGTAACATGACTGTTAATCTGTAGATCATGCGCCACGGGACTTCCGTTTTACGTGGAATCCAAACCACAGGCCGTGGCCTTTCACTTCGAAAGTCTCACATGCATTGGCCGTATTGGAAAAGAACCTCTTACTAGCTACATTTGTGTCCCCAATTATGTGTTACTGTAACGTGGTTCAAGTATATTCCTATCTGTTGTACCAAATGTCGTTATACACTAGTGTGTCTGGTCCGCTAGTCGCGTGTTTGGTGCCCAGATGCCAGAGGCGATGTTGTTGTTTTTCATTTATGACCCGCTGTTAGTGGGACTGTCCCAATCTGTCTTAGCTTTCCCATTTTTCTATTCTAGGACTGGATAGCTGCCCGACCTTATATTCCTGATATTCAGAAGGTTGCGGGTTTTGAGACCGTCTTTTACCCAGAGTAATTGTTTCTGGCACTATTCAGGTTGTGTCTCCGGGACAGTTCTGGTGAGCGTTAGGATCGTATCCCGGTTCGGTCAGTGAGGTCTGAAGGCTATTTCTTGGCTTTCTTTCCACGTCTGCCAGCGGGATCATTCCCTTTTCTCTTAGTAGTGTGCCCGCCTGTACGTGTAGGTGTGTGAGCTTTACGTGTATGATATGCCTTTATCCGGCGGGCGTGAATAGTGTCCTTTATGAGTTTTCTCCCATGGCGCACGCTCACTATGTAATTTAGGTCAGATACCTTCCTGCAGACTTTGAAGGGACCTGACCATCGTGGCAGGAGGAATTCGGACACGTTCTTCTTACGGGCAGAATTGGAGACCATGACCAATTGCCCGGGTGTGTATTCCACGGTCTTTCTATTCCGATCGTACCGCTCTTTTTGCTTTTTCTGGGCCTCGGCTATGTTTTTTCTAGCGTCCATGCGGGCTATCTGCAAATGCTCTAGCCGAGCCGCATTGTCTGTGTGGGCGTCCTGTGGGATACATATATTGTCTATGGGACTTCTGGGTGTGTATCCGTGCAGTAGGAAGTGTGGAGAGTGTTTCGTAGCCGTGGATACAGAGGTATTATAACTAAAAGTAATAGCTTGCAGGTATTCATCCCAGTCTGTTCCTGCGTCCTCTGTAAATTTAGCCAGCGCTATTCCAAGTATTTTGTTCATACTCTCCGTGAGTCCGTTGGTTTGCGGGGAAAAACTCGTGGTAGTGTATGCCTTAATCCTGAGTATCTCCAGAAACTGTTGGAGCACTCTCGAGGTGAAAATAGTACCTCTGTCGGATAATAAGGTTTGGAATAGGCCATATCGTGTAATTATATCAAATAGAAATTCGGCTATGCTGTTCGTGTCTGCTTTGGGAACAGCCTTTGTAATCATGTATCGTGTGAGATATTCGGTGGCCACCAGGATATATTTATTGCCTTTCTGACTTGTCGTAATGGGGCCTTTCACATCTATCCCGACTCTGTGAAATAACTCTCCCACGGGAATTGGGTTGAGTAGGCCATGAGGCTTGCCAGGTCTTGTTTTGAATCGTTGGCAAGTGTGACATGTCTTTACAAAGGTATCTATGTCGGCCTTCATGTTTACCCAATAGTACTTGTCACGGATTCTAAGGTATGTTTTATGCGTACCTAAGTGTGCCCCTGCCAGTGGGCTATTGTGGTGTCCGATCATGATATTTTCTCTCAATGATTCCGGAACCGCTATAGGTGCGCTATCGTGCATGGCTGTGGGCTTAAATTTCAGTACCCCGTCTTTGTCTAGGAAAAATCGCCTAGACAGCCGTGCTGTCTTGGAGTCCACTTTATCCAAGTCTTCTAGTGCCAATAGAATCTGTTTCAAGTACGGATCACTTTCTTGCTCCTGTTTGATGTTAACCACCGTCAGGGCAAAGGTGGGCATATCGTCCCAGTCGTGGTCCTTACTGTCATCCGGGGGCTCGGCTACTGGCAGCCTAGACAACCCATCCGCGTCTAGGTGTGTAGCGCCTTTCTTGTGTTTGACCACGAAGTCATATTCATACAGGCGGAATATGAACCTGTTGAGCCGCGAATTTGGGTTTTTAAATTTGTCCCAAAAAAGCAAGCTCGCGTGGTCAGTCACTACCGTGAACTTGATACCATAGAGGTATACTCTAAAATAGTTCACTCCCCACGAAAATGCCAGCATTTCCCGCTCTGTGGAAGAGTATCTAGTCTCAACGGCCGTTAGCTTCCTGCTAGCGTAGGCGACGGGCCGTTTGCGCCCTTCGGCGTCTTCCTGCAATAGGGCCGCCCCCAGCCCATACAGGCTGGCATCCACGTGTAAAAATGTGGGTCTATCACTGTGGAAGTGTTGCAGTAATGGAGGTGAGGTCAATAGTTGCTTCAATGTGTTGAAGGCATCTATGTGTTCCTGCCTGATGCTGAAGGGCGTTTTTTCACGTGTGAGTTCAGTTAGTGGATGGGCGATGTGTGCAAATCTATAGATATGCTTGCGATAGTACGAAGCCAAGCCAATAAAACTGCGCAATTGTTTCAAATTTGTGGGCATTGGGATGCCCGTTATTGCGTCAGTCTTAGCTGGGTCGGGAATAATGCCCTCCCTGTTGACAACATGGCCCAGTATGTTAATCTGCTGTCTGGCAAATTGACATTTCGCAGGTTTAAGCCTTAGTTTAGCTTCTCTGATCCTTGCGAAAGCCTCCTCCAAATGTACGATGTGTTCGTCAAAAGTGTTGGAGAAGACCGTTATATCATCGACGTACACTAATACGGAACGCCACTTAAGCCCTGAAAATGTCTTATCCACTAGCTTTTGGAAGGTTTGGCTGGCGTTACGTAGACCCATCGGTAAACGGGTGTAGGTAAATAATCCGTTCTCTGTAACGAACGCCAGCTTGTGCCTATCTGGTTCATAGACGGGGATTGAATAGAATCCACTATAGCAATCCATCGAACTGAACCAGCTAGCTCCGCCAAGGGCGTCCAAATAGGTGTCTGCCCTTGGTAGTGGATAACTATCATTTTCGACAAACTTATTGAGCCTCCTGTAGTCAGTACAAAACCTGTGCGATCCGTCCCTTTTTTGGTCAGCAGAACCGGTGAGGAGTAGTTAGAAATAACGGGCACAATGACCCCTGCCTCGAGCATCTCTGAGATCTGAGCGTCGATGGCATGTCTCTCCTTTTGGCTCACTCTGAAGGGAGGCTGGTGCACTGGTCGGTCACTAGTGAGTGTGACATGGTGTTCAATGAGGTCTGTCACAGCGAGATCCTTCATTGAGTGGGCAAAAATATCTCTGTTGGTCTCCAGGAGCTCCGTGAGCCTTTTATTTTGCTCCGGAGTCAGGTCCTGCCTGTGGTTCTGGTTGGCCACCTTATCTGTGTGTGTGTCTGTGTATTGGCTGATAGTGTGCAGTGTAGGGGCCTGATGCTCGTGATTTTCTCGCTCCGCTCGAATCCCATCTCTGTTCCTGGTGTATACCATGGGATGTGTGGTGAGCCTCTGGTCGTGCTTTAAAAGCATCTGACCACTAGCGAAATTTATGCTAGCCTCATATCTAGCGAGAAAATCCATGCCAATTATGGCTGACGCAGAAAGGTGTTCGATAACGAACATGGGGTGCGTTGTGGCAAAATGGTCTATCCTAATATGTATGTTTGCCACCCCCATGTTTTCTAGCGTCTGAGCATTGGCCGCTACCAGCCGGATGTCTCCCGTGACACCTTGTATTTGCGCCTCGGCAATGTGTCGTCTATTAACACAACTTACGGCTGCCCCAGTATCGATTAGGGCCTGCACTCTGTGGCCATTTATGGTGGCGTGTATCGTGAGGGCCGATACCTGAAATCCACTGCCCTGCACCGATGTGTTGTGTAAGATGTATGTTGTTGTTGTTGTTGTTGCCGGAGTGACATTTGTGCTGGGAAGGCACGGAGCTGTCCGCTTATCGTACCTGGCACGCTTCGCCTCTCGGCTGACTTCCTGTTCTGAATACTTTGCCCCGGTCAGCAAAGTGCGTTCGCCAAGTACATTGCCAGCTCTTTTAACCGGTCTTGCTGTGAGACTAGGAGTCTGCTGGCGAACGTTTAATGTATTAATCGTTCCCAGCCTTTGTGTAGTTGTGTTGTTGTTGGTTTCTCCCTCTCGGGAAGGTGTGTCTGCGAATGTGACCCTGAGCTTGCCCTTGTTACCCGGTCTTTTGTTCCAGGCGGTCGCGAGTTCGACTCCTGTTGCTGGCTTCCCCATGCCGAGCGAGCTCGCGTCATGCGCCTGTGTGTGGTCAATTCCCCCCCTGTGTTGTGGTGAAGGGGGTAGGGTTTTCTGTTTGGAGGGTGTGGGCGTGTTCTCAGGCTGTTTGCTTATGATTGTGAGGGGTGTGTAATGTCCCGCCTTAGGGTTTCCTGTAAAAAGTACGTGTAGGTCCCTATCGAATCCCGCAGTTGAGAATAGCGGAGGCGAGTGCACATCAGTGTATACATGGATGTTGGCCTTCAGCACCTTGCCGAGAGCGGTCACCTCTACGGCACTGGCATAGGTGCCGTCCTTACCCATGTATTTACTATAATCCGCCCCGGTCTGGAATGGGTTTTCCCGCTCGTCCGACACAAAGTCCCGGTACTCTTGCCAGTTGGCCAGGATATGTTTGACCGTTTGCTGTCTGTAGTCCCCATGATAGTCCTCGGTATTCCGGATTAGGAAGCTCATGGCCCTAAACAGACAGTTGCCGTCTCCTTGCACGGGGTGTGCTTGGAAACGGTCCGGGGGCGGATCGTCAGCCTTAGCCTTAGCTGGCTGCTTCTTCCCCTTACTCTTGCGAGTTTGCTTGGGGGAGGGGCCTTTCTTGTGTTGTGTTGGGGGAGGAACCTCAGCCGCTTCATTAGCTGGCCGAACCTCCCCATCTAGGCGTTTTTTGAAAATGTGGGTGTACGTCTGCCTGTAATGTATGTGCGCCCCCCCCCCTCGGGGTGGCTGCGCCAGCTCCCCGCTTGCGGTGTGTGTCTAGGCGTAGGGAGTATTGCCCCCCTGTCTGTCCTGTGGGGTGTCTCATCCCTGAACTCCCTCGGGTATTCGTCGGGGAGGGGGTAGTGTTCCGGGCCCTTCGTGTGTTTTCTTCCCTGTCTATTATTGCCCGGGGGTCTGCTTTCCTGTTTCCTCCAGGGTGGGGTGTAAGTCTGATGCTGGGGGAGCGGGTTTTCCCGTCGGTTCCCCTTTTCCCTATATTGGGTAGCTGCATACTCCTGTCTGGTTGGGGGTGGGTTTTCTCGCCTGTCCCTATTTCCCCTGTATTGTGGGGGTGTATAGCTTTGCCTGCGTGGGGGCGGGTTCTCCCGATATTCCCCATTTCCCCTGTACTGCGGGGCGGCATATCCCTGCCTGCGTGGGGGCGAGTTTTCCCGGTACTCCCTGTCTGCCCTGTATTGTGGGGCAGCGTAGGACTGTCTATTTGGTTTCGGGCTGTTTCGTCGGGGGATGTCGTGGTCGTACTCCTCAGGGTAGTACTCCCGTGTGTACGGGGATGGTGAACGCCTTGAGGGGTATGTCGGCTCTGTGTCCGTGTATGCTATCGGTGAGTACCGAGGAGGGTAGTGTGGCCTATCCTGTGGGGGAGGTGTTGTTGGCCGCTGTGGAGGGTAGTAATTTTCTTCCCTCCCGTAGCGTCTCCTCTCTGTGTACCCCCTGTCTCTCTCAGTATGATAGTGTTCTCGTTTGTCTGCTTGCTCATCCCTTGGCGGTCTCCCGCCCGCTTGGATGGCAGCTATGGTCAGTTTCTCCATCCTGTCCACTAATTCGTCCATTTTGTCGTTAGTGTCGTCTTTCCGAGTTTTGAAGTGCAGATCCACGGCTTTTTCCGTAGCCTTCTCCGTGATCTTTCTCCCCTCCTCTATGGTCTTTATGTTATTCAACATATGTTGGACCGTGGGGTTGTTCATGATGCATAGCTTTTCCACTATGGCTGGTCTGAGGCCCTGCATTAACAGCTTGACTTTCTGTTTATTTGTCATTGGTGCATTGTACTTTTCGCACATTATCAATTTAACATTGATGTATGCCTGGGCGCTCTCTTTGGGTCCCTGTGACCTCTGTCTAATCTGGTCATAGAGATCGTCATCGTCTGGTATGAGCTGGAACTCCTCCTTTAAGAGTAAAGCGGTTTGCTCCCATGAGGCAGCTCCTAGTGTGTCCTCATGGAGCTCATACCATGTCATGGCCGCCTTCGTGAGGTAAGCAGGAAGGAGCCGTTTCCTAACTTCCTCGCTCCAACCATTGATCCGAGCCGTTCTATTGAAGGCCTTGAGGTATTCCTCGGGATCCTGGCCTTCCCCCGTGAACTTTGTGGGGTGGATCATGGGGTACTCAGTGTGTCTATTCATCTCGTTCTCGGCTGTGTTTCGTTGGCTGTGTGTCGAGGTGTTTGGGCTGTTTAGAGGGGAATTAGCCTCGCTTCCCGTGTAGGACACCTGTGTTACGTTACCAGGTGGCTCGTCACCTGATATGTCTGTGCTGATGGATGGTGTGTTGTCGTACTGTGCGGAGCTAACTATGTGTACGGTTCTGTCTAAATCCTGTTTTACTGTTTCCAAAATAGTGTGGATGTCAAGAACCGCTTCTGTCGTGTGATTATTGGCTTTGATAGTGTCTGTCTCTAGTAGCTCTGTAATGCGCTCGAGCAGGTTACTGGCTTTCTGCTCTGTGATCTGCAGTTGCTGCAACAATAGGGGATGGAGTGTTGGCAGGCAATCTACTTCACTAGCGCTGGATACCGGTGACTCTTGTGTGTGTTCACTGGCCTGGGATCGTGTAAAATGTATAACTTGTGCTGCGGCGGCAGGGTGTTGAGCACGGATCTGTGCTGTTTTGAATTCAAGGTCCCTGAGAAGTTGTACTGCAGTCTGGTCAGTTATTAAGTCACCGTTCCTAATTTTTAGCTTCGGCAGGAGTGTAGTCGTACTAGCCGACAAATGGTGCGCAAAGTCTCTTAGTGTAGTTCTAAATGTGGACATCTAATTTCCACCGTCTTTACACTGTGGGGCGAATGGGGGTTGGTGTAACAATACAAACTCCTATATGTGTATAAAAAATGTGTGACGTAATATAAGGTCAAAAAAAATTTTCACTATTTGCTTGGCTGCGTGCGGTTAGGACCGTTTTACCTACGAGGGCTCGTTGGTTGAGTCCCGGTCTATTATGCGTAGTACGGCGCCTCCACCAGTGTTTTAGATCCCTTATTTGGGGGTGGATCTAAAAGGAAGAGTTATTGTACTAATTTATAAAGCTGTGCCTAAAAAGGGTAGCTTCCCTTGGCAGGGCAAGCTGACCAGTGTAGAGTGTTGTGGTGTGCTAGGAACTAGGGGGCGCTCCTATAAATAATGTAGTAGTGTTTGAGGGGATGGGACCCAATGCAAGGGTCACTGTGCTGGTCACTCAGCTGACTGCTTATTATGTAACTGAATCTGCTTGTATCAGCTAAGTGGCACGCGCTGCTTGCTAGCAGCCGGGCCGGCTCGAGAAATACAATGGTATCTGAGCTAGCGCTATCGGACTACCGTCTGTCACGTCTAACCGTGACGGGAATAAGGAAGGGCGTTGGGATGTAAAGAGGCGTATGGACAGTAAGACTAGTGTGATGTGTTGACCAAGTGTTTATTGGTCTGTAATTCTGAAGTATGAGTCCCTTGTGGGGAATGTAATTATGTTCACAATGTAAAGTACAAGTTGTGGGTTACAGGTTACAAAAGTAGGATGTCTGAACACGACTGACTCACCTCTGATGACACTGGCGTAGCCTCCGGCCGTATCGTTGATGCACTGATAATGGAGAGATCCCCTGACCTCATTAAGACGCCTTCTTATACTCTTCGGCGCTATGCTGTCAGCAATGTGTTGGCATTGCTGCCCCAGTTAATAGTATGTCGCTATGTGTAGCCATTATGCAAGGACTGAGCTGCTTTCTAGAGTGGCAAGCTGTCCTTGCTACGTTTATGGATGTTGGCCCGGCTTTCCAAGGGTTGCCCGTTAGGAGATTTAGGCAGATGATGGGGGGATGGTCTCCAAGGGGTGCATACCCCTGGGAGGCTGTACAAGTTACGTGTATACTGGAGAACAGACTGAAGACAACTCTGGCTTGGTCTGCCTTACTCCTCCTTATAAAGGTTTCTCGTAAAAACTAGTCCACCGGACACATGGATGCGACTCCTTCCTTGAAATAATACATTTTCAGCCGAACTGACATATACACCTTGTTTACTTAGGTGTGGAGGTTTCATAAACGTTCGCGTGCCGGCGATCGCTTCGGCCAATTAATTACAATTAATTGCCTTAGTTCAGCGCGTCAGGACGCCATCATGGTGATTCCCCCCTGACTGGTCACCAAATTACTCCTCTCGAGCGTAGGCTCGGTGGTAACACGTTCATTTGGAGATATAGGCTTTAATTTAGGTGTAAAATCATCCCTAAATTATCTCTCCTTGAATATATTCACCTGGGTGTACATTTCACTCCATTTCAATGCTCCACTTGGCTGTAATTAATTAATTTCCGTGTGTAGTCCTCCCCACCATAGCTTCCATCGTTGTCAGGCGGTCAATACCCGAGTCATTAATTTTAAGCTGTCTCCTCGCTCCAGACGAAAGTAGGTCCCTTGGCGTCTTCGATCTCCATCCATTTTCCAACTGCAATTAGTGAAACGTCAACTGGCCTGCTCTCGTTCTTGTATGCTTCGAAAACGTATATTTGCTTGCATTTGCTTACAATTCTTCACCTTAAATTGCTATGATATTCACATATAGGTCGTGAAATCATGCTACATTATTATATCTCATTATTTAACACATTGCTCTTCGGGTTCCCTAAAACTGTTCCCCCTCAGATCAATGGTTCGATTCCAGTTAGAATCATGTGCCTGGTCTTCTCAGATAAGACCTGAGTTCGATGCCAGTCTACCGTGACCGATTGGGCACAGTACATAGTCTCGATGTACTTGGGCATGAAGATCCAGTAGGGCATGTAGTCACAGAAGTAGAACACAGCGGCGAGGTTGTTGCACATTAGAGTTGGGTTAGTGACTAATCGTCGGAACGTTCGCATCATATCTGCAACAAACAACAATATGGGCTACATTCAGTTTAGACCAATGCACAGGGGTCAAAATCGAAATCTAGGGGGACAAAATTATTTTTACGTTTCAATCATGAATTTAGAGTGAAAGCAACGTATATAATTTGTTTACTTCATAATAAACGTCAGTTAAGACTTTTTTAAGCTACGTCTACACATGCAAGAAATTCTCTATGACTAAGAGTTGTATAGAGCATTCAGTTATCTCTTCAGAACAATTTTCTACCTCTAATTTACTTTTAACAAAGTCACCAAGTTCCACTTTTGGCATAATCGTCGAATCCAGTGCTTCAAACAGTTGTAAACGTGTGAGAACTGGTTGCGTGGCCTCTTCTAAAACGTAAAATAACTAAGTAAGTTGCAAAAAGATGCAAAAAATCTTATAACAGGTGTAAACTACAATACTTTATCTACATTTTAACATTAAGTAGAAAGTGACGCAGAGTGACGCGACATACTAAAAATCGACGTGAAAATATAATTTTAAAAATAATAGTTAAATATTATAGAATGGAAATATAGATAAAATTACGTAACAATTACGCCCATTAATGACTGAAACACGTTACAAAGATTATACCTTCAGCTGCATGTTCCATCTTAAAGCATCACACTAACCACAAAGACAACCAAACCACAGCCACTTACATTCACCCTCCAATTCAGACTGCTCGAACAGAGGTGACAGACTTACACTAAGATGCGTTTATATCCCAGAATAGTGAGCGGCAATTATATGAGAATGCTGTAGAAGTAATACATTTTGATGTTTTAATTATGAAAATAATAATTTTGTCCTCGACCCACTGTGCATTGGTCTACCCAGGTTAGGTCCAGTGGATACTAAAACCATAGGTCTATCAAGGTTCCAATAAGTGGAGCCAAAGGGCTAGTAGGCCTACGCGATGCGCAGTAGTTATGCTTGCTTTCCATAGGCTACAACCTTGAAATTGATACCCGAACCACTGTGGTACAAATATTTCTGATTGTGACAGGTTACATTAGGATTTACCAAAAATTACTGTCAAGTTCGTGGCTGCGCTACGTAATCAGTAGAATAGGTCAATTATTCATCCATTTGGTAGAGAGATGCTGGATGGAAAAGGAAATGTATTTTCACGTACAGAATTACCTAACTTTATTTCTTCTTCTTTCTTCGAATTTGGCCTACAGGAAACAATAATGATTTGCTGGTCAGTTATTTTTTCTTCACCAAGAATTTCTTCATCCTTTCGCTGTGGTTCCTTCTCCTTTCCTCTGACCAGGTGTTCTTGGTCATTCTAGTGGGTCTTTCCTTGAATTCCTTGAAGTTATCAATTTTAGCTCGAAACATAGCCCTATTCCAGATGTCTTTTGGATGCACGCCAACTTCCTCCATGTATTTTCTCGTTTCTTCTACCCACATTGTAGTCGCCTTTAGCTTGGTGATGTAATTAAAGATTCCTTTCGTTATTCGATTCTTATTTATTTCTTTAGTTTCTGAAGGACATTTCTCCATTTGGTCTGCATTTCCAAGACCGACTCGGTCTTGGCAAGATCAACTACAATCCTCAGACCTTAGTGTAGAAAAAACATGGCGGCGATGGTATCATGTCATCGGGGTTGTCACAGTTCGTGTAAATTATTATTTTCACTCACCTAAGAGCATAAAAGATATCACAAGACGAGAAGAAATATGCATCAATAATTTAGACTTACCTGAATTAATGTATCTAGACTATATAGTGCTCGAATTATAGGACTCTTCGTCTTCACCCAAGGGGCAGCTACAATAGTCTCACTGATTCTGTGGTTGAATAAGAAGCTTCTTGGCGAGTTATCACGCTTTGTATTTAAGTTCAGTAATTATAGATTAATATTATTAGCATAAAATCAAACAGATTCTGAAGTAGGAGAGAAGAACGTTCCCGGTTACTGAAGGGCTGAAACAGCACATGCAGAGTATTTGTGTACACAATCGGAATGAGAATAGTTGCCTGAAATAATCGAACCAACGCTATAGAGATACAATTCAATTAAGACCTCTCGTAAAGTTGTCTAAAATCTTGGCTAAAACATCACACCGAATTAGTTGATTGAAATATGCAAAGAAGTCGTCGTGTGGATATCTGAACATAATTATGGAGATTACCACACACAAATGACACGGTAATATGTTAGGATCTAACCTATTAAATATTCGCTGTTACCGTTTGGAATAGTTGTACGCTGGAAATAGTAGATTTAGTAAAGTAATGTTGGTAGGAAAGCACCATCTCCCTCTTACGGAATTATCGCGGCACACCATCTCGCAATATAAGTACATAATTGGCAAGTTGCTCACAACACTTTATTACACACATCATAATAAAAAATAACTTGCAAGCTGTATGAATCACAAAAGTATGAATAATGACGGAACACAATGAGTTCAATGTTTGGCACAGGGGAAACGTCTTCCTTAACCGATAAATCAGAAGTTCACTGTAATATTTGGCGTGTATACAGGCCAGTGTAGAACATCTGCTAAACTGGTAGGGATTTACGGAGGCACATGAAGCTGAGCGTTTAAGATTACGTCAACGGGTTGATCTTGCCGTAGATGCTCATTGCGTTTTCTCTTTCCGTACTTAAGTTCGGCACTACCTGTACTGAAGTGTACTAAGCTATAAATATATTGTCACTAACTAGCAAATCATTGCGGTGCATATTCTTGAGACACTTCTATTAATGCTTTAGTCTTAGGTACTTCAACGTCTGCAATAAATGACACAATGCCATCGGTCGATTGAACAATCATCACACAATCGAACCAGTCCATAATAAGCGTATTATCACATATTTACACACGATTGCAGTACATTAACGCGAACTGGGCTTAGCAGACATACTGAAGACACTAAAAATTACAGATGAGCAATAGTTTATCCCAACTTTCATCAAACGAAGCTAATCAAAGCTAACATTGTATCCCAGCAACGAATGTAAACAAAAAATATCTCGGGCTTCCGCATACGCCATTTTTACACTTTCGATACCTGCATTAAGGTCAAGACCAACTACAATACTCAGACCTTAATGCAGGTATCGAAAGTGTGAAAATGGCGTATGCGGAAGCCCGAGATATTTTTTGTTTACATTCGTTGCTGGGATACAATATTAGCTTTGATTAGCTTCGTTTGATGAAAGTTGGGATAAACTATTGCTCATCTGTAATTTTTAGTGTCTTCTGTTAAGTCCAGTTCGCGTTAATGTACTGCAATCATGTGTAAATATGTGATAATACGCTTATTATGGACTGGTTCGACTGTGTGATGATTATTCAGTCGACTGATGGCATTGTGTCATTTACTGCAGATGTTGAAGTACCTAAGACTAAAGCATTAATAGAAGTGTCTCAAGAATATACACCGCAATGATTTGCTAGTTAGTGACAATATAATAATAACTCAGTACACTTCAGTACCGGAAGTGTCGAACTTAAGTACGTAAAGGGAAAACGCAATGAGCATCTACGGCAAGACCAAACCGTTGACGTTATTTTGAACGCTCAGCTTCATGTGCCTCCGTAAATCCTTACCAGTCTAGCAGATGTTCTACACTGCCTTGTATACACGCCAAATATTACAGCGAACTTCTGTTTTATCGGTTAAGGAAGATGTTTCCCCTGTGCAAAACAGTGAACTCATTGTGTTCCGTCATTATTCATACTTTTGTGATTTTTACAGCTTGCAAGTTATTTTTTATAATGATGTGTGTAATAAAGTGTTGTGAGTAACTTGCCAATTATGTACATATATTGCGAGATGGTGTGCCGCGATAATTCCGTAAGAGGGAGATGGTGCTTTCCTACCAACATTACTTTACTAAATCTACTATTTTCAGCGTACAACTATTCCCAACGGTAACAGCGAATGTTTAATAGGTTAGATTGTGACATATTATCGTGTCCTTTGTGTGTGGTAATCTCCATAATTATGTTCAGATATCCACACGACATCTTCTTTGCATATTTCAATCAACTAATTTGGTGTGATGCTTTAGCCGAGATTTTAGACAATTCTACGAGAGGTCTTAATTGAATTTTATCTCTATAGCGTTGGTTCGATTATTTCAGGCAACTATTCTCATTCCGATTGTGTACACAAATACTCTGCATGTGCTGGGACAGCAATTCAGTAACCGGGTACTTTCTTCTATCCTAATGCTAATAATATTAATCTATAATTATTGAACTTATATACAGATCGTGATAACTAGCCATAAGTTTCTTATTCAACCACAGAAACAGTGAGAGTATTGTAGCTGCCCCTTAGGTGAAGACGAAGAAACCTATAATTCGAGGCCAGCACTATATAGATAAATTAATTGAGGTAAGTCTAAATTATTGATCCATATTTCTTCGGAACCTAGTCTCGTCTTGTGATATCTTTTATGCCCTTAGGTGAGTAAAAATAATAATTTACACGAACTGTGACAACCCCGATGACATGATCTTAGCTATTGGTAGGGCAACCATCGCCGCCATGTTTTTTCTACACTAAGGTCTGAGTATTGTAGTTGGTCTTGGTCTTGGTCTTGGTATTTCATTTGTAGCTATTTCGTAACTTGCGACACTATTGCGAGAGGAACAATCGATACATAATCGATGTAACAAATGACTGCGGTGAGGCGTAATTCAAGTTCAGTGTTTTACGGTTTTGGCAGTGGTTTTACTGTTGGAAGGCTCATTGAAGACCGACTACAATATATCAGACCGTAATACGACAATCGGTTTAGCAAAAATGGTGGTAATCGTAGTGGAAGCTATCGAGTCAAGTAACGGCTGTTTGTTTACCTTTGTTGATCCGACATAGAGTGGCTTCTACTGCCAGGAATTCGTATAAATAGTAGCCTATATATTGAACCCATGTACCATTGGCTCAAAAGGGGTCGAATCCTTGTATTCGTGAAAGGAATGAAAGAAACACACAGTCTCTAAGGGAACGGAGAGAGATTTCAAGCAAGGGTTCTAGCCTAACGTTGTGCAAGCAGCTGGGACCAGGTGTTCAGAAGATGAGATCATGCCTCTTGACATTGAGAAGGAGCCAGTCATGGATATTAATAGAACGAGTGGAAAGTTTTCACTGTAAGACAGAGAAGCGTGACTCGGAAATCCAGCTTAGCTTGCAGTAAAATGGCAACAGCGCCGCTGTGCCAGTAGAAGAATAATTAAATTTAACCCATTTGCAGGAATAAAAATAAGTCAATAAATACTGTACTGTGAATTATTTCGGATTAGAGATTTTTGTGTAAAGAAATAGCTTGTAATAATTGCACAGGAAAGAACTGCAAATGCAGCATACGTCATTGGGGATTCACTGATACCAGAGGAGTGGGGAATTTAAAAATGAACAGCAACACCCACGCAGCTGAAGACTACAAATTAATTAATGTCTCAGAATTGCACGATCGATTCTTATGCGCAGTGAGATCATTTGACGTTGAGAAAACGAGCTTTCTGGAGATATAATTTTTATAATTGTACGACAATTAGTTCAAAAGTTGGTCACGAAAAGGACTAGGATTTTATCTTTTTGTGACTAAAGAGTATAAAACTCCTGGCCTCACCAAGCCAATCATGCAGTATTCCGACAGTCCGTGAGGGGGCGTCACGCTGTAACACATCGAAGGCAGTTTACCAGTACTCCTTGAGGGGAGATGTTACATCCGATAGTCCAGGGGACGTGAAGCTACATCGCATCGAAGACAATATACAAGTTTTCCTTGAGGGGAAAAACGCTGTATCACATCGCATAGACAATATCTGACAGCCACGGGCGTCGCTGTATCAATAACTTACGTGATCCGTAAGGAGTTGCAAAGAAGTAAAATTACAGTATCGTCGTGTTGAAAATTAGGAAAATCCTAGTTATAGGATTTAGGTCCGACAGTATAAAATTTACAGTGAAAAGTTCATAAAATACAGACAAAGCAGGCTGCGAACTTAGGACTCAGGGCGATAGGTCTATAAGTAAACGACCAAAAGTATCATAACGCACGGAAGTACCGTAACAGCGAGATAAACAGTTTATCCAATTTAAAGAACCCGAGCAGGGAAAGACAGAATAAGGTTCGCCAAATATTCTAGAAGAGTAGAAGTTCGAGAACCGAATAAGCGAAGAAGAGAAGGAAACGATAGACATTGTTTCAAGAAAGCAGATGAACTATTTCAAAAGCACTAAGACTCGAGAAGTATTAGTTGCTATAAAAATCCATAGGTCACCGATAGATTATCGAGGGGACCGTGAACAGAACAGACTTTCGCTAAGATCAATAAATAGGATCTAAAAGGGGAGCCGTTTTAGTCAGAGAAATAGCAGATCGTCAGGAACGAGATTCGAAGAAGTGCTATTGCAGGGAGGAAGTAGATGATTCGAGACTTTCATATTCGGAGAGGATAGGAAGCCGACATTACTAAATTTCACCCTTGGAGACGGGAGGTCAAGAGGTCACGTATGATAGGCTTCAATAGCGGCCTAGTGATCAAAATTTGTGAAGTGTAAATATATCAAGATTTTGTGTTAAAAGCAATATATTTTCAGTGTTTTTGTTGTGTGTTCTAAAAGGATACACCAGTGTATTTAAAATGTTACCAGTGTTAAATGTATACGTGTTAAATATGTGTCAAGATATGTCTGTACATGCAATGAATTTGTACAAGATGGAGTAATTTAAAATAGTGGGCAAAAATGAAGCATCGCACGAGAAGGAAGGTCAGGAAACGACCTAAAGCATGTGAGTAAAGATTTTCATTATGTTTTGGTGTCGGGGAAATGATTGTGTACAAATCCACCGGAGTTTTTGAGTAAAAGGGATGTTTCTAAATAACTAATTACAGAATAGGAACGCGGTCTGAACAAATAAAATAGATTTCGAGAAGTTATAAATAATTATGTAAAAGAATAAATCCTGTAGAGGAAATGTATGAATAAAATGTCAGTGTATTTGACGAATGTTATAAAAGCAAGTGTATTAATAATAATAATGTAAAGGAAATCTAAATAAAGATTAAATTGAATGATATGAAAATAAGAGCATTGGAGCCTTAATAAAAGTATAAGACCTGATGTTAATGCATGTTCTTAAAATAGAGCGATTATTGTCAAAGGAAAAGATTAATATAAAATTGAGATATGTATTAACTGTTAATATGGAATTTATCAGTTCTTTGGAAGACGCTAGGCTTTAAAATAATATATAGCGCAATGGAGCGTAATTAAAATAAAATGTCACGCTAGGAACGCGTAGAATTTAAATGTACTTGGTAAATTACTTATGAAGGGTAGTTGATTGCGGGGAATTGAGATATGTTGTAAGTCCTCCAATAGTGACATAGATCACGAGGCCATGTGTGTGTTATTATGTAAAAGGGAGCAAATGTATGGTATTATTGAGCGTAGGTCATGTAGGCCACGGCCGACTCTAAATCGCATTTTGTATAAGTCCTCCAATGTGGAAATGGTTCCCGAGGCATGTTAAGAGATTCGAACCTAGAATCTTCTTGTTATTGAAGCCCCTAATTATTCGTCGTAGAATGTGTATTACTCTTCCCAATCAATGAGAACCTTTCATAATTAATAAATGCCAAGGTTACGAAAGTGGTTTATGAGCCCAATAATATTGTTGAAAGTAAAAAGAGAAGTAAAATGCCAGGTCTCTCCAGAGAACTAAAAGAAAGGGAGATTTGTTTTAAAAGCATTGAGGAGAGCTCCAACCGCAGACTAGGCGGGAAGTCACCCTAACAGTCATAAATCTCGTTCAAGTATACGGTCGGACCCTAATAGCAGGAGGGTTGGTGATGGCCGTTTGTAAGAAGAAATAATACACCGTGAGTGTTTAAAAGTTGTTAATGACCCGGGAATTGAACCGAGGTCCTTGTAGATGATATTATCGCTTGCCAGTTCAGATCGTAGTTTTCTTATGTGATAATGGTCTTATAAGACAAATAAAATAAATAACAATCCCTATTGTAATGTTGTATGGAAGTAGGATTCCACGAGTTAAATGAAGATAACTAGGTTCCGGGAGTAATCATAGTTTTTGACTTTGTCAAGTAATCTTTATAACTCTGGAGTACACAAGTATTTTCCCGATCACTATGGTGAATTTGTAAAACTTGAGAGAGGTGGTAAATGCTGAGAACATGTGAAGTGCCCAAACATTTAAGTAGAGAATTAACATGTACTTTAAATGTAATTAGATATTTGTTTTGATGATAAGAAAAGATAAAACTAGTTATTGAGGTGTACAAAAGAATGACACCGTTATTAATGGAAAGTATCGAGCCAAAGGAGCTCGTAGTTATATGGAACTGTAAGATAGATACTTTATGGAAGTAAAAATAATTATGAATTGTTGGTTTTAAAGGAAACCATGTGTTTTAATATAATATTTGTTAAATTCTTATATTATTCCTTGTTCACTTTGAACAAGTAGAAGGATTTTGGTCAGTAGTTTATTTGTTTTATTGTTTGTAGCGCCATAATTTTGATTAATTACATGTTTTGAAATAGGAGTTGATTTTGTTGTTATTTTGTAAGTGTATCCTCTATTTAATCCAAAATGTGTAAGTCACAGAGTGGGAGAACATACTACAACCCCGAAAATCCCGAATTGAGTAATGCTGGCATACTGTGATTTGCATATTTCTTGCTGAAAGGGTACTTGGGTGTATATAAAGTAATGTGCTTGGATTAATAACTAGAGGAACATTAAAGACGGTCATTTCATGCAAAGTAAAGTAATGATAGGAGTAGCTACAACGTATAATGTTAACTGACCGCATGGGTCCCTAGAAACTCACACCGAGCAGCCCTGAATATCAAACAACCCCCCCAGCAAATCTTACTTTTTGGCGCCCAGTACGCAGGGATGAGTTTTCCTAGGGAAAACCCGAGTTTTTCTCGAAAAATCAAAATTTTCAATTTTTGAAAAAAAAACATGGTTTCTCGAAATTTTGAATTTTAAATACTTCCATATAGGTTTATGAAATTGAATAAAGATATCAAAAGGGTACGTCGTAGTAAAAACCCGTACCAAAGCAATTTTTTTTGAAAAATTGGGACACAATGGTTCAGATTACCATCTCTCAAGCATGTACTAGTGATGTGGCATGAGTAGCCCACTGTATTCTAATAAGATGGCATTGAGTGAGGAGATGCAACGGCTCTTGGAGGCCATGGACAATAAATTGGGGATGATAGACAATACATTGGGTCTCCAAAAGGATGAAAATAAAAAAGAGTTTGAATCTATAAATGATAATTTAAAAGCTCTTAAAACTGATAGTGTTAACATGGGGACTAAATAGGTAGCTATCGAAATTAAAAGTGATAATATGGGGATTAAATTAGAAGCTATCCAAGCCGATTGTATCAATATGAATAGTACATTGAAGGCTGAGATAGAATGTAAATTAGATAGTATGAAAACAGAGAATGGGGAAAACATTGCAGAACAGTTGAAAGCTGTAAAAGATGAGACGGTAGAGTCTATGAAAGCCGACAGTAAAGCAAACAATAAAGCATTGAAGGCTGAAATAGAAAAGAAAATAGATAACAAATTTCAGGGTTTTGACACTGAGGTTGGGAAGAAGTTAAGTGAGATCAAAGGGGAAATCACAAGTAAAATTGAAAATGAAAATGGGGCACTTAAGTCAGAATGGCAAGGCCAAATAAAGATCTTGAAGGACAGTATGGTAGATTCCCAAACTAAGTGTCAAGAAAATTTTGGAAATTTAGACACTAAATTAAATAGCATGGAAAAAGCATGTAAAGAAAATGTAGAGGCATGTGAAAAGAAACTTGTAACCCAGATCCAAGGGGTGTACAACGAATTAAAAACTCAGATAGAAACTAACAGCGATATCTGTAAAACCTCCCGGGATGAGATAAAAGAAAGTTTTAAGATATTAGGAGACGAATTTAAAGGGGTAAAGAACCAAGTAGGAAAACTTGAGGAGAAAGTAGGAACCCTCGAGAACAAAATCGGTGTAGTTCAGACCGAAGTAACTGAGATGAAAAACCAACATCAAAAGGATGCGCAGGACATGAAAGATCAATTTGAGCGGTTTACCGGGCAGGTAGATGAGAACTTAAAGAAGTATGAGGATGGAATAAATCAAAAATTAGGTATATACGAGGAGCATCTCCAGAGTGAACGAAAACAACGAGAGGAAGAAAATAAGGAAAGTACCCATAAGATAGATGAAATAAGTCAGGGTATTAATGAGGTTCAGGAAACCATTGGAACATTAAAGGTCCAAGTAGGAGAAACTCATACTGAAGTTAACCAGGTCCAAGATGAATTGAGGAGATTATATAAGAGTCATGGGAAAACTGAGGAAAAGCTTGAAGGAATTAAAGTAGATATGGTCAAAGGACAAAGAGAAATGGAGAAGAAAATAAAGGAAATACGAGAAGACCTAGATACCAGAGGTGACGTTAAACCAGAAATAATAACAGAACAGGTCATGGTCATCAAGAAAGAGGTAGAAGATCAATTAGCTGAAATCAGGGATAGTTTCAGGGAAGAGAAATTCCAACTCAAAAAGGTAGAGGAAGATAGTAAAAGGAATCAAGAAAGAATTCAAAATGAATTAAGATCACGGTTGGAAATGACTGAACACAAGAATAGTTAAATGGAAATTCAACTCATGGCTAATGAAGAAAGTGCCCGACGAGAAAGGAAGTTAGAATTTGAGAGTCAGGATGAGTTTCCAAAGACAGGATGGGTAGATCCTCGTGAACAAGGCACAGATACAGATAGGGACTTAGGAGGGGAGAACCCTTATAAGAACCCAGGATATCCGATGGCGATGTCAACCCCGTACATGAATGAGACCAATGGTCAGATAATAAACATCATTAAGTCGAATGAGGACAGACCGGTAAAGTTTACGGGTAATAACATGTCAATTACTCCAAAATACTGGTTAAAGGAAGTCGCAGAGTACTTAAACGAAATGAAAGTTCCTCAGGATCGGAGACTGAGAGCTATTGAGAAGCTGTTGGCAGGTGATTGTCTCACCTGGTTCAGAAGCTTTAGGTACGCCTTTGATACGGTGGAAGGCTTTAGAGATGCGTTTCTAAAACGATATTGGGCAGCAGACGTCCAAGAGAATTTGAGGCTAGATCTGTACTCTAGGAAGTACAGCACAAATGCACCAACTAAGTACTCAGAATGTTTCACCGCTCAGCTGTGTAAATTCCGGGAACTTGACATTGCTCCAGCTGAGAACGACCTGTGTGCCGCCATTGCAAGACAACTTCCATATGAGATCCAGAGGCTGTTAATCTCATCCAAAGCCAGAAGTGCTGTGGAAGTGGAGAGTGTATTACGTCAATTAAATATGACGACTTCGCACGTTACTCCTAGGCATCAAAGACAGACTGAACAGGTACATATGGCCAGCAGTCAGGAAAACAGGGAGAAACCATCGACTAGAAATCAGTCCACTAGTACTGATACTCAGGGACTGGGTCGAGAGTATGGGCACCAAGAGCCTAGGGGAATACAGCCATATTACAGAGGAGGATATCGAGGAAGAAATCCTAGGAATACGGGTTATAGGCAACAAGAAAGCCGACCCTATAACAATAACCATCAGAGGCAAGAGAACCGAAAGAAATGGGAGAATTATCCCAGAAGGAACGTAAGGCCAGAGGATAGGGATGATGAATATCGGGCCGAAATAGAAGAGAGATATCAGGAAAGTCTTCGTTATATGAATGAACGACCAGACGAACCTGAAAGGCAAAAAGTCCGTTGGAGTGAGGCAATAAAGAACCGGAAATCACCCGACCGACTAGACGGAGCTCAAAGCTTGGAACTACAAGCTCAATTAAAGAATGAGGGGAAAGGAAGCCCTCAGGATAAAAAAACTTCAAATTTAAATCGTCAAGTGTGGAAACATACCAGGAGCTGGGAGGAGGTAGAAATTGTGAATTGGATAGCAAGACCAGATGAGCTAATTAACGAGAAGGTGGAAGGAATCCCACCTATCAAAAGAGAATTACCCATAATTATGCTAAGGATAGAAGGATTACTGGTCAGGGCATTAATTGATACCGGATCCACAATAAGTTTAATTACGCAAACCCTTCTAAATGAATTGGAAACAAGAGGCCGCGTATTAAAGATTCCCACATCAAGTGTAAAGATTAAGGGGATTATCCCTGAAAAATCTTTAACATGTAAATTTCAGGTATACATCGATTTGATCATGGGTAACGCTGAAATTTCGCAATGCTTTTTGCTGGTAAATCAATTGCCGTATAATGTCATATTAGGTATTGATTTTATCCGTGAGAACAAGGTCATCATAGACCTAGCGCAAAACTGCATTAGAATTCAAAGAGAGGATGTGGATGAACAAAACATTAACCTACAGGAACAGGATGCGAAAACAGGAGAACAGGTATGGCATGTGGAAGAAGTAACCGAGGAAGGTTATAAGGACATAGAAAAGATATTTGAAGTCCTCAACATAGAACTCGAAGATAATTTGGAAACTGAGTTCGAGACCAACCTGTCAGGAAAAGTAGAGGAAGCTAAAGTTAACCTCGAAAATAAGGAACAATTAAAGAAATTATTATTAAATTTTAGGGATGTATTTGATTCCAAGCCAGGGAAGATTGAAAATTTTAAATACGCGTTCCAAGTCAATGATTGGGCACCGTTCAGACAAAAACCATATCCGGTTGCGGAAAAACATTACCCTCAAACGAAGAAAACACTGCATGAGATTATGAATGCAGGTGTTATAGAAAAGATGGTGACACCATATGTTAGTCCATTAGTGATTGTGAGTAAACCGGATGGCTCAGTAAGGGTGTGTTTAGATGCCAGGAATCTAAATGCAAAAATCATACCAGAAAATGATTCGGTACCACCCATAAAAGAAATACTGAGGAAATTCAAAGGCAAGAAGATTTTCACAAATATTGACATGACTTCTTCGTATCATCATCTCGAACTGGAAGAGAAAACCAGCCTGTTGACTGGATTTCAGTTCGACCAACAAACATATTGTTTTAGGAGATGTCCGTTTGGATTGAAAACCGCAGGATCTGCCTTAATAAGAGCGCTTGATCGAAACCTGTCAGAGGAAGTGAAAGATTGCACTATCCGTTATGTGGATGATATTTTGCTTACCTCGGAGAACATTGAGGAACATTTAGAAAAGTTGAAAAAATTATTGGAAGACTTAAGAAGGGCTAATTTTAAAATCAATTTAAAGAAGTCAAATTTTTGTCAAAGACAAGTAACATTTTTAGGGCATGTGATTGACAAGGATGGTGTTAAACCAAATCCATGCAAATTAGAATCGATAAGAGATTTTCCAAGGCCTTTGAAGGTGAAGAACGTTCGCCAGTTTTTGGGATTGATTGGATTTTTCTCAGGACATTGTCCATCATACACAAAAACTGTTGCACCACTACAGGACCTTCTGAAGAAGGGGGGCAAGTGGAAATGGACGGAGGAAACAGAAAAAGCATTTGTGGAGGCCAAGGAAATGCTCTTAAACTATGTGAAGCTAGGATATCCTGATTTTAATCAGAGATTTATCATTCAAACAGATGCATCCCAGATTGGAATAAGGGCAATGCTATATCAGGAAAACCCGGATAACCCTGATAAGAAAAATTATCTAGCTTTCACAAGTCGGAGACTGAAACCACACGAGAAAAATTATACGATCAGCGAAATCGAGCTGTTAGCGATATTGCACGCGCTGCAATATTGGCGAAATATCGTATATGGGTTTCAAGTCACTTTAAGGACGGATCATAAAGCCTTGACCTTTTTGATGAAGACTGATCTATCCAGTCAAAGGTTGATGCGTTGGGCTTTATATATTCAACAGTTTGATGTAAAGATAGAGTACTGCCCAGGAAAAGAAAATATAGTTCCAGACTATTTAAGTAGACAGCCAGAGTCCACAGAAGAGGAAGTAATGGCTATTGATTTGGAAGACAGGGATCAGCGTACTCTAAATGAGTTAAGAAGTATTAGTCAACGGCAACGTGAGGATCCATGGATGAACATGCTCATATCTTTCCTTGAAGGAAGTTTGATAAGGGGAACACCAGCGTACACGGAAGCTAATAAGATAGCTCAAGATTACACATTTTATAATGGATTATTATATAAGTTTGTGGACTCTGACCATACACGATTAAGGATTGTTGTACCTGCAATTTTGCAGAGGAAAATAGTATGGTTAGCCCATAGATCGTTCGGACATATGGGAGTCGACAAAACAGTCTCGATGATGAAAGAAGCATTTGTATGGCCGAGACTGAGAGAAACTGTAAGGGACACGCTAAAGACATGTGATCTATGTCAAAGGATTAAACCAAATGCATTTTTGATGAGACAAAAGCCTATACCATTGTTGCCCGAGAGGCCAGGTCAAATCATTTCTATCGATAATTTCGGACCTTTGCCCAAGGCAAGAAGAGGAAATCGACACATAATGGTGGCTATGGATGTTTTCACAAAAATGGTTGTCCTTGCTCCCATACAGAAGACTAGTACCAAACAGGTGTTAAAACGACTCAAAGAAAAAGTGATACCGATTCTGGGAAAACCTGAGAATTTGTTGTCGGATCACGGTAGATGTTTCACCAGTGTAGAGTTCAGACAAGAATTAGAAAGACTTGGAATACGTCAGATTTTGTCAAGTATTCGCCATCCTGAGGCAAATCCTGTAGAAAGAGTGATGAGGGAGACGGCCAAGTATTGTAGAATATACTGTGCCGAAGAAAATTGGAAGTGGATAGATATCTTGGATATTATCGAATTTTGTATAAACAACACAATCCATGAATCTACGGGAGAGATACCAATAACGTTACATCGGAATGAGCAACCAGAAAGACCTTGGAGTCTGGTAATTCCTAGGCCAGCAGACGCTCAGCCGGGAAGAGATGTACGTATTAGAAGAGCCTTTGAGCATCTAAAAGCTCAAGCCGACAGGAGGCAAAGAAGAAATAGGCACAAGAGGTATGATCGGCCACTATTAGCAGGGGAAATGGTGTTAGTAAAAAGACCAGCCATTTCGGATCCAGGGAACCGCGTGTACAAAAAGTTCCAGAAAATGTACCACGGACCGTATCAAATAATAAGAGATTTGAGAAATAATGCCTATAGAATTCGGCACTGTGAAACGAATCACGAAGTGACCATGAATTCGGCGAATTTGAAAGTATATTACCCTCCCGAAGACTTCGATGAAGCCAATGAACAAGCCCTGGTTATGGAACAATTTAGAGATGAGGAATCCACTTTTGAGAGAAACGAGAATAAAGTAGAAAAAGGAAACATAGCTCAACCATTCGAGTGCGAATGCGAATTGGAGAAATTATATTGGGAAATCAAAGAAATAATTGATTTTGTTGAAGAAGAAAATTTCAATTTAAGAAAGGAGAATGATGAAATACGGAAACGGGTAGGGATAGACCACACCCGTAAAGAAGAATGAGGTTCTGGAGACTTGTAGTCCAGACAAATAATAAAGTAAAAGGAAGGAAGGGGTAGGGACAGAGCGTACCCAACCTACACAATTACCGGATATGACTTAAAAAGATGAAAGAAACCAAATGGGATTTTTAGGGAATAAAAATCAGAAGGTACGGATGAACGTTATGATGGCTTTGACATTTAAAGGAAAAATAAAATTTTTATGAATAATTAAAATAAATTTCCTCAAAATTTTTCGAAAATTTATTTACCTAAGGAGGGGAGAGATGAACCCATGTACCATTGGCTCAAAAGGGGTCGAATCCATGTATTTGTGAAAGGAATGAAAGAAACACACAGTCTCTAAGGGAACGGAGAGAGATTTCAAGCAAGGGTTCTAGCCTAACGTTGTGCAAGCAGCTGGGACCAGGTGTTCAGAAGATGAGATCATGCCTCTTGACATTGAGAAGGAGCCAGTCATGGATATTAATAGAACGAGTGGAAAGTTTTCACTGTAAGACAGAGAAGCGTGACTCGGAAATCCAGCTTAGCTTGCAGTAAAATGGCAACAGCGCCGCTGTGCCAGTAGAAGAATAATTAAATTTAACCCATTTGCAGGAATAAAAATAAGTCAATAAATACTGTACTGTGAATTATTTCGGATTAGAGATTTTTGTGTAAAGAAATAGCTTGTAATAATTGCACAGGAAAGAACTGCAAATGCAGCATACGTCATTGGGGATTCACTGATACCAGAGGAGTGGGGAATTTAAAAATGAACAGCAACACCCACGCAGCTGAAGACTACAAATTAATTAATATCTCAGAATTGCACGATCGATTCTTATGCGCAGTGAGATCATTTGACGTTGAGAAAACGAGCTTTCTGGAGATATAATTTTTATAATTGTACGACAATTAGTTCAAAAGTTGGTCACGAAAAGGACTAGGATTTTATCTTTTTGTGACTAAAGAGTATAAAACTCCTGGCCTCACCAAGCCAATCATGCAGTATTCCGACAGTCCGTGAGGGGGCGTCACGCTGTAACACATCGAAGGCAGTTTACCAGTACTCCTTGAGGGGAGATGTTACATCCGATAGTCCAGGGGACGTGAAGCTACATCGCACCGAAGACAATATACAAGTTTTCCTTGAGGGGAAAAACGCTGTATCACATCGCATAGACAATATCTGACAGCCACGGGCGTCGCTGTATCAATAACTTACGTGATCCGTAAGGAGTTGCAAAGAAGTAAAATTACAGTATCGTCGTGTTGAAAATTAGGAAAATCCTAGTTATAGGATTTAGGTCCGACAGTATAAAAATTACAGTGAAAAGTTCATAAAATACAGTCAAAGCAGGCTGCGAACTAAGGACTTTAGGGCGATAGGTCTTTAAGTAAACGACCAAAAGTATCATAACGCACGGAAGTACTGTAACAGCGAGATAAACAGTTTATCCAATTTAAAGAACCCGAGCAGGGAAAGACAGAATAAGGTTCGCCAAATATTCTAGAAGATTAGAAGTTCGAGAACCGAATAAGCGAAGAAGTGAAGGAAACGATAGACATTGTTTCAAGAAAGCAGATGAACTATTTCAAAAGCACTAAGACTCGAGAAGTATTAGTTGCTATAAAAATCCATAGGTCACCGATAGATTATCGAGGGGACCGTGAACAGAACAGACTTTCGCTAAGATCAATAAATAGGATCTAAAAGGGGAGCCGTTTTAGTCAGAGAAATAGCAGATCGTCAGGAACGAGATTCGAAGAAGTGCTATTGCAGGGAGGAAGTAGATGATTCGAGACTTTCATATTCGGAGAGGATAGGAAGCCGACATTACTAAATTTCACCCTTGGAGACGGGAGGTCAAGAGGTCACGTATGATAGGCTTCAATAGCGGCCTAGTGATCAAAATTTGTGAAGTGTAAATATATCAAGATTTTGTGTTAAAAGCAATATATTTTCAGTGTTTTTATTGTGTGTTCTAAAAGGATACACCAGTGTATTTAAAATGTTACCAGTGTTAAATGTATACGTGTTAAATATGTGTCAAGATATGTCTGTACATGCAATGAATTTGTACAAGATGGAGTAATTTAAAATAGTGGGCAAAAATGAAGCATCGCACGAGAAGGAAGGTCAGGAAACGACCTAAAGCATGTGAGTAAAGATTTTCATTATGTTTTGGTGTCGGGGAAATGATTGTGTACAAATCCACCGGAATTTTTGAGTAAAAGGGATCTTTCTAAATAACTAATTACAGAATAGGAACGCGGTCTGAACAAATAAAATAGATTTTGAGAAATTATAAATAATTATGTAAAAGAATAAATCCTGTAGAGGAAATGTATGAATAAAATGTCAGTGTATTTGACTAATGTTATAAAAGCAAGCGTATTAATAATAATAATAATGTAAAGGAAATCTAAATAAAGATTAAATTGAATGATATGAAAATAAGAGCATTGGAGCCTTAATAAAAGTATAAGACCTGATGTTAATGCATGTTCTTAAAATAGAGCGATTATTGTCAAAGGAAAAGATTAATATAAAATTGAGATATGTATTAATTGTTAATATGGAATTTATCAGTTCTTTGGAAGACGCTAGGCTTTAAAATAATATATAGCGCAATGGAGCGTAATTAAAATAAAATGTCACGCTAGGAACGCGTAGAATTTAAATGTACTTGGTAAATTACTTATGAAGGGTAGTTGATTGCGGGGAATTGAGATATGTTGTAAGTCCTCCAATAGTGACATAGATCACGAGGCCATGTGTGTGTTATTATGTAAAAGGGAGCAAATGTATGGTATAATTGAGCGTAGGTCATGTAGGCCACGGCCGACCCTAAATCGCATTTTGTATAAGTCCTCCAATGTGGAAATGGTTCCCGAGGCATGTTAAAAGATTCGAACCTAGAATCTTCTTGTTATTGAAGCCCCTAATTATTCGTCGTAGAATGTGTATTACTCTTCCCAATCAATGAGGACCTTTCATAATTAATAAATGCCAAGGTTACGAAAGTGGTTTATGAGCCCAATAATATTGTTGAAAGTAAAAAGAGAAGTAAAATGCCAGGTCTCTCCAGAGAACTGAAAGAAAGGGAGATTTGTTTTAAAAGCATTGAGGAGAGCTCCAACCGCAGACTAGACGGGAAGTCACCCTAACAGTCATAAATCTCGTTCAAGTATACGGTCGGACCCTAACAGCAGGAGGGTTGGTGAAGGCCGTTTGTAAGAAGAAATAATACACCGTGAGTGTTTAAAAGTTGTTAATGACCCGGGAATTGAACCGAGGTCCTTGTAGATGATATTATCGCTTGCCAGTTCAGATCGTAGTTTTCTTATGTGATAATGGTCTTATAAGACAAATAAAATAAATAATAATCCCTATTGTAATGTTGTATGGAAGTAGGATTCCACGAGTTAAATGAAGATAACTAGGTTCCGGGAGTAATCATAGTTTTTGACTTTGTCAAGTAATCTTTATAACTCTGGAGTACACAAGTATTTTCCCGATCACTATGGTGAATTTGTAAAACTTGAGAGAGGTGGTAAATGCTGAGAACATGTGAAGTGCCCAAACATTTAAGTAGAGAATTAACATGTACTTTAAATGTAATTAGATATTTGTTTTGATGATAAGAAAAGATAAAACTAGTTATTGAGGTGTACAAAAGAATGACACCGTTATTAATGGAAAGTATCGAGCCAAAGGAGCTCGTAGTTATATGGAACTGTAAGATAGATACTTTATGGAAGTAAAAATAATTATGAATTGTTGGTTTTAAAGGAAACCATGTGTTTTAATATAATATTTGTTAAATTCTTATATTATTCCTTGTTCACTTTGAACAAGTAGAAGGATTTTGGTCAGTAGTTTATTTGTTTTATTGTTTGTAGCGCCATAATTTTGATTAATTAAATGTTTTGAAATAGGAGTTGATTTTGTTGTTATTTTGTAAGTGTATCCTCTATTTAATCCAAAATGTGTAAGTCACAGAGTGGGAGAACATACTACAACCCCGAAAATCCCGAATTGAGTAATGCTGGCATATTGTGATTTGCATATTTCTTGCTGAAAGGGCACAATATCTCCAGTGATCTCTTACTGTTTATCATGTTATTAGTGTACCATAGGTAGTGTAGTACATTGCGAATAATAATAAATACCGGTGCTGGTACCATTTAATGTGAGAACAACATGTGTTATTAGGTTATGGGGAAAATTTCGCAGTGTGGTGTGGACAGGATTGAGTTTCTTCTTTCGATATCTTTGGAAATAAGCTTGATAATAGCTAGGTGATTCTTTTCGCAGTTATGCCAATAGATGATGATGGTGGGCATAAAGACATACCGTCAATGTGAGTTTCAAAGTGTCTAATTCTTTGGACGTAAATGCAGTCTATAAGAATATCTATGTGCATGAGGAGAAATGTAAATGGATACTGCAATGACAGATGTACCAGCAGGACAATATTTGGCGAGTCATCTTTCAAATTACAATAACCTATAGCCTATTATCTACTTTTGATATGATGCAAATGTTGGTAAGGGAAGCCTTGTGTATTGCTTGTTACACTGGTACAGTGGAAATTAACTTTCCTTGAAACTCAAATCCAGTAATCATTAGAGCTTTTTAATATGGACTATTCTCAAGAGGCTCGTCAGTCAAAGCAAAGAAATAAGATGATCATCTGTTTCTAAGAGGATGTAGTATTGGGTGTTCTCAAATACCATTCTTAATGGTAAAATGTAAACTCTACCATTATGATAAGGTTGAAACAGTATGTTCCGCATTATGTGGTCTCGGGGATCGCATTGAGACTGTGTATTCAAAGGTCCTAGGTTCGATTCCTGGCTCTGTCAAAGAAATTTGTCGCCATGTTTGATTACGTAATGCTGTCAACTTACTGATTGTAGAACTAGGCAAAACCATTGGCCTGGATAAAGATTATTGATGCGTGACTACCCCCACTGTGCGTGACAAAACCAGGGGTGTTTATATTAGCCTAACGCGACCCGCAGGACCGCGCTACCTAACCTTTATTGGCCTAGACGAAAACCATTGGTCTGGATGAAAATATTGGTCGGGAAACAATAACGTTGGCACTCTGAAAAAAATACAGTAATACTCTCTAGCGATAAAATATTCAACTCCTGTATATTAGCAACATGGCCATTTCTATAGAAAATTTTTCGGATTTAAATGGCGCCGGGCAACGTACCGTATACTACACGAGTTCCCAAATGTCGATATGGTAGTTTCAATTACAAATATACACACTACTACAGCCACTACAATGACACAGGTTATCAGACAGAGTCCGCGCGCGCGCGCGCACACACACACACACACACACACACACACACCTAAGTACAAGGGACAACATGACTACGATGTCGCAACAGTCTATGAGGTAAAACTTCACAAGAGGGTTTCACAATGGTTTTGCCTAAACCAATATTTTCGTCCAGACCAATGGTGGATTGATA
The DNA here is from genome assembly GCA_946902985.2 of Meconema thalassinum. Classification (NCBI taxonomy): domain Eukaryota; kingdom Metazoa; phylum Arthropoda; class Insecta; order Orthoptera; family Tettigoniidae; genus Meconema; species Meconema thalassinum. The sequence goes on from OX336395.1 coordinate 173,669,951, forward strand.
GGGCCGCGTTAGCTAATAGATAACACCCCTGGTTTTTGTCACGCACAGTGGGGGAAGTCAAGCATCAATAATCTTTATCCAGGCCAATAGTTTTGCCTTTTATTTCATGTCGTTTGGTGAAAGGAAACCCTCTCGTAAAGAATTAATGATTGGACTGACATACAGTACACATTGCGAAGAAATTTAATTCTGGAGTGACAACTTTCTAATACCTAAATCTATATGTGATGTAAACAAATTCCATTTCTGTAGAATGCATGGGTGGGAATAGTTTTGAAATGGTGACAATTTAATCATTCTTGTGTAGTTAAATTAAGTCAGTGTAACTGTACTCCTTTATGGGGGAAGTGTAATATGTTTTAGGGGCTTAGTACATCTTGGTCATCATCTCCAAGTACTTGAGTGTAAATAAATACAGCAATAGCTCCACCTGTATTGCCCAAAAAGTACGCTGAACTATAATCATCTGTTTCATCGATTGAGGAAGAAAAAGTAAAAGAATGAGCCAAGACCGACTGCAATATCTCAGACCGTCGCATTAAAACCAAGATGGTGGCAATCGTAGGGGAACAGTTATTGACACTGGCGGGAATAGCTCCATCGAAATAGCGGCAAATTCGAAGACAAATATTCGCATAATGTATTAAATTCCACCAGAAATGTATGTAATAGTAATAAGGTACAAATTAAATATGAAACCTGGACGTAGGCTACTTCGTTGCAAGCAACGCCAACAGACAGCTATTAAAATACAGACACAAATAAAGCAAAGATAAGACAAATATTTAAAAATGCAAATAGATATTGTTGTTGCTTATATTAGGGGCTACGACACCGTGGTCTTATAGCCCCATATATTTGTGTGATAACCTGTGTTATTACTATGGCTGAACTTGTGGGTTTGAAAATTGGAGATTGCATTGGGAAGTTAAGAACCATCCTGGCATTTGCCTGGAGTAGAAGTGGGGAAACCACGGTAAAACCGCTTCCAGGATTTGAATAGGAAGCAGCCGTATTCTTACATTAGGTACCATCCCAATATTTGCCTGCAGTAGAGGTGGTAAACCACAGAAAACCACTTCCAGGATGACTGAGGTGGGCATCGAACCCTCCTCTACTCAGTTAATTGACATCGAAAATAAAGGCACTTATCACGTAATGCATTCATAACTGTACCCGGGCGAAGCCGGGGCGGGTTGCTAGTGATTAATAAAATACAGCTGACATAGCTTTGAGTTAGGAACCATCCCAGAATTTGCCTTGAGTAGTAGAAGTGGAGGAACCACGGAAAACCACTTCCAAGATGGCTAAGGTGGGATTCGAACACCCCGCTCCCTTTCTCAGTTTTGCCTCACGAGGCTAAGTGTACCCCGTTTCAGAATAAAATATCTTGGCAGAGCCAGAATACGAATCCGGACCTCCGGGGTGACAACACAGCCGTCACAATTACACAGGATATCAGTAGGGTCCGGACATTTATGCACTGAATACGATTACAATATTCATGCAATTATGCACTAAAAATGTAGAAAATACGCATTAAATATTGAAAAATATGCACTTAACAAAAAGCTAATCTTATTCACTCACTTTATACATTGTATCATTCGCTAGATAGAGGCATCACAATAGATAATTGCAAGTTTTTCAATGGTTTTAGGAGACAAATTACGTCTATTTTAATCTTTTCAGAGCATAAATATCTGGTCCCTAGCCTTCAGTTGAATAATCACTATTACCTGACACCCACTGTTTTAATAAATCCTGTACTTTATGCTGCTATTCTCTTTAGGCATTTTGAGTTAAGGATATGCAGGCTAAGAATAACGTATAAAGTAACACTGACGAAACTCCTCACAAACTAATCCAGGGCTACTGGCTGTCGAGTTGATGATAGGAATGTCCCACTCCATTCCCTTCTTCAAATAGCCAGGCAGCATTGCGTAACGTACGAGTACTGTCATCTCGTTATCTGTTTCTCTCTGCACGAAATAACATTCTAAGATGCCTAACAGGAAGGACATGGGGTGCTCACCCCACCACTCTCAGAACTTCAGCCCTTGGACTGAGCTTCTCAGCTGCTGAATATGCAGCACCAGTTTGGCTTTCTTCTCCACATTCCAAAGAGGTGGATATAGCTCTGAATGAGACTTCCAGGATTGTATCTGGATGTCTTAGACCAACATCACTTCAGAAGATCTACCCTCTTATTGGAATTTCTCCACCTCATGTCCGAAGAATGGTAGCAGCAGCAACTGAGGAGAAACGGCAAGAAATCGATTCAAGGCATCCACTTTTCGGCCAACAACCAGCCCGACAGAGACTTAAGTCCAGAAACAGCTTTTCGAGGGGAGTAATAGCCCTCGAAGGCTCACAAAAAGCTGCCCGTGTGAAAATATGGAAGACAGAGATCACAGGCCCAACTATTCCTCTATCAGAAAAAAATGCCACCTGGTCACAACTTGCCCTATTAGCCCAGGCAAATTAGACATATGCTTCCCGAAAAATCGTCCAAAGCTGTAATGTGTTTTAATACCGTTTGGGGGTCCCAAATAAGAGTTTGCGACTGATTCTGACTTCTGCTTAATTTTTGGGAGTCAAAAACCCGCGAAATTTTCGCACTTGTTTCAGTTTTTTGCTTATAACTTCTACACGACGCATTCTATAGAAACGTTTTTCGTAACGGTTTTAAAGAACATTAAATTCTGCGTTGAATGGTTTTTAGTCCGTCTGAATCGGCCCAATCGTTTAGCCGCAATCGATTTCTGAATTTGGGCCAATTTTACCAAATTGGTTAAAAAGTTGATTCTTTGTTTAGTTTTACGCTTTAAACTCCTAAACAACGCATCCTATAGAAAATTGTATTCAAAACGTTTTTAGAGCATTAAATTCTGCGTCGAATGGTTTTTAGTTTGTCAAAATCGGCCCAGCTCTTTAGCCGTAATCGATTTTTTTGAGTTGGGCCATTTATACCATCTCTCATGTCTCATGTAATTTTCTTTTCCAATCGTGCAGTTTTCGAAGTGGCAAAGGAGCAAATCCGCGTTGGCCCGGTTCCCCCACTTGGCCTTGACAACCTCTCCCTTCTTAAATTTATACCAGTGCAATCAGTGTTCGGCAGGTGAAACAACTATAGAAAAGGGCACAGCCAGTATGAAAACCAATGAAGGGAAAAACTTCAAAGAACTTAAACTTGGCAGAAAAACTGAGTGGTGTCTCTACGAGCCGTGAAGACTACAGCAAATATCAACGGAGAATCAGTCCCCATCAGTCGGGACATGATTTTCCGCCACATTCCATTTCACATGAAATCCCAGCTTCAGCTTGAATCGTACTTTGAATTCGAATTGGCCCCGTCACTGTTTGATGATGGTATGATGCGGAAGAGTAGAAAATCAGAACTGTACAAGCTATTCACTCCAGTCAAAGTAGATCTCACTGTGAATGCAGACTACGTAGTGGATGGTGGTTTCCTCCTGCACAGAGTTGTGTGGAACAGCGGAGAACAGTTTTCCAATATCATTCAAAAGTACGTAAATTACGTGAAATCCAACTACAAGTCTGACAGTATCACCTTAGTTTTCGATGGGTACCCAGAGGATGTGGCCGAAAAGAGTATTAAGTCAGCTGAAAGAGAGCGAAGAGCCCGTGTTATGTCATCTTCGTCGATTATATTCCAGGAAATTATCAAGGCCACAATGCCCAAAGAAACGTCTCATATCGATGCTGACAAGCAAACTGATGGACGAGGGCATTCACGTGAAACAAGCCGTTGAAGATGCAGATTCTCTGATTGTGAGCACAGCCATGGAGAGGTCTATGGAAGGAGGCAATGTTTTCATAGTGGGAGAGGACACCGATCTATTGGCCATGCTCACTTTTCATGTTGCTGTCTTTGAAGAGCCCATCTCCAACGTGTTCCTCATCAAACCCGGGAAACAGAACCAGGAAACTGTCGTTTACAGTCCGAGCAATTGCCAGCTGCCTGAAGACATGAGGAAGCATGCCCTGTTTCTCCATGCCTTCACGGGGAGCGACACCACATCCTCATTTTTCCGCCAGGGGAAAATAAAATGTATCAAGAAATTCAAGGCAGACCAAAACCTCTTTCATCAGGCCTCTATTTTTCTTGACCCGATCTCAACCCCTGACCAAGTTGCAAATGCAGGTGTTCACATCATTAAACAAGAAGTTCCGTTAAGAACTATACAGCCTACTTTTCATGCCAATGATTATTCTACAGAATATGAACCTATCTAGAATAATGAAGAAATTAAGTTGTTAATATCGAAATATATAATTAGTTCAAACTATACCTGGTATAATGTAGCCTAATAGAGCACTAAAGTTGGCAGCCCTGGTGACTGAATATATTCTTAGTTCCATCTCTTAAGGTACAGAATACAAAATTTGGTTGAAGTCCAATGGACGTTACATGCAGTTAGACACTGGATCTATCAGCACGCGTAAAAGCATGTTGCCAACAATGTCATGCGTGTGCTGGTCAGAAATAATCTGAAATATTATGATATCTTGTTGTGCCAATTTTGGATGAAATCCATTTGTTAGTATAGAAGTTACATGTATTTTAAAATTGACATATCAGCAGGCATGGAATCATGTTGACAGCACTGCCTTGTATTAATTACTCCAAATTAATCTAGAATATCAGGTGCTATACGTGTGCAAAGTATAGAGCTGTTCGCTTGCATACTTTCTGATATATTGATATTAGGGTAAAAAAATATAGACAGCATTAATTAACAGTTGGCAGCCCTGATTGCTCCTAACAATACCTATAGTCATACCTGTTATGGTACACATAGCACATACGAAATTTGGTTGAAATCCAACTGATAGTATAGAAGATACATGTATTTAAAAATTGGTACTATCAGCAGGCTTATAATCATGTTGGTAGAACTGACGTATATAAGTTACTCCAAATTAATCTAAAATGTCAGAATATTCGTGTGCATAGTTTAAAGCTATTGGCTTGCATACTTTCGGATATATTGGTATTTGGATAAAAAAAATAGAGAGAGCAATTTTCAACAGTTGGCAGCCCTGGTGGCACTTAAGAATACGCTCAGTCATATCTGTTTATGTACAGATGTTACATACAAAATTTGGTTGAAATCCAATTGATAGTGTAGAAGTTATATGCATTTAAACATTGGACCTATCAGAAGGCTTAAAATTATTTTGGCAACACTGTCATGGTTGGCCTCCTGGAAATTAAACTGAAATAGTCTTATCTACATGTGTGCCAATTTTGGAATAGCTCCCATGCATACCTTGCGAGATATCCAACATGGAGCTCAAATTTCTAGTGCGTTTTTTCAGCAGTTGGTAGCACTGACATCATTTTCAAATATGGACGTGAGATATTCCGGTGCACATCTTTACTCATACTAAATTTGGTTTTGATTGCTGCAGCCGTTTAGGAGTTGATAGGGGGGGACACACACACAGCCAGCCAGACAGACAGACAGAAGGACAGACAGACAGACAGACAGACAGACACACATTTTCCCGGATCGATCTCATAAGTCTACTTTTTCCTCATTTTTGCAAAATGTGAAAAGTAGGCTAAAAAACTGTATACGGGTGGCAGCAGTAAGTCCCTCAATCAAGTGAGGTCGCTTTCAAAACCGAATTTCAACCTGGCGTCCTTGCCTCCTACAGAAGCGGCTGCTCGCCAGCACTCTTCAGAGCTTATTTACAGGTGCAGGTATGGAGGAGTAATATACTAGATCCAGAGAGATGGGGATGGAAAATAACCACCAATGGCTTAACTCCCATCACAAGAACTTCTCAACTCCATATCGGGCACATGTAAAAAAGGGTGCAAAGCAACTTGTTCCTGTAAGAAAGCTGGGGTAAAATGCACCACCATTTGCATGACCTGCCAAGGGAACACATGCCTCAACTCCATGTTATACTGGATCCCACCCAGTGTGACGAGGAGATTGATATCATCGAAGAAGAGCAAGAAATGAATCCTCATTCTCAAGATTCCGAGGATGAGGAGCTACTATCGGATTTTTTTATTATGGATACTCGAGTTTAGGCCTTAATTACAACCAAACCAACTGACCTATTGAAAAACGAGTTATACCAATATTTTCCTTGTTATGAAAGCCGGATCTAAAGATCCTATAGGCTTTCATATAGCCGTGGTAGGATTTTTCGAGATCTCGGAAACTAAGCGTCGCCCACGGTTCAAACCTTTACCAATCGAATCAGAGTCGAAAAAAAAAAATTCAAAAAAAGTCTGTCTGTATGTATGTATGTATGTATGTATGTATGTATGTATGTATGTATGTGTGTATGTATGTATGTATGTATGTATGTATGTACGTATGTGCGTGACGTTTTTGCGTTTAGCTAAGTACAGGTCGCAATTTTCAAGATATTAGGCTGAAATTTGGTACGGTGAAAGAGTTAGTGACTGTGACGAATCCTATTGTTGGGCGTTTAAAATCGGTGTAGGGCCGGATATTTTTTGGGGGCCCTGAATTTCAAACTTTTTTTTGGAATCGATATATCTCGTAAACGGTTGATCGTATCGAAAATTGTTAAATGTACAGGTGTAAGATCTCCGCGGTATGCAACTTTTGTACTCAAAACGATTTTTTGATATCTCTCACCGCTTTCCTTTTTTGGGGCCCAGAAAATGTCCATTGTGTGTGACATTTTTGCGTTTAGCTAAGTACTGGTCGCAATTTTCAAGATATTAAGCTGAAATTTGGTACGGTGAAAGAGTTAGTGACTGTGACGAATCCTATTTTTGGGCGTTAAAATCGGTGCAGGGCCGGATATTTTTGGGGGGCCCTGAATTTCAAACTTTTTTTTAGAATCGATATATCTCGTAAACGGTTGATCGTATTGAAAAATGTTAAATGCACAGGTGTAAGATCTCCGCGGTATGCAACTTTTGTACTCAAAACGATTTTTTGATATCTCTCACCGTTTTCCTTTTTTGGGGCCCTGAAAATGTCCATTGTGCGTGACATTTTTGCGTTTAGCTAAGTACTGGTCGCAATTTTCAAGATATTAAGCTGCAATTTGGTACGGAGAAAGAGTTAGTAACTGTGACGAACCCTATTCTTGGGCGTTAGAATCGGTGCAGGGCCGGATCTTTTTGGGGGGCCCTGAATTTCAAACTTTTTTTTGGAATCGATATATCTCGGTAACGGTTGATCGTATCGAAAAATGTTAAAGGTATTGGTGTAAGATCTCCGCGGTATGCAACTTTTTTACTCAAAACGATTTTTTGATATCTCTCACCGTTTTCGTTTTTTGGGGCCCTGAAAATGTCCATTGTGCGTGACATTTTTGCGTTTAGCTAAGTACTGGTCGCCATTTTCAAGATATTAAGCTGAAATTTGGTACGATGAAAGAGTTAGTAACTGTGACGAACCCTATTCTTGGGCGTTAAAATCGGTGCAGGGCCGGATCTTTTTTGGGGGCCCTGAATTTCTAACTGTTTTTTGGAATCGATATATCTCGGAAACGGTTGATCGTATCGAAAAATGTTAAAGGTATTGGTGTAAGATCTCCGCGGTACGCAACCTTTTTAGTCAAAACGATTGTTTGATATCTCTCACCGTTTTCTTTTTTTGGGGCCCTGAAAATGTCCATTGTGCGTGACATTTTTGCGTTTAGCTAAGTACTGGTCGCCATTTTCAAGATATTAAGCTGAAATTTGGTACGATGAAAGAGTTAGTGACTGTGACGAATCCTATTGTTGGGCGTTAAAATCGGTGCAGGGCCGGATATTTTTGGGGGCCCTGAATTTCAAACTTTTATTTGGAATCGATATATCTCTGAAACGGTTGATCGTATCGAAAAATGTTAAAGGTATAGGTGTAAGATCTCCGCGGTATGCAACTTTTTTACTCAAAACGATTTTCTGATATCTCTCACCGTTTTCTTTTTTTGGGGCCCTGAAAATGTCCATTGTGCGTGACATTTTTGCGTTTAGCTAAGTACTGGTCGCAATTTTCAAGATATTAAGCTGAAATTTGGTACGGTGAAAGAGAGGGTGACTGTGACGAACCCAATTATTGGGCGTTTAAATCGGTGCAGGGCCGGATCTTTTTTGGGGGCCCTGAATTTCTAACTGTTTTTTGGAATCGATATATCTCAGAAACGGTTGGTCGTATCGAAAAATGTTAAATGTGCAGGTGTAAGACCTCCGCGGTATGCAACTTTTTTACTCATACCGATTTTTTGATATCTCTCGCCGTTTTCTTTTTCTGGGGCCCTGAAAATGTCCATTGTGCGTGGCATTTTTGCGTTTAACTAAGTACCGGTCGCCATTTTCAAGATATTAAGCTGACATTTGGTACGGTGAAAGAGTTAGTGACTGTGACGAATCCTGTTGTTGGGCGTTAAGATCGGTGCAGGGCCGGATCTTTTTTGGGGGCCCTGAATTTCTAACTTTTTTTTGGAATCGATATATCGCGGAAACGGTTGGTCGTATCGAAAAATGTTAAATGTACAGGTGTAAGATCTCCGCGGTATGCAACTTTTTTACTCAGAACGATTTTTTGATATCTCTCACCGTTTTCTTTTTTTGGGGCCCTGAAAATGTCCATTGTGCGTGGCATTTTTGCGTTTAACTAAATACTGGTCGCCATTTTCAAGATATTAAGCTGAAATTTGGTACGGTGAAAGAGTTAGTGACTGTGACGAATCCTCTTATTGGGCGTTAAGATCGGTGCAGGGCCGGATCTTTCTTGGGGGCCCTGAATTTCAAACTTTTTTTTTGGAATCGATATATCGCGGAAACGGTTGGTCGTATCGAAAAATGTTAAACGTACAGGTGTAAGATCTCCGCGGTATGCAACTTTTTTACTCAAAACGATTTTTTGATATCTCTCACCGTTTTCTTTTTTGGGGCCCTGAAAATGTCCATTGTGCGTGACATTTTTGCGTTTAGCTAAGTACTGGTCGCAATTTTCAAGATATTAAGCTGAAATTTGGTACGGTGAAAGAGTTAGTGACTGTGACGAATCCTCTTATTGGGCGTTAAGATCGGTGCAGGGCCGGATCTTTCTTGGGGGCCCTGAATTTCAAACTTTTTTTTTGGAATCGATATATCGCGGAAACGGTTGGTCGTATCGAAAAATGTTAAACGTACAGGTGTAAGATCTCCGCGGTATGCAACTTTTTTACTCAAAACGATTTTTTGATATCTCTCACCGTTTTCTTTTTTGGGGCCCTGAAAATGTCCATTGTGCGTGACATTTTTGCGTTTAGCTAAGTACTGGTCGCAATTTTCAAGATATTAAGCTGAAATTTGGTACGGTGAAAGAGTTAGTGACTGTGACGAAGCCTTTTATTGGGCGTTAAAATCGGTACAGGGCCGGACCTTTTTGGGGGGCCCTTAATTTCATCCCTTTTTTTGGAATCAATATATCTCGGAAACGGCTGGTCGTATCGAAAAATGTTAAAGGTACAGGTGTAAGATCTCCGCGGTATGCAACTTTTTTACCCATAGAAATTTTTTATATCTCTCACCGTTTTCTTTTTTTGGGGCCCTGAAAATGTCCATTGTGCGTGACATTTTTGCGTTTAGCTAAGTACTGGTCGCAATTTTCAAGATATTAAGCTGACATTTGGTACGGTGAAAGAGTTAGTGACTGTGACGAATCCGTTGTTGGGCGTTGAAATCGGTGCAGGGCCGGATCTTTTTTGGGGACCCTGAATTTCTAACTGTTTTTTGGAATCGATATATCTCGGAAACGGTTGGTCGTATCGAAAAATGTTAAATGTACAGGTGTAAGATCTCCGCGGTATGCAACTTTTTTTTACCCAAAACGATTTTTTGATATCTCTCACCGTTTTCTTTTTTTGGGGCCCTGAAAATGTCCATTGTGCGTGACATTTTTGCGTTTAGCTAAGTACTGGTCGCAATTCTCAAGATATTAAGCTGAAATTTGGTACGGTGAAAGAGTTAGTGACTGTGACGAATCCTTTTATTGGGCGTTAAAATCGGTAAAGGGCCGGACCTTTTTGGGGTGCCCTTAATTTCATCCCTTTTTTTGGAATCAATATATCTCGGAAACGGCTGGTCGTATCGAAAAATGTTAAATGTAGAGGTGTAGGATCTCCGCGGTATGCAACTTTTTTACCCATAGCAATTTTTTATATCTCTCACCGTTTTCTTTTTTTGTGGCCCTGAAAATGTCCATTGTGCGTGACATTTTTGCGTTTAGCCAAATACTGGTCGCAATTTTCAAGATATTAAGCTGAAATTTGGTACGGTGAAAGAGTTAGTGACTGTGACGAATCCTATTATTGGGCGTTAAGATCGGTGCAGGGCCGGATCTTTTTTGGGGGCCCTAAATTTCATACTTTTTTTTGGAATCGATATATCTCGGAAACGGTTGGTCGTATCGAAAAATGTAAAAAGTACAGGTGTAAGATCTCCGCGGTGTGCAACTTTTTTACTCAAAACGATTTTTGGATATCTCTCACCGTTTTCTTTTTTTGAGGCCCTGAAAATGTCCATTGTGCGTGACATTTTTGCGTTTACAAAGTACAGGTCGCAATTTTCAAGATATCAAGCTGAAATTTGGTACGGTAAAAAAGTTAGGTACTGTGAGGAACGCTTTTTTTGGGCGTTAAAATCGGTGCATGGCCGGACCTTCTTTTGGGGCCATGAATGTCATTCTTTTTTAAAATCGATATATCTCGGAAACGGTTGGTCGTATCGAAAAACGTTAAATGTACAGGTTTAAGATCTCCGCGGTATACATAGTTTTATTCATGACGATTTTTTTTATATCTCTCACCGTTTTCGGTTTTTGGGGCCCTGAAGATGTACGTATGTGCCTGACGTTTTTCCATTTAGCTAAGTACAGGTAGCAAGTTTCAAGATATCGAACTGATATTTGCTACGGTGAAAGGGCTAGGGCCTGTGAGGAACCCCATTGATGGGCGTTAAAATCTGTGCCGGGCCGGCCCTTTTTATGGGGCCCTGAAATTCATCCTTTTTTGGAATCGATATATCTCGAATACGATTGGTCGTATCGAAAAACGTTAAAATATACAGGTGTAAGATCTCCGCGATATGCGCCTTTTTACTCATAACGATTTTTTGGATATCTCTCACCTTTTTTTTGTGGGGCCCTGAAGGTGTACGTATGTGCGTGACGTTTTTGCGTTTAGCAAAGTACAGGTTGCAATTTTCAAGGTATCGAGCTGAAAATTAGCACGGTGAATGAGTTGGGGCTTGTGAGGAACCCTATTGCTGGGCGTTAAAATCCTTGTAGGGTCCGACCACTTTTGGGGCCCTGAATTTCATTCTTTTTTTGGAATCAATATATCTCGGAAACAGTTGGTCGCATCGAAAAAGTTAAATACACATTTGTAAGATCTCCGCGGTATGCAACTTTTTTACCAGTAACGATTTTTTGATATCTATCACAGTCTTTTTTTTTTTTGGCTACAGATGATGTATGTATGTGCATGACGTTTTTGCGTTTATCAAAGTACAGGTCGCAATTTTCAAGATATCGAGCTGCAATTTGGTACGGGGAAAGAGTTAGGGCCTACAATGAACCCTGTTATCGGGCGTTAAAATCGGTGCAGGGCCGGACCTTTTTGGGGCCCTGATCATTATCTTTTTTTGGAATCGATATATCCTGGAAACGGTTGGTCGTATCGAAACAACTTAAATGTACAGGAGTATGATCTCAGTGATTAGCAACTTTTTTACCACTCATCATATTTTGATATCTCTCACCGTTTTAATGTTATTAAATGCTTTTGTTTTTAAAAATGGGGCCCAAATGTGTATAATAATTTGTAAAAATTAAACTGATTATCTCATTGAATTCTACGGAAAATTATCTATAATAATCCGTTTTCACCTTTTCAATAAGTTAAATAATGTATTTACAGCTGTAATGTATTTTCCATTTCCGAGGACGTCCGGCTTTCATAACCATGTGATGGTGTCAGCATTGCCTAGAATAGCATTTTATAATTTTCCTGCATTTCTTCGCAATCGGGTCGAAGGTCCGAAATGCATTTCCGCAGGCCTAGCTGCCAACGAAGTTGTTGTTTGAGATCATTACCCCGTTTGCTCGCTATCTTGCCCCACCTTCTCATCCAAAGCAGATCGTGCTGCGTGGACTCCTACTTGTTATGAAAGCCGGATCTAAAGATCCTATAGGCTTTCATATAGCCGTGGTATATTGGAAAAAGTCTGTCTGTATGTATGTGCGTGACGTTTTTGCGTTTAGCAAAGTACAGGTCGCAATTTTCAAGATATCGAGCTGGAATTTCCTACGGTGAAAGAGTTGGGGCCTGTGACGAACCCTATTGTTGGGCGTTAAAATCGGTGCAGGGCCGGACCTTTTTTTGGGGCCCTGAATTTCACCCAATTTTTTTGAATCGATATATCTTGGAAACGGTTGGTCGTATCGAAAAATGTTAAATGTATTGGTGTAAGATCTCCGCGGTATGCAACTTTTTTACTCAAAACGATTTTTTGATATCTCTCACCTTTTTTTTTTTTTTTTTGGGCCCTGAAAATGTCCATTGTGCGTGACATTTTTGCGTTTAGCTAAGTACAGGTCGCAATTTTCAAGATATTAAGCTGAAATTTGGTACGATGAAAGAGTTAGTGACTGTGACGAATTCTATTGTTGGGTGTTAAAATCGGTGCAGGGCCGGGTCTTTTTGGGGGGCCCTGAATTTCAAACTTTTTATTGGAATCGATATATCTCGGAAACGGTTGATCGTATCGAAAAATGTTAAATGTATAGGTGTAAGATCTCCGCGGTATGCAACTTTTTTACTCAAAACGATTTTTTGATATCTCTCACCGTTTTCTTTTTTTTTGGGGCCCTGAAAATGTCCATTGTGCGTGACATTTTTGCGTTTAGCTAAGTACTGGTCGCAATATTCAAGATATTAAGCTGAAATTTGGTACGGTGAAAGAGTTAGTGACTGTGACGAATCCTATTATTGGGCGTTAAGATCGGTGCAGGGCCGGATCTTTTTTGGGGGCCCTGAATTTCAAACTTTTTTTTTTGAATCGATATATCTCGGAAACGGTTGATCTTATCGAAAAATGTTAAATGTATAGGTGTAAGATCTCCGCGGTATGCAACTTTTTTACTCAAAACGATTTTTTGATATCTCTCACCGTTTTCTTTTTTTTGGGGGGCCCTGAAAATGTCCATTGTGCGTGACATTTTTGCGTTTAGCTAAGTACTGGTCGCAATATTCAAGATATTAAGCTGAAATTTGGTACGGTGAAAGAGTTAGTGACTGTGACGAATCCTATTATTGGGCGTTAATATCGGTGCAGGGCCGGATCTTTTTTGGGGGCCCTGAATTTCAAACTTTTTTTTTGGAATCGATATATCTCGGAAACGGTTGATCGTATCGAAAAATGTTAAATGTATAGGTGTAAGATCTCCGCGGTATGCAACTTTTTTTTACTCAAAACGATTTTTTGATATCTCTCACCGTTTTTTTTTTTTTTTTTTTTTTGGGGCCCTGAAAATGTCCATTGTGCGTGACATTTTTGCGTTTAGCTAAGTACTGGTCGCAATACTCAAGATATTAAGCTGAAATTTGGTACGGTGAAAGAGTTAGTGACTGTGACGAATCCTATTATTGGGCGTTAAGATCGGTGCAGGGCCGGATCTTTTTGGGGGGCCCTGAATTTCAAACTTTTTTTTGGAATCGATATATCTCGGAAACTGTTGATCGTATCGAAAAATGTTAAATATATAGGTGTAAGATCTCCGCGGTATGCATCTTTTTTACTCAAAACGATTTTTTGATATCTCTCGCCGTTTTCTTTTTTTGGGGCCCTGAAAATGTCCATTGTGCTTGACATTATTGCGTTTTGCTAAGTACTGGTCGCAATTTTCAAGATATTAAGCTGAAATTTGGTACGGTGAAAGAGTTAGTGACTGTGACGAATCCTGTTGTTGGGCGTTAAAATCGGTGCAGGGCCGGATCTTTTTGGGGGGCCCTGAATTTCTAACTGTTTTTTGGAATCGATATATCTCGGAAACGGTTGGTCGTATCGAAAAATGTTAAATGTACAGGTGTAAGATCTCCGCGGAATGCAACTTTTTTACTCAAAACGATTTTTTGATATCTCTCACCGTTTTCTTTTTTTGGGGCCCTGAAAATGTCCATTGTGCGTCACATTTTTGGGTTTAGCGAAGTACAGGTCGCAATATTCAAGATATCGAGCTGAAATTTGGTACGGTGAAGGAGTTAGTGACTGTGACGAATCCTATCGTTGGGCGTTAAAATCGGTGCAGGGCCGGATATTTTTTGGGGGCCCTGAATTTCATACTTATTTTTGGAATCGATATATCTCGGAAATGGTTGGTCGTATTGAAAAACGTTAAATGTACAAGTGTAAGACCTCCGGGGTACGCAACTTTTTTACTCAAAACGATTTTTTGATATCTGTCACCGTTTTCTATTTTTTGGGCCCTGAAAACGTCCATTGTGCGTGACATTTTTGGGTTTAGCGAAGTACAGGTCACAATTTTCATGATATCGAGCTGAAATTTGGAGATGTGAAAGAGTTGGACCCTGTGAGGAAACCAGTTGTCGGACTTTAAAAACGGTGCAGGGCCGGATCTTTTTGGGGGCCCAGAATTTCAAACTTATTTTTGGAATCGATATATCTCGGAAACGGTTGGTCGCATCGAAAAAAGTTAAAAGTACAGGTGTAAGATATCCGCGGTATGCAACGTTTTTACTCTAAACGATTTTTTGATATCTCTCACCGTTTTCTTTTTCTGGGGCCCTGAAGATGTTATTAATTGTTTTTGGTTTTTGAAAAAAAAAGGGGGCCCAAATGTATATAATAATTGGTAAAAATTTAAATGATGGTCTAATTGAATTCTACGGAAAATTATCTATAATAAATCGTTTTAACCTTTTCAATAAGTTGAATCATGTATTTACAGCAGTAAGATATTTTCCATTTCCGAGGACGTCCGGCTTTCATAACCATGTGATGGTGTCAGCATTGCCTAGAATAACATTTTATAATTTTCCTACATTTCCTGGCAACAGGGTCGAAGGTCCGAAATGCAATTCCGCAGGCCTTGCCGCCAACGATGTTGTTGTTTGAGATTATTACCCCTCTTGCTGGCCCCTATGTTGCGCCACCGTCTCATTAAAAGCAGGTCGTGCTGCTGTGCAGGGCCGGCCCTTTTTTTGTGGCCCTGAATTTCATCCTCTTGTTTTTGGAATCGATATATCTCGAAAACGGTTGATCGTATCGAAAAACGTTAAATGTACAGGTGTATGATCTCCGTGATTAACAACTTTTTTACCCCTTATCATATTTTCATATCTCTCACCGTTTTGACGTTATTAAATGATTTTTGTTTTGGAAAAAAATGGGGCCCAAAAGTATATAATAATTTGTAACAATTCAAATGATCGTCTCATTGAAATCTACGGGAAATTATTTATAATAACCCGTTTTCACCTTTTCAATAATTAAATAATGTATTTACAGCTGTAATATATTTTCCATTTCCGAGGACGTCCGGCTTTCATAACCAAGTGATGGTTTCAGCATTGCCTAGAATACCATTTTAAAATTTTCCTACATTACCACACAATCAGGCAAAAGGCCCGAAATGCAAGGCATGAGACCTTGCTGCCAACGAAATTGTTGTTTGAGATTATTACCCCTCTTGCTCGCCGCTATCTTGCCGCACCCTCACATCCAAAGCATGTAGTGCTGCGTGGACTCCTACTTGTTTAATTCTGCGTTAGACTATATAAGCCAATTATTTTCAAGTTTATTAATTATTTATTTATTTGTGGTTGTATGAAATATTGTCGGTGTTTTTGACGTCTTTTCTAGGAACCGCTCACTTAAAACTATACACATGGAAAACTGCGTGGCTGAGGGTAATGAAATTTTTATATGTGATAGGCACGAGTATTGGTAGTGCAAATCTCAAGTTTCAATGTTTTTCAACTACCCGATAAAACGTTCTTATACTTTTTCTGACGTAACGTTTTCTCAGCCCAGGATTAACGTACAGCAGGAAACTTGGTCTCATTTTGAAGCTCTCATTCGTGATTATCGGAAACTACGACCACTGTAAACGTACAGTGTGATGACGAATTTATAAAGAGTAATATTAATGGGAGGTTTTGTGCGTTCCGGCCCGTGTGAGTAAAAGCGAGCGGACTTGTGAAATCCGGTGCAGCGTTGCCGCGTTAAGTTGCAGTCGTTCCGGCTCGCTACGAACGAACACTGCTTTAAGTTTCCTTTCAAACTTTTATTTTCTTTCCTCGTACAAATTTCATTTTCCATCACCTTTTTCACATAAGGGCTTTAGCCCTTCAATGGCAGGTTTAAAAGTGGTTTGTCTTCCTAATTTGGAAATGTCAAACTACACAATTTTTACATGAGCTATCTGCATTATTTACATAATATCTTTACAATATGTAATTCAGTCAGTATTCTTCGTCTGAAGAATGGCTCTGTTCCGATTAATCAGAACTCAGGTGCGGATTCAAGGGGTGGGTGGGGTGGTGGTCACGGGGGTCACGACCCCCCCCCCCCAAACAGAGACAATTTTTTTTGCAAACTCAAAGAACGAAAACACAAAAAACAGACAAATAAAATTTAACGAATTTTAACTGAAAAACTTTTTTTTTTTCATTTTATTCAATACTGAAAATATCTTTATGTTCGACCCTCACTATTATGTGTCAGAAAACTGTATCATAATGATGGTCATTATAACACTGATTTTCATTATGATACAGTTTCTCCAGCCAATCAGAGCTCGTTCATTGACCAATTATGTAACGATACCTTCGCGCATGCGCTCAAAATCCAACATGTCGGACATAAACACAACATCGAACTAGGCTATAATAAATTACCGACATGGAATACGCACCGTCCATATGTTCGCGTAAATAAACTGGCGAATATGAAACAAGAAATAGCACTGTACCTTAAAATCACCAACACTAATTTCTACACAACGCATTGTCTTCAAATGACTCCGGTGACAATATTACTGAGGGACGGCAGATGTAAACATATGGCCTGCATATGGCATTGCAAGCACACAGAGCGCATGCGTCGGTCGTTCAAAGATCTTGAAAGACAGAGATATAATACCCAACGCTCGCTCTGCGATCACAAAATTCGAGTAGCTGACTCTCAACAGATATTTATGAATATTTATGTTAAAACATATAGGCTAATAAAGTTATAATTATCGTCGAACATAAACAGTCGTATGCAACTCGCCTATAATGGTAATTAAGACACTCGTATGGAAATTATAAAACTCGCATACGCTCGTTTTAAAAAAATACTCGTATCTTAATTATAGCCATTATAGGCTCGTTGCATAATGTACTATTATTGCAATTATTAGGCTATGTTCTGTTACAAGTGTACATATTTACAACTTCATAGGCCTACCTGTTATATAAAATCGATTATTTATAAGAACAAAATCAACTCGTCTATTTTGTTTATCAAACCTTGTGATTACCGAATCGATGTTTATAGAGATGCCACGATGATTGTGCAGCAATGCACGGATAGGAATTTGGGGCTTTTTTCGCACATTTTTTTTTGCCGATGTCCAAACTGCAAGCTTGGTTGGCAATTTATGCTGTGACTTTCTCCCTTTGTCTGTACCAACTCGACTTGCCGAAACTGTAACGTACCTTGATACTTTTCTCGAAGCTCGATGTAAAAGTCGCAAAACACGCCGTTGCAATTTGTACGAATATTTTTGGTGCGCTAAACGCATATTGGTCTGGTTTTGTACGCTTGGTTATTTTGTGATAGCGTTTTTAGTGATACCATTTTTCTTAACAATTTCGATTCTCCGACCCCCCCCCCCCCCAAAAAAAAAAGCCAAACTCTAGATCCGCGCCTGTCAGAAGTGCTGGCATTCATGTTAATTATGAACTGCTCGAAATGAGGGACATTTTCAGACAGGCCATCTATCTCCCAGTAGTGGTCTTCAATTCTTTTAGCGTGTTTAATACATTGTTTCCAGAGTTCAGGGGCATCGATAAGCAAGGCTTCTCGGCATAAAACATTCATTGCTTCCATACTTCTACCATTTTGTAATATGTTAGCGCAAGTTCGCCCTCAGACAATGGTGGTCTCGGAGGCATTTGGGTGTGATGTGGTGTGGCATATAAGTAGTAAACAGGAATAGCATGTGCACATAGCCAGGTGACTCGCATTCTATTACACAACTGCCCGGCAACGCTGCACTCGAATTCACCGGCTCGCTCGCTTTTACTCGCACGGACCGGAACGCGCAAAACCTACCATTAATATTACTCTTCATAAATTCGTCAACACACTGTAAGTTTACAGTGGTCGTAGTTTCCGATAATCACGAATGAGAGCTTCAAAATGAGACCAAGTTTCCTGCTGTACATTTATCCTGGGCTGAGAAAACGTTACGTCAGAAAAAGTATAAGAACTTATTATTGGGTAGTTGAAAAAAATTTAAACTTGAGATTTGCACTACCAATACTTGTGCCTATCACAAATACAAATTTAATTACCCTCAGCCAAGCAGTTTTCCATGTATATAGTTTTAAGTGAGTGGTTCCTAGAAAAGACGTCAAAAACACGGACAATTTTTCATACAACCACAAATAAATAAATAATTAATACACTTGAAAATAATTGGCTTATATAGTCTAACGCAGAATTAAACAAGGAAAATATTGGTATAACTCGTTTTTCAATAGGTCTGTTGGTTTGGTTGTAATTAAGGCCTAAACTCGAGTATCCATAATAAAAAATCCGATAGTAGATGACGTGATCGGCGAAGAGCCACCGTTATCTCCTAAACGGCGAAAGAAATCGTCAACATGAGTACCGTGTACATCTTTCACATTATGATGTTTCATGTACACAACTAGTACATCTTTATGTACATAATTTATATCGTTATCGTTTACGTAAACATCTTATGTAAATGTATCTTATGTATACATCTTTTGTTACTTTCAATGAAACATTATTCATAATAATGTCTTCTTATATTTTGAAACCACATAGCATCATTTTGGAGTGGCTACTCTTGGGTTGTCAAGGCCAAGTGGGGGAACCGGGCCAACCCGGATTTGCTCCATTGCCACTTAGAAAACTGCACGATTGGAAAAGAAAATTACATGAGACATGAGAGATGGTATAAATGGCCCAGCTCAAAAAATCGATTGTGGCTAAACAGCTGGGCCGATTTTGACAAACTAAAAACCATTCGACGCAACATTTAATGCTCTTAAAACTCTTTGAATACAATGTTCTATAGGATGCGTTGTTTAGGAGTTTTAAGTGAAAAACTAAACGAAGAATCAACTTTTTAAGCAATTTGGTAAAAATGGCCCAAATTCAGAAATCTATTGCGGCTAAACGACTGGGCTGATTTAGACAAACCAAACACCATTCAACGCAGAATTCAATGTTCTTTAAAACCGTTACGAAAAACTTTTCTGTAGAATGCGTCGTTTAGAAGTTATAAGCAAAAAACTGAAAAAAGTGCGAAAATTTCGCGGTTTTTTGACTCCCAAATATTAAGCAGAAGTCAGAATCCGTCGCAAACTCACAGGACTCTTATTTGGGACCCCCAAAGGGTATTAAAACACATTCCAGCTTTGGACGATTTTTCGGGAAGCATGGCCTTTTTTTAAATCTAATTTGCCTGGGCTATATGGAATTTGGAAATCATTGAACAGACTGAGGACGGGGTTTCACGCTGCAAGAACAATCTCAAGAAATGGAACATGCTCGTCAATAATGATGAGTAGAGACGAGAATTATAAGCACTAAAAACAGTTAAAATAGGCAGGCATATTGGCTCTTAAAATAGCCAAAACAGGCATGTAAATAGGCACTAACGTGTAAAATAGGCAACAAAATAGGCATTAAAATTTATTGTAATTTAATAACATATTTAATTACTATAAAAAGAATTAACAATAAGCAACGTATAATTTAATAACATACTTATCTTATATATAAAAGTGAAAGTATGTATGTATGGATGTATGTATGGATGTACGTATGTGGGTGAGTGGGTGGGTGGATTTGTTCCGTATACAAATCTACACCGTTCCACCAACCTCAACCAAATTTTGCATACCGGTACATATAGTTTAGGACCCAGAAGGAATGGCTGGCTACATGCATTTTCGATAGTCTTTCTCATTCTTCTGATTTCGGCCTTTTTGCACTCAAGCCAGGGCTAATAAAAGCAGAAAATAAACTGATGAAGTAATAGCAAGGCCGGCCATCTCCATAGCAACAGTAGCTCGAGACGGGACCACCAAGTTTCCATATATCTTGGTAAGAGGCCATGCTACACCCACTGCCAGCTAGATCGCATCCCTCCAAGCTGCTTTAAACTGTCTGTCCATTCAACAAAATATAGGTTACAGCACCAACGCACTGATCGTGGCTGCATTTTCACTTCCAGCTGGATCGCATCCCTCCTGGCTGCTTTAAACTGCCTGTCCATTCAACACAAGATAGGTTACAGCACCAACGCACTGTGATCGCCGCGGCAATTTCACTGCCAGCTGGATCGCAAACCTCCTGGCTGCATGGCAACAGTAGCTCAAGACGGGACCACCAAGTTTCCATCTATCTCGGTAAGAGGCCGTGCTATACCCACTGCCAGTTAGATCGCATCCATCCAAGCTGCTTTAAGCTGCCTGTCCATTCAACACAAGATAGGTTACAGCACCAACCCACTGTGATCGC
Organism: Meconema thalassinum; assembly: GCA_946902985.2. Taxonomy (NCBI): domain Eukaryota; kingdom Metazoa; phylum Arthropoda; class Insecta; order Orthoptera; family Tettigoniidae; genus Meconema; species Meconema thalassinum. The sequence continues at coordinate 173,690,742 of OX336395.1, forward strand.
CGCGGCATTTTAACTGCCAGCTGGATCGCATCCCTCCTGGCTGCTTTTAACTGCCTGCCCTTTCAACACTCAGACGCGTACGGGATATACTGTATATTAATTCACTGTTAGGTTGCAGCGCCAACCTAACGAGGCATTTGAAGGGGACGATACCTGAAACGAAGGGTTTTTAACTTTGGAGGCTTAATATCGAGACTGAAAAAACGCGAAACCATAGCACTAGGTTAGTTCTTTGTTATTCAATCAGCATAAAGTTTATGATATTAATTCACACACATACTAACGGGTAAATTTTCAATATAAAGAAAAGCGAAATACAAAACGAAGGGTTGTTAAGTTTGGAGCTTAATATCGAGATCCCAGGCGCTATTTCTGGTGACTTTCGAGAATTCCCATTCTTGTTCGTGGGGTAAACACATATTGAGAAATGAGAATATAAATCTGTCGAGCACACCAGCTGCAATATAATGCACTTTAAAATACAGTCAAAAGACATCAAATAGGCAATTATACTACAAATAGGCACAAACCCTTGAAATAGGCATTTATAGACACAATAAAACCAACGAAATCTAGCCTAAGAGAACCTAAAACGGATTTATATCTCGAAAGCCTACGTTTCTAAACACAGGAATAAAATAGGCAAATAGGCAAATTCCCGTCTCTAATGATGAGTTCTGTGACTGCAGCATGTTACAAGATCCAGAACACCTGCTGATCAGCCCCTTGATGGAGGACATATGTTCAAAAGACGATCTTATGGCTGCAAATGCTAATGCTATAACTGTTGCTACTTACTGGCAAAATCTAATTTGATTCGGACACGGAAATTAAAATAAATAAATCTGTTTCACAGAAAGTTGCTTACAAGGGATGTCCAACACGCAGGCGAAACCTGTTTTGTTCAAGATGTTTCAAATTGTATTTAATTTCGACTGTAAATGCTAAAATATGCTGTATGTTCAGAATATGCAAAAATCCAATAAACCCTCAAAATATGCATTTGCATATGCGCATATGCTTTTTTTTTTTAATCCAGTCCCTAGTGATCAGACACAATTCCACATACAATCAAGTACATGGGGCTAAATGAAACAGGTAGCTTGCCACGGTGGGTGAGTGGATAGCGTGTCGGTCTACTAACCCCAAGATTGCAGGTTCGCCCCTGACCGTGGTAAGTGATTTTTGAAAGGCGGCAAAAATACGATATGCATGTCATACGATGTTGGCATGTCAAAGAACCCATTTGAATTCAGTAGGCCGAGTTCATAATGGCAAAATTAATCTCGGGAGTTTCCTCCAGCACAAAGTTCCTCATTTCTCTACTAGAAAGCGCTATTGTGTTCAAGGAGATTAGATATCTAACATCTAACCTCCTTGACTTTCATAGTCAAGGAACTACGAAATTCGACATGCAAGCTACCCTCTGGGTGTCAAATAGCAAAGCTTGCACCAGGCACCCGAGGCCATACGGTATTATTATTATTATTATTATTATTATTATTATTATTATTATTAATGAAACAGGTGCCAGGCGAGCGTTATCTCTTGGTATAATACTTTTATACAAATGCGCCCGATCTTATAATTCCATGATCATTGTGCAGTAGGTCCAACTGGGATGGCGATGTTGGCATGCGTGTAAGATAGTGAGTGAAGTGAACCCTCTCCCCTCCCCTGTGAACGCACTGTACGCACAATGCAGAGGCGCGTGGTCGCTACAGCTGCTAGCAAACCGCGTGAGGCCCTCACAACAACAAAAAAACAGCGCCAACTGGGGGGATCCAATGCCACGCGTCCAACAAACTCGTTTCTATTGTCATACACCTTCACTATTAACTTAATTTGTATCTCAAAAGTATTGTCTATCTCCAGTCAATGATGGGTGACAAAATATGTTGTAGTCCATTCATTCTAGGGGCCTGGGACATCTTAGTTATCAGCCCCGTGTAGCTTACTTAGTACGTGTAGTATCTCAAATCTAGGAAAGTGTTGTTATAGTCTTCTGTCTTTTGACTGGTTTGTTGCAGCGCTCCTTGACTCCCTGTCTTCAGCTAATCGTTTCATCTCTACATAGATAGCACACCCTATATGCGAGGGAGGGGGCATGGTGGCGCAGTGGTCAAACTGTTGGCCTCTCACCAAGGTGGACCGGGTTCGATTCCCAGTCAATACATGTGAGATTTTTGAAGTGAAATGCCATGTCCTGCGGTTCGGATTCCACGTAAAAAGGAGGTGGCGTAGTTGGTAGCATGCTGAGTTTCTATGCCCAAGGTTCAAACCCGGCCGAAGTCGTTACAAATACCTCAGTATGCCTTCCTTCGGAGGGAAAGTAAAGCCGACGGTCCCATGTCATAGATTTATGGCTTGAACAAGAACCTTCCACTAACTAAACTTGTGTGAAGCCAAAATTTGTAGGTTGGAATTGATAACGCTCTATTAGTTCCAACGTTCGCCGCCAGGAGCTGACTGTGATGGCATCTAGTAGCCAAGACTGCAAGCTAGGTGTCGTGGAAGGTAACATTTGATAGCAACTACTAGAAATTATCGTCTGCAGTCCTTACTTGAATTAAAACAGATAGCCTAAGCCACAGTAATACAACCATCACAATTAACACCGGTTATCCGACAGATTCTACACACACCCAAAGTACACGGGGCTACATGACCGCGTTGTCGCAGCATCTAAACCAAGGAACTAACCAACCATATTCGATGTCAACAGATTTATTTTCTGTAACAATGTTTTCTATGCCTGAGCCAATCTAGTTTTTAAATCCTCTTTGCTTCGTGGGTGAGGAGAGATGCTTCTGGAGACTGCCAATTAAGAGAAGAGATAGGTAGGTAGGGCACAGAATAAGGCACATAGGAATAGCAAACTTAGTTATGGAAGGAAGTGTGGAGGACAACTGTTGGGATAGACCAAGGTTAGAATATGTTTAACAGATTCACTCGGATGTGGGGTGTTGTAGCTGTGTAAAGATGAAGGTATTAGCTGTGGACAGGGCATTCTTCTCTTTGAGGTTACCTATTTATGTAATCCTTCGATCTACGAGGCTGTGCTTTCATTATATGCAGAGGAAATATCATTGTTTACATTGGCCACACTGTCGTAAACAAAATGATTCCTGTAGTGGACACTATCAAACCAATATTAAAGACTATCACGACTTGACACAGTCAGAGCTCTTTAGCAAATGTCTGCACGGTCGTGCTCAAAACCCCAAACGAATCCTTCAATAACCTTATCTGCATTCGAGTATCAAAATGTGTGTTCGTTAAGGGATAGAAGCTCTAAAATGGGGCGTTGAAGATGCCATAACATCCTTCAACTATGACAACCTCGGATGGGTTAAAGTGCTACACGCTCTTTGTATTGATTCTAGTGTCAATACCATAAGAGGCGCGCAAATTTAGAACAGGATTAGTTTACGTAAAGCCGACTATACTGCCCAAATGAGCATCAAAGTAGCATGATTAGCCAGGAGAAAGAGAAAAAAAAGAATACGTAGGAAAAACGTAAACAACAATAGACAAAGACAATATTACACTTAAGAGATTGATTAAGTCGCCTCCGTAGCGTAGCGGTCAGCATGGTTAGCTGCCGCCCCGGAGGTCCTGGGTTCGATTCCCGGCTCTGCCACGCAATTTGAAAAGTGGTATGAGGACTGGAACGGGGACTACTCAGCCTCGGGTGGCCCAAATGAGTAGAGGGGGTTCGATTCCCACCTCAGCCATCCTCGAAGTGGTTTTCCGTGGTTTCCCACTTCGTCTTCGGGCAAATGCCGGGATGGTACTGTCCCCGTAAATTGAATTATATAGAGACCACGGTGGCTATATTGGAAATTATAAAGAAAGTTATGGCTGTCATAGTTATGACGTGGGTAGTCATGACGTAAGCACGGATGACGCAGACGTTATGCCAGCAGGCTACTTGAGCTGAGATTCTCAGTGACGTCAGCATTTATTCGAGAAAGATCCAAGATTTACGACGCAGTCGCAGGAAACGTGGAATTCTGCTGAGGAAGAAATTATGCTATTGGAGGGGAGGCTCGAACCAATGAACGATAGTCTGAAGGAAGACGGAGATTGCTGAAACTATGATATTTTTATTATTTTTGGAATGCAGAATTGTGGAAATCCATTTGCAGTAGAGGCATTGATCTGGAATTTTGGTGAAATTTATTTTCAGTTTTCGAATTTTGAAAATCCGTCATGTATTGACGAAGTTGGAACTTCTAGCGATGACGCAGTAACACGCTATGGAAGGGATGGATACGCCCCTCATGAAGTTTATAAAAGGCCTTGCGCAGAAGAGAGGATTCTCATTCTCAGATCATCGAAGCTCTAATCATCAAAGCTCAAATCGTCAGATCTTCAGTCTCAGTTCTTATATAGTCATTTCGGTGAGACGTCGAGTGAGATTAGTAGAAAGAGTCGTCTTTATAACGCGTGGTGAAGTCACCGCAGTGAACGAGATTCGAGCAGACAAGCAGTGGAAGTTTACTGTGAGTAAAACTAGGTGAAGTTAAAACGCACATTATAACGCGTCTACAAGATTAGCTATGAACAGTTAGCGGTCGCCTATAAGCTAATTCTATTGTGCAGTGCTACATTAAGGAGTGTAGAAAAGTTGAACAATTTCGAGGAATTATTTTGGAAGATATTGGCAATTTTAGACGACTGACAAAAGTGATTTTCTCGCCATCTGAGAAGCACTTTGTATCGTCAGATTCTACGCCACGGCTGACACTGCTAGTGAAATAGGGAGACTTCAGATTGCTTTTGTGACACAACGCTACAGTATTATGGAGCAGTTTAATATGGCAGTTTGTTCTTCTATTACCATAACCGAAGAGAAGATGGAAGGCTAAAGGACTTTAATGCAATTGGGACATATATTAACGGAGTAAGATAGCAGCATGGAACTTCGCTAATTGCCATTCCACACAAGCGAACATGTGGTGAACAACCATCTACACCCATGTTTCGTGGTTCAACGCTGATTACTATCAAACAGCAATGGAAACGATTTCATACTCACTGAATATGAATATTTCTTCGGAAATTACTACAAAAACTTCATGGCGATTTTCTACTGGAACTTCAGGGATTTTTCAAGAGAGGTCAGGGTTGTCCCGACTCACAAAGAAGAATTTTGCCGGAAGGATGTCTTTTGTCTTCACGGAGCAGTGCAATTTCCGGAGGAGGAAGCAGTTCGATTCTCCGAGGGTGCTGTTTCCTGTTTCGAGGATGGAGCTCATCTTCAAGTTGGTAAAATGGATCCATCAGCAATCTTCTTTGGGGAATTTTCCTCTGGAACTTCAACCAGCAGATAAGGTAGTCGTGAACGTTTATTGTATTTGAGTTTCTTAGCGATATCTGAGCAACCATTTTCCCATATTTTCTGTCCTCATGTATTTTGCCCTATATTCTTGTTTGAGATTCCTATTCTCAGTACACCTTGATGAGTTATGCCTTTTTCGACGATTTATTAAGACATTGTTATGTCATGGGCATAGTTAAATGATTTTGGATCAGTTGAGACTGATATTTAGATTTTTCAGTAATTTGCTTATTTTTTTTTTTTGTAGTCTCGATTTGACTGTATATTAATGATCTTTATGGCAGATTTAAATTCAGACAGCGTGTCACTTTATTGAAGTAATTCTACCCCAGTTTAATTACTTTGACCAATTTTCTGTCATCATCAAGAAGGAAGAACATTTAAATGATTTTAGAGCGTTAAAATCTCTTACGTTGTCGACGATCTTGGAAATACTAGTCGTTATTTGAATTGATTGCAACACAGACATTTATCGTCAGTTATGAACGACCATTGCATCATAGACCATTTTGTGAAAGATGAACTTTAATTATGAATTATTGAATGCATTAAAGTCGTGAACTTTTGTTAGGAGTTTTTTTTTTCTCAATTAGAGATTTATATAATGATGTTTGCATTCCCCAGTCTAATTGGATTCTATTCGACTATTTTGCAGTTTAGTCGCACTTTGTTTGATGATAGTATTTTTATACTACAATTCTTTGAAGATGTTAATCTTAAATTTTGATAGACCAGACAGGCGTATATAAGCGTATTCACTATTAAATTTGTTTGTGATTGGCAAATTTTTACTTCATTTCGATTCATGAATGAAATCCACGAAGGTTTAAGATAACAGTTTTGAAACAATTAATGATTATAAGAATTTTTGAAGTGGAACTATGAATGTATAATCGCTAGTGCAGCGGACGTGTTGAAAGTCGCTGATGTATAATGCCCTTGAATAAATGAAGGAGGTTCCCACAGTAATTAATGATGTTAAAGAATTTGTTAGTGGAGGTTTTTGTAAGTTCTGTGGAAGATTTTGATGCCATATATATTAATATATGATGAATTTTGGGCCTATTTTAATGCAGTTTGTGCATTATTTTGTAAGCGAAGTATTTTCCGCTGGAGTGTATTGTCCTAATCCTTTGAAAATTAATCAAGTGAATTTACTGTTATAATTAACAAGAGTATTGAAAGAATTTGAGATAAGATTTTGAATGAAGATTACCGTCACAAATAATTATAATAATTATTACAACCTTTATTAAACCAGATTGTGACATTAAATGTATAACTAACCTTCATTGGTCGATTATATTGACACGATTATGAAATTACCAACCGGATGAACATGTGGTTAAATGTATTTCTTAAATTAATAATTTGAATAATTTAAATGTTAATATTGTAAATAATGATGTAAATATCTTTGACAATAATGTGGAACGAAAGTAATGTTAGAGGCGTGTTTAAATTTTTTTTTATTGTCTTTGACAAATATTATAAACAATTTCTAATTGTTATAAATTATTTATGAGTTTTTGTTATAAACATTTAAGAGTTGTTTTATACTCTAAACTATGCTTATTAAACATTTGGATGATAACTTAACAAGTTTAGGGATTGTCAGAATAATCCAGTGGTATGTGAGTAAAGCATTTGAAAGATTTGCGTCTATATATATGAGTTGTCTTGCGGACATTTAAAGCTTTTGAGAGGGAGCTGGATTCTTACGCAGTGTGGCATGACAAGTGAGCCCCATTTGACAGGTGTGCGTCAGGTTGAAGGGTAGACCGCAGCCGGCCAGACAACTGGTTATCAGCGGGCGAGGTCGTCTACATTCTGGCCTTGTGCCTATAAATACAAGTGTCATGTTTATTAAAAGAAACCAAATGCTCTGTATATGTGTCTCGTCCTGACTTCCTTTTCCAGTCCAATTGTGCTATGAATGTTACGTTATTTTGAGCTCGTGGGAGCTATCATATTGTTTGATAACTTTGCAAGTCCTTCAGGTGGACATAGTCAGATTGACATGGGCTACTGATAGCCACATTTATTTTGTTGAGTTGTTAAAATCATACCCTTTATTTGAAATAAAAGCTTTTGTACAGTTCAAAGTTCTTCTCTCCGTTCTGGTTCATTTTTAAATGTCATGGTGGAGGTTATTGTGGGAGCATACTTTAGAGATCCTGTTGTCAACCCAATCCCCGAGATAATTTTTAAGAGGTAAGTAGAGGTAAGTATGAACCCCCGTCTATTTTGGTGTGTTCCACAATAATTTCTTGGTAACTTCTGTGCTCAAACCTCGGTAGTATCTGTCAGTGCCATTTTCATTGGTGTAGCTGAGCCGGTGCGGTTGATTATTGGCAATCCGATTGAGGGGGCGGATATCTGACAGCCTACTATCCGGGTAAACGGGGACAGAAAGATTGGCGACCCTAAAACGTGGGACTGGTTCAACATAACTGGATCACCAGGTTGAACGCCAGAAGGATTGGCAAACCTAAAACGTGTGGCTCGATTAGACTCAAATAAAGAGGTTGATTCTTTGTTAGATGTCTAGGCCAATTGTAGAATTTAAGAGTGTGATTATATAGGAATTAAATGTTGTATTGTATTAGGAAAATTACACTCAGAAAAGATCAGATCTTATACAACTTGAGAAAGGTTAAATAGGCTGGAAACTTAGAAAAATCGCCTATGATCTGGAATCTTATTTTATTTGACCGGCTTATGACATTTTAGTCATATTAAAAATAAAATAAAATTATTTGGATTGTAAATGTAAATTATTTGTGTTAGGATATTTTAAAATGAGCCAGGGAAATTTGAACATGTGCTTGAGTTTGTTTCAACATGAAGTGTCTTCGAAAGTTAATTATAAGGTAGTTATAAGTTAGATTTAAGACAGAAAATTGATCAAATTTTATATATGGTGAAAAGTGTTGCTCAGATGTTGTTATTTTGCTCTATTGATGTATGTCCCTGCAGCAGTCTAATTTTTGAATAATATTGTAATGGCAGACGAAAGTATGAGGATGATGTTAGAGGAGATGTCTGCTAACTTGAAAGCTAGCATGAATAGCAGTATGAAGCAGATGCTGAATGAAAGCATGAAGGAGATGGAAGCTAGGAATACTAGTCGAATGGAGGAGAATGCTAGTAATTTGTCTGCTAATTTGAAAGCAAGCATGGATGAAAGTTTGAAGGTTCTTCAGACCAGTTCTGTTAACTTAGAGGATAATATGTCGCGTTTACAGATTAATACCCAAGGAATCGAGAATACTGTAACTGACATCCGCACAAATGTGTCTGATGTTAAAATTGATGTTTCTAAGGTACAGAAAGATCTTACAATGTTGAATCTAGATGTGGCTAATGTCCGAGGTGATATTTCTTGTGCTAGGGCTGAAGTAGTTGTTGTTAAAAATGATGTTGCGACTGTCCAAGACAAGGTTGAGGAAGTCCAAAGAGAAATCCAAAATGTTAGAACTGATGTATCCAATGTTCAGGTTGATATTAATAACATTCATTCGGATGTAAATGAGATGCAAAGTGACATAAATAAGATGCAAGTAGAAGTCAACACAGTTTTCGTAGATATTGCTAAAGTCCAAACCGATGTAAATAAAGTCAGGGAAGAAATAGAAAATTCGAAAACACTTTGTACGCGTAATATAAGTGCATTAACGACTAGATTAGTTGATGAGTCAGTTAGAACGACAACGTCTTTAGCAGGTTTAAAGTATGATGTAGAGGTCATGAGAACCCAAGTATTAGACCATAATAGATTATTGAAAGAAGATATCGAAGTAGACATAGCAGAAATGTTAACGGCAAATGTAGCAGTATGGAAAGACGAGTGGAATAGGTCAAGTGGGGAACATGTAACCCAAATTCAGGAACGTATTGAAAGAAAACTTGCCAGTACTCAAATAGATATTAACAATGAAGTAGTACAGATTAGGAAAGATTTAAGCGTCAGGATGGATTCGCTACCCGAAAGACAAGTAGAAGATAGAACACAACTAGGTCAGGATGTGCAAGCATTAAAATCTGCATTAGAGGAACAGACGACGAGCAAACTGCAGAATTTGAAGCTAGGAGAGGCTAGTTTGATGGAGACCTACAAAGAAGAGTTAATCAAGAAAGTCTTAACGGAAATCACTGACAAGGATACAGAAGGCTTGACTTGCGAAACCAATAGGAATTATGCCAGAAGATATAACCTAGATCCAGAAGAGAGAGACGTGACTCCTGAAGAACGTATATCCAGATTCAGGGAGGAAGATGACGAGAGGAATATGGAACCTGAGTGGAACTATCGAGATAGTGGGAAAAACTACCCGGATGCATATCCGAGGAACGTGACGGTCATCAGGAATTTTGAAGACAAACCGCAAAAATTCAGCAACACTGATAGTTTGACGCCTATAGAATATGTAAGGAACCTCAAAGATTATTTCATCGAAGCTCATATTCCCAGAGAGAGAGAGATGAAGATAGTGGAGAGATTTTTGATTGGAGGACCCCTCGAATGGTTTTGCGCATTTAGATACACATTCAGTAACTTTGACGAGTTTGCAGAGGCATTAATCAAACGATTTTGGTCCATAGAAGCGCAGAATTCGTTAAGAACGGAGGTGTATTCAAGAAAATACTCAGGTACTCTTCCAACACGGTACGCTGATTTCTTTACGAGTCAATTGTCCCGCTTGAGATTTTTGCAACCCCCATTGTCAACGGAGCAATTAATTGATGCGATTTCTCGTATGCTGCCTGTGGAGGTGAGGAGACTAATCATTTCGTCAAACATCAGGGATTTGACCAGCATGGATGAATTACTGAGGAGGTTAGACTACACAAGTCCAATGCCTAACGTGGTACAGAAAGGTCAAAGGCATGACTTCAAAGAAATAAATACTGTATATATGGACCAAGTCCAACAAACTGACAAGCCAGATGAAGAGAAAACTGACAATGTAGGTCCTCACAGGAATAATCAGTTTCGAAATAACAGATCGCAAGGTTACCGTCCGTATCAACAGAGAAGAGGCTGGAACTATAATCGAGGAAATTACAACAATGGAAGAGGCAGATACTACAACAATAATGGTTATAACAGAAATTATAATAGAAATAACCAGAACCAAAACAGAAATCAGAATCCTCAAGGTCAGGTTATGACCCCCGATCAGTATCAGGAAAGAGAGAGGGAAAGCCAGCAATACCTGAAAGAATTACGGGAAAAAGAAGCCGAAAACCAAAAGAAAAGGCAGGATGTTGTAATCGATCCTGGGCCTTCTACGAGCCAGCAGAATTTTGAGGTCGGTAACACAAAAACAAAAACGCCGATTTCTCAACGACAGTGAGAACTTGTAAATACATTGCCACACCACACCTGATTACGAATGCCTATGGAAACAACTGCTATGAACTCTACAATTAATGAGAATAATGTCATTTAAGGCAAGTTCAATGCTGGAAACTTGAAAAGATACTATCCTAGAGTAAGCCAGTAATAATTCAATTTCGTGTTCAAGAGAGTTGAGGTACTTGTAACACTGACTTTAAAAACAATTTGCAACTGTTTTTAAAACGTGGTGAGGGGAGAATGCCCCCCGTAAATTGAATTATATAGAGACCACGGTGGCTATATTGGAAATTATAAAGAAAGTTATGGCTGTCATAGTTATGACGTGGGTAGTCATGACGTAAGCACGGATGACGCAGACGTTATGCCAGCAGGCTACTTGAGCTGAGATTCTCAGTGACGTCAGCATTTATTCGAGAAAGATCCGAGATTTACGACGCAGTCGCAGGAAACGTGGAATTCTGCTGAGGAAGAAATTATGCTATTGGAGGGGAGGCTCGAACCAATGAACGATAGTCTGAAGGAAGACGGAGATTGCTGAAACTATGATATTTTTATTATTTTTGGAATGCAGAATTGTGGAAATCCATTTGCAGTAGAGGCATTGATCTGGAATTTTGGTGAAATTTATTTTCAGTTTTCGAATTTTGAAAATCCGTCATGTATTGACGAAGTTGGAACTTCTAGCGATGACGCAGTAACACGCTATGGAAGGGATGGATACGCCCCTCATGAAGTTTATAAAAGGCCTTGCGCAGAAGAGAGGATTCTCATTCTCAGGTCATCGAAGCTCTAATCATCAAAGCTCAAATCGTCAGATCTTCAGTCTCAGTTCTTATATAGTCATTTCGGTGAGACGTCGAGTGAGATTAGTAGAAAGAGTCGTCTTTATAACGCGTGGTGAAGTCACCGCAGTGAACGAGATTCGAGCAGACAAGCAGTGCAAGTTTACTGTGAGTAAAACTAGGTGAAGTTAAAACGCACATTATAACGCGTCTACAAGATTAGCTATGAACAGTTAGCGGTCGCCTATAAGCTAATTCTATTGTGCAGTGCAACATTAAGGAGTGTCGAAAAGTTGAACAATTTCGAGGAATTATTTTGGAAGATATTGGCAATTTTAGACGACTGACAAAAGTGATTTTCTCGCCATCTGAGAAGCACTTTGTATCGTCAGATTCTACGCCACGGCTGACACTGCTAGTGAAATAGGGAGACTTCAGATTGCTTTTGTGACACAACGCTACAGTATTATGGAGCAGTTTAATATGGCAGTTTGTTCTTCTATTACCATAACCGAAGAGAAGATGGAAGGCTAAAGGACTTTAATGCAATTGGGACATATATTAACGGAGTAAGATAGCAGCATGGAACTTCGCTAATTGCCATTCCACACAAGCGAACATGTGGTGAACAACCATCTACACCCATGTTTCGTGGTTCAACGCTGATTACTATCAAACAGCAATGGAAACGATTTCATACTCACTGAATATGAATATTTCTTCGGAAATTACTACAAAAACTTCATGGCGATTTTCTACTGGAACTTCGGGGATTATTCAAGAGAGGTCAGGGTTGTCCCGACTCACAAAGAAGAATTTTGCCGGAAGGATGTCTTTTGTCTTCACGGAGCAGTGCAATTTCCGGAGGAGGAAGCAGTTCGATTCTCCGAGGGTGCTGTTTCCTGTTTCGAGGATGGAGCTCATCTTCAAGTTGGTAAAATGGATCCATCAGCAATCTTCTTTGGGGAATTTTCCTCTGGAACTTCAACCAGCAGATAAGGTAGTCGTGAACGTTTATTGTATTTGAGTTTCTTAGCGATATCTGAGCAACCATTTTCCCATATTTTCTGTCCTCATGTATTTTGCCCTATATTCTTGTTTGAGATTCCTATTCTCAGTACACCTTGATGAGTTATGCCTTTTTCGACGATTTATTAAGACATTGTTATGTCATGGGCATAGTTAAATGATTTTGGATCAGTTGAGACTGATATTTAGATTTTTCAGTAATTTGCTTTTTTTTGTAGTCTCGATTTGACTGTAAGTTAATGATCTTTATGGCAGATTTAAATTCAGACAGCGTGTCACTTTATTAAAGTAATTCTACCCCAGTTTAATTACTTTGACCAATTTTCTGTCATCATCAAGAAGGAAGAACATTTAAATGATTTTAGAGCGTTAAAATCTCTTACGTTGTCGACGATCTTGGAAATACTAGTCGTTATTTGAATTGATTGCAACACAGACATTTATCGTCAGTTATGAACGACCATTGCATCATAGACCATTTTGTGAAAGATGAACTTTAATTATGAATTATTGAATGCATTAAAGTCGTGAACTTTTGTTAGGAGTTTTTTTTCTCAATTAGAGATTTATATAATGATGTTTGCATTCCCCAGTCTAATTGGATTCTATTCGACTATTTTGCAGTTTAGTCGCACTTTGTTTGATGATAGTATTTTTATACTACAATTCTTTGAAGATGTTAATCTTAAATTTTGATAGACCAGACAGGCGTATATAAGCGTATTCACTATTAAATTTGTTTGTGATTGCAAATTTTTACTTCATTTCGATTCATGAATGAAATCCACGAAGGTTTAAGATAACAGTTTTGAAACAATTAATGATTATAAGAATTTTTGAAGTGGAACTATGAATGTATAATCGCTAGTGCAGCGGACGTGTTGAAAGTCGCTGATGTATAATGCCCTTGAATAAATGAAGGAGGTTCCCACAGTAATTAATGATGTTAAAGAATTTGTTAGTGGAGGTTTTTGTAAGTTCTGTGGAAGATTTTGATGCCATATATATTAATATATGATGAATTTTGGGCCTATTTTAATGCAGTTTGTGCATTATTTTGTAAGCGAAGTATTTTCCGCTGGAGTGTATTGTCCTAATCCTTTGAAAATTAATCAAGTGAATTTACTGTTATAATTAACAAGAGTATTGAAAGAATTTGAGATAAGATTTTGAATGAAGATTACCGTCACAAATAATTATAATAATTATTACAACCTTTATTAAACCAGATTGTGACATTAAATGTATAACTAACCTTCATTGGTCGATTATATTGACACGATTATGAAATTACCAACCGGATGAACATGTGGTTAAATGTATTTCTTAAATTAATAATTTGAATAATTTAAATGTTAATATTGTAAATAATGATGTAAATATCTTTGACAATAATGTGGAACGAAAGTAATGTTAGAGGCGTGTTTAAATTTTTTTTTATTGTCTTTGACAAATATTATAAACAATTTCTAATTGTTATAAATTATTTATGAGTTTTTGTTATAAACATTTAAGAGTTGTTTTATACTCTAAACTATGCTTATTAAACATTTGGATGATAACTTAACAAGTTTAGGGATTGTCAGAATAATCCAGTGGTATGTGAGTAAAGCATTTGAAAGATTTGCGTCTATATATATGAGTTGTCTTGCGGACATTTAAAGCTTTTGAGAGGGAGCTGGATTCTTACGCAGTGTGGCATGACAAGTGAGCCCCATTTGACAGGTGTGCGTCAGGTTGAAGGGTAGACCGCAGCCGGCCAGACAACTGGTTATCAGCGGGCGAGGTCGTCTACATTCTGGCCTTGTGCCTATAAATACAAGTGTCATGTTTATTAAAAGAAACCAAATGCTCTGTATATGTGTCTCGTCCTGACTTCCATTTCCAGTCCAATTGTGCTATGAATGTTACGTTATTTTGAGCTCGTGGGAGCTACCATATTGTTTGATAACTTTGCAAGTCCTTCAGGTGGACATAGTCAGATTGACATGGGCTACTGATAGCCACATTTATTTTGTTGAGTTGTTAAAATCATACCCTTTATTTGAAATAAAAGCTTTTGTACAGTTCAAAGTTCTTCTCTCCGTTCTGGTTCATTTTTAAATGTCATGGTGGAGGTTATTGTGGGAGCATACTTTAGAGATCCTGTTGTCAACCCAATCCCCGAGATAATTTTTAAGAGGTAAGTAGAGGTAAGTATGAACCCCCGTCTATTTTGGTGTGTTCCACAATAATTTCTTGGTAACTTCTGTGCTCAAACCTCGGTAGTATCTGTCAGTGCCATTTTCATTGGTGTAGCTGAGCCGGTGCGGTTGATTATTGGCAATCCGATTGAGGGGGCGGATATCTGACAGCCTACTATCCGGGTAAACGGGGACAGAAAGATTGGCGACCCTAAAACGTGGGGCTGGTTCAACATAACTGGATCACCAGGTTGAACGCCAGAAGGATTGGCAAACCTAAAACCTGTGGCTCGATTAGACTCAAATAAAGAGGTTGATTCTTTGTTAGATGTCTAGGCCAATTGTAGAATTTAAGAGTGTGATTATATAGGAATTAAATGTTGTATTGTATTAGGAAAATTACACTCAGAAAAGATCAGATCTTATACAACTTGAGAAAGGTTAAATAGGCTGGAAACTTAGAAAAATCGCCTATGATCTGGAATCTTATTTTATTTGACCGGCTTATGACATTTTAGTCATATTAAAAATAAAATAAAATTATTTGGATTGTAAATGTAAATTATTTGTGTTAGGATATTTTAAAATGAGCCAGGGAAATTTGAACATGTGCTTGAGTTTGTTTCAACATGAAGTGTCTTCGAAAGTTAATTATAAGGTAGTTATAAGTTAGATTTAAGACAGAAAATTGATCAAATTTTATATATGGTGAAAAGTGTTGCTCAGATGTTGTTATTTTGCTCTATTGATGTATGTCCCTGCAGCAGTCTAATTTTTGAATAATATTGTAATGGCAGACGAAAGTTTGAGGATGATGTTAGAGGAGATGTCTGCTAACTTGAAAGCTAGCATGAATAGCAGTATGAAGCAGATGCTGAATGAAAGCATGAAGGAGATGGAAGCTAGGAATACTAGTCGAATGGAGGAGAATGCTAGTAATTTGTCTGCTAATTTGAAAGCAAGCATGGATGAAAGTTTGAAGGTTCTTCAGACCAGTTCTGTTAACTTAGAGGATAATATGTCGCGTTTACAGATTAATACCCAAGGAATCGAGAATACTGTAACTGACATCCGCACAAATGTGTCTGATGTTAAAATTGATGTTTCTAAGGTACAGAAAGATCTTACAATGTTGAATCTAGATGTGGCTAATGTCCGAGGTGATATTTCTTGTGCTAGGGCTGAAGTAGTTGTTGTTAAAAATGATGTTGCGACTGTCCAAGACAAGGTTGAGGAAGTCCAAAGAGAAATCCAAAATGTTAGAACTGATGTATCCAATGTTCAGGTTGATATTAATAACATTCATTCGGATGTAAATGAGATGCAAAGTGACATAAATAAGATGCAAGTAGAAGTCAACACAGTTTTCGTAGATATTGCTAAAGTCCAAACCGATGTAAATAAAGTCAGGGAAGAAATAGAAAATTCGAAAACACTTTGTACGCGTAATATAAGTGCATTAACGACTAGATTAGTTGATGAGTAAGTTAGAACGACAACGTCTTTAGCAGGTTTAAAGTATGATGTAGAGGTCATGAGAACCCAAGTATTAGACCATAATAGATTATTGAAAGAAGATATCGAAGTAGACATAGCAGAAATGTTAACGGCAAATGTAGCAGTATGGAAAGACGAGTGGAATAGGTCAAGTGGGGAACATGTAACCCAAATTCAGGAACGTATTGAAAGAAAACTTGCCAGTACTCAAATAGATATTAACAATGAAGTAGTACAGATTAGGAAAGATTTAAGCGTCAGGATGGATTCGCTATCCGAAAGACAAGTAGAAGATAGAACACAACTAGGTCAGGATGTGCAAGCATTAAAATCTGCATTAGAGGAACAGACGACGAGCAAACTGCAGAATTTGAAGCTAGGAGAGGCTAGTTT
The DNA here is from genome assembly GCA_946902985.2 of Meconema thalassinum. NCBI lineage: Eukaryota > Metazoa > Arthropoda > Insecta > Orthoptera > Tettigoniidae > Meconema > Meconema thalassinum. The sequence goes on from OX336395.1 coordinate 173,707,338, forward strand.
GATGGAGACCTACAAAGAAGAGTTAATCAAGAAAGTCTTAACGGAAATCACTGACAAGGATACAGAAGGCTTGACTTGCGAAACCAATAGGAATTATGCCAGAAGATATAACCTAGATCCAGAAGAGAGAGACGTGACTCCTGAAGAACGTATATCCAGATTCAGGGAGGAAGATGACGAGAGGAATATGGAACCTGAGTGGAACTATCGAGATAGTGGGAAAAACTACCCGGATGCATATCCGAGGAACGTGACGGTCATCAGGAATTTTGAAGACAAACCGCAAAAATTCAGCAACACTGATAGTTTGACGCCTATAGAATATGTAAGGAACCTCAAAGATTATTTCATCGAAGCTCATATTCCCAGAGAGAGAGAGATGAAGATAGTGGAGAGATTTTTGATTGGAGGACCCCTCGAATGGTTTTGCGCATTTAGATACACATTCAGTAACTTTGACGAGTTTGCAGAGGCATTAATCAAACGATTTTGGTCCATAGAAGCGCAGAATTCGTTAAGAACGGAGGTGTATTCAAGAAAATACTCAGGTACTCTTCCAACACGGTACGCTGATTTCTTTACGAGTCAATTGTCCCGCTTGAGATTTTTGCAATCCCCATTGTCAACGGAGCAATTAATTGATGCGATTTCTCGTATGCTGCCTGTGGAGGTGAGGAGACTAATCATTTCGTCAAACATCAGGGATTTGGCCAGCATGGATGAATTACTGAGGAGGTTAGACTACACAAGTCCAATGCCTAACGTGGTACAGAAAGGTCAAAGGCATGACTTCAAAGAAATAAATACTGTATATATGGACCAAGTCCAACAAACTGACAAGCCAGATGAAGAGAAAACTGACAATGTAGGTCCTCACAGGAATAATCAGTTTCGAAATAACAGATCGCAAGGTTACCGTCCGTATCAACAGAGAAGAGGCTGGAACTATAATCGAGGAAATTACAACAATGGAAGAGGCAGATACTACAACAATAATGGTTATAACAGAAATTATAATAGAAATAACCAGAACCAAAACAGAAATCAGAATCCTCAAGGTCAGGTTATGACCCCCGATCAGTATCAGGAAAGAGAGAGGGAAAGCCAGCAATACCTGAAAGAATTACGGGAAAAAGAAGCCGAAAACGAAAAGAAAAGGCAGGATGTTGTAATCGATCCTGGGCCTTCTACGAGCCAGCAGAATTTTGAGGTCGGTAACACAAAAACAAAAACGCCGATTTCTCAACGACAGTGAGAACTTGTAAATACATTGCCACACCACACCTGATTACGAATGCCTATGGAAACAACTGCTATGAACTCTACAATTAATGAGAATAATGTCATTTAAGGCAAGTTCAATGCTGGAAACTTGAAAAGATACTATCCTAGAGTAAGCCAGTAATAATTCAATTTCGTGTTCAAGAGAGTTGAGGTACTTGTAACACTGAGTTTAAAAACAATTTGCAACTGTTTTTAAAACGTGGTGAGGGGAGAATGCCCCCGTAAATTGAATTATATAGAGACCACGGTGGCTATATTGGAAATTATAAAGAAAGTTATGGCTGTCATAGTTATGACGTGGGTAGTCATGACGTAAGCACGGATGACGCAGACGTTATGCCAGCAGGCTACTTGAGCTGAGATTCTCAGTGACGTCAGCATTTATTCGAGAAAGATCCGAGATTTACGACGCAGTCGCAGGAAACGTGGAATTCTGCTGAGGAAGAAATTATGCTATTGGAGGGGAGGCTCGAACCAATGAACGATAGTCTGAAGGAAGACGGAGATTGCTGAAACTATGATATTTTTATTATTTTTGGAATGCAGAATTGTGGAAATCCATTTGCAGTAGAGGCATTGATCTGGAATTTTGGTGAAATTTATTTTCAGTTTTCGAATTTTGAAAATCCGTCATGTATTGACGAAGTTGGAACTTCTAGCGATGACGCAGTAACACGCTATGGAAGGGATGGATACGCCCCTCATGAAGTTTATAAAAGGCCTTGCGCAGAAGAGAGGATTCTCATTCTCAGGTCATCGAAGCTCTAATCATCAAAGCTCAAATCGTCAGATCTTCAGTCTCAGTTCTTATATAGTCATTTCGGTGAGACGTCGAGTGAGATTAGTAGAAAGAGTCGTCTTTATAACGCGTGGTGAAGTCACCGCAGTGAACGAGATTCGAGCAGACAAGCAGTGCAAGTTTACTGTGAGTAAAACTAGGTGAAGTTAAAACGCACATTATAACGCGTCTACAAGATTAGCTATGAACAGTTAGCGGTCGCCTATAAGCTAATTCTATTGTGCAGTGCTACATTAAGGAGTGTAGAAAAGTTGAACAATTTCGAGGAATTATTTTGGAAGATATTGGCAATTTTAGACGACTGACAAAAGTGATTTTCTCGCCATCTGAGAAGCACTTTGTATCGTCAGATTCTACGCCACGGCTGACACTGCTAGTGAAATAGGGAGACTTCAGATTGCTTTTGTGACACAACGCTACAGTATTATGGAGCAGTTTAATATGGCAGTTTGTTCTTCTATTACCATAACCGAAGAGAAGATGGAAGGCTAAAGGACTTTAATGCAATTGGGACATATATTAACGGAGTAAGATAGCAGCATGGAACTTCGCTAATTGCCATTCCACACAAGCGAACATGTGGTGAACAACCATCTACACCCATGTTTCGTGGTTCAACGCTGATTACTATCAAACAGCAATGGAAACGATTTCATACTCACTGAATATGAATATTTCTTCGGAAATTACTACAAAAACTTCATGGCGATTTTCTACTGGAACTTCAGGGATTTTTCAAGAGAGGTCAGGGTTGTCCCGACTCACAAAGAAGAATTTTGCCGGAAGGATGTCTTTTGTCTTCACGGAGCAGTGCAATTCCCGGAGGAGGAAGCAGTTCGATTCTCCGAGGGTGCTGTTTCCTGTTTCGAGGATGGAGCTCATCTTCAAGTTGGTAAAATGGATCCATCAGCAATCTTCTTTGGGGAATTTTCCTCTGGAACTTCAACCAGCAGATAAGGTAGTCGTGAACGTTTATTGTATTTGAGTTTCTTAGCGATATCTGAGCAACCATTTTCCCATATTTTCTGTCCTCATGTATTTTGCCCTATATTCTTGTTTGAGATTCCTATTCTCAGTACACCTTGATGAGTTATGCCTTTTTCGACGATTTATTAAGACATTGTTATGTCATGGGCATAGTTAAATGATTTTGGATCAGTTGAGACTGATATTTAGATTTTTCAGTAATTTGCTTATTTTTTTTGTAGTCTCGATTTGACTGTAAGTTAATGATCTTTATGGCAGATTTAAATTCAGACAGCGTGTCACTTTATTAAAGTAATTCTACCCCAGTTTAATTACTTTGATCAATTTTCTGTCATCATCAAGAAGGAAGAACATTTAAATGATTTTAGAGCGTTAAAATCTCTTACGTTGTCGACGATCTTGGAAATACTAGTCGTTATTTGAATTGATTGCAACACAGACATTTATCGTCAGTTATGAACGACCATTGCATCATAGACCATTTTGTGAAAGTTGAACTTTAATTATGAATTATTGAATGCATTAAAGTCGTGAACTTTTGTTAGGAGTTTTTTTTTCTCAATTAGAGATTTATATAATGATGTTTGCATTCCCCAGTCTAATTGGATTCTATTCGACTATTTTGCAGTTTAGTCGCACTTTGTTTGATGATAGTATTTTTATACTACAATTCTTTGAAGATGTTAATCTTAAATTTTGATAGACCAGACAGGCGTATATAAGCGTATTCACTATTAAATTTGTTTGTGATTGCAAATTTTTACTTCATTTCGATTCATGAATGAAATCCACGAAGGTTTAAGATAACAGTTTTGAAACAATTAATGATTATAAGAATTTTTGAAGTGGAACTATGAATGTATAATCGCTAGTGCAGCGGACGTGTTGAAAGTCGCTGATGTATAATGCCCTTGAATAAATGAAGGAGGTTCCCACAGTAATTAATTATGTTAAAGAATTTGTTAGTGGAGGTTTTTGTAAGTTCTGTGGAAGATTTTGATGCCATATATATTAATATATGATCAATTTTGGGCCTATTTTAATGCAGTTTGTGCATTATTTTGTAAGCGAAGTATTTTCCGCTGGAGTGTATTGTCCTAATCCTTTGAAAATTAATCAAGTGAATTTACTGTTATAATTAACAAGAGTATTGAAAGAATTTGAGATAAGATTTTGAATGAAGATTACCGTCACAAATAATTATAATAATTATTACAACCTTTATTAAACCAGATTGTGACATTAAATGTATAACTAACCTTCATTGGTCGATTATATTGACACGATTATGAAATTACCAACCGGATGAACGTGTGGTTAAATGTATTTCTTAAATTAATAATTTGAATAATTTAAATGTTAATATTGTAAATAATGATGTAAATATCTTTGACAATAATGTGGAACGAAAGTAATGTTAGAGGCGTGTTTAAATTTTTTTTATTGTCTTTGACAAATATTATAAACAATTTCTAATTGTTATAAATTATTTATGAGTTTTTGTTATAAACATTTAAGAGTTGTTTTATACTCTAAACTATGCTTATTAAACATTTGGATGATAACTTAACAAGTTTAGGGATTGTCAGAATAATCCAGTGGTATGTGAGTAAAGCATTTGAAAGATTTGCGTCTATATATATGAGTTGTCTTGCGGACATTTAAAGCTTTTGAGAGGGAGCTGGATTCTTACGCAGTGTGGCATGACAAGTGAGCCCCATTTGACAGGTGTGCGTCAGGTTGAAGGGTAGACCGCAGCCGGCCAGACAACTGGTTATCAGCGAGCGAGGTCGTCTACATTCTGGCCTTGTGCCTATAAATACAAGTGTCATGTTTATTAAAAGAAACCAAATGCTCTGTATATGTGTCTCGTCCTGACTTCCATTTCCAGTCCAATTGTGCTATGAATGTTACGTTATTTTGAGCTCGTGGGAGCTATCATATTGTTTGATAACTTTGCAAGTCCTTCAGGTGGACATAGTCAGATTGACATGGGCTAATGATAGCCACATTTATTTTGTTGAGTTGTTAAAATCATACCCTTTACTTGAAATAAAAGCTTTTGTACAGTTCAAAGTTCTTCTCTCCGTTCTGGTTCATTTTTAAATGTCATGGTGGAGGTTATTGTGGGAGCATACTTTAGAGATCCTGTTGTCAACCCAATCCCCGAGATAATTTTTAAGAGGTAAGTAGAGGTAAGTATGAACCCCCGTCTATTTTGGTGTGTTCCACAATAATTTCTTGGTAACTTCTGTGCTCAAACCTCGGTAGTATCTGTCAGTGCCATTTTCATTGGTGTAGCTGAGCCGGTGCGGTTGATTATTGGCAATCCGATTGAGGGGGCGGATATCTGACAGCCTACTATCCGGGTAAACGGGGACAGAAAGATTGGCGACCCTAAAACTTGGGGCTGGTTCAACATAACTGGATCACCAGGTTGAACGCCAGAAGGATTGGCAAACCTAAAACGTGTGGCTCGATTAGACTCAAATAAAGAGGTTGATTCTTTGTTAGATGTCTAGGCCAATTGTAGAATTTAAGAGTGTGATTATATAGGAATTAAATGTTGTATTGTATTAGGAAAATTACACTCAGAAAAGATCAGATCTTATACAACTTGAGAAAGGTTAAATAGGCTGGAAACTTAGAAAAATCGCCTATGATCTGGAATCTTATTTTATTTGACCGGCTTATGACATTTTAGTCATATTAAAAATAAAATAAAATTATTTGGATTGTAAATGTAAATTATTTGTGTTAGGATATTTTAAAATGAGCCAGGGAAATTTGAACATGTGCTTGAGTTTGTTTCAACATGAAGTGTCTTCGAAAGTTAATTATAGTTATAAGTTAGATTTAAGACAGAAAATTGATCAAATTTTATATATGGTGAAAAGTGTTGCTCAGATGTTGTTATTTTGCTCTATTGATGTATGTCCCTGCAGCAGTCTAATTTTTGAATAATATTGTAATGGCAGACGAAAGTTTGAGGATGATGTTAGAGGAGATGTCTGCTAACTTGAAAGCTAGCATGAATAGCAGTATGAAGCAGATGCTGAATGAAAGCATGAAGGAGATGGAAGCTAGGAATACTAGTCGAATGGAGGAGAATGCTAGTAATTTGTCTGCTAATTTGAAAGCAAGCATGGATGAAAGTTTGAAGGTTCTTCAGACCATTTCTGTTAACTTAGAGGATAATATGTCGCGTTTACAGATTAATACCCAAGGAATCGAGAATACTGTAACTGACATCCGCACAAATGTGTCTGATGTTAAAATTGATGTTTCTAAGGTACAGAAAGATCTTACAATGTTGAATCTAGATGTGGCTAATGTCCGAGGTGATATTTCTTGTGCTAGGGCTGAAGTAGTTGTTGTTAAAAATGATGTTGCGACTGTCCAAGACAAGGTTGAGGAAGTCCAAAGAGAAATCCAAAATGTTAGAACTGATGTATCCAATGTTCAGGTTGATATTAATAACATTCATTCGGATGTAAATGAGATGCAAAGTGACATAAATAAGATGCAAGTAGAAGTCAACACAGTTTTCGTAGATATTGCTAAAGTCCAAACCGATGTAAATAAAGTCAGGGAAGAAATAGAAAATTCGAAAACACTTTGTACGCGTAATATAAGTGCATTAACGACTAGATTAGTTGATGAGTCAGTTAGAACGACAACGTCTTTAGCAGGTTTAAAGTATGATGTAGAGGTCATGAGAACCCAAGTATTAGACCATAATAGATTATTGAAAGAAGATATCGAAGTAGACATAGCAGAAATGTTAACGGCAAATGTAGCAGTATGGAAAGACGAGTGGAATAGGTCAAGTGGGGAACATGTAACCCAAATTCAGGAACGTATTGATAGAAAACTTGCCAGTACTCAAATAGATATTAACAATGAAGTAGTACAGATTAGGAAAGATTTAAGCGTCAGGATGGATTCGCTATCCGAAAGACAAGTAGAAGATAGAACACAACTAGGTCAGGATGTGCAAGCATTAAAATCTGCATTAGAGGAACAGACGACGAGCAAACTGCAGAATTTGAAGCTAGGAGAGGCTAGTTTGATGGAGACCTACAAAGAAGAGTTAATCAAGAAAGTCTTAACGGAAATCACTGACAAGGATACAGAAGGCTTGACTTGCGAAACCAATAGGAATTATGCCAGAAGATATAACCTAGATCCAGAAGAGAGAGACGTGACTCCTGAAGAACGTATATCCAGATTCAGGGAGGAAGATGACGAGAGGAATATGGAACCTGAGTGGAACTATCGAGATAGTGGGAAAAACTACCCGGATGCATATCCGAGGAACGTGACGGTCATCAGGAATTTTGAAGACAAACCGCAAAAATTCAGCAACACTGATAGTTTGACGCCTATAGAATATGTAAGGAACCTCAAAGATTATTTCATCGAAGCTCATATTCCCAGAGAGAGAGAGATGAAGATAGTGGAGAGATTTTTGATTGGAGGACCCCTCGAATGGTTTTGCGCATTTAGATACACATTCAGTAACTTTGACGAGTTTGCAGAGGCATTAATCAAACGATTTTGGTCCATAGAAGCGCAGAATTCGTTAAGAACGGAGGTGTATTCAAGAAAATACTCAGGTACTCTTCCAACACGGTACGCTGATTTCTTTACGAGTCAATTGTCCCGCTTGAGATTTTTGCAACCCCCATTGTCAACGGAGCAATTAATTGATGCGATTTCTCGTATGCTGCCTGTGGAGGTGAGGAGACTAATCATTTCGTCAAACATCAGGGATTTGACCAGCATGGATGAATTACTGAGGAGGTTAGACTACACAAGTCCAATGCCTAACGTGGTACAGAAAGGTCAAAGGCATGACTTCAAAGAAATAAATACTGTATATATGGACCAAGTCCAACAAACTGACAAGCCAGATGAAGAGAAAACTGACAATGTAGGTCCTCACAGGAATAATCAGTTTCGAAATAACAGATCACAAGGTTACCGTCCGTATCAACAGAGAAGAGGCTGGAACTATAATCGAGGAAATTACAACAATGGAAGAGGCAGATACTACAACAATAATGGTTATAACAGAAATTATAATAGAAATAACCAGAACCAAAACAGAAATCAGAATCCTCAAGGTCAGGTTATGACCCCCGATCAGTATCAGGAAAGAGAGAGGGAAAGCCAGCAATACCTGAAAGAATTACGGGAAAAAGAAGCCGAAAACGAAAAGAAAAGGCAGGATGTTGTAATCGATCCTGGGCCTTCTACGAGCCAGCAGAATTTTGAGGTCGGTAACACAAAAACAAAAACGCCGATTTCTCAACGACAGTGAGAACTTGTAAATACATTGCCACACCACACCTGATTACGAATGCCTATGGAAACAACTGCTATGAACTCTACAATTAATGAGAATAATGTCATTTAAGGCAAGTTCAATGCTGGAAACTTGAAAAGATACTATCCTAGAGTAAGCCAGTAATAATTCAATTTCGTGTTCAAGAGAGTTGAGGTACTTGTAACACTGAGTTTAAAAACAATTTGCAACTGTTTTTAAAACGTGGTGAGGGGAGAATGCCCCCGTAAATTGAATTATATAGAGACCACGGTGGCTATATTGGAAATTATAAAGAAAGTTATGGCTGTCATAGTTATGACGTGGGTAGTCATGACGTAAGCACGGATGACGCAGACGTTATGCCAGCAGGCTACTTGAGCTGAGATTCTCAGTGACGTCAGCATTTATTCGAGAAAGATCCGAGATTTACGACGCAGTCGCAGGAAACGTGGAATTCTGCTGAGGAAGAAATTATGCTATTGGAGGGGAGGCTCGAACCAATGAACGATAGTCTGAAGGAAGACGGAGATTGCTGAAACTATGATATTTTTATTATTTTTGGAATGCAGAATTGTGGAAATCCATTTGCAGTAGAGGCATTGATCTGGAATTTTGGTGAAATTTATTTTCAGTTTTCGAATTTTGAAAATCCGTCATGTATTGACGAAGTTGGAACTTCTAGCGATGACGCAGTAACACGCTATGGAAGGGATGGATACGCCCCTCATGAAGTTTATAAAAGGCCTTGCGCAGAAGAGAGGATTCTCATTCTCAGGTCATCGAAGCTCTAATCATCAAAGCTCAAATCGTCAGATCTTCAGTCTCAGTTCTTATATAGTCATTTCGGTGAGACGTCGAGTGAGATTAGTAGAAAGAGTCGTCTTTATAACGCGTGGTGAAGTCACCGCAGTGAACGAGATTCGAGCAGACAAGCAGTGCAAGTTTACTGTGAGTAAAACTAGGTGAAGTTAAAACGCACATTATAACGCGTCTACAAGATTAGCTATGAACAGTTAGCGGTCGCCTATAAGCTAATTCTATTGTGCAGTGCTACATTAAGGAGTGTAGAAAAGTTGAACAATTTCGAGGAATTATTTTGGAAGATATTGGCAATTTTAGACGACTGACAAAAGTGATTTTCTCGCCATCTGAGAAGCACTTTGTATCGTCAGATTCTACGCCACGGCTGACACTGCTAGTGAAATAGGGAGACTTCAGATTGCTTTTGTGACACAACGCTACAGTATTATGGAGCAGTTTAATATGGCAGTTTGTTCTTCTATTACCATAACCGAAGAGAAGATGGAAGGCTAAAGGACTTTAATGCAATTGGGACATATATTAACGGAGTAAGATAGCAGCATGGAACTTCGCTAATTGCCATTCCACACAAGCGAACATGTGGTGAACAACCATCTACACCCATGTTTCGTGGTTCAACGCTGATTACTATCAAACAGCAATGGAAACGATTTCATACTCACTGAATATGAATATTTCTTCGGAAATTACTACAAAAACTTCATGGCGATTTTCTACTGGAACTTCAGGGATTTTTCAAGAGAGGTCAGGGTTGTCCCGACTCACAAAGAAGAATTTTGCCGGAAGGATGTCTTTTGTCTTCACGGAGCAGTGCAATTCCCGGAGGAGGAAGCAGTTCGATTCTCCGAGGGTGCTGTTTCCTGTTTCGAGGATGGAGCTCATCTTCAAGTTGGTAAAATGGATCCATCAGCAATCTTCTTTGGGGAATTTTCCTCTGGAACTTCAACCAGCAGATAAGGTAGTCGTGAACGTTTATTGTATTTGAGTTTCTTAGCGATATCTGAGCAACCATTTTCCCATATTTTCTGTCCTCATGTATTTTGCCCTATATTCTTGTTTGAGATTCCTATTCTCAGTACACCTTGATGAGTTATGCCTTTTTCGACGATTTATTAAGACATTGTTATGTCATGGGCATAGTTAAATGATTTTGGATCAGTTGAGACTGATATTTAGATTTTTCAGTAATTTGCTTATTTTTTTTGTAGTCTCGATTTGACTGTAAGTTAATGATCTTTATGGCAGATTTAAATTCAGACAGCGTGTCACTTTATTAAAGTAATTCTACCCCAGTTTAATTACTTTGATCAATTTTCTGTCATCATCAAGAAGGAAGAACATTTAAATGATTTTAGAGCGTTAAAATCTCTTACGTTGTCGACGATCTTGGAAATACTAGTCGTTATTTGAATTGATTGCAACACAGACATTTATCGTCAGTTATGAACGACCATTGCATCATAGACCATTTTGTGAAAGTTGAACTTTAATTATGAATTATTGAATGCATTAAAGTCGTGAACTTTTGTTAGGAGTTTTTTTTTCTCAATTAGAGATTTATATAATGATGTTTGCATTCCCCAGTCTAATTGGATTCTATTCGACTATTTTGCAGTTTAGTCGCACTTTGTTTGATGATAGTATTTTTATACTACAATTCTTTGAAGATGTTAATCTTAAATTTTGATAGACCAGACAGGCGTATATAAGCGTATTCACTATTAAATTTGTTTGTGATTGCAAATTTTTACTTCATTTCGATTCATGAATGAAATCCACGAAGGTTTAAGATAACAGTTTTGAAACAATTAATGATTATAAGAATTTTTGAAGTGGAACTATGAATGTATAATCGCTAGTGCAGCGGACGTGCTGAAAGTCGCTGATGTATAATGCCCTTGAATAAATGAAGGAGGTTCCCACAGTAATTAATGATGTTAAAGAATTTGTTAGTGGAGGTTTTTGTAAGTTCTGTGGAAGATTTTGATGCCATATATATTAATATATGATCAATTTTGGGCCTATTTTAATGCAGTTTGTGCATTATTTTGTAAGCGAAGTATTTTCCGCTGGAGTGTATTGTCCTAATCCTTTGAAAATTAATCAAGTGAATTTACTGTTATAATTAACAAGAGTATTGAAAGAATTTGAGATAAGATTTTGAATGAAGATTACCGTCACAAATAATTATAATAATTATTACAACCTTTATTAAACCAGATTGTGACATTAAATGTATAACTAACCTTCATTGGTCGATTATATTGACACGATTATGAAATTACCAACCGGATGAACATGTGGTTAAATGTATTTCTTAAATTAATAATTTGAATAATTTAAATGTTAATATTGTAAATAATGATGTAAATATCTTTGACAATAATGTGGAACGAAAGTAATGTTAGAGGCGTGTTTAAATTTTTTTTATTGTCTTTGACAAATATTATAAACAATTTCTAATTGTTATAAATTATTTATGAGTTTTTGTTATAAACATTTAAGAGTTGTTTTATACTCTAAACTATGCTTATTAAACATTTGGATGATAACTTAACAAGTTTAGGGATTGTCAGAATAATCCAGTGGTATGTGAGTAAAGCATTTGAAAGATTTGCGTCTATATATATGAGTTGTCTTGCGGACATTTAAAGCTTTTGAGAGGGAGCTGGATTCTTACGCAGTGTGGCATGACAAGTGAGCCCCATTTGACAGGTGTGCGTCAGGTTGAAGGGTAGACCGCAGCCGGCCAGACAACTGGTTATCAGCGGGCGAGGTCGTCTACATTCTGGCCTTGTGCCTATAAATACAAGTGTCATGTTTATTAAAAGAAACCAAATGCTCTGTATATGTGTCTCGTCCTGACTTCCATTTCCAGTCCAATTGAGCTATGAATGTTACGTTATTTTGAGCTCGTGGGAGCTATCATATTGTTTGATAACTTTGCAAGTCCTTCAGGTGGACATAGTCAGATTGACATGGGCTAATGATAGCCACATTTATTTTGTTGAGTTGTTAAAATCATACCCTTTACTTGAAATAAAAGCTTTTGTACAGTTCAAAGTTCTTCTCTCCGTTCTGGTTCATTTTTAAATGTCATGGTGGAGGTTATTGTGGGAGCATACTTTAGAGATCCTGTTGTCAACCCAATCCCCGAGATAATTTTTAAGAGGTAAGTAGAGGTAAGTATGAACCCCCGTCTATTTTGGTGTGTTCCACAATAATTTCTTGGTAACTTCTGTGCTCAAACCTCGGTAGTATCTGTCAGTGCCATTTTCATTGGTGTAGCTGAGCCGGTGCGGTTGATTATTGGCAATCCGATTGAGGGGGCGGATATCTGACAGCCTACTATCCGGGTAAACGGGGACAGAAAGATTGGCGACCCTAAAACTTGGGGCTGGTTCAACATAACTGGATCACCAGGTTGAACGCCAGAAGGATTGGCAAACCTAAAACGTGTGGCTCGATTAGACTCAAATAAAGAGGTTGATTCTTTGTTAGATGTCTAGGCCAATTGTAGAATTTAAGAGTGTGATTATATAGGAATTAAATGTTGTATTGTATTAGGAAAATTACACTCAGAAAAGATCAGATCTTATACAACTTGAGAAAGGTTAAATAGGCTGGAAACTTAGAAAAATCGCCTATGATCTGGAATCTTATTTTATTTGACCGGCTTATGACATTTTAGTCATATTAAAAATAAAAATAAATTATTTGGATTGTAAATGTAAATTATTTGTGTTAGGATATTTTAAAATGAGCCAGGGAAATTTGAACATGTGCTTGAGTTTGTTTCAACATGAAGTGTCTTCGAAAGTTAATTATAAGGTAGTTATAAGTTAGATTTAAGACAGAAAATTGATCAAATTTTATATATGGTGAAAAGTGTTGCTCAGATGTTGTTATTTTGCTCTATTGATGTATGTCCCTGCAGCAGTCTAATTTTTGAATAATATTGTAATGGCAGACGAAAGTTTGAGGATGATGTTAGAGGAGATGTCTGCTAACTTGAAAGCTAGCATGAATAGCAGTATGAAGCAGATGCTGAATGAAAGCATGAAGGAGATGGAAGCTAGGAATACTAGTCGAATGGAGGAGAATGCTAGTAATTTGTCTGCTAATTTGAAAGCAAGCATGGATGAAAGTTTGAAGGTTCTTCAGACCATTTCTGTTAACTTAGAGGATAATATGTCGCGTTTACAGATTAATACCCAAGGAATCGAGAATACTGTAACTGACATCCGCACAAATGTGTCTGATGTTAAAATTGATGTTTCTAAGGTACAGAAAGATCTTACAATGTTGAATCTAGATGTGGCTAATGTCCGAGGTGATATTTCTTGTGCTAGGGCTGAAGTAGTTGTTGTTAAAAATGATGTTGCGACTGTCCAAGACAAGGTTGAGGAAGTCCAAAGAGAAATCCAAAATGTTAGAACTGATGTATCCAATGTTCAGGTTGATATTAATAACATTCATTCGGATGTAAATGAGATGCAAAGTGACATAAATAAGATGCAAGTAGAAGTCAACACAGTTTTCGTAGATATTGCTAAAGTCCAAACCGATGTAAATAAAGTCAGGGAAGAAATAGAAAATTCGAAAACACTTTGTACGCGTAATATAAGTGCATTAACGACTAGATTAGTTGATGAGTCAGTTAGAACGACAACGTCTTTAGCAGGTTTAAAGTATGATGTAGAGGTCATGAGAACCCAAGTATTAGACCATAATAGATTATTGAAAGAAGATATCGAAGTAGACATAGCAGAAATGTTAACGGCAAATGTAGCAGTATGGAAAGACGAGTGGAATAGGTCAAGTGGGGAACATGTAACCCAAATTCAGGAACGTATTGAAAGAAAACTTGCCAGTACTCAAATAGATATTAACAATGAAGTAGTACAGATTAGGAAAGATTTAAGCGTCAGGATGGATTCGCTATCCGAAAGACAAGTAGAAGATAGAACACAACTAGGTCAGGATGTGCAAGCATTAAAATCTGCATTAGAGGAACAGACGACGAGCAAACTGCAGAATTTGAAGCTAGGAGAGGCTAGTTTGATGGAGACCTACAAAGAAGAGTTAATCAAGAAAGTCTTAACGGAAATCACTGACAAGGATACAGAAGGCTTGACTTGCAAAACCAATAGGAATTATGCCAGAAGATATAACCTAGATCCAGAAGAGAGAGACGTGACTCCTGAAGAACGTATATCCAGATTCAGGGAGGAAGATGACGAGAGGAATATGGAACCTGAGTGGAACTATCGAGATGGTGGGAAAAACTACCCGGATGCATATCCGAGGAACGTGACGGTCATCAGGAATTTTGAAGACAAACCGCAAAAATTCAGCAACACTGATAGTTTGACGCCTATAGAATATGTAAGGAACCTCAAAGATTATTTCATCGAAGCTCATATTCCCAGAGAGAGAGAGAGATGAAGATAGTGGAGAGATTTTTGATTGGAGGACCCCTCGAATGGTTTTGCGCATTTAGATACACATTCAGTAACTTTGACGAGTTTGCAGAGGCATTAATCAAACGATTTTGGTCCATAGAAGCGCAGAATTCGTTAAGAACGGAGGTGTATTCAAGAAAATACTCAGGTACTCTTCCAACACGGTACGCTGATTTCTTTACGAGTCAATTGTCCCGCTTGAGATTTTTGCAACCCCCATTGTCAACGGAGCAATTAATTGATGCGATTTCTCGTATGCTGCCTGTGGAGGTGAGGAGACTAATCATTTCGTCAAACATCAGGGATTTGACCAGCATGGATGAATTACTGAGGAGGTTAGACTACACAAGTCCAATGCCTAACGTGGTACAGAAAGGTCAAAGGCATGACTTCAAAGAAATAAATACTGTATATATGGACCAAGTCCAACAAACTGACAAGCCAGATGAAGAGAAAACTGACAATGTAGGTCCTCACAGGAATAATCAGTTTCGAAATAACAGATCGCAAGGTTACCGTCCGTATCAACAGAGAAGAGGCTGGAACTATAATCGAGGAAATTACAACAATGGAAGAGGCAGATACTACAACAATAATGGTTATAACAGAAATTATAATAGAAATAACCAGAACCAAAACAGAAATCAGAATCCTCAAGGTCAGGTTATGACCCCCGATCAGTATCAGGAAAGAGAGAGGGAAAGCCAGCAATACCTGAAAGAATTACGGGAAAAAGAAGCCGAAAACCAAAAGAAAAGGCAGGATGTTGTAATCGATCCTGGGCCTTCTACGAGCCAGCAGAATTTTGAGGTCGGTAACACAAAAACAAAAACGCCGATTTCTCAACGACAGTGAGAACTTGTAAATACATTGCCACACCACACCTGATTACGAATGCCTATGGAAACAACTGCTATGAACTCTACAATTAATGAGAATAATGTCATTTAAGGCAAGTTCAATGCTGGAAACTTGAAAAGATACTATCCTAGAGTAAGCCAGTAATAATTCAATTTCGTGTTCAAGAGAGTTGAGGTACTTGTAACACTGAGTTTAAAAACAATTTGCAACTGTTTTTAAAACGTGGTGAGGGGAGAATGCCCCCGTAAATTGAATTATATAGAGACCACGGTGGCTATATTGGAAATTATAAAGAAAGTTATGGCTGTCATAGTTATGACGTGGGTAGTCATGACGTAAGAACGGATGACGCAGACGTTATGCCAGCAGGCTACTTGAGCTGAGATTCTCAGTGACGTCAGCATTTATTCGAGAAAGATCCGAGATTTACGACGCAGTCGCAGGAAACGTGGAATTCTGCTGAGGAAGAAATTATGCTATTGGAGGGGAGGCTCGAACCAATGAACGATAGTCTGAAGGAAGACGGAGATTGCTGAAACTATGATATTTTTATTATTTTTGGAATGCAGAATTGTGGAAATCCATTTGCAGTAGAGGCATTGATCTGGAATTTTGGTGAAATTTATTTTCAGTTTTCGAATTTTGAAAATTCGTCATGTATTGACGAAGTTGGAACTTCTAGCGATGACGCAGTAACACGCTATGGAAGGGATGGATACGCCCCTCATGAAGTTTATAAAAGGCCTTGCGCAGAAGAGAGGATTCTCATTCTCAGGTCATCGAAGCTCTAATCATCAAAGCTCAAATCGTCAGATCTTCAGTCTCAGTTCTTATATAGTCATTTCGGTGAGACGTCGAGTGAGATTAGTAGAAAGAGTCGTCTTTATAACGCGTGGTGAAGTCACCGCAGTGAACGAGATTCGAGCAGACAAGCAGTGCAAGTTTACTGTGAGTAAAACTAGGTGAAGTTAAAACGCACATTATAACGCGTCTACAAGATTAGCTATGAACAGTTAGCGGTCGCCTATAAGCTAATTCTATTGTGCAGTGCTACATTAAGGAGTGTAGAAAAGTTGAACAATTTCGAGGAATTATTTTGGAAGATATTGGCAATTTTAGACGACTGACAAAAGTGATTTTCTCGCCATCTGAGAAGCACTTTGTATCGTCAGATTCTACGCCACGGCTGACACTGCTAGTGAAATAGGGAGACTTCAGATTGCTTTTGTGACACAACGCTACAGTATTATGGAGCAGTTTAATATGGCAGTTTGTTCTTCTATTACCATAACCGAAGAGAAGATGGAAGGCTAAAGGACTTTAATGCAATTGGGACATATATTAACGGAGTAAGATAGCAGCATGGAACTTCGCTAATTGCCATTCCACACAAGCGAACATGTGGTGAACAACCATCTACACCCATGTTTCGTGGTTCAACGCTGATTACTATCAAACAGCAATGGAAACGATTTCATACTCACTGAATATGAATATTTCTTCGGAAATTACTACAAAAACTTCATGGCGATTTTCTACTGGAACTTCAGGGATTTTTCAAGAGAGGTCAGGGTTGTCCCGACTCACAAAGAAGAATTTTGCCGGAAGGATGTCTTTTGTCTTCACGGAGCAGTGCAATTTCCGGAGGAGGAAGCAGTTCGATTCTCCGAGGGTGCTGTTTCCTGTTTCGAGGATGGAGCTCATCTTCAAGTTGGTAAAATGGATCCATCAGCAATCTTCTTTGGGGAATTTTCCTCTGGAACTTCAACCAGCAGATAAGGTAGTCGTGAACGTTTATTGTATTTGAGTTTCTTAGCGATATCTGAGCAACCATTTTCCCATATTTTCTGTCCTCATGTATTTTGCCCTATATTCTTGTTTGAGATTCCTATTCTCAGTACACCTTGATGAGTTATGCCTTTTTCGACGATTTATTAAGACATTGTTATGTCATGGGCATAGTTAAATGATTTTGGATCAGTTGAGACTGATATTTAGATTTTTCAGTAATTTGCTTATTTTTTTTGTAGTCTCGATTTGACTGTAAGTTAATGATCTTTATGGCAGATTTAAATTCAGACAGCGTGTCACTTTATTAAAGTAATTCTACCCCAGTTTAATTACTTTGATCAATTTTCTGTCATCATCAAGAAGGAAGAACATTTAAATGATTTTAGAGCGTTAAAATCTCTTACGTTGTCGACGATCTTGGAAATACTAGTCGTTATTTGAATTGATTGCAACACAGACATTTATCGTCAGTTATGAACGACCATTGCATCATAGACCATTTTGTGAAAGTTGAACTTTAATTATGAATTATTGAATGCATTAAAGTCGTGAACTTTTGTTAGGAGTTTTTTTTTTCTCAATTAGAGATTTATATAATGATGTTTGCATTCCCCAGTCTAATTGGATTCTATTCGACTATTTTGCAGTTTAGTCGCACTTTGTTTGATGATAGTATTTTTATACTACAATTCTTTGAAGATGTTAATCTTAAATTTTGATAGACCAGACAGGCGTATATAAGCGTATTCACTATTAAATTTGTTTGTGATTGCAAATTTTTACTTCATTTCGATTCATGAATGAAATCCACGAAGGTTTAAGATAACAGTTTTGAAACAATTAATGATTATAAGAATTTTTGAAGTGGAACTATGAATGTATAATCGCTAGTGCAGCGGACGTGTTGAAAGTCGCTGATGTATAATGCCCTTGAATAAATGAAGGAGGTTCCCACAGTAATTAATGATGTTAAAGAATTTGTTAGTGGAGGTTTTTGTAAGTTCTGTGGAAGATTTTGATGCCATATATATTAATATATGATGAATTTTGGGCCTATTTTAATGCAGTTTGTGCATTATTTTGTAAGCGAAGTATTTTCCGCTGGAGTGTATTGTCCTAATCCTTTGAAAATTAATCAAGTGAATTTACTGTTATAATTAACAAGAGTATTGAAAGAATTTGAGATAAGATTTTGAATGAAGATTACCGTCACAAATAATTATAATAATTATTACAACCTTTATTAAACCAGATTGTGACATTAAATGTATAACTAACCTTCATTGTTCGATTATATTGACACGATTATGAAATTACCAACCGGATGAACATGTGGTTAAATGTATTTCTTAAATTAATAATTTGAATAATTTAAATGTTAATATTGTAAATAATGATGTAAATATCTTTGACAATAATGTGGAACGAAAGTAATGTTAGAGGCGTGTTTAAATTTTTTTTTATTGTCTTTGACAAATATTATAAACAATTTCTAATTGTTATAAATTATTTATGAGTTTTTGTTATAAACATTTAAGAGTTGTTTTATACTCTAAACTATGCTTATTAAACATTTGGATGATAACTTAACAAGTTTAGGGATTGTCAGAATAATCCAGTGGTATGTGAGTAAAGCATTTGAAAGATTTGCGTCTATATATATGAGTTGTCTTGCGGACATTTAAAGCTTTTGAGAGGGAGCTGGATTCTTACGCAGTGTGGCATGACAAGTGAGCCCCATTTGACAGGTGTGCGTCAGGTTGAAGAGTAGACCGCAGCCGGCCAGACAACTGGTTATCAGCGGGCGAGGTCGTCTACATTCTGGCCTTGTGCCTATAAATACAAGTGTCATGTTTATTAAAAGAAACCAAATGCTCTGTTTATGTGTCTCGTCCTGACTTCCATTTCCAGTCCAATTGTGCTATGAATGTTACGTTATTTTGAGCTCGTGGGAGCTACCATATTGTTTGATAACTTTGCAAGTCCTTCAGGTGGACATAGTCAGATTGACATGGGCTACTGATAGCCACATTTATTTTGTTGAGTTGTTAAAATCATACCCTTTATTTGAAATAAAAGCTTTTGTACAGTTCAAAGTTCTTCTCTCCGTTCTGGTTCATTTTTAAATGTCATGGTGGAGGTTATTGTGGGAGCATACTTTAGAGATCCTGTTGTCAACCCAATCCCCGAGATAATTTTTAAGAGGTAAGTAGAGGTAAGTATGAACCCCCGTCTATTTTGGTGTGTTCCACAATAATTTCTTGGTAACTTCTGTGCTCAAACCTCGGTAGTATCTGTCAGTGCCATTTTCATTGGTGTAGCTGAGCCGGTGCGGTTGATTATTGGCAATCCGATTGAGGGGGCGGATATCTGACAGCCTACTATCCGGGTAAACGGGGACAGAAAGATTGGCGACCCTAAAACGTGGGGCTGGTTCAACATAACTGGATCACCAGGTTGAACGCCAGAAGGATTGGCAAACCTAAAACGTGTGGCTCGATTAGACTCAAATAAAGAGGTTGATTCTTTGTTAGATGTCTAGGCCAATTGTAGAATTTAAGAGTGTGATTATATAGGAATTAAATGTTGTATTGTATTAGGAAAATTACACTCAGAAAAGATCAGATCTTATACAACTTGAGAAAGGTTAAATAGGCTGGAAACTTAGAAAAATCGCCTATGATCTGGAATCTTATTTTATTTGACCGGCTTATGACATTTTAGTCATATTAAAAATAAAAATAAATTATTTGGATTGTAAATGTAAATTATTTGTGTTAGGATATTTTAAAATGAGCCAGGGAAATTTGAACATGTGCTTGAGTTTGTTTCAACATGAAGTGTCTTCGAAAGTTAATTATAAGGTAGTTATAAGTTAGATTTAAGACAGAAAATTGATCAAATTTTATATATGGTGAAAAGTGTTGCTCAGATGTTGTTATTTTGCTCTATTGATGTATGTCCCTGCAGCAGTCTAATTTTTGAATAATATTGTAATGGCAGACGAAAGTTTGAGGATGATGTTAGAGGAGATGTCTGCTAACTTGAAAGCTAGCATGAATAGCAGTATGAAGCAGATGCTGAATGAAAGCATGAAGGAGATGGAAGCTAGGAATACTAGTCGAATGGAGGAGAATGCTAGTAATTTGTCTGCTAATTTGAAAGCAAGCATGGATGAAAGTTTGAAGGTTCTTCAGACCATTTCTGTTAACTTAGAGGATAATATGTCGCGTTTACAGATTAATACCCAAGGAATCGAGAATACTGTAACTGACATCCGCACAAATGTGTCTGATGTTAAAATTGATGTTTCTAAGGTACAGAAAGATCTTACAATGTTGAATCTAGATGTGGCTAATGTCCGAGGTGATATTTCTTGTGCTAGGGCTGAAGTAGTTGTTGTTAAAAATGATGTTGCGACTGTCCAAGACAAGGTTGAGGAAGTCCAAAGAGAAATCCAAAATGTTAGAACTGATGTATCCAATGTTCAGGTTGATATTAATAACATTCATTCGGATGTAAATGAGATGCAAAGTGACATAAATAAGATGCAAGTAGAAGTCAACACAGTTTTCGTAGATATTGCTAAAGTCCAAACCGATGTAAATAAAGTCAGGGAAGAAATAGAAAATTCGAAAACACTTTGTACGCGTAATATAAGTGCATTAACGACTAGATTAGTTGATGAGTCAGTTAGAACGACAACGTCTTTAGCAGGTTTAAAGTATGATGTAGAGGTCATGAGAACCCAAGTATTAGACCATAATAGATTATTGAAAGAAGATATCGAAGTAGACATAGCAGAAATGTTAACGGCAAATGTAGCAGTATGGAAAGACGAGTGGAATAGGTCAAGTGGGGAACATGTAACCCAAATTCAGGAACGTATTGAAAGAAAACTTGCCAGTACTCAAATAGATATTAACAATGAAGTAGTACAGATTAGGAAAGATTTAAGCGTCAGGATGGATTCGCTATCCGAAAGACAAGTAGAAGATAGAACACAACTAGGTCAGGATGTGCAAGCATTAAAATCTGCATTAGAGGAACAGACGACGAGCAAACTGCAGAATTTGAAGCTAGGAGAGGCTAGTTTGATGGAGACCTACAAAGAAGAGTTAATCAAGAAAGTCTTAACGGAAATCACTGACAAGGATACAGAAGGCTTGACTTGCGAAACCAATAGGAATTATGCCAGAAGATATAACCTAGATCCAGAAGAGAGAGACGTGACTCCTGAAGAACGTATATCCAGATTCAGGGAGGAAGATGACGAGAGGAATATGGAACCTGAGTGGAACTATCGAGATAGTGGGAAAAACTACCCGGATGCATATCCGAGGAACGTGACGGTCATCAGGAATTTTGAAGACAAACCGCAAAAATTCAGCAACACTGATAGTTTGACGCCTATAGAATATGTAAGGAACCTCAAAGATTATTTCATCGAAGCTCATATTCCCAGAGAGAGAGAGATGAAGATAGTGGAGAGATTTTTGATTGGAGGACCCCTCGAATGGTTTTGCGCATTTAGATACACATTCAGTAACTTTGACGAGTTTGCAGAGGCATTAATCAAACGATTTTGGTCCATAGAAGCGCAGAATTCGTTAAGAACGGAGGTGTATTCAAGAAAATACTCAGGTACTCTTCCAACACGGTACGCTGATTTCTTTACGAGTCAATTGTCCCGCTTGAGATTTTTGCAACCCCCATTGTCAACGGAGCAATTAATTGATGCGATTTCTCGTATGCTGCCTGTGGAGGTGAGGAGACTAATCATTTCGTCAAACATCAGGGATTTGGCCAGCATGGATGAATTACTGAGGAGGTTAGACTACACAAGTCCAATGCCTAACGTGGTACAGAAAGGTCAAAGGCATGACTTCAAAGAAATAAATACTGTATATATGGACCAAGTCCAACAAACTGACAAGCCAGATGAAGAGAAAACTGACAATGTAGGTCCTCACAGGAATAATCAGTTTCGAAATAACAGATCGCAAGGTTACCGTCCGTATCAACAGAGAAGAGGCTGGAACTATAATCGAGGAAATTACAACAATGGAAGAGGCAGATACTACAACAATAATGGTTATAACAGAAATTATAATAGAAATAACCAGAACCAAAACAGAAATCAGAATCCTCAAGGTCAGGTTATGACCCCCGATCAGTATCAGGAAAGAGAGAGGGAAAGCCAGCAATACCTGAAAGAATTACGGGAAAAAGAAGCCGAAAACCAAAAGAAAAGGCAGGATGTTGTAATCGATCCTGGGCCTTCTACGAGCCAGCAGAATTTTGAGGTCGGTAACACAAAAACAAAAACGCCGATTTCTCAACGACAGTGAGAACTTGTAAATACATTGCCACACCACACCTGATTACGAATGCCTATGGAAACAACTGCTATGAACTCTACAATTAATGAGAATAATGTCATTTAAGGCAAGTTCAATGCTGGAAACTTGAAAAGATACTATCCTAGAGTAAGCCAGTAATAATTCAATTTCGTGTTCAAGAGAGTTGAGGTACTTGTAACACTGAGTTTAAAAACAATTTGCAACTGTTTTTAAAACGTGGTGAGGGGAGAATGCCCCCGTAAATTGAATTATATAGAGACCACGGTGGCTATATTGGAAATTATAAAGAAAGTTATGGCTGTCATAGTTATGACGTGGGTAGTCATGACGTAAGCACGGATGACGCAGACGTTATGCCAGCAGGCTACTTGAGCTGAGATTCTCAGTGACGTCAGCATTTATTCGAGAAAGATCCGAGATTTACGACGCAGTCGCAGGAAACGTGGAATTCTGCTGAGGAAGAAATTATGCTATTGGAGGGGAGGCTCGAACCAATGAACGATAGTCTGAAGGAAGACGGAGATTGCTGAAACTATGATATTTTTATTATTTTTGGAATGCAGAATTGTGGAAATCCATTTGCAGTAGAGGCATTGATCTGGAATTTTGGTGAAATTTATTTTCAGTTTTCGAATTTTGAAAATCCGTCATGTATTGACGAAGTTGGAACTTCTAGCGATGACGCAGTAACACGCTATGGAAGGGATGGATACGCCCCTCATGAAGTTTATAAAAGGCCTTGCGCAGAAGAGAGGATTCTCATTCTCAGGTCATCGAAGCTCTAATCATCAAAGCTCAAATCGTCAGATCTTCAGTCTCAGTTCTTATATAGTCATTTCGGTGAGACGTCGAGTGAGATTAGTAGAAAGAGTCGTCTTTATAACGCGTGGTGAAGTCACCGCAGTGAACGAGATTCGAGCAGACAAGCAGTGCAAGTTTACTGTGAGTAAAACTAGGTGAAGTTAAAACGCACATTATAACGCGTCTACAAGATTAGCTATGAACAGTTAGCGGTCGCCTATAAGCTAATTCTATTGTGCAGTGCTACATTAAGGAGTGTAGAAAAGTTGAACAATTTCGAGGAATTATTTTGGAAGATATTGGCAATTTTAGACGACTGACAAAAGTGATTTTCTCGCCATCTGAGAAGCACTTTGTATCGTCAGATTCTACGCCACGGCTGACACTGCTAGTGAAATAGGGAGACTTCAGATTGCTTTTGTGACACAACGCTACAGTATTATGGAGCAGTTTAATATGGCAGTTTGTTCTTCTATTACCATAACCGAAGAGAAGATGGAAGGCTAAAGGACTTTAATGCAATTGGGACATATATTAACGGAGTAAGATAGCAGCATGGAACTTCGCTAATTGCCATTCCACACAAGCGAACATGTGGTGAACAACCATCTACACCCATGTTTCGTGGTTCAACGCTGATTACTATCAAACAGCAATGGAAACGATTTCATACTCACTGAATATGAATATTTCTTCGGAAATTACTACAAAAACTTCATGGCGATTTTCTACTGGAACTTCAGGGATTTTTCAAGAGAGGTCAGGGTTGTCCCGACTCACAAAGAAGAATTTTGCCGGAAGGATGTCTTTTGTCTTCACGGAGCAGTGCAATTTCCGGAGGAGGAAGCAGTTCGATTCTCCGAGGGTGCTGTTTCCTGTTTCGAGGATGGAGCTCATCTTCAAGTTGGTAAAATGGATCCATCAGCAATCTTCTTTGGGGAATTTTCCTCTGGAACTTCAACCAGCAGATAAGGTAGTCGTGAACGTTTATTGTATTTGAGTTTCTTAGCGATATCTGAGCAACCATTTTCCCATATTTTCTGTCCTCATGTATTTTGCCCTATATTCTTGTTTGAGATTCCTATTCTCAGTACACCTTGATGAGTTATGCCTTTTTCGACGATTTATTAAGACATTGTTATGTCATGGGCATAGTTAAATGATTTTGGATCAGTTGAGACTGATATTTAGATTTTTCAGTAATTTGCTTATTTTTTTTGTAGTCTCGATTTGACTGTAAGTTAATGATCTTTATGGCAGATTTAAATTCAGACAGCGTGTCACTTTATTAAAGTAATTCTACCCCAGTTTAATTACTTTGATCAATTTTCTGTCATCATCAAGAAGGAAGAACATTTAAATGATTTTAGAGCGTTAAAATCTCTTACGTTGTCGACGATCTTGGAAATACTAGTCGTTATTTGAATTGATTGCAACACAGACATTTATCGTCAGTTATGAACGACCATTGCATCATAGACCATTTTGTGAAAGTTGAACTTTAATTATGAATTATTGAATGCATTAAAGTCGTGAACTTTTGTTAGGAGTTTTTTTTTCTCAATTAGAGATTTATATAATGATGTTTGCATTCCCCAGTCTAATTGGATTCTATTCGACTATTTTGCAGTTTAGTCGCACTTTGTTTGATGATAGTATTTTTATACTACAATTCTTTGAAGATGTTAATCTTAAATTTTGATAGACCAGACAGGCGTATATAAGCGTATTCACTATTAAATTTGTTTGTGATTGCAAATTTTTACTTCATTTCGATTCATGAATGAAATCCACGAAGGTTTAAGATAACAGTTTTGAAACAATTAATGATTATAAGAATTTTTGAAGTGGAACTATGAATGTATAATCGCTAGTGCAGCGGACGTGTTGAAAGTCGCTGATGTATAATGCCCTTGAATAAATGAAGGAGGTTCCCACAGTAATTAATGATGTTAAAGAATTTGTTAGTGGAGGTTTTTGTAAGTTCTGTGGAAGATTTTGATGCCATATATATTAATATATGATCAATTTTGGGCCTATTTTAATGCAGTTTGTGCATTATTTTGTAAGCGAAGTATTTTCCGCTGGAGTGTATTGTCCTAATCCTTTGAAAATTAATCAAGTGAATTTACTGTTATAATTAACAAGAGTATTGAAAGAATTTGAGATAAGATTTTGAATGAAGATTACCGTCACAAATAATTATAATAATTATTACAACCTTTATTAAACCAGATTGTGACATTAAATGTATAACTAACCTTCATTGGTCGATTATATTGACACGATTATGAAATTACCAACCGGATGAACATGTGGTTAAATGTATTTCTTAAATTAATAATTTGAATAATTTAAATGTTAATATTGTAAATAATGATGTAAATATCTTTGACAATAATGTGGAACGAAAGTAATGTTAGAGGCGTGTTTAAATTTTTTTTATTGTCTTTGACAAATATTATAAACAATTTCTAATTGTTATAAATTATTTATGAGTTTTTGTTATAAACATTTAAGAGTTGTTTTATACTCTAAACTATGCTTATTAAACATTTGGATGATAACTTAACAAGTTTAGGGATTGTCAGAATAATCCAGTGGTATGTGAGTAAAGCATTTGAAAGATTTGCGTCTATATATATGAGTTGTCTTGCGGACATTTAAAGCTTTTGAGAGGGAGCTGGATTCTTACGCAGTGTGGCATGACAAGTGAGCCCCATTTGACAGGTGTGCGTCAGGTTGAAGGGTAGACCGCAGCCGGCCAGACAACTGGTTATCAGCGGGCGAGGTCGTCTACATTCTGGCCTTGTGCCTATAAATACAAGTGTCATGTTTATTAAAAGAAACCAAATGCTCTGTATATGTGTCTCGTCCTGACTTCCATTTCCAGTCCAATTGTGCTATGAATGTTACGTTATTTTGAGCTCGTGGGAGCTATCATATTGTTTGATAACTTTGCAAGTCCTTCAGGTGGACATAGTCAGATTGACATGGGCTACTGATAGCCACATTTATTTTGTTGAGTTGTTAAAATCATACCCTTTACTTGAAATAAAAGCTTTTGTACAGTTCAAAGTTCTTCTCTCCGTTCTGGTTCATTTTTAAATGTCATGGTGGAGGTTATTGTGGGAGCATACTTTAGAGATCCTGTTGTCAACCCAATCCCCGAGATAATTTTTAAGAGGTAAGTAGAGGTAAGTATGAACCCCCGTCTATTTTGGTGTGTTCCACAATAATTTCTTGGTAACTTCTGTGCTCAAACCTCGGTAGTATCTGTCAGTGCCATTTTCATTGGTGTAGCTGAGCCGGTGCGGTTGATTATTGGCAATCCGATTGAGGGGGCGGATATCTGACAGCCTACTATCCGGGTAAACGGGGACAGAAAGATTGGCGACCCTAAAACTTGGGGCTGGTTCAACATAACTGGATCACCAGGTTGAACGCCAGAAGGATTGGCAAACCTAAAACGTGTGGCTCGATTAGACTCAAATAAAGAGGTTGATTCTTTGTTAGATGTCTAGGCCAATTGTAGAATTTAAGAGTGTGATTATATAGGAATTAAATGTTGTATTGTATTAGGAAAATTACACTCAGAAAAGATCAGATCTTATACAACTTGAGAAAGGTTAAATAGGCTGGAAACTTAGAAAAATCGCCTATGATCTGGAATCTTATTTTATTTGACCGGCTTATGACATTTTAGTCATATTAAAAATAAAATTAAATTATTTGGATTGTAAATGTAAATTATTTGTGTTAGGATATTTTAAAATGAGCCAGGGAACTTTGAACATGTGCTTGAGTTTGTTTCAACATGAAGTGTCTTCGAAAGTTAATTATAAGGTAGTTATAAGTTAGATTTAAGACAGAAAATTGATCAAATTTTATATATGGTGAAAAGTGTTGCTCAGATGTTGTTATTTTGCTCTATTGATGTATGTCCCTGCAGCAGTCTAATTTTTGAATAATATTGTAATGGCAGACGAAAGTTTGAGGATGATGTTAGAGGAGATGTCTGCTAACTTGAAAGCTAGCATGAATAGCAGTATGAAGCAGATGCTGAATGAAAGCATGAAGGAGATGGAAGCTAGGAATACTAGTCGAATGGAGGAGAATGCTAGTAATTTGTCTGCTAATTTGAAAGCAAGCATGGATGAAAGTTTGAAGGTTCTTCAGACCATTTCTGTTAACTTAGAGGATAATATGTCGCGTTTACAGATTAATACCCAAGGAATCGAGAATACTGTAACTGACATCCGCACAAATGTGTCTGATGTTAAAATTGATGTTTCTAAGGTACAGAAAGATCTTACAATGTTGAATCTAGATGTGGCTAATGTCCGAGGTGATATTTCTTGTGCTAGGGCTGAAGTAGTTGTTGTTAAAAATGATGTTGCGACTGTCCAAGACAAGGTTGAGGAAGTCCAAAGAGAAATCCAAAATGTTAGAACTGATGTATCCAATGTTCAGGTTGATATTAATAACATTCATTCGGATGTAAATGAGATGCAAAGTGACATAAATAAGATGCAAGTAGAAGTCAACACAGTTTTCGTAGATATTGCTAAAGTCCAAACCGATGTAAATAAAGTCAGGGAAGAAATAGAAAATTCGAAAACACTTTGTACGCGTAATATAAGTGCATTAACGACTAGATTAGTTGATGAGTCAGTTAGAACGACAACGTCTTTAGCAGGTTTAAAGTATGATGTAGAGGTCATGAGAACCCAAGTATTAGACCATAATAGATTATTGAAAGAAGATATCGAAGTAGACATAGCAGAAATGTTAACGGCAAATGTAGCAGTATGGAAAGACGAGTGGAATAGGTCAAGTGGGGAACATGTAACCCAAATTCAGGAACGTATTGAAAGAAAACTTGCCAGTACTCAAATAGATATTAACAATGAAGTAGTACAGATTAGGAAAGATTTAAGCGTCAGGATGGATTCGCTATCCGAAAGACAAGTAGAAGATAGAACACAACTAGGTCAGGATGTGCAAGCATTAAAATCTGCATTAGAGGAACAGACGACGAGCAAACTGCAGAATTTGAAGCTAGGAGAGGCTAGTTTGATGGAGACCTACAAAGAAGAGTTAATCAAGAAAGTCTTAACGGAAATCACTGACAAGGATACAGAAGGCTTGACTTGCGAAACCAATAGGAATTATGCCAGAAGATATAACCTAGATCCAGAAGAGAGAGACGTGACTCCTGAAGAACGTATATCCAGATTCAGGGAGGAAGATGACGAGAGGAATATGGAACCTGAGTGGAACTATCGAGATAGTGGGAAAAACTACCCGGATGCATATCCGAGGAACGTGACGGTCATCAGGAATTTTGAAGACAAACCGCAAAAATTCAGCAACACTGATAGTTTGACGCCTATAGAATATGTAAGGAACCTCAAAGATTATTTCATCGAAGCTCATATTCCCAGAGAGAGAGAGATGAAGATAGTGGAGAGATTTTTGATTGGAGGACCCCTCGAATGGTTTTGCGCATTTAGATACACATTCAGTAACTTTGACGAGTTTGCAGAGGCATTAATCAAACGATTTTGGTCCATAGAAGCGCAGAATTCGTTAAGAACGGAGGTGTATTCAAGAAAATACTCAGGTACTCTTCCAACACGGTACGCTGATTTCTTTACGAGTCAATTGTCCCGCTTGAGATTTTTGCAACCCCCATTGTCAACGGAGCAATTAATTGATGCGATTTCTCGTATGCTGCCTGTGGAGGTGAGGAGACTAATCATTTCGTCAAACATCAGGGATTTGACCAGCATGGATGAATTACTGAGGAGGTTAGACTACACAAGTCCAATGCCTAACGTGGTACAGAAAGGTCAAAGGCATGACTTCAAAGAAATAAATACTGTATATATGGACCAAGTCCAACAAACTGACAAGCCAGATGAAGAGAAAACTGACAATGTAGGTCCTCACAGGAATAATCAGTTTCGAAATAACAGATCGCAAGGTTACCGTCCGTATCAACAGAGAAGAGGCTGGAACAATAATCGAGGAAATTACAACAATGGAAGAGGCAGATACTACAACAATAATGGTTATAACAGAAATTATAATAGAAATAACCAGAACCAAAACAGAAATCAGAATCCTCAAGGTCAGGTTATGACCCCCGATCAGTATCAGGAAAGAGAGAGGGAAAGCCAGCAATACCTGAAAGAATTACGGGAAAAAGAAGCCGAAAACCAAAAGAAAAGGCAGGATGTTGTAATCGATCCTGGGCCTTCTACGAGCCAGCAGAATTTTGAGGTCGGTAACACAAAAACAAAAACGCCGATTTCTCAACGACAGTGAGAACTTGTAAATACATTGCCACACCACACCTGATTACGAATGCCTATGGAAACAACTGCTATGAACTCTACAATTAATGAGAATAATGTCATTTAAGGCAAGTTCAATGCTGGAAACTTGAAAAGATACTATCCTAGAGTAAGCCAGTAATAATTCAATTTCGTGTTCAAGAGAGTTGAGGTACTTGTAACACTGAGTTTAAAAACAATTTGCAACTGTTTTTAAAACGTGGTGAGGGGAGAATGCCCCCGTAAATTGAATTATATAGAGACCACGGTGGCTATATTGGAAATTATAAAGAAAGTTATGGCTGTCATAGTTATGACGTGGGTAGTCATGACGTAAGCACGGATGACGCAGACGTTATGCCAGCAGGCTACTTGAGCTGAGATTCTCAGTGACGTCAGCATTTATTCGAGAAAGATCCGAGATTTACGACGCAGTCGCAGGAAACGTGGAATTCTGCTGAGGAAGAAATTATGCTATTGGAGGGGAGGCTCGAACCAATGAACGATAGTCTGAAGGAAGACGGAGATTGCTGAAACTATGATATTTTTATTATTTTTGGAATGCAGAATTGTGGAAATCCATTTGCAGTAGAGGCATTGATCTGGAATTTTGGTGAAATTTATTTTCAGTTTTCGAATTTTGAAAATCCGTCATGTATTGACGAAGTTGGAACTTCTAGCGATGACGCAGTAACACGCTATGGAAGGGATGGATACGCCCCTCATGAAGTTTATAAAAGGCCTTGCGCAGAAGAGAGGATTCTCATTCTCAGGTCATCGAAGCTCTAATCATCAAAGCTCAAATCGTCGGATCTTCAGTCTCAGTTCTTATATAGTCATTTCGGTGAGACGTCGAGTGAGATTAGTAGAAAGAGTCGTCTTTATAACGCGTGGTGAAGTCACCGCAGTGAACGAGATTCGAGCAGACAAGCAGTGCAAGTTTACTGTGAGTAAAACTAGGTGAAGTTAAAACGCACATTATAACGCGTCTACAAGATTAGCTATGAACAGTTAGCGGTCGCCTATAAGCTAATTCTATTGTGCAGTGCTACATTAAGGAGTGTAGAAAAGTTGAACAATTTCGAGGAATTATTTTGGAAGATATTGGCAATTTTAGACGACTGACAAAAGTGATTTTCTCGCCATCTGAGAAGCACTTTGTATCGTCAGATTCTACGCCACGGCTGACACTGCTAGTGAAATAGGGAGACTTCAGATTGCTTTTGTGACACAACGCTACAGTATTATGGAGCAGTTTAATATGGCAGTTTGTTCTTCTATTACCATAACCGAAGAGAAGATGGAAGGCTAAAGGACTTTAATGCAATTGGGACATATATTAACGGAGTAAGATAGCAGCATGGAACTTCGCTAATTGCCATTCCACACAAGCGAACATGTGGTGAACAACCATCTACACCCATGTTTCGTGGTTCAACGCTGATTACTATCAAACAGCAATGGAAACGATTTCATACTCACTGAATATGAATATTTCTTCGGAAATTACTACAAAAACTTCATGGCGATTTTCTACTGGAACTTCAGGGATTTTTCAAGAGAGGTCAGGTTTGTCCCGACTCACAAAGAAGAATTTTGCCGGAAGGATGTCTTTTGTCTTCACGGAGCAGTGCAATTCCCGGAGGAGGAAGCAGTTCGATTCTCCGAGGGTGCTGTTTCCTGTTTCGAGGATGGAGCTCATCTTCAAGTTGGTAAAATGGATCCATCAGCAATCTTCTTTGGGGAATTTTCCTCTGGAACTTCAACCAGCAGATAAGGTAGTCGTGAACGTTTATTGTATTTGAGTTTCTTAGCGATATCTGAGCAACCATTTTCCCATATTTTCTGTCCTCATGTATTTTGCCCTATATTCTTGTTTGAGATTCCTATTCTCAGTACACCTTGATGAGTTATGCCTTTTTCGACGATTTATTAAGACATTGTTATGTCATGGGCATAGTTAAATGATTTTGGATCAGTTGAGACTGATATTTAGATTTTTCAGTAATTTGCTTATTTTTTTTGTAGTCTCGATTTGACTGTAAGTTAATGATCTTTATGGCAGATTTAAATTCAGACAGCGTGTCACTTTATTAAAGTAATTCTACCCCAGTTTAATTACTTTGATCAATTTTCTGTCATCATCAAGAAGGAAGAACATTTAAATGATTTTAGAGCGTTAAAATCTCTTACGTTGTCGACGATCTTGGAAATACTAGTCGTTATTTGAATTGATTGCAACACAGACATTTATCGTCAGTTATGAACGACCATTGCATCATAGACCATTTTGTGAAAGTTGAACTTTAATTATGAATTATTGAATGCATTAAAGTCGTGAACTTTTGTTAGGAGTTTTTTTTTCTCAATTAGAGATTTATATAATGATGTTTGCATTCCCCAGTCCAATTGGATTCTATTCGACTATTTTGCAGTTTAGTCGCACTTTGTTTGATGATAGTATTTTTATACTACAATTCTTTGAAGATGTTAATCTTAAATTTTGATAGACCAGACAGGCGTATATAAGCGTATTCACTATTAAATTTGTTTGTGATTGCAAATTTTTACTTCATTTCGATTCATGAATGAAATCCACGAAGGTTTAAGATAACAGTTTTGAAACAATTAATGATTATAAGAATTTTTGAAGTGGAACTATGAATGTATAATCGCTAGTGCAGCGGACGTGTTGAAAGTCGCTGATGTATAATGCCCTTGAATAAATGAAGGAGGTTCCCACAGTAATTAATGATGTTAAAGAATTTGTTAGTGGAGGTTTTTGTAAGTTCTGTGGAAGATTTTGATGCCATATATATTAATATATGATCAATTTTGGGCCTATTTTAATGCAGTTTGTGCATTATTTTGTAAGCGAAGTATTTTCCGCTGGAGTGTATTGTCCTAATCCTTTGAAAATTAATCAAGTGAATTTACTGTTATAATTAACAAGAGTATTGAAAGAATTTGAGATAAGATTTTGAATGAAGATTACCGTCACAAATAATTATAATAATTATTACAACCTTTATTAAACCAGATTGTGACATTAAATGTATAACTAACCTTCATTGGTCGATTATATTGACACGATTATGAAATTACCAACCGGATGAACATGTGGTTAAATGTATTTCTTAAATTAATAATTTGAATAATTTAAATGTTAATATTGTAAATAATGATGTAAATATCTTTGACAATAATGTGGAACGAAAGTAATGTTAGAGGCGTGTTTAAATTTTTTTTATTGTCTTTGACAAATATTATAAACAATTTCTAATTGTTATAAATTATTTATGAGTTTTTGTTATAAACATTTAAGAGTTGTTTTATACTCTAAACTATGCTTATTAAACATTTGGATGATAACTTAACAAGTTTAGGGATTGTCAGAATAATCCAGTGGTATGTGAGTAAAGCATTTGAAAGATTTGCGTCTATATATATGAGTTGTCTTGCGGACATTTAAAGCTTTTGAGAGGGAGCTGGATTCTTACGCAGTGTGGCATGACAAGTGAGCCCCATTTGACAGGTGTGCGTCAGGTTGAAGGGTAGACCGCAGCCGGCCAGACAACTGGTTATCAGCGGGCGAGGTCGTCTACATTCTGGCCTTGTGCCTATAAATACAAGTGTCATGTTTATTAAAAGAAACCAAATGCTCTGTATATGTGTCTCGTCCTGACTTCCATTTCCAGTCCAATTGTGCTATGAATGTTACGTTATTTTGAGCTCGTGGGAGCTATCATATTGTTTGATAACTTTGCAAGTCCTTCAGGTGGACATAGTCAGATTGACATGGGCTAATGATAGCCACATTTATTTTGTTGAGTTGTTAAAATCATACCCTTTACTTGAAATGAAAGCTTTTGTACAGTTCAAAGTTCTTCTCTCCGTTCTGGTTCATTTTTAAATGTCATGGTGGAGGTTATTGTGGGAGCATACTTTAGAGATCCTGTTGTCAACCCAATCCCCGAGATAATTTTTAAGAGGTAAGTAGAGGTAAGTATGAACCCCCGTCTATTTTGGTGTGTTCCACAATAATTTCTTGGTAACTTCTGTGCTCAAACCTCGGTAGTATCTGTCAGTGCCATTTTCATTGGTGTAGCTGAGCCGATGCGGTTGATTATTGGCAATCCGATTGAGGGGGCGGATATCTGACAGCCTACTATCCGGGTAAACGGGGACAGAAAGATTGGCGACCCTAAAACTTGGGGCTGGTTCAACATAACTGGATCACCAGGTTGAACGCCAGAAGGATTGGCAAACCTAAAACGTGTGGCTCGATTAGACTCAAATAAAGAGGTTGATTCTTTGTTAGATGTCTAGGCCAATTGTAGAATTTAAGAGTGTGATTATATAGGAATTAAATGTTGTATTGTATTAGGAAAATTACACTCAGAAAAGATCAGATCTTATACAACTTGAGAAAGGTTAAATAGGCTGGAAACTTAGAAAAATCGCCTATGATCTGGAATCTTATTTTATTTGACCGGCTTATGACATTTTAGTCATATTAAAAATAAAATAAAATTATTTGGATTGTAAATGTAAATTATTTGTGTTAGGATATTTTAAAATGAGCCAGGGAAATTTGAACATGTGCTTGAGTTTGTTTCAACATGAAGTGTCTTCGAAAGTTAATTATAAGGTAGTTATAAGTTAGATTTAAGACAGAAAATTGATCAAATTTTATATATGGTGAAAAGTGTTGCTCAGATGTTGTTATTTTGCTCTATTGATGTATGTCCCTGCAGCAGTCTAATTTTTGAATAATATTGTAATGGCAGACGAAAGTTTGAGGATGATGTTAGAGGAGATGTCTGCTAACTTGAAAGCTAGCATGAATAGCAGTATGAAGCAGATGCTGAATGAAAGCATGAAGGAGATGGAAGCTAGGAATACTAGTCGAATGGAGGAGAATGCTAGTAATTTGTCTGCTAATTTGAAAGCAAGCATGGATGAAAGTTTGAAGGTTCTTCAGACCATTTCTGTTAACTTAGAGGATAATATGTCGCGTTTACAGATTAATACCCAAGGAATCGAGAATACTGTAACTGACATCCGCACAAATGTGTCTGATGTTAAAATTGATGTTTCTAAGGTACAGAAAGATCTTACAATGTTGAATCTAGATGTGGCTAATGTCCGAGGTGATATTTCTTGTGCTAGGGCTGAAGTAGTTGTTGTTAAAAATGATGTTGCGACTGTCCAAGACAAGGTTGAGGAAGTCCAAAGAGAAATCCAAAATGTTAGAACTGATGTATCCAATGTTCAGGTTGATATTAATAACATTCATTCGGATGTAAATGAGATGCAAAGTGACATAAATAAGATGCAAGTAGAAGTCAACACAGTTTTCGTAGATATTGCTAAAGTCCAAACCGATGTAAATAAAGTCAGGGAAGAAATAGAAAATTCGAAAACACTTTGTACGCGTAATATAAGTGCATTAACGACTAGATTAGTTGATGAGTCAGTTAGAACGACAACGTCTTTAGCAGGTTTAAAGTATGATGTAGAGGTCATGAGAACCCAAGTATTAGACCATAATAGATTATTGAAAGAAGATATCGAAGTAGACATAGCAGAAATGTTAACGGCAAATGTAGCAGTATGGAAAGACGAGTGGAATAGGTCAAGTGGGGAACATGTAACCCAAATTCAGGAACGTATTGAAAGAAAACTTGCCAGTACTCAAATAGATATTAACAATGAAGTAGTACAGATTAGGAAAGATTTAAGCGTCAGGATGGATTCGCTATCCGAAAGACAAGTAGAAGATAGAACACAACTAGGTCAGGATGTGCAAGCATTAAAATCTGCATTAGAGGAACAGACGACGAGCAAACTGCAGAATTTGAAGCTAGGAGAGGCTAGTTTGATGGAGACCTACAAAGAAGAGTTAATCAAGAAAGTCTTAACGGAAATCACTGACAAGGATACAGAAGGCTTGACTTGCGAAACCAATAGGAATTATGCCAGAAGATATAACCTAGATCCAGAAGAGAGAGACGTGACTCCTGAAGAACGTATATCCAGATTCAGGGAGGAAGATGACGAGAGGAATATGGAACCTGAGTGGAACTATCGAGATAGTGGGAAAAACTACCCGGATGCATATCCGAGGAACGTGACGGTCATCAGGAATTTTGAAGACAAACCGCAAAAATTCAGCAACACTGATAGTTTGACGCCTATAGAATATGTAAGGAACCTCAAAGATTATTTCATCGAAGCTCATATTCCCAGAGAGAGAGAGATGAAGATAGTGGAGAGATTTTTGATTGGAGGACCCCTCGAATGGTTTTGCGCATTTAGATACACATTCAGTAACTTTGACGAGTTTGCAGAGGCATTAATCAAACGATTTTGGTCCATAGAAGCGCAGAATTCGTTAAGAACGGAGGTGTATTCAAGAAAATACTCAGGTACTCTTCCAACACGGTACGCTGATTTCTTTACGAGTCAATTGTCCCGCTTGAGATTTTTGCAACCCCCATTGTCAACGGAGCAATTAATTGATGCGATTTCTCGTATGCTGCCTGTGGAAGTGAGGAGACTAATCATTTCGTCAAACATCAGGGATTTGACCAGCATGGATGAATTACTGAGGAGGTTAGACTACACAAGTCCAATGCCTAACGTGGTACAGAAAGGTCAAAGGCATGACTTCAAAGAAATAAATACTGTATATATGGACCAAGTCCAACAAACTGACAAGCCAGATGAAGAGAAAACTGACAATGTAGGTCCTCACAGGAATAATCAGTTTCGAAATAACAGATCGCAAGGTTACCGTCCGTATCAACAGAGAAGAGGCTGGAACTATAATCGAGGAAATTACAACAATGGAAGAGGCAGATACTACAACAATAATGGTTATAACAGAAATTATAATAGAAATAACCAGAACCAAAACAGAAATCAGAATCCTCAAGGTCAGGTTATGACCCACGATCAGTATCAGGAAAGAGAGAGGGAAAGCCAGCAATACCTGAAAGAATTACGGGAAAAAGAAGCCGAAAACCAAAAGAAAAGGCAGGATGTTGTAATCGATCCTGGGCCTTCTACGAGCCAGCAGAATTTTGAGGTCGGTAACACAAAAACAAAAACGCCGATTTCTCAACGACAGTGAGAACTTGTAAATACATTGCCACACCACACCTGATTACGAATGCCTATGGAAACAACTGCTATGAACTCTACAATTAATGAGAATAATGTCATTTAAGGCAAGTTCAATGCTGGAAACTTGAAAAGATACTATCCTAGAGTAAGCCAGTAATAATTCAATTTCGTGTTCAAGAGAGTTGAGGTACTTGTAACACTGAGTTTAAAAACAATTTGCAACTGTTTTTAAAACGTGGTGAGGGGAGAATGCCCCCGTAAATTGAATTATATAGAGACCACGGTGGCTATATTGGAAATTATAAAGAAAGTTATGGCTGTCATAGTTATGACGTGGGTAGTCATGACGTAAGCACGGATGACGCAGACGTTATGCCAGCAGGCTACTTGAGCTGAGATTCTCAGTGACGTCAGCATTTATTCGAGAAAGATCCGAGATTTACGACGCAGTCGCAGGAAACGTGGAATTCTGCTGAGGAAGAAATTATGCTATTGGAGGGGAGGCTCGAACCAATGAACGATAGTCTGAAGGAAGACGGAGATTGCTGAAACTATGATATTTTTATTATTTTTGGAATGCAGAATTGTGGAAATCCATTTGCAGTAGAGGCATTGATCTGGAATTTTGGTGAAATTTATTTTCAGTTTTCGAATTTTGAAAATTCGTCATGTATTGACGAAGTTGGAACTTCTAGCGATGACGCAGTAACACGCTATGGAAGGGATGGATACGCCCCTCATGAAGTTTATAAAAGGCCTTGCGCAGAAGAGAGGATTCTCATTCTCAGGTCATCGAAGCTCTAATCATCAAAGCTCAAATCGTCAGATCTTCAGTCTCAGTTCTTATATAGTCATTTCGGTGAGACGTCGAGTGAGATTAGTAGAAAGAGTCGTCTTTATAACGCGTGGTGAAGTCACCGCAGTGAACGAGATTCGAGCAGACAAGCAGTGCAAGTTTACTGTGAGTAAAACTAGGTGAAGTTAAAACGCACATTATAACGCGTCTACAAGATTAGCTATGAACAGTTAGCGGTCGCCTATAAGCTAATTCTATTGTGCAGTGCTACATTAAGGAGTGTAGAAAAGTTGAACAATTTCGAGGAATTATTTTGGAAGATATTGGCAATTTTAGACGACTGACAAAAGTGATTTTCTCGCCATCTGAGAAGCACTTTGTATCGTCAGATTCTACGCCACGGCTGACACTGCTAGTGAAATAGGGAGACTTCAGATTGCTTTTGTGACACAACGCTACAGTATTATGGAGCAGTTTAATATGGCAGTTTGTTCTTCTATTACCATAACCGAAGAGAAGATGGAAGGCTAAAGGACTTTAATGCAATTGGGACATATATTAACGGAGTAAGATAGCAGCATGGAACTTCGCTAATTGCCATTCCACACAAGCGAACATGTGGTGAACAACCATCTACACCCATGTTTCGTGGTTCAACGCTGATTACTATCAAACAGCAATGGAAACGATTTCATACTCACTGAATATGAATATTTCTTCGGAAATTACTACAAAAACTTCATGGCGATTTTCTACTGGAACTTCAGGGATTTTTCAAGAGAGGTCAGGGTTGTCCCGACTCACAAAGAAGAATTTTGCCGGAAGGATGTCTTTTGTCTTCACGGAGCAGTGCAATTTCCGGAGGAGGAAGCAGTTCGATTCTCCGAGGGTGCTGTTTCCTGTTTCGAGGATGGAGCTCATCTTCAAGTTGGTAAAATGGATCCATCAGCAATCTTCTTTGGGGAATTTTCCTCTGGAACTTCAACCAGCAGATAAGGTAGTCGTGAACGTTTATTGTATTTGAGTTTCTTAGCGATATCTGAGCAACCATTTTCCCATATTTTCTGTCCTCATGTATTTTGCCCTATATTCTTGTTTGAGATTCCTATTCTCAGTACACCTTGATGAGTTATGCCTTTTTCGACGATTTATTAAGACATTGTTATGTCATGGGCATAGTTAAATGATTTTGGATCAGTTGAGACTGATATTTAGATTTTTCAGTAATTTGCTTATTTTTTTTGTAGTCTCGATTTGACTGTAAGTTAATGATCTTTATGGCAGATTTAAATTCAGACAGCGTGTCACTTTATTAAAGTAATTCTACCCCAGTTTAATTACTTTGATCAATTTTCTGTCATCATCAAGAAGGAAGAACATTTAAATGATTTTAGAGCGTTAAAATCTCTTACGTTGTCGACGATCTTGGAAATACTAGTCGTTATTTGAATTGATTGCAACACAGACATTTATCGTCAGTTATGAACGACCATTGCATCATAGACCATTTTGTGAAAGTTGAACTTTAATTATGAATTATTGAATGCATTAAAGTCGTGAACTTTTGTTAGGAGTTTTTTTTCTCAATTAGAGATTTATATAATGATGTTTGTATTCCCCAGTCTAATTGGATTCTATTCGACTATTTTGCAGTTTAGTCGCACTTTGTTTGATGATAGTATTTTTATACTACAATTCTTTGAAGATGTTAATCTTAAATTTTGATAGACCAGACAGGCGTATATAAGCGTATTCACTATTAAATTTGTTTGTGATTGCAAATTTTTACTTCATTTCGATTCATGAATGAAATCCACGAAGGTTTAAGATAACAGTTTTGAAACAATTAATGATTATAAGAATTTTTGAAGTGGAACTATGAATGTATAATCGCTAGTGCAGCGGACGTGTTGAAAGTCGCTGATGTATAATGCCCTTGAATAAATGAAGGAGGTTCCCACAGTAATTAATGATGTTAAAGAATTTGTTAGTGGAGGTTTTTGTAAGTTCTGTGGAAGATTTTGATGCCATATATATTGATATATGATCAATTTTGGGCCTATTTTAATGCAGTTTGTGCATTATTTTGTAAGCGAAGTATTTTCCGCTGGAGTGTATTGTCCTAATCCTTTGAAAATTAATCAAGTGAATTTACTGTTATAATTAACAAGAGTATTGAAAGAATTTGAGATAAGATTTTGAATGAAGATTACCGTCACAAATAATTATAATAATTATTACAACCTTTATTAAACCAGATTGTGACATTAAATGTATAACTAACCTTCATTGGTCGATTATATTGACACGATTATGAAATTACCAACCGGATGAACATGTGGTTAAATGTATTTCTTAAATTAATAATTTGAATAATTTAAATGTTAATATTGTAAATAATGATGTAAATATCTTTGACAATAATGTGGAACGAAAGTAATGTTAGAGGCGTGTTTAAATTTTTTTTATTGTCTTTGACAAATATTATAAACAATTTCTAATTGTCATAAATTATTTATGAGTTTTTGTTATAAACATTTAAGAGTTGTTTTATACTCTAAACTATGCTTATTAAACATTTGGATGATAACTTAACAAGTTTAGGGATTGTCAGAATAATCCAGTGGTATGTGAGTAAAGCATTTGAAAGATTTGCGTCTATATATATGAGTTGCCTTGCGGACATTTAAAGCTTTTGAGAGGGAGCTGGATTCTTACGCAGTGTGGCATGACAAGTGAGCCCCATTTGACAGGTGTGCGTCAGGTTGAAGGGTAGACCGCAGCCGGCCAGACAACTGGTTATCAGCGGGCGAGGTCGTCTACATTCTGGCCTTGTGCCTATAAATACAAGTGTCATGTTTATTAAAAGAAACCAAATGCTCTGTATATGTGTCTCGTCCTGACTTCCATTTCCAGTCCAATTGTGCTATGAATGTTACGTTATTTTGAGCTCGTGGGAGCTATCATATTGTTTGATAACTTTGCAAGTCCTTCAGGTGGACATAGTCAGATTGACATGGGCTACTGATAGCCACATTTATTTTGTTGAGTTGTTAAAATCATACCCTTTATTTGAAATAAAAGCTTTTGTACAGTTCAAAGTTCTTCTCTCCGTTCTGGTTCATTTTTAAATGTCATGGTGGAGGTTATTGTGGGAGCATACTTTAGAGATCCTGTTGTCAACCCAATCCCCGAGATAATTTTTAAGAGGTAAGTAGAGGTAAGTATGAACCCCCGTCTATTTTGGTGTGTTCCACAATAATTTCTTGGTAACTTCTGTGCTCAAACCTCGGTAGTATCTGTCAGTGCCATTTTCATTGGTGTAGCTGAGCCGGTGCGGTTGATTATTGGCAATCCGATTGAGGGGGCGGATATCTGACAGCCTACTATCCGGGTAAACGGGGACAGAAAGATTGGCGACCCTAAAACTTGGTGCTGGTTCAACATAACTGGATCACCAGGTTGAACGCCAGAAGGATTGGCAAACCTAAAACGTGTGGCTCGATTAGACTCAAATAAAGAGGTTGATTCTTTGTTAGATGTCTAGGCCAATTGTAGAATTTAAGAGTGTGATTATATAGGAATTAAATGTTGT
Organism: Meconema thalassinum; assembly: GCA_946902985.2. Lineage (NCBI taxonomy): Eukaryota > Metazoa > Arthropoda > Insecta > Orthoptera > Tettigoniidae > Meconema > Meconema thalassinum. The sequence goes on from OX336395.1 coordinate 173,748,706, forward strand.
ATTGTATTAGGAAAATTACACTCAGAAAAGATCAGATCTTATACAACTTGAGAAAGGTTAAATAGGCTGGAAACTTAGAAAAATCGCTGATGATCTGGAATCTTATTTTATTTGACCGGCTTATGACATTTTAGTCATATTAAAAATAAAATTAAATTATTTGGATTGTAAATGTAAATTATTTGTGTTAGGATATTTTAAAATGAGCCAGGGAAATTTGAACATGTGCTTGAGTTTGTTTCAACATGAAGTGTCTTCGAAAGTTAATTATAAGGTAGTTATAAGTTAGATTTAAGACAGAAAATTGATCAAATTTTATATATGGTGAAAAGTGTTGCTCAGATGTTGTTATTTTGCTCTATTGATGTATGTCCCTGCAGCAGTCTAATTTTTGAATAATATTGTAATGGCAGACGAAAGTTTGAGGATGATGTTAGAGGAGATGTCTGCTAACTTGAAAGCTAGCATGAATAGCAGTATGAAGCAGATGCTGAATGAAAGCATGAAGGAGATGGAAGCTAGGAATACTAGTCGAATGGAGGAGAATGCTAGTAATTTGTCTGCTAATTTGAAAGCAAGCATGGATGAAAGTTTGAAGGTTCTTCAGACCATTTCTGTTAACTTAGAGGATAATATGTCGCGTTTACAGATTAATACCCAAGGAATCGAGAATACTGTAACTGACATCCGCACAAATGTGTCTGATGTTAAAATTGATGTTTCTAAGGTACAGAAAGATCTTACAATGTTGAATCTAGATGTGGCTAATGTCCGAGGTGATATTTCTTGTGCTAGGGCTGAAGTAGTTGTTGTTAAAAATGATGTTGCGACTGTCCAAGACAAGGTTGAGGAAGTCCAAAGAGAAATCCAAAATGTTAGAACTGATGTATCCAATGTTCAGGTTGATATTAATAACATTCATTCGGATGTAAATGAGATGCAAAGTGACATAAATAAGATGCAAGTAGAAGTCAACACAGTTTTCGTAGATATTGCTAAAGTCCAAACCGATGTAAATAAAGTCAGGGAAGAAATAGAAAATTCGAAAACACTTTGTACGCGTAATATAAGTGCATTAACGACTAGATTAGTTGATGAGTCAGTTAGAACGACAACGTCTTTAGCAGGTTTAAAGTATGATGTAGAGGTCATGAGAACCCAAGTATTAGACCATAATAGATTATTGAAAGAAGATATCGAAGTAGACATAGCAGAAATGTTAACGGCAAATGTAGCAGTATGGAAAGACGAGTGGAATAGGTCAAGTGGGGAACATGTAACCCAAATTCAGGAACGTATTGAAAGAAAACTTGCCAGTACTCAAATAGATATTAACAATGAAGTAGTACAGATTAGGAAAGATTTAAGCGTCAGGATGGATTCGCTATCCGAAAGACAAGTAGAAGATAGAACACAACTAGGTCAGGATGTGCAAGCATTAAAATCTGCATTAGAGGAACAGACGACGAGCAAACTGCAGAATTTGAAGCTAGGAGAGGCTAGTTTGATGGAGACCTACAAAGAAGAGTTAATCAAGAAAGTCTTAACGGAAATCACTGACAAGGATACAGAAGGCTTGACTTGCGAAACCAATAGGAATTATGCCAGAAGATATAACCTAGATCCAGAAGAGAGAGACGTGACTCCTGAAGAACGTATATCCAGATTCAGGGAGGAAGATGACGAGAGGAATATGGAACCTGAGTGGAACTATCGAGATAGTGGGAAAAACTACCCGGATGCATATCCGAGGAACGTGACGGTCATCAGGAATTTTGAAGACAAACCGCAAAAATTCAGCAACACTGATAGTTTGACGCCTATAGAATATGTAAGGAACCTCAAAGATTATTTCATCGAAGCTCATATTCCCAGAGAGAGAGAGATGAAGATAGTGGAGAGATTTTTGATTGGAGGACCCCTCGAATGGTTTTGCGCATTTAGATACACATTCAGTAACTTTGACGAGTTTGCAGAGGCATTAATCAAACGATTTTGGTCCATAGAAGCGCAGAATTCGTTAAGAACGGAGGTGTATTCAAGAAAATACTCAGGTACTCTTCCAACACGGTACGCTGATTTCTTTACGAGTCAATTGTCCCGCTTGAGATTTTTGCAACCCCCATTGTCAACGGAGCAATTAATTGATGCGATTTCTCGTATGCTGCCTGTGGAAGTGAGGAGACTAATCATTTCGTCAAACATCAGGGATTTGACCAGCATGGATGAATTACTGAGGAGGTTAGACTACACAAGTCCAATGCCTAACGTGGTACAGAAAGGTCAAAGGCATGACTTCAAAGAAATAAATACTGTATATATGGACCAAGTCCAACAAACTGACAAGCCAGATGAAGAGAAAACTGACAATGTAGGTCCTCACAGGAATAATCAGTTTCGAAATAACAGATCGCAAGGTTACCGTCCGTATCAACAGAGAAGAGGCTGGAACTATAATCGAGGAAATTACAACAATGGAAGAGGCAGATACTACAACAATAATGGTTATAACAGAAATTATAATAGAAATAACCAGAACCAAAACAGAAATCAGAATCCTCAAGGTCAGGTTATGACCCACGATCAGTATCAGGAAAGAGAGAGGGAAAGCCAGCAATACCTGAAAGAATTACGGGAAAAAGAAGCCGAAAACCAAAAGAAAAGGCAGGATGTTGTAATCGATCCTGGGCCTTCTACGAGCCAGCAGAATTTTGAGGTCGGTAACACAAAAACAAAAACGCCGATTTCTCAACGACAGTGAGAACTTGTAAATACATTGCCACACCACACCTGATTACGAATGCCTATGGAAACAACTGCTATGAACTCTACAATTAATGAGAATAATGTCATTTAAGGCAAGTTCAATGCTGGAAACTTGAAAAGATACTATCCTAGAGTAAGCCAGTAATAATTCAATTTCGTGTTCAAGAGAGTTGAGGTACTTGTAACACTGAGTTTAAAAACAATTTGCAACTGTTTTTAAAACGTGGTGAGGGGAGAATGCCCCCGTAAATTGAATTATATAGAGACCACGGTGGCTATATTGGAAATTATAAAGAAAGTTATGGCTGTCATAGTTATGACGTGGGTAGTCATGACGTAAGCACGGATGACGCAGACGTTATGCCAGCAGGCTACTTGAGCTGAGATTCTCAGTGACGTCAGCATTTATTCGAGAAAGATCCGAGATTTACGACGCAGTCGCAGGAAACGTGGAATTCTGCTGAGGAAGAAATTATGCTATTGGAGGGGAGGCTCGAACCAATGAACGATAGTCTGAAGGAAGACGGAGATTGCTGAAACTATGATATTTTTATTATTTTTGGAATGCAGAATTGTGGAAATCCATTTGCAGTAGAGGCATTGATCTGGAATTTTGGTGAAATTTATTTTCAGTTTTCGAATTTTGAAAATTCGTCATGTATTGACGAAGTTGGAACTTCTAGCGATGACGCAGTAACACGCTATGGAAGGGATGGATACGCCCCTCATGAAGTTTATAAAAGGCCTTGCGCAGAAGAGAGGATTCTCATTCTCAGGTCATCGAAGCTCTAATCATCAAAGCTCAAATCGTCAGATCTTCAGTCTCAGTTCTTATATAGTCATTTCGGTGAGACGTCGAGTGAGATTAGTAGAAAGAGTCGTCTTTATAACGCGTGGTGAAGTCACCGCAGTGAACGAGATTCGAGCAGACAAGCAGTGCAAGTTTACTGTGAGTAAAACTAGGTGAAGTTAAAACGCACATTATAACGCGTCTACAAGATTAGCTATGAACAGTTAGCGGTCGCCTATAAGCTAATTCTATTGTGCAGTGCTACATTAAGGAGTGTAGAAAAGTTGAACAATTTCGAGGAATTATTTTGGAAGATATTGGCAATTTTAGACGACTGACAAAAGTGATTTTCTCGCCATCTGAGAAGCACTTTGTATCGTCAGATTCTACGCCACGGCTGACACTGCTAGTGAAATAGGGAGACTTCAGATTGCTTTTGTGACACAACGCTACAGTATTATGGAGCAGTTTAATATGGCAGTTTGTTCTTCTATTACCATAACCGAAGAGAAGATGGAAGGCTAAAGGACTTTAATGCAATTGGGACATATATTAACGGAGTAAGATAGCAGCATGGAACTTCGCTAATTGCCATTCCACACAAGCGAACATGTGGTGAACAACCATCTACACCCATGTTTCGTGGTTCAACGCTGATTACTATCAAACAGCAATGGAAACGATTTCATACTCACTGAATATGAATATTTCTTCGGAAATTACTACAAAAACTTCATGGCGATTTTCTACTGGAACTTCAGGGATTTTTCAAGAGAGGTCAGGGTTGTCCCGACTCACAAAGAAGAATTTTGCCGGAAGGATGTCTTTTGTCTTCACGGAGCAGTGCAATTTCCGGAGGAGGAAGCAGTTCGATTCTCCGAGGGTGCTGTTTCCTGTTTCGAGGATGGAGCTCATCTTCAAGTTGGTAAAATGGATCCATCAGCAATCTTCTTTGGGGAATTTTCCTCTGGAACTTCAACCAGCAGATAAGGTAGTCGTGAACGTTTATTGTATTTGAGTTTCTTAGCGATATCTGAGCAACCATTTTCCCATATTTTCTGTCCTCATGTATTTTGCCCTATATTCTTGTTTGAGATTCCTATTCTCAGTACACCTTGATGAGTTATGCCTTTTTCGACGATTTATTAAGACATTGTTATGTCATGGGCATAGTTAAATGATTTTGGATCAGTTGAGACTGATATTTAGATTTTTCAGTAATTTGCTTATTTTTTTTGTAGTCTCGATTTGACTGTAAGTTAATGATCTTTATGGCAGATTTAAATTCAGACAGCGTGTCACTTTATTAAAGTAATTCTACCCCAGTTTAATTACTTTGATCAATTTTCTGTCATCATCAAGAAGGAAGAACATTTAAATGATTTTAGAGCGTTAAAATCTCTTACGTTGTCGACGATCTTGGAAATACTAGTCGTTATTTGAATTGATTGCAACACAGACATTTATCGTCAGTTATGAACGACCATTGCATCATAGACCATTTTGTGAAAGTTGAACTTTAATTATGAATTATTGAATGCATTAAAGTCGTGAACTTTTGTTAGGAGTTTTTTTTCTCAATTAGAGATTTATATAATGATGTTTGTATTCCCCAGTCTAATTGGATTCTATTCGACTATTTTGCAGTTTAGTCGCACTTTGTTTGATGATAGTATTTTTATACTACAATTCTTTGAAGATGTTAATCTTAAATTTTGATAGACCAGACAGGCGTATATAAGCGTATTCACTATTAAATTTGTTTGTGATTGCAAATTTTTACTTCATTTCGATTCATGAATGAAATCCACGAAGGTTTAAGATAACAGTTTTGAAACAATTAATGATTATAAGAATTTTTGAAGTGGAACTATGAATGTATAATCGCTAGTGCAGCGGACGTGTTGAAAGTCGCTGATGTATAATGCCCTTGAATAAATGAAGGAGGTTCCCACAGTAATTAATGATGTTAAAGAATTTGTTAGTGGAGGTTTTTGTAAGTTCTGTGGAAGATTTTGATGCCATATATATTGATATATGATCAATTTTGGGCCTATTTTAATGCAGTTTGTGCATTATTTTGTAAGCGAAGTATTTTCCGCTGGAGTGTATTGTCCTAATCCTTTGAAAATTAATCAAGTGAATTTACTGTTATAATTAACAAGAGTATTGAAAGAATTTGAGATAAGATTTTGAATGAAGATTACCGTCACAAATAATTATAATAATTATTACAACCTTTATTAAACCAGATTGTGACATTAAATGTATAACTAACCTTCATTGGTCGATTATATTGACACGATTATGAAATTACCAACCGGATGAACATGTGGTTAAATGTATTTCTTAAATTAATAATTTGAATAATTTAAATGTTAATATTGTAAATAATGATGTAAATATCTTTGACAATAATGTGGAACGAAAGTAATGTTAGAGGCGTGTTTAAATTTTTTTTATTGTCTTTGACAAATATTATAAACAATTTCTAATTGTCATAAATTATTTATGAGTTTTTGTTATAAACATTTAAGAGTTGTTTTATACTCTAAACTATGCTTATTAAACATTTGGATGATAACTTAACAAGTTTAGGGATTGTCAGAATAATCCAGTGGTATGTGAGTAAAGCATTTGAAAGATTTGCGTCTATATATATGAGTTGCCTTGCGGACATTTAAAGCTTTTGAGAGGGAGCTGGATTCTTACGCAGTGTGGCATGACAAGTGAGCCCCATTTGACAGGTGTGCGTCAGGTTGAAGGGTAGACCGCAGCCGGCCAGACAACTGGTTATCAGCGGGCGAGGTCGTCTACATTCTGGCCTTGTGCCTATAAATACAAGTGTCATGTTTATTAAAAGAAACCAAATGCTCTGTATATGTGTCTCGTCCTGACTTCCATTTCCAGTCCAATTGTGCTATGAATGTTACGTTATTTTGAGCTCGTGGGAGCTATCATATTGTTTGATAACTTTGCAAGTCCTTCAGGTGGACATAGTCAGATTGACATGGGCTACTGATAGCCACATTTATTTTGTTGAGTTGTTAAAATCATACCCTTTATTTGAAATAAAAGCTTTTGTACAGTTCAAAGTTCTTCTCTCCGTTCTGGTTCATTTTTAAATGTCATGGTGGAGGTTATTGTGGGAGCATACTTTAGAGATCCTGTTGTCAACCCAATCCCCGAGATAATTTTTAAGAGGTAAGTAGAGGTAAGTATGAACCCCCGTCTATTTTGGTGTGTTCCACAATAATTTCTTGGTAACTTCTGTGCTCAAACCTCGGTAGTATCTGTCAGTGCCATTTTCATTGGTGTAGCTGAGCCGGTGCGGTTGATTATTGGCAATCCGATTGAGGGGGCGGATATCTGACAGCCTACTATCCGGGTAAACGGGGACAGAAAGATTGGCGACCCTAAAACTTGGTGCTGGTTCAACATAACTGGATCACCAGGTTGAACGCCAGAAGGATTGGCAAACCTAAAACGTGTGGCTCGATTAGACTCAAATAAAGAGGTTGATTCTTTGTTAGATGTCTAGGCCAATTGTAGAATTTAAGAGTGTGATTATATAGGAATTAAATGTTGTATTGTATTAGGAAAATTACACTCAGAAAAGATCAGATCTTATACAACTTGAGAAAGGTTAAATAGGCTGGAAACTTAGAAAAATCGCTGATGATCTGGAATCTTATTTTATTTGACCGGCTTATGACATTTTAGTCATATTAAAAATAAAATTAAATTATTTGGATTGTAAATGTAAATTATTTGTGTTAGGATATTTTAAAATGAGCCAGGGAAATTTGAACATGTGCTTGAGTTTGTTTCAACATGAAGTGTCTTCGAAAGTTAATTATAAGGTAGTTATAAGTTAGATTTAAGACAGAAAATTGATCAAATTTTATATATGGTGAAAAGTGTTGCTCAGATGTTGTTATTTTGCTCTATTGATGTATGTCCCTGCAGCAGTCTAATTTTTGAATAATATTGTAATGGCAGACGAAAGTTTGAGGATGATGTTAGAGGAGATGTCTGCTAACTTGAAAGCTAGCATGAATAGCAGTATGAAGCAGATGCTGAATGAAAGCATGAAGGAGATGGAAGCTAGGAATACTAGTCGAATGGAGGAGAATGCTAGTAATTTGTCTGCTAATTTGAAAGCAAGCATGGATGAAAGTTTGAAGGTTCTTCAGACCATTTCTGTTAACTTAGAGGATAATATGTCGCGTTTACAGATTAATACCCAAGGAATCGAGAATACTGTAACTGACATCCGCACAAATGTGTCTGATGTTAAAATTGATGTTTCTAAGGTACAGAAAGATCTTACAATGTTGAATCTAGATGTGGCTAATGTCCGAGGTGATATTTCTTGTGCTAGGGCTGAAGTAGTTGTTGTTAAAAATGATGTTGCGACTGTCCAAGACAAGGTTGAGGAAGTCCAAAGAGAAATCCAAAATGTTAGAACTGATGTATCCAATGTTCAGGTTGATATTAATAACATTCATTCGGATGTAAATGAGATGCAAAGTGACATAAATAAGATGCAAGTAGAAGTCAACACAGTTTTCGTAGATATTGCTAAAGTCCAAACCGATGTAAATAAAGTCAGGGAAGAAATAGAAAATTCGAAAACACTTTGTACGCGTAATATAAGTGCATTAACGACTAGATTAGTTGATGAGTCAGTTAGAACGACAACGTCTTTAGCAGGTTTAAAGTATGATGTAGAGGTCATGAGAACCCAAGTATTAGACCATAATAGATTATTGAAAGAAGATATCGAAGTAGACATAGCAGAAATGTTAACGGCAAATGTAGCAGTATGGAAAGACGAGTGGAATAGGTCAAGTGGGGAACATGTAACCCAAATTCAGGAACGTATTGAAAGAAAACTTGCCAGTACTCAAATAGATATTAACAATGAAGTAGTACAGATTAGGAAAGATTTAAGCGTCAGGATGGATTCGCCATCCGAAAGACAAGTAGAAGATAGAACACAACTAGGTCAGGATGTGCAAGCATTAAAATCTGCATTAGAGGAACAGATTCATAAAGTTGTCTCTGATGTGAATGAAACGACGAGCAAACTGCAGAATTTGAAGCTAGGAGAGGCTAGTTTGATGGAGACCTACAAAGAAGAGTTAATCAAGAAAGTCTTAACGGAAATCACCTACAAGGATACAGAAGGCTTGACTTGCGAAACCAATAGGAATTATGCCAGAAGATATAACCTAGATCCAGAAGAGAGAGACGTGACTCCTGAAGAACGTATATCCAGATTCAGGGAGGAAGATGACGAGAGGAATATGGAACCTGAGTGGAACTATCAAGATAGTGGGAAAAACTACCCGGATGCATATCCGAGGAACGTGACGGTCATCAGGAATTTTGAAGACAAACCGCAAAAATTCAGCAACACTGATAGTTTGACGCCTATAGAATATGTAAGGAACCTCAAAGATTATTTCATCGAAGCTCATATTCCCAGAGAGAGAGAGATGAAGATAGTGGAGAGATTTTTGATTGGAGGACCCCTCGAATGGTTTTGCGCATTTAGATACACATTCAGTAACTTTGACGAGTTTGCAGAGGCATTAATCAAACGATTTTGGTCCATAGAAGCGCAGAATTCGTTAAGAACGGAGGTGTATTCAAGAAAATACTCAGGTACTCTTCCAACACGGTACGCTGATTTCTTTACGAGTCAATTGTCCCGCTTGAGATTTTTGCAACCCCCATTGTCAACGGAGCAATTAATTGATGCGATTTCTCGTATGCTGCCTGTGGAGGTGAGGAGACTAATCATTTCGTCAAACATCAGGGATTTGACCAGCATGGATGAATTACTGAGGAGGTTAGACTACACAAGTCCAATGCCTAACGTGGTACAGAAAGGTCAAAGGCATGACTTCAAAGAAATAAATACTGTATATATGGACCAAGTCCAACAAACTGACAAGCCAGATGAAGAGAAAACTGACAATGTAGGTCCTCACAGGAATAATCAGTTTCGAAATAACAGATCGCAAGGTTACCGTCCGTATCAACAGAGAAGAGGCTGGAACTATAATCGAGGAAATTACAACAATGGAAGAGGCAGATACTAAAACAATAATGGTTATAACAGAAATTATAATAGAAATAACCAGAACCAAAACAGAAATCAGAATCCTCAAGGTCAGGTTATGACCCCCGATCAGTATCAGGAAAGAGAGAGGGAAAGCCAGCAATACCTGAAAGAATTACGGGAAAAAGAAGCCGAAAACCAAAAGAAAAGGCAGGATGTTGTAATCGATCCTGGGCCTTCTACGAGCCAGCAGAATTTTGAGGTCGGTAACACAAAAACAAAAACGCCGATTTCTCAACGACAGTGAGAACTTGTAAATACATTGCCACACCACACCTGATTACGAATGCCTATGGAAACAACTGCTATGAACTCTACAATTAATGAGAATAATGTCATTTAAGGCAAGTTCAATGCTGGAAACTTGAAAAGATACTATCCTAGAGTAAGCCAGTAATAATTCAATTTCGTGTTCAAGAGAGTTGAGGTACTTGTAACACTGAGTTTAAAAACAATTTGCAACTGTTTTTAAAACGTGGTGAGGGGAGAATGCCCCCGTAAATTGAATTATATAGAGACCACGGTGGCTATATTGGAAATTATAAAGAAAGTTATGGCTGTCATAGTTATGACGTGGGTAGTCATGACGTAAGCACGGATGACGCAGACGTTATGCCAGCAGGCTACTTGAGCTGAGATTCTCAGTGACGTCAGCATTTATTCGAGAAAGATCCGAGATTTACGACGCAGTCGCAGGAAACGTGGAATTCTGCTGAGGAAGAAATTATGCTATTGGAGGGGAGGCTCGAACCAATGAACGATAGTCTGAAGGAAGACGGAGATTGCTGAAACTATGATATTTTTATTATTTTTGGAATGCAGAATTGTGGAAATCCATTTGCAGTAGAGGCATTGATCTGGAATTTTGGTGAAATTTATTTTCAGTTTTCGAATTTTGAAAATCCGTCATGTATTGACGAAGTTGGAACTTCTAGCGATGACGCAGTAACACGCTATGGAAGGGATGGATACGCCCCTCATGAAGTTTATAAAAGGCCTTGCGCAGAAGAGAGGATTCTCATTCTCAGGTCATCGAAGCTCTAATCATCAAAGCTCAAATCGTCAGATCTTCAGTCTCAGTTCTTATATAGTCATTTCGGTGAGACGTCGAGTGAGATTAGTAAAACGAGTCGTCTTTATAACGCGTGGTGAAGTCACCGCAGTGAACGAGATTCGAGCAGACAAGCAGTGCAAGTTTACTGTGAGTAAAACTAGGTGAAGTTAAAACGCACATTATAACGCGTCTACAAGATTAGCTATGAACAGTTAGCGGTCGCCTATAAGCTAATTCTATTGTGCAGTGCTACATTAAGGAGTGTAGAAAAGTTGAACAATTTCGAGGAATTATTTTGGAAGATATTGGCAATTTTAGACGACTGACAAAAGTGATTTTCTCGCCATCTGAGAAGCACTTTGTATCGTCAGATTCTACGCCACGGCTGACACTGCTAGTGAAATAGGGAGACTTCAGATTGCTTTTGTGACACAACGCTACAGTATTATGGAGCAGTTTAATATGGCAGTTTGTTCTTCTATTACCATAACCGAAGAGAAGATGGAAGGCTAAAGGACTTTAATGCAATTGGGACATATATTAACGGAGTAAGATAGCAGCATGGAACTTCGCTAATTGCCATTCCACGCAAGCGAACATGTGGTGAACAACCATCTACACCCATGTTTCGTGGTTCAACGCTGATTACTATCAAACAGCAATGGAAACGATTTCATACTCACTGAATATGAATATTTCTTCGGAAATTACTACAAAAACTTCATGGCGATTTTCTACTGGAACTTCAGGGATTTTTCAAGAGAGGTCAGGGTTGTCCCGACTCACAAAGAAGAATTTTGCCGGAAGGATGTCTTTTGTCTTCACGGAGCAGTGCAATTTCCGGAGGAGGAAGCAGTTCGATTCTCCGAGGGTGCTGTTTCCTGTTTCGAGGATGGAGCTCATCTTCAAGTTGGTAAAATGGATCCATCAGCAATCTTCTTTGGGGAATTTTCCTCTGGAACTTCAACCAGCAGATAAGGTAGTCGGGAACGTTTATTGTATTTGAGTTTCTTAGTGATATCTGAGCAACCATTTTCCCATATTTTCTGTCCTCATGTATTTTGCCCTATATTCTTGTTTGAGATTCCTATTCTCAGTACACCTTGATGAGTTATGCCTTTTTCGACGATTTATTAAGACATTGTTATGTCATGGGCATAGTTAAATGATTTTGGATCAGTTGAGACTGATATTTAGATTTTTCAGTAATTTGCTTATTTTTTTTGTAGTCTCGATTTGACTGTAAGTTAATGATCTTTATGGCAGATTTAAATTCAGACAGCGTGTCACTTTATTAAAGTAATTCTACCCCAGTTTAATTACTTTGATCAATTTTCTGTCATCATCAAGAAGGAAGAACATTTAAATGATTTTAGAGCGTTAAAATCTCTTACGTTGTCGACGATCTTGGAAATACTAGTCGTTATTTGTATTGATTGCAACACAGACATTTATCGTCAGTAATGAACGACCATTGCATCATAGACCATTTTGTGAAAGTTGAACTTTAATTATGAATTATTGAATGCATTAAAGTCGTGAACTTTTGTTAGGAGTTTTTTTTTCTCAATTAGAGATTTATATAATGATGTTTGCATTCCCCAGTCTAATTGGATTCTATTCGACTATTTTGCAGTTTAGTCGCACTTTGTTTGATGATAGTATTTTTATACTACAATTCTTTGAAGATGTTAATCTTAAATTTTGATAGACCAGACAGGCGTATATAAGCGTATTCACTATTAAATTTGTTTGTGATTGGCAAATTTTTACTTCATTTCGATTCATGAATGAAATCCACGAAGGTTTAAGATAACAGTTTTGAAACAATTAATGATTATAAGAATTTTTGAAGTGGAACTATGAATGTATAATCGCTAGTGCAGCGGACGTGTTGAAAGTCGCTGATGTATAATGCCCTTGAATAAATGAAGGAGGTTCCCACAGTAATTAATGATGTTAAAGAATTTGTTAGTGGAGGTTTTTGTAAGTTCTGTGGAAGATTTTGATGCCATATATATTAATATATGATCAATTTTGGGCCTATTTTAATGCAGTTTGTGCATTATTTTGTAAGCGAAGTATTTTCCGCTGGAGTGTATTGTCCTAATCCTTTGAAAATTAATCAAGTGAATTTACTGTTATAATTAACAAGAGTATTGAAAGAATTTGAGATAAGATTTTGAATGAAGATTACCGTCACAAATAATTATAATAATTATTACAACCTTTATTAAACCAGATTGTGACATTAAATGTATAACTAACCTTCATTGGTCGATTATATTGACACGATTATGAAATTACCAACCGGATGAACATGTGGTTAAATGTATTTCTTAAATTAATAATTTGAATAATTTAAATGTTAATATTGTAAATAATGATGTAAATATCTTTGACAATAATGTGGAACGAAAGTAATGTTAGAGGCGTGTTTAAATTTTTTTTATTGTCTTTGACAAATATTATAAACAATTTCTAATTGTTATAAATTATTTATGAGTTTTTGTTATAAACATTTAAGAGTTGTTCTATACTCTAAACTATGCTTATTAAACATTTGGATGATAACTTAACAAGTTTAGGGATTGTCAGAATAATCCAGTGGTATGTGAGTAAAGCATTTGAAAGATTTGCGTCTATATATATGAGTTGTCTTGCGGACATTTAAAGCTTTTGAGAGGGAGCTGGATTCTTACGCAGTGTGGCATGACAAGTGAGCCCCATTTGACAGGTGTGCGTCAGGTTGAAGGGTAGACCGCAGCCGGCCAGACAACTGGTTATCAGCGGGCGAGGTCGTCTACATTCTGGCCTTGTGCCTATAAATACAAGTGTCATGCTTATTAAAAGAAACCAAATGCTCTGTATATGTGTCTCGTCCTGACTTCCTTTTCCAGTCCAATTGTGCTATGAATGTTACGTTATTTTGAGCTCGTGGGAGCTATCATATTGTTTGATAACTTTGCAAGTCCTTCAGGTGGACATAGTCAGATTGACATGGGCTACTGATAGCCACATTTATTTTGTTGAGTTGTTAAAATCATACCCTTTATTTGAAATAAAAGCTTTTGTACAGTTCAAAGTTCTTCTCTCCGTTCTGGTTCATTTTTAAATGTCATGGTGGAGGTTATTGTGGGAGCATACTTTAGAGATCCTGTTGTCAACCCAATCCCCGAGATAATTTTTAAGAGGTAAGTAGAGGTAAGTATGAACCCCCGTCTATTTTGGTGTGTTCCACAATAATTTCTTGGTAACTTCTGTGCTCAAACCTCGGTAGTATCTGTCAGTGCCATTTTCATTGGTGTAGCTGAGCCGGTGCGGTTGATTATTGGCAATCCGATTGAGGGGGCGGATATCTGACAGCCTACTATCCGGGTAAACGGGGACAGAAAGATTGGCGACCCTAAAACGTGGGACTGGTTCAACATAACTGGATCACCAGGTTGAACGCCAGAAGGATTGGCAAACCTAAAACGTGTGGCTCGATTAGACTCAAATAAAGAGGTTGATTCTTTGTTAGATGTCTAGGCCAATTGTAGAATTTAAGAGTGTGATTATATAGGAATTAAATGTTGTATTGTATTAGGAAAATTACACTCAGAAAAGATCAGATCTTATACAACTTGAGAAAGGTTAAATAGGCTGGAAACTTAGAAAAATCGCCTATGATCTGGAATCTTATTTTATTTGACCGGCTTATGACATTTTAGTCATATTAAAAATAAAATAAAATTATTTGGATTGTAAATGTAAATTATTTGTGTTAGGATATTTTAAAATGAGCCAGGGAAATTTGAACATGTGCTTGAGTTTGTTTCAACATGAAGTGTCTTCGAAAGTTAATTATAAGGTAGTTATAAGTTAGATTTAAGACAGAAAATTGATCAAATTTTATATATGGTGAAAAGTGTTGCTCAGATGTTGTTATTTTGCTCTATTGATGTATGTCCCTGCAGCAGTCTAATTTTTGAATAATATTGTAATGGCAGACGAAAGTTTGAGGATGATGTTAGAGGAGATGTCTGCTAACTTGAAAGCTAGCATGAATAGCAGTATGAAGCAGATGTTGAATGAAAGCATGAAGGAGATGGAAGCTAGGAATACTAGTCGAATGGAGGAGAATGCTAGTAATTTGTCTGCTAATTTGAAAGCAAGCATGGATGAAAGTTTGATGGTTCTTCAGACCAGTTCTGTTAACTTAGAGGATAATATGTCGCGTTTACAGATTAATACCCAAGGAATCGAGAATACTGTAACTGACATCCGCACAAATGTGTCTGATGTTAAAATTGATGTTTCTAAGGTACAGAAAGATCTTACAATGTTGAATCTAGATGTGGCTAATGTCCGAGGTGATATTTCTTGTGCTAGGGCTGAAGTAGTTGTTGTTAAAAATGATGTTGCGACTGTCCAAGACAAGGTTGAGGAAGTCCAAAGAGAAATCCAAAATGTTAGAACTGATGTATCCAATGTTCAGGTTGATATTAATAACATTCATTCGGATGTAAATGAGATGCAAAGTGACATAAATAAGATGCAAGTAGAAGTCAACACAGTTTTCGTAGATATTGCTAAAGTCCAAACCGATGTAAATAAAGTCAGGGAAGAAATAGAAAATTCGAAAACACTTTGTACGCGTAATATAAGTGCATTAACGACTAGATTAGTTGATGAGTCAGTTAGAACGACAACGTCTTTAGCAGGTTTAAAGTATGATGTAGAGGTCATGAGAACCCAAGTATTAGACCATAATAGATTATTGAAAGAAGATATCGAAGTAGACATAGCAGAAATGTTAACGGCAAATGTAGCAGTATGGAAAGACGAGTGGAATAGGTCAAGTGGGGAACATGTAACCCAAATTCAGGAACGTATTGAAAGAAAACTTGCCAGTACTCAAATAGATATTAACAATGAAGTAGTACAGATTAGGAAAGATTTAAGCGTCAGGATGGATTCGCTACCCGAAAGACAAGTAGAAGATAGAACACAACTAGGTCAGGATGTGCAAGCATTAAAATCTGCATTAGAGGAACAGACGACGAGCAAACTGCAGAATTTGAAGCTAGGAGAGGCTAGTTTGATGGAGACCTACAAAGAAGAGTTAATCAAGAAAGTCTTAACGGAAATCACTGACAAGGATACAGAAGGCTTGACTTGCGAAACCAATAGGAATTATGCCAGAAGATATAACCTAGATCCAGAAGAGAGAGACGTGACTCCTGAAGAACGTATATCCAGATTCAGGGAGGAAGATGACGAGAGGAATATGGAACCTGAGTGGAACTATCGAGATAGTGGGAAAAACTACCCGGATGCATATCCGAGGAACGTGACGGTCATCAGGAATTTTGAAGACAAACCGCAAAAATTCAGCAACACTGATAGTTTGACGCCTATAGAATATGTAAGGAACCTCAAAGATTATTTCATCGAAGCTCATATTCCCAGAGAGAGAGAGATGAAGATAGTGGAGAGATTTTTGATTGGAGGACCCCTCGAATGGTTTTGCGCATTTAGATACACATTCAGTAACTTTGACGAGTTTGCAGAGGCATTAATCAAACGATTTTGGTCCATAGAAGCGCAGAATTCGTTAAGAACGGAGGTGTATTCAAGAAAATACTCAGGTACTCTTCCAACACGGTACGCTGATTTCTTTACGAGTCAATTGTCCCGCTTGAGATTTTTGCAACCCCCATTGTCAACGGAGCAATTAATTGATGCGATTTCTCGTATGCTGCCTGTGGAGGTGAGGAGACTAATCATTTCGTCAAACATCAGGGATTTGACCAGCATGGATGAATTACTGAGGAGGTTAGACTACACAAGTCCAATGCCTAACGTGGTACAGAAAGGTCAAAGGCATGACTTCAAAGAAATAAATACTGTATATATGGACCAAGTCCAACAAACTGACAAGCCAGATGAAGAGAAAACTGACAATGTAGGTCCTCACAGGAATAATCAGTTTCGAAATAACAGATCGCAAGGTTACCGTCCGTATCAACAGAGAAGAGGCTGGAACTATAATCGAGGAAATTACAACAATGGAAGAGGCAGATACTACAACAATAATGGTTATAACAGAAATTATAATAGAAATAACCAGAACCAAAACAGAAATCAGAATCCTCAAGGTCAGGTTATGACCCCCGATCAGTATCAGGAAAGAGAGAGGGAAAGCCAGCAATACCTGAAAGAATTACGGGAAAAAGAAGCCGAAAACCAAAAGAAAAGGCAGGATGTTGTAATCGATCCTGGGCCTTCTACGAGCCAGCAGAATTTTGAGGTCGGTAACACAAAAACAAAAACGCCGATTTCTCAACGACAGTGAGAACTTGTAAATACATTGCCACACCACACCTGATTACGAATGCCTATGGAAACAACTGCTATGAACTCTACAATTAATGAGAATAATGTCATTTAAGGCAAGTTCAATGCTGGAAACTTGAAAAGATACTATCCTAGAGTAAGCCAGTAATAATTCAATTTCGTGTTCAAGAGAGTTGAGGTACTTGTAACACTGAGTTTAAAAACAATTTGCAACTGTTTTTAAAACGTGGTGAGGGGAGAATGCCCCCCGTAAATTGAATTATATAGAGACCACGGTGGCTATATTGGAAATTATAAAGAAAGTTATGGCTGTCATAGTTATGACGTGGGTAGTCATGACGTAAGCATTAAAATCTGCATTAGAGGAACAGATTCATAAAGTTGTCTCTGATGTGAATGAAACGACGAGCAAACTGCAGAATTTGAAGCTAGGAGAGGCTAGTTTGATGGAGACCTACAAAGAAGAGTTAATCAAGAAAGTCTTAACGGAAATCACTGACAAGGATACAGAAGGCTTGACTTGCGAAACCAATAGGAATTATGCCAGAAGATATAACCTAGATCCAGAAGAGAGAGACGTGACTCCTGAAGAACGTATATCCAGATTCAGGGAGGAAGATGACGAGAGGAATATGGAACCTGAGTGGAACTATCGAGATAGTGGGAAAAACTACCCGGATGCATATCCGAGGAACGTGACGGTCATCAGGAATTTTGAAGACAAACCGCAAAAATTCAGCAACACTGATAGTTTGACGCCTATAGAATATGTAAGGAACCTCAAAGATTATTTCATCGAAGCTCATATTCCCAGAGAGAGAGAGATGAAGATAGTGGAGAGATTTTTGATTGGAGGACCCCTCGAATGGTTTTGCGCATTTAGATACACATTCAGTAACTTTGACGAGTTTGCAGAGGCATTAATCAAACGATTTTGGTCCATAGAAGCGCAGAATTCGTTAAGAACGGAGGTGTATTCAAGAAAATACTCAGGTTCTCTTCCAACACGATACGCTGATTTCTTTACGAGTCAATTGTCCCGCTTGAGATTTTTGCAACCCCCATTGTCAACGGAGCAATTAATTGATGCGATTTCTCGTATGCTGCCTGTGGAGGTGAGGAGACTAATCATTTCGTCAAACATCAGGGATTTGACCAGCATGGATGAATTACTGAGGAGGTTAGACTACACAAGTCCAATGCCTAACGTGGTACAGAAAGGTCAAAGGCATGACTTCAAAGAAATAAATACTGTATATATGGACCAAGTCCAACAAACTGACAAGCCAGATGAAGAGAAAACTGACAATGTAGGTCCTCACAGGAATAATCAGTTTCGAAATAACAGATCGCAAGGTTACCGTCCGTATCAACAGAAAAGAGGCTGGAACTATAATCGAGGAAATTACAACAATGGAAGAGGCAGATACTACAACAATAATGGTTATAACAGAAATTATAATAGAAATAACCAGAACCAAAACAGAAATCAGAATCCTCAAGGTCAGGTTATGACCCCCGATCAGTATCAGGAAAGAGAGAGGGAAAGCCAGCAATACCTGAAAGAATTACGGGAAAAAGAAGCCGAAAACCAAAAGAAAAGGCAGGATGTTGTAATCGATCCTGGGCCTTCTACGAGCCAGCAGAATTTTGAGGTCGGTAACACAAAAACAAAAACGCCGATTTCTCAACGACAGTGAGAACTTGTAAATACATTGCCACACCACACCTGATTACGAATGCCTATGGAAACAACTGCTATGAACTCTACAATTAATGAGAATAATGTCATTTAAGGCAAGTTCAATGCTGGAAACTTGAAAAGATACTATCCTAGAGTAAGCCAGTAATAATTCAATTTCGTGTTCAAGAGAGTTGAGGTACTTGTAACACTGAGTTTAAAAACAATTTGCAACTGTTTTTAAAACGTGGTGAGGGGAGAATGCCCCCGTAAATTGAATTATATAGAGACCACGGTGGCTATATTGGAAATTATAAAGAAAGTTATGGCTGTCATAGTTATGACGTGGGTAGTCATGACGTAAGCACGGATGACGCAGACGTTATGCCAGCAGGCTACTTGAGCTGAGATTCTCAGTGACGTCAGCATTTATTCGAGAAAGATCCGAGATTTACGACGCAGTCGCAGGAAACGTGGAATTCTGCTGAGGAAGAAATTATGCTATTGGAGGGGAGGCTCGAACCAATGAACGATAGTCTGAAGGAAGACGGAGATTGCTGAAACTATGATATTTTTATTATTTTTGGAATGCAGAATTGTGGAAATCCATTTGCAGTAGAGGCATTGAACTGGAATTTTGGTGAAATTTATTTTCAGTTTTCGAATTTTGAAAATCCGTCATGTATTGACGAAGTTGGAACTTCTAGCGATGACGCAGTAACACGCTATGGAAGGGATGGATACGCCCCTCATGAAGTTTATAAAAGGCCTTGCGCAGAAGAGAGGATTCTCATTCTCAGGTCATCGAAGCTCTAATCATCAAAGCTCAAATCGTCAGATCTTCAGTCTCAGTTCTTATATAGTCATTTCGGTGAGACGTCGAGTGAGATTAGTAGAAAGAGTCGTCTTTATAACGCGTGGTGAAGTCACCGCAGTGAACGAGATTCGAGCAGACAAGCAGTGCAAGTTTACTGTTAGTAAAACTAGGTGAAGTTAAAACGCACATTATAACGCATCTCCAAGATTAGCTATGAACAGTTAGCGGTCGCCTATAAGCTAATTCTATTGTGCAGTGCTACATTAAGGAGTGTAGAAAAGTTGAACAATTTCGAGGAATTATTTTGGAAGATATTGGCAATTTTAGACGACTGACAAAAGTGATTTTCTCGCCATCTGAGAAGCACTTTGTATCGTCAGATTCTACGCCACGGCTGACACTGCTAGTGAAATAGGGAGACTTCAGATTGCTTTTGTGACACAACGCTACAGTATTATGGAGCAGTTTAATATGGCAGTTTGTTCTTCTATTACCATAACCGAAGAGAAGATGGAAGGCTAAAGGACTTTAATGCAATTGGGACATATATTAACGGAGTAAGATAGCAGCATGGAACCTCGCTAATTGCCATTCCACACAAGCGAACATGTGGTGAACAACCATCTACACCCATGTTTCGTGGTTCAACGCTGATTACTATCAAACAGCAATGGAAACGATTTCATACTCACTGAATATGAATATTTCTTCGGAAGTTACTACAAAAACTTCATGGCGATTTTCTACTAGAACTTCAGGGATTTTTCAAGAGAGGTCAGGGTTGTCCCGACTCACAAAGAAGAATTTTGCCGGAAGGATGTCTTTTGTCTTCACGGAGCAGTGCAATTTCCGGAGGAGGAAGCAGTTCGATTCTCCGAGGGTGCTGTTTCCTGTTTCGAGGATGGAGCTCATCTTCAAGTTGGTAAAATGGATCCATCAGCAGTCTTCTTTGGGGAATTTTCCTCTGGAACTTCAACCAGCAGATAAGGTAGTCGTGAACGTTTATTGTATTTGAGTTTCTTAGCGATATCTGAGCAACCATTTTCCCATATTTTCTGTCCTCATGTATTTTGCCCTATATTCTTGTTTGAGATTCCTATTCTCAGTACACCTTGATGAGTTATGCCTTTTTCGACGATTTATTAAGACATTGTTATGTCATGGGCATAGTTAAATGATTTTGGATCAGTTGAGACTGATATTTAGATTTTTCAGTAATTTGCTTATTTTTTTTGTAGTCTCGATTTGACTGTAAGTTAATGATCTTTATGGCAGATTTAAATTCAGACAGCGTGTCACTTTATTAAAGTAATTCTACCCCAGTTTAATTACTTTGACCAATTTTCTGTCATCATCAAGAAGGAAGAACATTTAAATGATTTTAGAGCGTTAAAATCTCTTACGTTGTCGACGATCTTGGAAATACTAGTCGTTATTTGAATTGATTGCAACACAGACATTTATCGTCAGTTATGAACGACCATTGCATCATAGACCATTTTGTGAAAGATGAACTTTAATTATGAATTATTGAATGCATTAAAGTCGTGAACTTTTGTTAGGAGTTTTTTTTTCTCAATTAGAGATTTATATAATGATGTTTGCATTCCCCAGTCTAATTGGATTCTATTCGACTATTTTGCAGTTTAGTCGCACTTTGTTTGATGATAGTATTTTTATACTACAATTCTTTGAAGATGTTAATCTTAAATTTTGATAGACCAGACAGGCGTATATAAGCGTATTCACTATTAAATTTGTTTGTGATTGGCAAATTTTTACTTCATTTCGATTCATGAATGAAATCCACGAAGGTTTAAGATAACAGTTTTGAAACAATTAATGATTATAAGAATTTTTGAAGTGGAACTATGAATGTATAATCGCTAGTGCAGCGGACGTGTTGAAAGTCGCTGATGTATAATGCCCTTGAATAAATGAAGGAGGTTCCCACAGTAATTAATGATGTTAAAGAATTTGTTAGTGGAGGTTTTTGTAAGTTCTGTGGAAGATTTTGATGCCATATATATTAATATATGATCAATTTTGGGCCTATTTTAATGCAGTTTGTGCATTATTTTGTAAGCGAAGTATTTTCCGCTGGAGTGTATTGTCCTAATCCTTTGAAAATTAATCAAGTGAATTTACTGTTATAATTAACAAGAGTATTGAAAGAATTTGAGATAAGATTTTGAATGAAGATTACCGTCACAAATAATTATAATAATTATTACAACCTTTATTAAACCAGATTGTGACATTAAATGTATAACTAACCTTCATTGGTCGATTATATTGACACGATTATGAAATTACCAACCGGATGAACATGTGGTTAAATGTATTTCTTAAATTAATAATTTGAATAATTTAAATGTTAATATTGTAAATAATGATGTAAATATCTTTGACAATAATGTGGAACGAAAGTAATGTTAGAGGCGTGTTTAAAATTTTTTTTATTGTCTTTGACAAATATTATAAACAATTTCTAATTGTTATAAATTATTTATGAGTTTTTGTTATAAACATTTAAGAGTTGTTTTATACTCTAAACTATGCTTATTAAACCTTTGGTTGATAACTTAACAAGTTTAGGGATTGTCAGAATAATCCAGTGGTATGTGAGTAAAGCATTTGAAAGATTTGCGTCTATATATATGAGTTGTCTTGCGGACATTTAAAGCTTTTGAGAGGGAGCTGGATTCTTACGCAGTGTGGCATGACAAGTGAGCCCCATTTGACAGGTGTGCGTCAGGTTGAAGGGTAGACCGCAGCCGGCCAGACAACTGGTTATCAGCGGGCTAGGTCGTCTACATTCTGTCCTTGTGCCTATAAATACAAGTGTCATGTTTATTAAAAGAAACCAAATGCTCTGTATATGTGTCTCGTCCTGACTTCCTTTTCCAGTCCAATTGTGCTATGAATGTTACGTTATTTTGAGCTCGTGGGAGCTATCATATTGTTTGATAACTTTGCAAGTCCTTCATGTGGACATAGTCAGATTGACATGGGCTACTGATAGCCACATTTATTTTGTTGAGTTGTTAAAATCATACCCTTTATTTGAAATAAAAGCTTTTGTACAGTTCAAAGTTCTTCTCTCCGTTCTGGTTCATTTTTAAATGTCATGGTGGAGGTTATTGTGGGAGCATACTTTAGAGATCCTGTTGTCAACCCAATCCCCGAGATAATTTTTAAGAGGTAAGTAGAGGTAAGTATGAACCCCCGTCTATTTTGGTGTGTTCCACAATAATTTCTTGGTAACTTCTGTGCTCAAACCTCGGTAGTATCTGTCAGTGCCATTTTCATTGGTGTAGCTGAGCCGGTGCGGTTGATTATTGGCAATCCGATTGAGGGGGCGGATATCTGACAGCCTACTATCCGGGTAAACGGGGACAGTACCTTCTTCAAGGCCACGACCGCCTCCTTCCCTCTTCCTTGCCTATCCATCCTGACCTTCCATTACCTTCCCTCATGAGGCCCCTGTTCGCTTTGCAGGTGAGGCCGCCTGGGCGAGGTGCCAATCACACATCACCAGTTGTATCCACTACGATTAGATGTTCCCAGCTCTAGGACACTGCCCGTAGAGGCGGTAGTGGTGAGTTCCCTCGCTGAGTCCGTGGGTTCCACCAACCTGGAGGGTAAACGACTAAGAAAAGAAAAAAGAAGAAAAAAGAGATTGATTATCTTATAAATGCATCACGTTCTTGGTAAAGATAAATAGTTCTTCATACTGTTATTCACTACCGGTACTCTGATTTCACGAAATAAAATCCTCATGTAGCCTACATTTATCTTTTCACGGCTAATTTAAATGTGGTTGCGGCGCCGATGAGCGTCACTGAATCTTATGCTCGCATAATGCTCCATAAATCTATGAGATGGGACCGCCGAACAGAGGGTCAAAATCGAAATCCAGGAGGACAAAATTATTTATTTTCATAGTTAAAAAATCAAAATGTATTACTTCTACAGCATTCTCATATAATTGCCGCTCACTATTCTGGGATATAAACGCATCTTAGTGTGAATCTGTCACCATTGTTCGAGCAGTCTGAATTGGAGGGTGAATGTAAGTGGCTGTGGTTAGGTTCTCTTTGTGGTTAGTGGGATGCTTTAAGATGGAACATGCAGCTGAAGGTGTGATCTTTGTAACGTGTTTCAGTTATTAATGGGCGTAATTGTTACGTAACTTTAGATATATTTGAATTATATAATATTTAACTATTATTTTTAAAATTATTATTTCAGTTGAATTTTTAGTATGTCGCGTCACTCTGGTCACTTTCTACTTAATGTTAAAATGTAGATAAAGTCTTGTAGTTTAGGCCTGTTATAAGATTTTTTTGCATCTTTTTGCAACTTACTTAGTTATTTTACGTTTTAGAAGATGCCGCGCAACCAGTTCTCACATGTTTACAACCGTTTGAAGCACTGGGTTCGACGATTATGTCAAAAGTGGAACTTTTTGACTTTGTTATTGTTCTGAAGAGATAACTGAGTGCTCTATCCAACTCCTAGTCATAGACAATTTCTTGCGTGTGTAGACGTAGCTTAAAAAGGTCTACTGATGTTTATTATGAAGTAAACAAATTATATACGTTGCTTTCACTCTAAATTCATGATTAAAACGTAAAAATAATTTTGTCCCCCTAGATTTCGATTTCGACCCACTGTGCGCCGGCTTTACTTCCCCTCCGAAGGAAGGCATACTGAGGGATATATTACGCTCTTAAAAAATCCGACGACTTCGGCCGGGTTTGAACTCGCGATCTTGGGCATAGAAACTCAGTATGCTATCAACTACGCCACCGAAGCCGCTAAGAAATGTAGATGGAATGAATGAACATGAATGAAACTAAGCAAGGATATGGGAGGAAGTGGCCGTGGCATATTAGAATGTCACGTTCTGGCATTTTCCTTGATTTGAAAATGAAAACCCACGGAAAACCATATCAAGGATGGCCAATAGTGAGATAGTGAGAGTCCTATGATAACTTGGGCCTATAGCCTTGTTGAGTGCCTTAAGTAGTCGCTCCCAGGAATCTCAGATAATATTTCAGCGGCTTCGGTGGCGTAGTTGGTAGCATGCTGAGCTTCTATGCCCAAGGTCGCGGGTTCAAACCCGTCCGAAGTCGTCAGATTTTTTAAGAGCGTTCAAATCCCTCAGTATAGCCTTCCTTCGGAGGGGAAGTAAAGCCGGCAGTCCCATGTCATAGATTTATAGCATGATAAATAACCTTCCACTAATTACACTTGCGTGAAGCTAAATTATAGGTTATATTTGACTAACGCTCTTAGGTTCCAACATTCGTCGCAAGTAGCCGACTACGGTGGCATCTAGTAACCAAGTACAGAACTAGTTGGTCGTTGGCGGTGGTGTTTGGTAGTAAAAGTTGGAACTACTTGAAAACCGAATGTCTGCACTAAAACAGCCATCACAATTAACATCGGTTATCAGGCAGATTCTACACATACCCAAAGTACACGGGGCTACATGGGGCTACATGACCGCGTTGTCGCAGCCCCTAAACTTAGGGACCAACGAACCAGGTAATATTTCAAAATGACATGATATTCATTTTTCTAAAAAGAAAATCTCTACAAAGTATAAAACGAAGTCCCCGATTCTCGAATGTAATGGGTAATCTCGAGAACCACTGGATGAATTTTGATGCAGTTTTCACCACTCTTTAAAGGATTTCTCGAGAAATGTTTCTGTAGAAAAACTTTCATTTGTGACCAAAGGAAGCCGAGCAGTAACGATTTCAGTGAATCCAGTCGAAGAAAAATCTGCCGTCCGTGCGCCTTTTAAGCTTACGCTGGATAAACCGTTAAAGATACCGGGCGAAGCCGGTGCGGGTTGCTGGTAATAAATAAATAAATAAATAAAATGAACACGTGTACGAAGAGACCGAAACGCGCGCATAAAAGATTGAGGGCAGGTTAATGACTTGCCCGATGAAGTAATGTTCTGCTCAAATTATATTGAAGACCGGTCAGCAGGGGCGGACAATAAAGCAAACTTAATGTCAATCAAACGCAGATCGATCGGCGTTGCCACTAAACCTGACTAGTCCTAACGTCACAGCTCCGTGAAACATGGCAATTCTCAACATTGCTTTTACATAAGTACACAATGTAAATATGTAATAGTGTAGTCCTCCTTGTCAATACTAGGAAATGATGTTTAATAATAGTACATTATGCAACGAGCCTATAATGGCAATAATTAAGACACGAGTATGTTTATAAAACGAGCGTAGCGAGTTTGATAACTTCCATACGAGTGTCTTAATTACCATTATAGGCTAGTTGCATACAACTGTTTATGTTCGACGATAATTATAACTATTTTATGTTCGAACATAAATATTCATAAATATCTGTCGAGATTTCACCAGCTTTATGTACTGAACAGAGCGCATGGGACGCAGAGAATACCTTGTATTTGACCATGGCCTCCTGGAATACCTCACTATGACACTCGCCACGCAGTGAAATTTAAAATAGGGGGCCATGGAAGTGAGCGCAGGTGCGATGCTCTCCTCACTTAATTGGTCACACAACTGTTTCTTGAGAAACTGTATCATAATGAAAACTCATACTATAATGAGCCTCATTATAGTTGAGTTTCCTGACATATAATATTTACATTACGCCAGGTTCGAACATTAAAAAAATTAAACGTACATGTTTCTATGCCGCCTACGTAGCGTAGCGGTTAGCATGGTTAGCTGCCACCCCGGAGGTCTTGGGTTCGATTCCCGGCTCTGCCACGATTTTTGAAAAGTGGTACGAGGACTGGAACGGGGTCTACTCAGCCTCGGGTGGCCCAAATGAGTAGAGGGGGTTCGATTCCCCCTCAGCCATCCTCGAAGTGGTTTTCCGTGGTTTCCCACTTCGTCTTCGGGCAAATGCCGTGATGGTACCATCTTCAAGGCCACGGCCACCTCCTTCCCTCTTCCTTGCCTATCCGTCCTACTCATCCCTTACCTTCCCTCATGAGGCGCCTGTTCGCTTTGTAGATGAGGCCGCCTGGGCGAGGTGCCAATCCCACCTCACCAGTTGTATCCCTTCCGATTCGATGTTCCCAGCTCTAGGACACTGCCCGTAGAGGCGGTAGTGGTGAGTTCCCTCGCTGAGTCCGTGGGTTCCACCAACCTGGAGGGTAAACGACTAAAAAAAAAACATGTTTCGATATGACAATGATACCTCCAACAGCGTTGATATTTTAATAGTTTAACATTATAGAGTAGCTGCTTCGGTGGCGTAGCTTCCATACCCAAGGTCGCCGGTTCAAATCCGGCCAAAGTCGTCGATTTTTACGAGCGTTAAAAATCCCTCAGTATGCCTTCCTTCGGAGGGGAAATAAAGCCGGCGGTCCCATGTCATAGATTTATGGTATTTTAAAGAACCTTCCACTAATTACACATGTGTGAAGCTAAGTTATCTTTGAGCAACTCTCTTGGGTTCCAAAGTTCGTCGCCAGGAGCCGACTGTGGTGACATCTAGTAACAAAGTTCAGAACTAGTTGGTCGTTGACGGTAACATTTGGTAGCAAAAGTAGGAACTACTTGAAAATTCAATGTCTGCAGTCCTTACTTGAATTAAAAACAGATAATACACATTAATACAGTCATCACAATTAACACCGGTTATCAGACAGATTCTACACACACCCAAAGTACACAGGGCCTGATGACCGCGTTGTCGCAGCCCCTAAACTTAGGAACCAGCCAACATTATAAAGTGAAATGAATACCCTTACACACTTCTGATTTAAAAGAAAAGAAAATGTTCACATATAAATTAAATTCTACACACTAGAAAAGAGTTGTTAATCAAAATGAAGTTACGAAATAATACTGGTAAAATGTATAAATGAAAAATTTAGAAATCTACCTCACGAAACTGCCCAAGTCACATTATTTTAATTTGGTTTATTAACGTAGTACTAGAAGACGCCGCTTCCAGATCAATAATGAGGTTAAAAACGTAGTTACGTGTTAAATTTTATTTATATGTGAACCTTCATTTTATTTTATTTTTTCCAATTTTGTGCCTTCATTGGAGCACTTTAATCAATACAAATACGGTACAATTAAGTCTAACAACGGTATTTGGAGATTAGCGATTCAGCTTCAGTTTCTTCTGAACCCAAAATTTCTTCATTCTATCTGACCTGGCTGCCCTTTGTTCATCTGTGATGGTGTGTTTTTCCGTTCAAATGTTGTTAATGTGAATCGTAAGTATTTATTGCTTGAAGTATTCTTCTCTTCTCTATTTTTAATTTGGGGCATCGTTAAATTTAATTAATCTAAATCATGCTGGATATCTTTGAACCAGTTGTTCTTTGTTTTACTCTTCCAGAAGTAACTAATGAGCTGTTTTATTTAAATCAAATTTTAGTCAGGAAATCCACATCACTTTATAATGTTACACTATTAAAATATCAACGCTGTTGAAAATATCATTGTCATATCGGAGCATGTACGCTTAAAATATTTTATTAAAATCATTTCATAAGGTTGACGCTTGCCACGGTGGGTGAGTGGTTATAGTGTCGGACTACCAACCCAAGATTGCAGGTTCGCCCCTGGCCATGGTAAGTGATTTTTGAAGGCGACAAAAATCACGATACTCGTGTCATACGTTGTTGGCATGTTTAAAGAACCCATTTGAATTCAGTAGGCCGTGTTCAATGGCAAAATTAATCTCGGGATTTTCCGCCAACACAAAGTTCCTCCATTCTCTACTTGAAAGCGTTGTAGTGTCAATGAGTTTAGATATCTAACCTCCTTGACTTTCATAGCGTTCAAAGGAACGACGAAATTCGACATGCAAGCTACCCTCTGGGTGTCAATTAACAAAGCTTGCACCAGGCACTCGAGGCCATACGATATTATTATTATTATTATTATAAGGTTGACAATGTGGATTACACAATTACATATTCCCATTAGTCAATACGGATCAAACTGTTGCCAATTAAAAATGGTTAACGTATAGCTACGCATTTTACACAATGTAACACAATTTTTATTCCGTGGTAAAAGGAAAGTGTAATTTACTAGCTTTTAACAGTAATGGGAAATAAAGTATGCTAGAAAACTGGCGTTTAAAATGCAACTGGAATCAATTACTACAAGGAAACATGACATTTCTAAAGAAAAGGAGGAAAAAAACTATTAATGGGTGTTATTGACCGTTTATTTTGAAAAGCTGTTATGTTTCGGAAAAGGGGAAAATTGAGTTTTATAGCTTCCCCTGGATGTGGATCATTGTATAGGCTATAAATAATAACCCCTGGCACTACAGCCCATGATGGGCCTAGGCCTACCAAGTGACCGCTGCTCAGCCATATGGCCTGCAGTTATTGGGGTGACGCGTGGTCAGCGCGTCGTGTCCCCTCAGCCGTTAATCTTGGTTTTCGTGACCGGGGTGCTGCATCACTGTCAGACAGCTACTCAATTGTCCTCACGAGGATGAGTGCATCCCGTTTCAGCCCTTACGTCAGTTTCTAAAATCCCTGACGGAGCCGGGAATCGAACCCGGGGCCTCCGGATGAGAGGCAGGTGCGCTACCCCAACACCACGGAGCACAGTGGGGATGAAAGTTAGGACGGGCTTATTTATTAAGCAGTGTCTCTACACAATTGAGATCGGGAGCATAGGCAGGCCATTTCCTTTCTGTGAATACCATTCTCCTGAAGAAAGATATCTGTGCGCGCGAGAGTTACCGTCCACGAAAGTGAAATTTGGACCGAAATTGTCAGCTTAGCCTTTCACTACAGGTGCCAGGTTGGTATCCCTGTCATACGCCATGGGATGCAGACAAGAGGGGTTCGGTGACCATACATGTTGCCAACCCAAAACATTGCATCATCTGTTGGTATCGTTCTCGGATGTATTGGTCGTGCATACGTTCACCGGGTCGTCTCCACAGTCGCACAGATCCATCCTCATTGACACAGGCGAGTGTACACAGCCGATATATACACACACACGCAAGAACGACTGATGGGTTTGAGACCAATACGACTCTTGTAAAATATAAAGTGTGCCTCTGACTAGACTTACAATCCATAGAGATTGAATTTTTCAATAGACATGGCTGCATTTTTACACATTCATGCTCGGAGTATTAACGAAGTTGTCTGACTACCTGCGTGGATGACTATCACAGGTCATTAAGGTTAAGTGAAGAAAATGAATAGCTTGCAGAACATTTTTTGGGGTGAAAATCATGAAAGACGTGTTGATGCTCCGACTCCTAAGCAAAGAATGGATATTTACCTTATATTTAGGCTGTTGGTGAACATTGGATTTCCAAATGGGGTTGCAAGGGACATAAGTTATCATTGTTCAACCGTCAGCAAAACGATAAAAGTAGTTCCAGAAAGAGAGAGAGAGAAAAAAAAGGAACAATGTTCAAGGAGACACACACGCGTTTGAATTGTCTGAGTCTAACTCAATTGTATTCTAATCTCAGAAATATTAATGATTAGGCCTAAACGATAATCAAATTAACAACAACAATCATATGAACATGTCAATTTTTTTTCGTGTGGTCTCCTCAGAGACCTAGTGCAGGTCTTTCTATTCGACGCCCGTGGGCGACCTGCGCGTCGGGATGAGAGATGGAATTGATGAAGGTGAATGAAATTGGAGAAGGATGTGGAAGGAAGCGGCCGTGGCCTGTCAGAAGGTACCGTCCCAGCATTTGCCTGGTGTTGAAAATGGGAAACCACGGAAAACCATGTCAAGGACGGCCGACGGTGGGGCTCGAACCCACGCGTCTACCGAGTCAGCAGAGAGCTTGGCCCCATGACCTAACACTGCACTTTAGCCAGCGTAGCCACTACTGTCGGTAACATGTCAATGAACGCATCCAATAACCCCTCCCCGTGTCACTACATCCAATGAAGGGCCTAGACCTATCAAGCGTCCGCTGCCGAGCCATTCGGCCTGCTGATTATTGAGTGACGCCTGGTCAGCACGTCCGTTCCCCTCGGCCGCTATTCTTGGTCTACGTAGCCGGGGCGCTGCCTCGGACAGCTGCTCAATTGCCATCACGAGGCTGAGTGCCCCCCACTCCAGCTTGCCACGGTGGGTGAGTGGTTATCGCATCGGACTACCAACCCCAAGCTTGCAGGTTCGTTCCTGGCCATGGTGATTTTTGAAACGCGACAAAAATCACGGAACGTAGGCCTATGTCATACCTTGTTGGCATGTTAAAGAACCCATTTGATTTCAGTAGGCCGTGTTCATTATTGAAAAATTAATTTCGGGATTTTCCGCCAGCACAAAAGATCCTCCTAACTCTACTAGAAAGTGACAAGGAGCTTACATATCTAACCTTCTTGACTTTCATAGCTCTCCAAGGAACAAGAAAATTCGACATCCAAACTGCCCTCTGGGCGTCAAATAACAAAGCTTGCACCCAGCATCCGAGGCCATACGATATTATTATTATTACCCCACTCCAGCAGTCGGGGAGCGAGGCAGGCGCGGTACCACAACACCACGGGGCCAGCGAACGCATCCAATACCGTTTACTGCACCTAATTGAACGTAGGTAGGCGTCATTAGTTTTGTCAAACTAGTTTGTGTAGCCATCTTCCCCTGGATATCACCTTGCCTCCTTTGGTTGATAGACTCCTTGCTGCGGACTTTATAAAAGTGGTAATAAGTAAATGATAATGTTATTGGTTTTACACCCCTTTTAACTACTGCGGCTTTTAGAGACGCCGGGATGCCGGAATTTGGCCCCGAAGGGGATCTTTAACATGCCAGTAAATTGCGCACCCTCAAATACCAACAGACTGCGCCAAAATTCGATCCTGCAACCTTTGGAACAGCAGGCGAGAACGTTACCACTGATTAGCTACACAGCCAAGACTGTACGTAATAAAAGAAGAGAATGTGGATATCGCCACTAAACAAGTAGACCATCTCTGACCTATATGTCTAAAAGTTTCTTGTGGGTTCAAAGATGATCATTTATTTAATCCAGAAGTTAGACAAGTAGCGGGAGAAGTTGAGAAGAAAACGTAAGAAACAGGTCCAAGACACCCAATGTATGGACTTGATGTCCATCCACCTAGGCTAAAGTCAAGAAAGTGCTTCCTCCAAACCACGATATCCATTCCTTCCTCAGCTGGAGCTCGCCGAATTGAACTTTGGAAAACAAAATCACCGGGAGGATAGTGGGAAATGAAGGAGAATCTGGCAGCAGGCTACCATTTACAATACGGAGTGGTGTGAGTCGGTGCAAAAGCAATTTGAAGAAGTGGGGATACAGTACTGAAGAACTTTGTAAATGTGGTGAAAAACAAGACCCTGAGCACTTTCTGAATTGCAGCATGTTATCAAGACCATGTGATATGCAGGACTTGATAGAAGCTAATGACTGTGCCATTCTAACAGTTGAACACTGGACAAATGAAATTTAGTGCAATTTATATGTACTCCGCAGTGTTTTCCAAACTTTTTTGTGTGTGTACCACTTTAAGAGATGGGAATCTCTCGCGTATCACCTAATGGTTGGGAGATATAGTAAATATAACCCCCAATACACCCTGAATGAGGGTACTACTACTACACAAAAGGATTGTAAATTGTGTTTGTTAGAGGTTGAATGTTGGAGTTAAAGTTCTAATAATAAAAACTGTGTCCAGTTGTTTTATTATTTATTACAATAAGTATCCAATTCAAACATTCAGAAATGACACTGTACACATAATATTAATAAAAGAACTCGTAATAATTAAACATAAAATCCAAAGTTCAACTAACAACTTCAATGTGAAGGGTGAGCTTGAAGATTAGAAGCCAACTTACGAATGCTTGGTTTAAGATTGCTGAGTCTCAAACGAAGATCGTTTTCCACTGCAAGGAGCCTATTCCGATACTTATTCTTGAGATAAACAAGTGAAGAAAATGTAGTCTCGCACAAGTATGAAGTAGTGAAAGGCAGTAAAAATCTAACTGCTCTGTCAGCTATGTCTGCATAGTCTGCACGCCTCTCAACCCAAAAGTTCACAAGCCATTTTTGGAAAAGTTTGCCTTAGGTCTGAATCACAATTCAATTCATAAAACTGCTCCTTATCTTTGGCCTTAAAGTCCTCCGGCAATATATCAATGTTTTTATATTTCTATATTTTTCGGAACATCACCGCGTACCACTGCAGCAGGACGAGCGTACCACAGTTTGGGAAACGCTAACTAGCGGATCCGTGCGAGAAATCTCGCATGCTCATAAACCACACTTTCCCCAATAGGCTTATAATGAGAGACTTAGGGAGAAATCAGTAGCCTATTTGCAAATTGCACACTTCTTACAAAAATCGATATTTATGAAATTAGAATGCAATTCGTCACTGATAATGCCATTTGTGTGCTGAGTCCATTGATTGACAGCTTAGCTGTAACACTCACCGGTTATTCGATATTTATGAAATTATACGATTTGAGTACTCATTCCACTGTTTCTTATATCCATGCAAAATGATAAAGGAAAGACCGCAGAATGTTAAAATGACATGAAACAGGCGTCACAGCGGCCAAAATGTGAAGTGGACAGCAATTATGGAGCGTATTTTCCTACAGAAACAGTATCTGCAAATCGCATACTTCGTACAATTTTTAAAGCCATTTTTAAAGAAATTATAGATATTTATAAAATTAGAGTGCAATTCGTCACTGCTAAAGTCTATTCTCTTTAATTTGAATGCTCATTTGTCACGATCGGTCCCTTGTGAGCGCCTCAGGAGGGATCTATATAACTGAAATAATGTAGGCTATATGATATTTGTATGTGTTTTGGACTCTTGACAAATAAATAAATTTCATCCATGAAGTCAGTAGTCTACCAGAATAATTCTACCGTACATTAATTGTAAGGCACCTTCAAAAAGAGTATCGCCTGCTCCGATTGTAATCGTACTATCTGATGGCGCTGTAACGTAATCCACCAACACGCAGGCGCGGATTCAAGGGGGGGGGGGGGTTACGGGAGTCATGACCCCCCCCCCCCCAAACGGAGACCAACTTTTTTTGCAAACTCAAAAAACGAAAACACAATTACCAGACAAATAAAACTTAACGAATTTTAACTGAAAAAAAGTTTTTTTTTCATTTTATTCAATACTGAATTATCTTTATTGGAATTATTATGTTCTGTTACAACTGTACATATTTACAACTTCTAACCTCTTGTATAAAAACTATTAGTTATACAACAAAATCAACTCGTCTATTTTGTTTAGCAAACCTTGTGATTACCTAATCGATGTTTATAGTGATGTCACGATGAATGTGCAGTAATGCACGGATAGGAAACTGGGGCTTTTTTCGCACCAAACATTTTTGCCGACGTCCAAACTGCAAGCTTGGTTGGCAATTTAAGCTGTGACTTTCTCCCTTTGTCGGTACCAACTCGACTTGCCGAAACTGTTACGTACCTTGATCCTTTTCTCGAAGCTCGATGTAAAAGTCGCAAAACACGCCGTTGCAATTTGTACGAATATTTTTGGTGCGCTAAACGCATCAAATTTCTATCCATGAAGCTTGCAAAAAATTTGGTCTGGTTTTGTACGTTTGGTTATTTTGTGATTGCGTTTTTAGTGATACCATTTTTCTTAACAATTTCGATTCTCTGACCTCCACCGCCCCCCCCCCCCCCCCCCCAAGCCAAACTCTAGATCGATTCTCTGACCCCCCAAAACCAAACTCTAGATCCGCGCCTGCCAACACGAGGCGAGTTCCTAGAATCACTCACTCCAGTATTGACTCGACGTGTCAAACAATTCGATGAGTAATCTGATACTGTTGGCAGTCGCGGAATTTCGTTGAAGTGCTTTTCATTTTGTTACATACAGTTAGGGTTGCTACTCGTGGATAAATCAAATAGGGAGCTTTATGACTACTCGCTGCTCATTAAGATGGACCGGGTTCGATTTACGAACTGCCAGCGTGGCACATCAGTAAGGTTCTCGCCCACTGTGCCCAAGTTGCAGGATCGCATCCCTGCACAGGATACTATGCTATTTGAGGTACCGTATTATACATTCTTGCATCCTGGCGTCTGAAAAAAAACTCAGTAATTGGTTGGTTAGTTCCTTAGTTTAAGGGCTGCGATAACGCGGTCATGTAGCCCCGTGTACATTGGGTGTGTGTAGAATCTGTCTGATAACCGGTGTTAATATTGTGATGGCTGTATTAGTGTGAGTTATAGGTTTTTAATTCAAGTAAGGACTGCAGACGATAATTTCAAGTAGTTCCTACTTTCGCTACCAAATGCTACCGTCCACGACACCTAGTTGTGAACTTCCCTAGTACTAGATGCCATCGCAACCAGTGCCTGGTGACGAACGTTGAAACTTAGTGTTAATCAATCCTAACCTACAAAGTTTGCTTCATACAAGTTTAGTTAGTGGAAGGTTCTGTTACATGCCATAAATCTATGACATGGGCCCACCAGCTTTACTTCCCCTCCGAAGGAAAGCATACTGAGGGATTTTTAACGCTCTTAAAAGAATCCGACGACTTCTGCCGGGTTTGAACCCGTGACCTTGAGCATAGTAGCTCAGCATGCTACCAACTACGCCACCGAAGACGCCAAGCTCAGTAATTAAAAGGGGCGTAAAACCCAAAACATAATTGTCGTGTTAGAAGCCATTAGCCTATACAGTGTTGCCTTAAAAATCGAGATTTGATGCTTTTCATTAAAACATTAAAAGCATTCAATCCCCATAACATCATTATTATTATTATTATTATTATTATTATTATTATTACCTCTGCATAGTATAAAACAAAATCCCCGATTCTTGGATGTCACGGGTAATCTCGAGAACCACTGGATGGATGCGGTTTTCACCATTCTGTAAGGGATTTCTTGAGGAAGGTTTCTGTAGAAAAACGTTCATTTATGACCAAAGGAAGCCGAGCAATAACGATTCAGTAAATCGAGTAGATGACAAAAATGCAGTCCGTGCGCCTTTTAAGCTTACGCTGGGTAAACCGTTAAATATATATACCGTACTATGAGTGTAAGGATTGTTCATCGTGAAAAGTTCTACGAATAGTCCGTGACAGCATATCTCTATCTTTAATACATCGCCCACTGTAAGTGTTTTGACGTTTTCATTTCTTCCAGTAATCTCCATTCAGTGAAAATTTAAATTACTAGCTTCAGAGCGAGTTTACGAGCTAGCGAGCGAGCCTATAACCCCAGCTTCGACCAGCAGCAAACTATCGAGACGTATCGAGTTAAGACTTAAGAGAAGAGTTTATGTGTTTGGAGTTTCGCTGTTCACCTCGGTTTTTCTGAATTGCATCTGGGACCTGCCGTCCGTGCGCCTTTTAAGCCTACGCTGGGCAAACCGTTAAAGATACCGGGCGAAGCCGGGGTGGGTTGCTAGTTATTTATCCTATAAGTGAAACTTGAACTGTTGGTGCAGCAGAAAGGAGGAGTTTTGAAATGTAGAGGAGAACGATTAGGCCTATGTTGGTAGACAGAAGATTTAAAAAATTAATAGAATTTCACATTCCGCGTATAAAACAGGTAGACTAATAATAATAATAATAATAATAATAATAATAATAATAAGGCCAGAAAGTAGATCCCATTTAAACACCAAATACGGTAAAATCGCACAAGTCTGCGAAATTATACAGCCTTCAGGGCTTAATCGAATCGCCAATGAAGACAGAATCACTAAGCTCCAGATGGCCTAAAGGCTACCGTGGGCCCATTACAACAAGAAATGCATTTCGACGAACGCCAAATTACGACATTATAAAAAAGATATTCTTCCAGAAGCAAGATTTGCGGCTGAAACAATAGTAATTGATGGTCATTCCAAGATTAGGGAACTGGAAAAGCAGGAACGAAAAATTCTCCGGAAGATCTACGGAGCAATCAACAGAAACGGCATTTGGACGAAGAGACCTAGTACTGAACTCTATCAAAACACCATTACGATAACAGACGAAATTAGGAAACGCAGAGCCAAATTTTACCCTCACATCCACAGGATGGCCACCTCAAGATTGCCCAAGAAACTACTTGGTATCATAACACAGAGCAAATGCGGCACAGAATGGCTTAAAGAGGTACAGAGAGACTCACAAGTAATCAATATACAAAATTTCGAAGACCGAACTGAGTGCCAGACAAAAATCGCGAATGTTAAGTTTGAACCGATCATTACGACAACCTGGGAAAAAGTGGACGGATGAGAGGAAGAGGAGCACTCCGCGCGAATGAAGAGATTTCGAGAGGAGCGGAGGAGACACGCCTCCAAATGACATCATGTTATCAAGTTTAATCGCTCTCCTGTAGGGGAATTTTCGCTTAAATAAATAAATAAATAAATAAGAATAAGAAAAACTTCGGAAACCAAAATCGGTTGGAAACTTCGGAACATCAATGAAGTCTACAAAAATGTGGAGAAAATATCAGAAACCATGAAAAGGAGGAAGTTATCATTTCTCGGACACTTACGGAATGGACAAAGCCAGAATAATCAAAAAGATATTCGACTACCTATGGAAAATAGCATCCAGGTGAAAACCTAAAGGAAGTAAGAGATTTCTGCTACTTGGGAAGCAAAGTAAATTCTGATGGACGAGGCTAAGAGGATATAGGCTACTCGTATAAGGATGATGATGATAATTGTTGTTTTAAGGGGCCTAACATCTGGGTTATCGGCCCCTAATGGTTTGGGTGATAGTGAAAGATGAGACGAGAATGGAAACTATAACTAATACTAACTACGAACTTACATACTAGAAGAAGAAATGGTAAACAAATAAAGGATAAGGCAAATAAAGGAAAGGAAGAAAAGAAATGCCCTCAACCCTCGAAGAATGAGGATTGAGGGACTTGGAAGGAAGGAGAGCCATGAAAGGCAGATAGGAAAGGGGGAAAGAGGAGAGGGCCCACCCCAAGGTCAAAAGAAAAAGGGGGCAAAACGGACCCAGCTGAGGAATCCCTCGGGGACGCCAACTCCCAAACTCACCAGCCGAGAGCCCTTGAGGGTGTAGCACAATCCAGGGTGCACCAGAAGTGGTGGGGCTACATAGGACCCTGCCTCCTTGAGGGCCTTGTGCAGAAGGCAGGAGATAACATGAAAAGAAAAAGAAGGCTGACCCCTCGAAGAATGAGGGTATTAGGAAAGATGAGAAAAGGCCTAATTAAGGCGGGAAATCGAAAGACTCCCTAGGCCTCCGATACCCTAATACCGTCGGGGTCGGAAGAGACAAGAGTTGACCAAGAGAGGTCGACAGGAAATCAGACGGAGGGGAGCCCGGCACAAGTAAGTGGAAGCAATGCCAGACTCAGCTGGGGTCCCGTGGTCGCTAACCCACGTCCCACTAGATGTGAGCCTCTGGGGGATCGTAAAAGTAGGTTAGCACGGGCAAGGATAGCTATTCTACACAAGAGAAATAAGTTGACATCAAATGTAGATTTAGGTATTAGGAAGTTGTATGAATCTTGGCGCTCTTTAGAAATGAACTTGGACTGTTGGTGCAGCAGAAAGAGGAGATTTGAAATGTAGAGTTGCATGAGAATGGTGGTGATCAGATGGGTAGAGAGAGTAATACATGAAGATGGATAAGAAGAGTGGGGGAGGAGAGATGTTTCTGACGAGAAAGAGATGTTGTTGTTGTTGTTGTTTGAGTCTTCAGTCTTTTGACTGGTTTGATGCAGCACTCCATGCTTCCCTGTCCTGAGCTAATCGTTTTATCTCTAGATAACTACCACACCCTACATCCGAAGCAATCAGTTTCGCATACTTGGTCTACCCCTACAGTTCTTGTCCTCGACCCTTCCTTCCATAACTAAGCTTGCTATTCCTGGGTGTCTTAGTATGTGTTCTACCAACCTATCTCGTCTCTTCATTAGCAGTCGCCAGAAACATCTCTCCTCTCCTACTCGTTTTAATACCTCTTCATTTGTAACCCTATCTACCCATCTAATCTTTATCAATCTCCTGTAACACCCCATTTCAAACGCTTCAATTCTCCTCTTTTCTGCTGCATCGCTGCATCGACAGTCCAAGTTTCACTTCCATATAGTGCCACGCTCCAGGCAAAGACTTTCAAAAATGCCTTCCTAATACCTACATCTATCTATCTATCTATCTATCGTATGGCTTTTAGTGCCGGGAGTGTCCGAGGACATGTTCGGCTCGCCTGAGTCTGTAGCTGCTTCCAGCGGACACCCTAAAGGGCGAGCTACAAGTTCCGTTCAATTTCAAGTAGTTCCAACTTTCGCCACCAGATATCAATGATACCTAGTGGTGAACGTTGGAACTTTGATAGAGCGTTCTGACGAAATCTAACCTAACAAATTTTGCTTTACACAAGTTTAGTCTGCGAAAGGATCTTTTACATGCCATAAATCTATGACATGGGACCGCCGGCTTTACTTCCCCTCCGAAGGAAGGCATACTGAAGGATTTTTAACGCTCTTAAAAAATCCGACGACTTCGGCCGGGTTTGAACCCGCTATCTTGGGCATAGCAGTTCAGCATGCTACCGACTACGCCACCGAAGCCATACCTAAATCTATATTCGATGTCAACAGATTCCATTTCTGTAGAAATGCTCTCCTTGCCTGAGCCAACCTACTTTTTATATCCTCTTTGCTTCGTCCATCACTGGTTATTTTGCTTCCTAACTAACAGAAGTCACCTACCTCCCTTAGCTTTTCACCTGCCGATTTTATGTCTATAGAGGTTTCTGATTTATTTCGGCTGCATTCCAATGTCTTTGTTTTACATTTATTGATTTTCGTCATGAATTCTTTCCTCAAGACGGAGTCTCTACCATTCAAAAACTCATTCAAATCTTCTGGCGTGTCGGCTAAGATGACGATGTCATCAGCAAATCTCACAGTTGAAATTATTTCTCCTTGAATCTTCTCTCCCACTTTACATTTTTCTCCAATTTCCTTCATTGCTTGTTCAATGTAAAGATTGAAAACTATGGGTGATAAGTTGCACCTTTCTGAATACCAGAGATAGGTTGGTAAAATACATATTAAAGGACCTAGAAATAGCAAACTTAGTTATAGAAGGAAGGGTCGAGTACACAATTTGTAGGGGTTGGCCAAGGTTAAAATATGTTAAAGAGATTGCTTCGAATGTAGGGTGTTGTTAGAATTGAAACGATTAGTCCCGGATAGTGAGACATGGACAGCTGCATCAAACCAGTCTTATGACTGAAGACTCAAACCTGCAGTAACTAAAATGCAAAATACATAATAAAGGGTCATTATCTATGTGCGCGCGAGTAAACACAGCAAGCTAAGCCGGCTGTGACTAGCGCAGATCGCGGGCGCGCGTACACGGTTCAGCCAGTGATTGGCGTGCTCCGCTGACTCATATCGTTAGTTCACACGTGTTTTGTCATTCATATGGGCGTGTATCTGCAAAGCTTAGACGTTAGTGTTCCACGTTTAGTGAGTATTGTAATTACTGTGATTCTTGGTCATGCCTAGTCACCAATTCACATTGCGCGAACGTATGTATATCCACAATCCGTATATGAAAAGCAGAAAATCTTGTTCTGAAACAAGACGAAAATTTTGAATCAAGTTTCCAGGTAGACCTGTGCCTAATGTCAGTAATGCTCCGTAAATAATAAAAGAGTTCACAGACATTCTTTCATCAGAAGATGTCAGGTGTGTGTTACAAGAGAGGGAGGACATTTTCAGCATCGCCTATGAGCACTGTAAGTACACATTATTGAACATGTTTGGTAAAAGTGTAAAAGTGCACCCCTACCACCGGCTGAACCAGGTACGCCCGCCAGCGATCTGCGCCAGTCACAGCGGGCTTAGCTTGCCGTGTTTACTCGCGCGTACATAGATAATGACCCTGTGTGATCCAGTGGTGGT
The DNA here is from genome assembly GCA_946902985.2 of Meconema thalassinum. Classification (NCBI taxonomy): domain Eukaryota; kingdom Metazoa; phylum Arthropoda; class Insecta; order Orthoptera; family Tettigoniidae; genus Meconema; species Meconema thalassinum. Next base: position 173,789,208 of record OX336395.1, read on the forward strand.
ATAAAAAGAAAGTTCTCTCACTTTATATTCCATTTCTATGGGAAGCCAAGGCTTTATCAGCTCAGGCACAGCGTTGTCAACTCTGCACCGTAGCCACTGAGAGCAAGCAGCGAGACTGGACATACTTGTGTGCAACTGTGCAACACTGGAGACCTGACAAGCGAACCGGCGGCCAAGACTGGGCTTTGGACTCCACGTGAAGAGATACAGCAAGCATACTATTGGCCAAGAACCATCAGCTATTGGTCAGTAGTGAACTATCGATATTGTCCGTGCGTGCTACTGCCAAACGTTTCAGTCGCCGCTCGTTAACGAAGAAAGTGAGAGAACTATAGTATCGGTACTACTAGTAGTAGTAGTAGTAGTATCACTAACTCACGCAGGGCTGCTAGAAGAATAAATGTAAATAGCGGACCCGTGCGAGAAATCTCGCATGTTCATAAACCACACTTTCCCCAAGAGGTTTATAATGAGAGACTTAAGGAGAAATGTTGTTATGTTTTTATTTCAACCAAATGATTATAGAACACTTTTTACATTTCAGTTAGAAATCCAAGTTCCCTAAATTAAGAAGGCAATTACTGAAAATTGGATCATCATAACACTCACCGGTTATTCGATATTTATGAAATTATACGATTTGAGTACTCATTCTTTTGGTTTACTGTTTCTGAAATCCATACAAAATGATAAAGGAAATACCTCAGAAGGTTAAAATGACATGAAACAGGCGGCACAGCGGCCAACATGTGAAGTGGACAGCAATGGAGCGTATTTTCCTACAGCAACAGTATCTGCTAATCGCACACTTCGTACACTTTTTAAAAAGTAATTTTTTAAAGAAATTATAGATATTTATGAAAGTAGAGTGCAATTTGTCACTGCTAATGTCTATTCTCTTACATTTGAATGCTCATTTGTCACGATCGGTCGCTTGTGAGCGCCGCAGGGGGGATCTATACTACTGAAATAATATACGATAAAAATGAATAAGGGAAATAAAGTACAGGATGAAAAGAAATGCCCTTAATCTTCGAAGAATGAAGAAAGAAGATAGAGGAGAGAGTCCATCCCAAAGTCAGTGGAAAAGGGGAAAATCGGACCCAGCTCAGGAATCTCTCGGGGTTGCCAACTCCCGAACTCACCAGCCGTGAGCCCTATAGGGTGTAGCACTATTCAGGGAGCACCATAAGAGTTAGATCTACACCCTCCCTGTCTCATTTAAGCTAGGGCCTTGTGCAGAAGGCATGGAATGAAAAGTCGATGTAGTTAATTCATTTAGGGGGTTTAGAATTTGTCTGATAAGATGTGTTATTGTGGTGTCTGTAGTCATGTGTGTATTTGTAATTCAGGATTGGGAAAGAGGCGGCTGTGGCCTTAAGATAGGAACCATCCCGGCATTTGCCTGGAGTAGAAGTGGAATACCACGGAAAACTACTTCCAGGATGGCTAAGATGGGAATCGAACCCACCTCTTCTCAGTTTTGCCTCACGAGGCTGAGTGGACCTCGTTCCAGCCCTCAGACCAGAATTAAATTTCTTGGCAGATCCGGGAATCGAACCCGGGCCTCCGCAGTGACAGCCAAGAATGCTAGCCACTACGCAACGAGGCGGATAAGAAAAGAAGTCTGACCCCTCGAAGGATGAGGGAATCAGTAAAGATGGGGCAAGGGCCAATTAAGGCGGCAAAGTGAAAGACATCATGGGCCTCGGATACCCTAATACCGTCGGGGTCGGAAGAGAGCAAGAGTTGACCAGGGGAGTTCGACAGGAAAGAAAACGGAGAGGAGTCCGGCACAAGTACATGGAAGCAATGCCGGACTCAGCTGGGGTCCTGTGGTTCATATCCCGCCAGTCTCATGAGCCCCTGGGTGAAGAAAATACAGTAAAAGAAATGGGCCAATATAGGTGGAATACCGTCAGAATTGGAGAAAAGCAAGACTTCACCAAGTGAGGTTAACACGAAAGATGAATGACAGGACTTCGCCACAAACTAGTAGAAGCAATGCGGGCTAAATCACGTCTCAATAGTTTTGACCTGGGGAGATTAGATGATTTATCGTTGCGCATTCTTTGGGAGTTTACAAAAATTCCATTTCATAACTATTGATTAAAATAATCACCTCGTTGATGGTGATTCATTTTAAAGGCTTGAGACATCTTGATTATTAGCCTCGTGTACTTGAGTGTGTGTTGAATTTGTCTGGGGGTGATTGTGTGTAACTATAATTAATTATTACGGTCTAGGATGAGGGTAAGTGCATTGGGACTTGAAATACGGTATCATCCCGGCATTTGCCTGCTGGAAAACCACTAAGAATAATGCGCTATCAAGGCCCGGAATCGAGCCTTCGATCACCGGACTTCCAACGGTACACGATTTAACGTCAGCGGTTACACTGCATGCTATGTAATTATCTATAATACATTGTAATCGAACCTATTAGTGCGTAAAAGTCGCCATATAGATGTCACATTACATTTGCGATAGAACGCTGCTCTGGGCACAGGGAGTTATTGTGACGGTTGGCAAGGTTGCAACTCCGGAACCATGTGCGCAAAGAAGAGAAGGGGAAAGGGAGGGGGGACCGGCAGACGAGAGGGCAGGAAGGCAAAGCAAGCGAACGAGCAAGCAAGCACATTATATACGTATTGTGTAGACCAGAAAACCTACACATATTGAATATTATACCGCGAGGGGCTGTCGAACGAATCGTCCGTGTGTGCTTGTGAGTGAATGACTTTATAAAACCTCCTCATTGTCGGGTTCGAAACAGTGTAACATGACGTAACATCAAACGGAAAGAGATACTACAATAATTTCAATATCGGTCGTGGTGGCAGTGACGTATAAAAAGAAAATTAAGCGGGAATTAATTTATCTAATTTACGTATGTGCGTGCGTACAATATTAACAAGTAACACATCTTTAGATACAGTGCTTCTTGGTTAGTGCCTTCTTCGTCTTTGTGGCCATCACATTTATTTTATTTCCACGCCCCCGTTATTTTTTGTTGTACTTTTTCCTAATCTCTCTCTTGTCTCTTCGTTTTCTTTCCTCTGAAAGGATTTTAAATTTCGAACAGCTGCAAGAAGAGAAGTAAGTGTGGTGAACTGCGGGGGGAACCACTAAATATAGATTGGAAGCAGTGAACGTGTGTGTGTGGTGGTAGCGACTCGCAGACGAAGGACGAAGGATTCAGTACTCGTTGGAGGTGCAACAGAATAACATCAGCAACAAGCATACACGCACAAGATAGATAATCGGTATAAATCAACAATGTTCTAGATCACGGAAAACTAACAATAGGAATCGTTTATGTGAACCAACAGACTGTATGCAAATATTCTTCCTATTGCCGGTATAGAAACCAAACAAAACGTTGTGTGTGATTGGAATAATAGGCAACGTACATGAGTTCGCGAATTGTGAATCTTATTCTAGACAGTGTTTTTGAAGGTTATTTTCTTTCGAAGAACAATAACGAGGCATTACAGATTTTATTTTCTACTCAAGGGTTGTGCGACAATAGTGATACTGTGATTGTAAGTAATACAGTCTCAGAACTGAATAATATACTTTATTAGCTTGTTTTAGAGCTAATTCTTTTGCTTTCTTTTGTAAATACCTCTACATTTGAGTGTATATGTTTTGGATTTCATCCAGAAACTGTACCTGTTGTTATATTTTAAGAAGTTACCGTAACGGAATACTTTTGTAAGACGTATACACTTATTATATTCTGTGCAATAAGAGGACTTGATAGAACTATTGCCAGTTCGGCAACATACTGTGGAACATAAGGAATAATAAAAAGCGTGTTCGCTTTGGTGATAACTGTTTAGAAAAAGTCAAACAAGAATCAGTGTTTGGATGAAATCTGATGCTGGTGAAGTAGCCATAAATAGAACGTTTTTAAAACAGTGGATAAACATTTACGTGACTTGATTATTACATGAGTTACGGTTTTAATACAACTAAGGAGGTATTATTGAACATTTAAGAAATAAAAATAGTCATCCGTTTCCCTTGTGGTGTGAAATATTAACGACTCACCTACGCCCACGTGGAATCGCTGCGTAAGAAAACCTCAGTTCTAGAGTGACGTAGCTTCAATACATTGTTACAAAGCGATATTTACGTCAAGATTGTGGTGTCAAGTGACTGATTGTAATATTATAATTCTTGAATTTATTCAGGAAATCGAATTTTGTGACTTGCCTTGTGCAGAAGCTGCATAAACTCAATATTTGAAGAACTGTGTCAAATCTTAAAACCAAAAGAATTCATCAGTGCTTTACCATCTAGACAGCTCCATTTTATTTTCTCCAAAAGAAGTTCATCAAGAAACTTCACTGTCGACTTGGAGGCATACATTTTGCGAAAGCACCATAACCTTGAAATTTGAATATCTGTGTCGCATTTGAGAAAGAATATCTATCAGTGCTAACCAACAAGACAATTTTTATTTTCCTCCAAAGAAGTTCATTCAAAAAGCTTCACCATTCTGTCTACCATGTTGATGCCCGGGGCGAGTTTGTCGGCCGGTGCCGATGCGGCTGCTGTTCTGGGTGGTGCAGATGGCCTTGTCACGGCAGGCCTAGGAGGTGTTGGGGGATTAGGATTGGCGGCAGGGGCGGCAGCAGCTGCCGCTGCAGGGGTTCAACAGAAAGATACCACGTGGACCAAACTGTTTGTCGGAGGACTCCCGTATCATACAACAGATAAATCTCTAAGGGAACATTTTGCAGTGTATGGAGACATTGAAGAAGCTGTTGTCATCACGGATAGGCAGACGGGGAAAAGCAGAGGATATGGATTCGTAAGTCAACATTTGTTTTTTTAATGCATGCAATTTCTGTTTATTTTAAATGTTGTATGTAGGCTAAATGTTGAGCATTGCTGATATTGTAATTCTTTCAAGGAGATATCGGAAGGAATGTGTTCACGTTTCAAATTTCAGTAACAGTGGCGGTTCTAGGATCTCCTTCCTAGAGAGGTTCATGAAAATAAAAGTGACAGTCAGTCTGAAAGACTAGACTTTGTATCATTTTAAATGCTCCAAATGCTAAAAAACGCTAGAAAGGCTGGAGGCTTCTCGCTTCGTTCGAAGCCCAAGACTCGTGACATGTTAGAGAAAATTATCTGCATAATACTTATCTTGCTTATCTTGTTTCAAATTACTCGCGAACGGCAAGTGCAAACCAAGGGCAAAGCAAGATGAAGCGCGCGAGATGCCTCACGCTCACCAGAGCGCTCGGGGACTTGCCCCTTCCATCCAGTCTAAAAACACTTAAGTCTTATAGTGGGCGATGTATTGAAGATAGAGATATGCTCTCGCGGACTTTTTTGTTGAACTTTTCATGCTGACCAATTCTTACGCTCATAGTATATTGATATTTTTAACGGTTTGCCCAGCGTAAGCTTAAGAAGCGCACGGACGCCAAGTTTGTTTTCGACTTTTTCACTGAAATCATTACTGCTTGGCTTCCTTTGATCATACATAAATTATTTTCTACAGAATCTTTCCTCGAGATATCCCTTACAGAATGGTGAAAACCGCATCAAAATCCATCCAGTCGTTCTCGAGATTACCCGTGACATCCAAGAATCGGGGATTTTTGTCTTATACTAACGAAGTAGAGATTGTTGGGGTACACATGCACCAAGCGATACTATGACGTCACACACCTCAGTGCATCTGGGTACATTTCGTCCCGTCACCGTAACGTAACGTCAGACCCCAGCGTAACGATGAAGTCGACAAGATCATTTAAAATGATAAAAAAAAACACATGGTGTTTGTTATTGATTCATTTAGGGGCTTTGCCATAACGTAGTCTTGTAGCCCCATGTACTTGGATGTGTGTGTAGAATTTGCCTGATAACCTGTTTTATTTTGATGGCTGTGTTATTGTGTGTGTATTGCAATGGGGAGCGTGGGAAGGCGGCCGTGGCCTTAAGTTAGGAATCGATCCCACCTCTTCTAGTTCTGCCTCACGGGGCTGAGTATAGGCCTACTCCATCCCAGTCCTCAGACCGGAATTATATTTCATGACAGAGCCAGGAATCGAACCCCGAATCTCAGAATAGACAGTCAAGAATACTGGTCACTGCTGCACGAGGCGGTCCCCATGGTGTTTAGGGTGAACGCTTTCTTCCCACAATAGAGCACACCCACACCACGATATCTCGTCAAAGGGTTGATAGTGCATCTTCTTTCCGATTGACTTCTGTTGTTGTTTTCGGGGCCTAATATCCAGGATATCGGTCAGTTCTTTTAAATACTTAAAAAAAGAAATTCCTACAATTCTGCAAAAAAAAATACGTCAAGATGTGCGACTTGAAGCGTATTTGTTTCCGTTGTGGATTTATCCTCTCAATGCCAGTCATTTAGACATGCACATGTGGTAGCAGGACTTATTAATCTATAGGCATATAGACCTCTATCTTTAATACATCGCACACTATAAGTGTTTTGGTTGGAATTCCGAACAAAATAAGCTGCTGACATACAGAGACCAGGTGCCCTACACAACTGAATCCATATTGTAATTACCATGTCACACCTAAAGAACGTAATTCAACTGAATTTTCATCCCAACTTCGACTTAAAGACATATTTTATGTCTGGGGAACAGAAAAGCATTTGATTTATCGTAATATTGGAGTAACTTAATAGAACTTTGACAGTAACTTATATATAGGCCTAGGTATATAGTCTATACACTTATCTAGTTTTTTCCTTCTTCTGTAGGCTGTATTTTTTTAGCCTTATTTTTTGCATGTCTCAGTAATTGGTATTATTTTGTGTTTATCGAGTGAAAATATCAATATTCTGTATAACTGTTTGAACCTTTTGTCAAAACTCTTTTAAAATTCATCGTCGTAGGCTGTTTAAAAGAGATTGAGGTTATTAATACAGAGCAGTGAATACTGATGTTAAATTTATTTATGAGCACGTTTCGCCTCCCCCCAGCCCTCCTCTTCCGAATACGTCACTATTACGCTGTGATTTAGAGTTCTTTTATGCCACGTCATTGAGAGAATATTGGATAGACATTAATTAATTTATACCGGGTAAGTTAGCCGTGGTCGCTACGGCATGACTGCTGGCAGTCGCTCACATCCGGGGGGCGAGGTGGTTCGAATCCCCCCGCCGTCAACCTTGAAGATGGTCTTCTGTGGTTTCCCATCCTCCTTCCAGGCAATTGCCAGTGTTGGTCCCTAACTATAGGTCACAGCCGCTACCTTCCAATTCCTTGTCCTTACAATCACACTTTCCTCACAAGACAACACCTTACACGCGACGGTACATGTAGCTCACCCATTGGGTGTCCGCCTCGAAGCAGCTACAAAAACCTGGCGAGCCGAACATGTCCTCGAACACTCCCGGCACTAAAAGCCATACGCTAAAAAAAAACTGCTACAGTCACAACAGAAACTCAGGTTATCAGAACTATTCAAGTAGCCTACACGGGGCTGATGACCGCAAGATGTACCAAGCCCCTAAAATGAATTAGCCTAATAAATAAATATAGGCTACATGTTATAATCCTAAAATTCAAAATGCGTTTCCAGTCATTAAAAAAAGAACACGTTATTCAAAGCTTTTATTGTCTGATATGTTATAAGTTAGTAGAGGAGTAACCACAACGAGGCCTGCGAGCCAAATTCGGCTCTTGAGTCAATCTCGTGCGGCTCCTTTAAAAATTGCTCAGATTTTTTAAGAGTTTAAAAAGCATATAAAGTATATAAATTGACTCTTGTCAATAGGCACTAAGATCCAACACTACAAAACTGTAACTTTGCCCGAAGCCACTTATGCTTGCGAAATTTTGTTCCAAATTAAAAATGAAAGAAGAACTGATCAGCTCCTCAAAACTGAAAGAAGAATTATCAGAACCTGCATATATAAAAAGTACCAGGTTGAAGGAGTCTGGAGAATCCTCTCTAATGAAACAGTCTATCGAGAGATTGACGCTGTTACCAGCACGATGAAGAAGAAAAGAATCTCTTATTTCTTTCACATCCTACGATTACTCGAAAACAGGATTTTACGACAACTAATGATGAGAAATCTGGGAAAGAAGACTGGAGGGCATTGGATCAAAGAAATTCAAGAGGATTTCAAAACAGTTGGTCTCGAAATTACAGATGCAGAGAACAAGAATAAAATGACCACCCTTCTTAAGAATCACAAATTTTCAGTAGAAATGATTAACAGACGGCCTGTTGAGATTTCAGACGAATTAAGAACACTGCGATCAAAACGAATGAAAAAGTACTGGGCAGATAAGAAGAATCAAACAATAGAACATTCAAAGAAAAAGTGTACATGGTAGACTCAAGTGGTCCAATGTGGCCAATAAAGTTAATAATAATAATAATAATATAAATTGACTGGCGTTTGTGAAGAAAGTTCCAGAAAAGAAATACTTACTAACAAAAGAGTGTGCTTATCTCAATACTAGCAGTAGTGCCCGGCTTCGCCCGGTGGATTTGTTTGTTTTACAGAACTGGAGCGCTCAAGGATAAGGATCGGAATAAATGAAAGTAAATTTGAAAGCACCAACGCTTATTTCAGCTGATAACCTCAATATACTGCACCAACACCATCGCCCTTATACAGAGGCATACTATTGTCATAATGATAACTGTTTTAAGGCGCCCAATATTTTTTTTGCACTAATTACTCCCCGTGACTGCAATTTATAAGCAGCTCGCAATTCTGCACCAGAACATTCGTAGGTGCGACGTGATGCAGCGCGCATTACATGGCACCAATAGACTTCGGTATTATTGAAGCCGTTCTGGAGCGCTTGTTCTTCCGACTTACTGAACAAAAATCAATCTATACGATTACCTGAGATGTGTAGCCTAATGCTACATAGCCTAAACTATTCCTATTGAATCAGGCTATCATATACAAAAATAATTTTTCGATTCCGACTGGTAGTTCCAGAGATTAGCGCGTTTAAACACACAAACAAACACACAAACTCTTCAGCTTTATTATATTATACTAGCAGGTACCCGCGGCTTCGCTCGCGTCATAGTCGTGTCATATTGTTATTCAATGAAATGCAGGTGTACCCCCTTAACACCCCTTTAGAAACTGAATATCCAAAAACCCTTCCTTAGTGGGCGTTTTCGACTTACAACGAACATATTCCCAAAATTTCATGTTTCTAACTTTAATAGTTTTGGCTGGGCGATGATGAGTCAGTCTGTCAGTCAGTCAGTCAGGACACTTAGTTTTATATAATAGATAAGCATCGGCCCTAGTGGAAAATAATTCTATCACTTGAAACCAAAAATGCATGGGACGAAAAAAAACATCAATATACGGTATCATGTTGGTTTCGGACCCTAAAAGACGTGAAAAATATAATAAAAGTATTAAAAAAACTATTTTTCGAAATTTCATTCGAATCAATTTTTATGTCATTCCTGGGACTTAGAAAATTCCGGCCAAAAAGTACAAAATCATTAATAACTCCCCAAGTATTCGTCGTATGATGAAATAGGAAGAGACAAAAAAGATGTAATGTGTTATTGTCTACAACATATGCCAGGTATAATTTTACACTCAGACATATTACGTCCCCCCCATATTTTCACCCCTCCCCACGGGCCCCTTATATTGGATTTATGAAAAAACGGTCAAACACCTATTTTGTTATTTTTTATGCTGATTTTTTTCCGCTGAGTTCCAAACTCCTCGCCTATGTCGTTTAAGAGATACACGCTCGGTTAGGAAACCTTCAACCCTCACTTTTCACCCCATTCACCTCATAATATACACCACATCGAAAAACCCTCAGACACGTATCTTCTTATTTTTAATGATGAGTTTATATGTCGAGTATCAAATCCCCCAATGAAAGCAATCCGGAGATATTGTTATTCAATGAAATGCAGGTGTACCCCCTTAACACCCCTTTAGAAACTGAATATCCAAAAACCCTTCCTTAGTGGGCGTTTTCGACTTACAACGAACATATTCCCAAAATTTCATGTTTCTAGCTTTAATAGTTTTGGCTGGGCGATGATGAGTCAGTCAGTCAGTCAGGACACTTAGTTTTATATAATAGATTGGGTCTACTTACTGTATGTGTGTGAATCACTGTAGGCTACTCAACGTTCAAGTTCACTAAATCTAAATATCGAACTGAACTAACTTACGAACATTGAAGTGAACTCGTGCAAACTGCGTTTACCTGTTATTAAACCGACAGTAGTGGCTACGCTGGCTAAAGCGCTGCGTTAGGCCATAGGGCCAAGCTCTCTGCTGACTCGGTAGACGCGTGGGTTCGAGCCCCACCGTCGGCTGTCCTTGAAATGGTTTTCCGTGGTTTCCCATTTTCAACACCAGGCAAATGCTGGGACAGTACCTTCTGACAGGCCACGGCCACTTCCTTCCACATCCTTGCCCAGTTTCATTCATCTTCATCCCTTCCATCTCTCATCCCGCCGCGCCCACGGGCGAATTGAAAGACCTGCACTGGCTCTCAGGAGGCCACACGACAAAAAAAAAAACTGTTATTAACAGTCAGATTTCAAACAACAGCTAAATGAACCCTCAAAAAAGCACTTCTCAAAAGTAAAATCCTTTATCTAGTTGTGTAATTGAACATTAATTAATTAATATCGTATGGCCTCGGGTGCCGGGTACAAGCTTTGTTATTTGACACCCAGAGGGCAGCTTGCATATCGAATTTTGTTGTTCCTTGGAACGCTATGAAAGTCAAGGAGGTTAGATATCTATGCTCCTTGATACTAAACCGCATTCTAGTAAAGAAAGGAGAAACTTTTTGTGTTGGAGAAAAATCCCGAGATTAATTTTGCCATTATGAACACGGCCTACTGAATTCAAATGGGATCTTTAACATGCCAACAACTTATGACAGGCGTTTCGTGATTTTTGCCGTCTTTCAAAAAAATCACTTACCATGGCCAGGAGCTAACCTGCAAGCTTAGGGTTGGTAGACCAACACGATAACCACTCACTCACCGTGGCAAGCTGAACGTAAAAGTTACCGTATGTGTTGAGTGAAAATCCACAGCCTGCTTCCAGTCTCCGACCGGGTCAGGGAATGGAATGAATGAAACCCCCATCTAGCGGCGAGGATATGTACCTTGCCGGCTGCCGAGGCCTGACGCACTCCTCTGGGGCAATGATTAAATGAATGACAGATGAAATGAAATTATAGTGGAGAGTGTTGCTGGAATGAAATTTTGACAGGGAAAACTGGAGTACCCGGAGAAAAACCTGTCTGCCTCCGTTTTGTCCAGCACAGATCTCACATGGAGTGACCGGGATTTGAACCACGGACCCAGCGGTGAGAGGCCGGCGTGCTGCCGCCTAAGCCACGGAGGCTTGTATGTGTTGAGTAAACTATATAAAAGTTTCTTCATTTTTTTCTTTATTTTATAAATCATTAATTTTTGAACAATCTGTCTCGCTTCGAAACCGCTTCATAAATTTGTGGCTCCCAAAGTTAATGTTATTGGCCACCCCTAAAATATAGTGTGTACTATTCAGGAGCTTAGAATTTCTTAATCATCAGCTCTGTGCGCTTTTTGCGTGTCTGATATTTGAAAGTATTTTGTGTTATTTCGTTCAAAAGAAATGTGGTGTTAAAATGTCGTTGTCGTCTCCACGTGAGGCGGCTTCGGTGGCCTAGTTGGTAGCATGCTGAACTTCTATGCCCAAGGTCGCGGGTTCAAACCCGGCTGAAGTCGAGATTTGACTGACTCTCTTAGGTTCCAAGATTCGTCGCCAGTAGCCGATTGCTGTGGCATCTAGTAATCAAGTTCAGAACTAGTTGGTCGTTGACGGTGGCGTTTGGTAGCAAAAGTTGGAACTACTTGAAAATCCAATGTCTGCAGTCCTTACTTGAATTTAAAAAAAGTCCTCTCGGCACGCCGGAAGGCGGAGGTAGATTTCACCGGACAAACTTGGAGATAGGCGAAAATAGGCAGAATATGCAGGTTTTCGTAGAAGGATCAGACCTCATTTATCGCGTGAAAGTATTTTATAATTGGAGATTAATTAACGTTGTTTTTCTTCATTTTAAACATATTTTAAACATTTTATTGTCTTATGGGGACGGTAACCTTCTTGTCATTTGGAGTCCATTTTTAGCTTATTTTCAATTTTGAAAAAATAGGCTTATGAGATCACCTTTTGTCCGCGTGTGTGTGCGTGTGTGTGTGTGTGTGTGAGAGAGAGGTGTGTGTGTGTGTGTGTCCCTAATAAAATCTAAACGGCTGGAGCGATTTCAGTGAAACTCGGTAAGTTCATAGCACTATTCCCGGCGACCTCGACCGTGCCCATCGAATTTTGTTACGTCTCACCAATCCAGCATGGCGGCTGTGCGAAATATTTCACTAATATTCAGTATCTCCGAAACTATAACGGATATCGCCCTGAAATTGTGTACGGTGATAAAGGGTACTACTAAAAGTTCACCTATGAGACTTTCAAAAACCTGGTTACTACATAACCAACATGGCGGCCAAGCGAAGTGGAGACTTTTAAATAGACTTTTCTCGCGATTTAACTATCCAAACGCAATGACACTTGGTACAGCAAATATTTATACACATTACAATGCACTGGAGTCTAATTTAGTTCAATTGTTTACATAACCTCAAAATGGCGGCTGTGTGAAATATTTCACTGACATTCTATATCCCCGAAACTAATACAGATATCACCCTGCAATTTTGTACGGTGATAAAGGGTACTGATACAAGTTTACCTATGTATAATTCATAAACCTGTAAAGTACAAAACGAACATGGCGACCAAGCGAATTTGAAATATTTTAATAGACTTTTCTCGTGAGTTAACTCTCTGAGCGCAGTGAAATGTGGTACAGTAAATGATTTTGCAGATTGTAATGTACTGCCATCTAATTTAATTCAATTGTTTACATAACCTCAAGATGGCGGCTGTGCGAAATTTTAAAATTAAGTTTTTATTTCTTGTGTCGTAATCATGCGATCGAAGTGAAAGTTTGAATAATGAACCTAGCCAATAAGTGTCCTTGAATGGTAAATAACTCTATGGCCTATACATATAACAATCCTAAATGGCAAGCTTCCGTAATATTTAGACGGTTCTCAATATCTATGAATCTTTTACAGCAAAAAAACTGAAATATTTATGTTCATAGAGACTATGAACATATGTTCACCTATAGGACTTTCAGTAACCTGGTGAGCACGAATCCAACATGGCGGCGACGCGAAGTATAAATATTTAAATGGACGTTTCTCGCGAATTAACTATCCGAGTGCCGTGAAACGTTGCGCGTTAAATGCTTACACAAATGTTGATCCACTGGCATCTAATTTATTTCAATTGTTTGCATAATCACAAGATGGCTGCTGTGCGTAATTTTAAAATCTCGTTTTTACTTCTTGTGTTCTAATCATGCGATTGAAGTTTGAATACCACACGTACACAATAATCTTAATATAATAGTACAAAAATAAAAATCCAACCTGGCGACCATCTGAAATATTTAGATGGTTCTCAATATCTACGAATCTGTTACAGCAATTAAACTGAAATTTTGTATGTTGATAGAGGCAATTAACATGAGCAGGATATATGAAAATAGGCTGTACAGTTCTTCACGGAACTACTTATTATACTTGTGGTCACACTGTCCTTATGCAAGGTTTCGACACTGATGTGTAACTATGTAACGGTCTGTTACTTCTTCACGCAAAATTATATCTCCCGCAGAGATGTTGGTTGGTTCCTCAGTTTAGGGGCTGCGACAACGCGGTCATATAACCCCGTGTACTTTGTGTGAGTGTAGAATCTGTCTGATAAACGGTGTGAATTGTGATGGCTGTATTAGTCTGTAATTCAGGTAAGGAATGCAGACGCTAAATTTCAAGCAGTAGTTCCTAATGTTGCTACCAGATACTAACGTCAACGCCACCTAGCTGTGAACTTGGCTACTAGATGCCACCTCAATCAGCAACTCGCAACGAACGTTGGAACTTCCCCTCCAAAGGAAAGCTTACTGGGGGATTTTTAGCGCTCTTAGAAAATCCGACGACTTTGGCCGGCTTTGAACCCGCGACCTTGGGCATAGAAGTTCAGCATGCTACCAGTTACGTCACAGAAGCCGCTTCACACTTAGTCAGATGGAAATCTGAATCTGATCTCGCGCAAGTGCGTTGTCATGGCAACGTCTGATGGCTCATCCCTCATCAATTTAGTAGTGTTGCCATGTCAACCACTGATAGCTCTTGGCATTTTCTTATAATTCCGAAATCATTTTTCTCATCCCTTGGCGCAATGGTGGTGTAACATTTTTAATGAGTTAACTAAACGTGGTGATGACTATTGTGGTTCAATAAAACAAACATGATATGAATAAATAATATACACTGTGGTGTGACCTTACCTGTGATAGTGTAATATAATAAGTTGTTGAGCGCCAGATTCCTATTTAAGATAGTGAATCGAAATTTATAGATTTAACCTCGGCTATCAGCAGTAGAGTCGAGAACCACTTACCCGGGCCGTAGTGAGACAAAGTCATCTAACCAATCCGTATTTAATCAAGGAGTATGATTGCCTTAAAGTACCAACTACAATGAAAGAAATAGGCATTACGTTAAAGGAAATGAATTTATTTACTCAAGAACAAAATACTAATAAAACAGAATAGTGATAGTCACACAATTGAATTTAAAATTACTCAATGCGGCAATTAATTATTTAAAAGAAAATGAATATTAAAATGAATTGAAAGTTAAATGAAGTTAAATTATAATAGAGACGATAGTTTTATTGAATTGTTGGCTCACCCAGTCGAAGATTCGTCATATTTAAGAAATGATCGATGATCTCCATGTTACGTCGCTTATGTTTAAAAAAATGATGTGATATCTCATTTACTATGAAATATCCTCATTAAGTACGTTGCCATCTGTAGAAAAACTCTTGATCAGGGATATAACCCATTATGTATTGATATAGATGTCGGCAAGACATCGTTCAGTGTCGACTCTCGGTGCTCAGTCCATTAGGACCCAGAAAGCAAGGTTACAACTTCCTTCCTTCATTGAGAGCTGTAGAACAATGCCATTCTTGTCCGATGTTGCAGGTACAAATACTAATGACTTCCTTGTCACGTGGTGTCACAGCTTCCCTCTCTCTTAGCCTTCTCCATTCTTGACTCATAACTTGCAATATATATTGACGCGTATATACCGTAGAAAATGGCGTGTTGGTTACAACATAGTGGGTTTCTTAACATCTCAGGAAAATGACGCAGTTGGCGTGGTGAAATTCTTACTACGTCGTTCAGTTTGTGACGCACAGGGTTAGTCCATATCGCCAGTCTTGTTGCAATATATAATACTTCGTCTCTTTACAAGTAATTGTTAATAAAAATCTAATTGAATATAATAATCAAAACCGCTTACAATTATCTGATATAAAAATCATCTCATGGATGTACTAGTTAATAATAATAATAATAACATGATAATAAATGAATAACCCTTTAAATATAACAGCTATGGGATCGAATCGTTACAATCGCCCCTGATATAAATAATTTAAAATAAAATGTAACATTATTTATATCACTACACATCCTACACAAATGAATACAAATTTAAATATTAATACCCCCATAACGACAACATACAAATAATACCCTTCAACAATACATAAAGATATACAAGAACATACTCTTTTCACTTTACATATTTGTACTATCATTTCTCATTCTTCCAAATGTTCATAATGTTCATTCTTATTTATATATGTTGTAAAAAAAATATACATAAATGTATTCTTCACAAAAAAATCATATTTTAACTTTCATTCATCTCATTCTTCCAAATGTTCATAATGTTCATTCTTCTTTATGTATTAAACGAGCTGTAAAAAATATACATATAAAATGCCCTTCACTTTTATTTTTGACATATATGTCAACGCTGCACTCGTTTATATTTCGGTGATCGTATGCATGACATACAATTTTGGCTTCATCTCTTTTGAACGTAGTTTTTGTATATCAGTCTGGCGTAGAAGTACATTGTTGTAATACCAGCTGATTAACCCATAATAACTATTACAGCACACGATAATAGGATGCAAACAATACAATATTCCTTTCGTCTTTATAAAGGGATTACTCAAATGCAGTAAAATTTCAATAATTGAAGAAAAAAATAACTTAGCAAGATATTCAAGGCAATTCCAATTTCAGTGCATATGTCATACATGTAAATATTTCCCCAAATACATAATGACATCGAAATACCTCAAAGCAGTTATTAAACAGTTCATTTAAATATCCAAGTTACTACTCACCTGCCTTCGTGGCTTAATTCTTTCTTAGGCCACGGCCGCCTCCTTCCAAATTAATACTTCCTAAGTCTCCACGACTTCTTAACTTCACATAAAACCATAATTCCTCTTTACTACTTCTCGAAAACAATAACTTGAATTTTCAAAATCACCAATAAACATAAAATCTGACTTCTTGTTCACTTTATAAAATTTAACTTAGCGTCAAGATATAACTTTACCGTAACGTCATTCCTTACTTACCATAACAAAATGATTAAGACTTGGACAAAATACTACTCAATACCTGAATTACGTATATCACTAAACTATTTCACAAAAACACATGACAAACTCCTCGGAATAAATATTTCGTTCCACAAAATATTAATGCTCTTATACTTTGAACTTAGTCTATTCATGATTTGACTTTTTGCTGAATGCCTAAAAACCCCCCTTAGTTTTCTCTCAAAACTCTTAATTAAGTACCGTGTCCTCCAAACACCACTTCCTACTTGTTCTGACCGCCTGGACTATAGCTCACTCTTGCTATACCAGAATCTCTCAAAACTCATCGTGACATCACACGTCACATACAAAAACTTCCCCTATTCGTGGTATAATTCCACTTCTTCTTACTGTTATAGGTCACCTCTTACTGACCAATAACACATTAAATTTCAGCTAAAAAATTTTACATGCTTCGACTAATTCCTTGGAATAATAACATCACCCTTTGCTTTCCTAACTATTGTCTTCCTCAAATAATGACAGTGTTTCAGTTGATAGTTAATAACACCGACACTCCTAATTCTCAAATATTCTCCCATAATCACTTCATAAAGCAAGTTCTGAGTTCTAACACAGTTCAGATACTTTCTTCTCTATCAAATTAAATGCGTAAATTACACCTGCCTTTAATTGAAACTTCATTATTACCCCTTAGGTATACACTTATCTCACATTACTAACTTATTCTTCCTTCAAAATATTAACTTATCTTTACTAACTCCGTATGACATAAATAAAACTTAATTTCTCGTCTACTAAAAAAAATGATTTACTTTTAAAATCCTCAAAACGTCGAATTATAACAAATTCCTTTCACTATTAGTAAATATTATGTCAACCTTTTAATTATAATTATTATCTTTACTTTAACCTGTGTGTAGGACAACAATCTACCACATCATTAATTCGTTATTAATCATCAGTAACTTTTTACTACAAAGTGGTTTAGCTCAATAACAAGCCTTGTAATATCTTTAAAACGTGCGTAACTGTAACAAAAACTTGGACAATCTTACCTTTGTAATCTCTTATTACCTTGTGTGCATACATCCATATATACTTAAAAAAAACTCCCTTATTAACTTCACGTAGTCCCGTAGATACCATAAAAAAAAATTATTGCTTAACGGAATATACCTCGCTGACCTACTTCATCTTACCAAAAACTTCCTCCAACCTTCATTTGGCATCTTACCAAAACTTCCTCCATTATAACTCCATTTGGCATCTTACCAAAAACTTCCTCAAAAAAACAACTTCATTTGGTATCTTACCAAAACTTCCTCCTTAAAAAAACTTCATTTGGCATCTTACCAAAACTTTAAAACCACATTGCTCAACGGCATTACCTTCGTTGGCCTACTTCTTCAAACTCACGTCCATTTACGTGAAAATACACACATACACACACACATATCTGTCAACAAGTACCAGATGTCCTAATTAGTTACTACTTCCTCATTTCAACCCGATGTTGGTTAATTCATACAACGCATTACCATTAACAATTCTAAACCACTTAAATTTCTCAACATATATCCGCTGATAACCTCGCTGTCCTCAACTGAAACTTCTTTATTAAATCAATACTTAATTCTTCAACTCACTAGTTTTATTACCACTGTATCATCTTATCTTCACTCACTTTTGAATTAAATCTTTATTACCATTATATTCTTAATTATGGTTGCCATAATAATTATTACTTTCTTTCGATTACTTACCTATGTAATAACCTTCCTACTTTTAAAATTTAATTCTTACTTCATCCAACTTACCTGCAGTTTAAGGACCTACATTCAACTTACCTGCATTGCTCAATAGCACGACAACCTCTGTCTTCAAAATTAAATAATTTTAGTCAATCTAAATCAATAAGCGTAGGCACTACGCGCCCCTTACCATCCTAACTTCACGACTGAATTAAAATTACACACAGCAGGTTCCTTATCTACCTCTGTTAAGTCATATTAAACTTCATTACTTAATATTTAAGTCATACGGAAGAGTAACTATCGGTAATATAAATTTACATCACTACTTTCTCTGGCATTTCACCGTTCTTACCATCTTCATCTTCAATTCTATCTCTTTCTAGGGTTCCATTTTCCTCTTTTCTTATAACATTACTTTCTACCTCTTTCGGACTACACTCATCAACAGTAACATTATACTTCGGCTTTCCTCCTATCATTTCCCCAAGTCTGGCTAATTCATTACGCCACTGCACATCATATGCTTTCTTTCTCTCTTTCATTCTGATTTCTTTTTCCACTAACAACTTAATTCTCTTCTCTTTCATTTTACTTCTAAAATATCTACCTACATGTCTTCCCTTCACTTCTCCACTACTAATATTTAATTTTCTCTTTAGCCGTTGCCCATTGCTTCTCCTCTTATCTATCTCTCTCCTCCTCTTAACCTGTTTACTAATTATGTTCTTCTGACTATGACTTAACGCACGCTTCTCTGCCACTAATAATTTCATATTAACTTCCTCTATCACAGGACTAAATTCTTCCCTAGTTTGCCTATCTAATTTATCTATGATTGTCTGCATCTTAATCTCTTGGGTGCTTAGTACTTTCTTTATCTTACCTACTTCTATCCCTATCTTTTCTCTCATCTTCTTCACTTCTTTTTCGCTACATTCTATAGTCTCTTCTACAGCTATCCTGCGTTCATCTAAAATCTCCTTCAACTCTACTATGCTTTCTCCTACTATCTCCTCTGACGCTAATCTATTTTCACCTAAAATCTCGTCTGACTCTAATCTGATTTCACCTAAAATCTCCGCTATTTGCCGTTCCTCACCTAAGATCTCCTCCGATTCCAATCTGCTTTCACCTACAATCTCCAATGACTCTAATCTACTTTCAATTACAGTCTCCATTAATTCCAATTTGCTTTCACCTAAAATCTCGTCTGACTCTAATCTGATTTCACCTAAAATCTCCGCTAATTCCAATTTGCTTTCACCTAAAATCTCGTCTGACTCCATTCTACTTTCAATTATAGTCTCCTTACAGGCTGTCTTTACTGATTCTACTGCAGTTTCCCCTAAAGTCTCTACCACCTGCCTAGTTTCCACTTCTACCAATTTGCTAAAACTTTCACCTTGAGTTGCTATTTTCTCTTCAATCACAGTTACTATTCTTTCCTGAATCCTACTTTCTGCTGCTTCTAATTTCTTATCTACTGTCTTAATAATATCTTTAGCCTTCATCTCTACCTCCTCCTTAATTTCACCTCTGATTTCCTGTTTCACCCCCTGAATACTCTCCTGTAGCATATCATACTTCATACTTAATTCTTCATTGACTTTAACCACACTGTCTAGTTTTACATTATTCTCTTCCAGCTTCTGATTTATTTTACTCATATCTTGATTTAGCCTACCCATCTCTTCTCTCATCTCCTTACTATTTTTATTCATATCTTTATCTAATTTCTCAAATTTACCATTGAATTCCAAATAATTTCTTTTATTCTCTTCACTATTTTTATTCATATCTTTATCTAATTTCTCAAATTTATCATTGAATTCCTTCCTACTTTCTAAATTATCTTTCTTACTCTCTTCCATATTTTGATTTAGCCTACCAATATCTTCTTTCATCTCCCTACTATTTTTATTCATACTCTCATCAAATTTCGCACTTAAATCTCTACTCATCTGCCTTATGAGCGCAGTTAATGGATCTTCAGGAATCTCTATAGACTTTTCTTTCTCTAGACTACCACTAGTCTCAGGATGTACCTCTGTATTCGTCTCGAGATTTTCCTCTGAATTCGTGTCAGGGTTAACCTCAGGATTACTTTCAGGATTACTCTCAAGATTTACCTCCGACATCTTGGTATTATTCTCTACGCTCTCAACATCGCTACCGCTATCAACCTCCTTATAATTAACTTTCTTGACTGCATCCCTACTTCTCAACTGCCTCTGTTCCTCTTCCGACATCTCGAAGTACACCGTATAACAATTGCCCTTCCAAAATTTCACTTCACTTCACTGTCCCCCAAAAGCACTGACAATTTGCACTGAAATTATACACTCCTCTGACTAAATACCGAATGGTTTTCGTGCCCCACGTTGGGCGCCAAATGTAACATTTTTAATGAGTTAACTAAACGTGGTGATGACTATTGTGGTTCAATAAAACAAACATGATATGAATAAATAATATACACTGTGGTGTGACCTTACCTGTGATAGTGTAATATAATAAGTTGTTGAGCGCCAGATTCCTATTTAAGATAGTGAATCGAAATTTATAGATTTAACCTCGGCTATCAGCAGTAGAGTCGAGAACCACTTACCCGGGCCGTAGTGAGACAAAGTCATCTAACCAATCCGTATTTAATCAAGGAGTATGATTGCCTTAAAGTACCAACTACAATGAAAGAAATAGGCATTACGTTAAAGGAAATGAATTTATTTACTCAAGAACAAAATACTAATAAAACAGAATAGTGATAGTCACACAATTGAATTTAAAATTACTCAATGCGGCAATTAATTATTTAAAAGAAAATGAATATTAAAATGAATTGAAAGTTAAATGAAGTTAAATTATAATAGAGACGATAGTTTTATTGAATTGTTGGCTCACCCAGTCGAAGATTCGTCATATTTAAGAAATGATCGATGATCTCCATGTTACGTCGCTTATGTTTAAAAAAATGATGTGATATCTCATTTACTATGAAATATCCTCATTAAGTACGTTGCCATCTGTAGAAAAACTCTTGATCAGGGATATAACCCATTATGTATTGATATAGATGTCGGCAAGACATCGTTCAGTGTCGACTCTCGGTGCTCAGTCCATTAGGACCCAGAAAGCAAGGTTACAACTTCCTTCCTTCATTGAGAGCTGTAGAACAATGCCATTCTTGTCCGATGTTGCAGGTACAAATACTAATGACTTCCTTGTCACGTGGTGTCACAGCTTCCCTCTCTCTTAGCCTTCTCCATTCTTGACTCATAACTTGCAATATATATTGACGCGTATATACCGTAGAAAATGGCGTGTTGGTTACAACATAGTGGGTTTCTTAACATCTCAGGAAAATGACGCAGTTGGCGTGGTGAAATTCTTACTACGTCGTTCAGTTTGTGACGCACAGGGTTAGTCCATATCGCCAGTCTTGTTGCAATATATAATACTTCGTCTCTTTACAAGTAATTGTTAATAAAAATCTAATTGAATATAATAATCAAAACCGCTTACAATTATCTGATATAAAAATCATCTCATGGATGTACTAGTTAATAATAATAATAATAACATGATAATAAATGAATAACCCTTTAAATATAACAGCTATGGGATCGAATCGTTACAGTGGCTCATATCAAAAATTCTTTCAGACAAACGTTTTAGGTAATTATTAGGGGAATATTGTCCATTTTGTACGGTTTTGATATTGTGCCTATTAACAGAGATATGATTAATGTTTCCAGAAAAGACCACTTTTTCCCACCCCTTTGGTCAATGGTTGGTGCTATCAAAAAACGTTTCAAACATAAATTTCTGAGCTTTATCCGACACATAGTATGAACTTTGAATGGATTCGATATTTCACATATTAAGAGAGTTATAGCATTATTTCATTTTTTCGAAAAAAAAGTCCCCCATTTTCATCCCCTTCGACCGATTTAGCCCAGTAACGAACTCGTCCGAGATTTTATGGGTATACATATTCGGTAAAAAATTCAAAGTGATTGGTGCAAAATTACGGCAGTTATCGTGTCCACAAGAAACTGATATACATATATACATATATTACATAAATGATATATAAACTTTTGAACTGACGGTGGTTTTGGGGTCTGGGGGATGTGAAACGCGAAGATATGTCGAAATTTTCCGGAAATCGAAACATGGTACCCATTGCAATGGTTAGCTTTCTAATGAAATCTACCTAAAATACTACCGTCAACGACACCTAGCTGTGAACTTGGCTACTAGATGCCACCTCAATCAGCAACTCGCAACGAACGTTGGAACTTCCCCTCCGAAGGAAAGCAAACTCAGGTTTTTTAGCGGTCTTAGTAAATCCGACGACTTCAGCCGGGTTTGAACCCGCGACCTTGGGCATAGAAGTTCAGCATGCTACCAGTTCCGATACCGAAGTCGCTTCCCACAGACATATGAAAACTGAATGTGATCTCGTGCAGTGGCGTTGTCATAGCAACTGCTGATGGCTCATCCCTTATCAATTAAATGTAAAGTTGTCATGGCAACCTCTATTGGCACTCTTGGCATTTTCTTATAATTTAAATCATTTTGTTCACCCCGTGGCGTAATGGTGGGTCATATCAAAAATTCTTTCAGACAAAAGTTTTAGGTAATTATTGGAGGAATATTGTCCATTTTGTGCGGTTTTGATATTGTGCCTATTAACAGAGATATGATTAATGTTTCCCGAAAAACCCACTTTTTCCCACCCCTTTGGTCAATGGTTGGTGCTATCAAAAAAACTTATTTTACATAAATTTTTGGCACTTATCCGACACATATTATGAACTTTGAAGGGATTCGATATTTCATGTATTAAGAGAGTTATAGCAATATTTCACTTTTTCGAAAAAAAAAAGCCCCCCATTTTCACCCCCTTTGACCGATTTTGCCTATTAACGAACTCGACCGAGATTTTATGGGGATACATATTATGTAAAAAATTCAAAGTGATTGGTGCAAAATTACGGCAGTTATCGTGTCCACAAGAAACTGATATATATATATAGATAGATACATATATACATAAATTATATATAAACTTTTGAACTGACGGTGGTTTTGGGGTCTGGGGGATGTGAAACGCGAAGATATGTCGAAATTTTCCGGAAGTCGAAACATGGGACCCATTGCAATAGTTAGCTTTCTAATGAAATCTACCTAACAGATAACACACACTAATACAGCCATCACAATTAACACTGGTTATCAGACAGATTCTACACACACCCAAAGTACACGGGCTACATGACAGAGTTGTCGCAGCCCCTAAACTGAGGAACCAACCAACCGTCTCCACGTGGCTTAGACGATTAGAAACCGGTTATTGACACTAGGATCAGAGTCCACATCTCGGCTGATACATGTGAAATTTATGTTGAACACTAGGCCTACAAAAAGACAGGTAGGGATTTCCGTACCCTATATGCAATTATTTTGGTGATTTTTTCGTGTGCTTATTATAACGATTTTGGTGTTTGTATTCCTATAATTACGGTGCTCATTTCGAGGAAATATCAAATTCCCAACAAATAATACACGAGGCTTAACTTACAGAACTGAATGAATGATCGTGTGACCTCCGGGGAGTTCGAGTGCAGGTCTTTTTAGTTGACGCCCATGGGCGACCTGCGCGTCGTAATGAGGATGAAGTGAAGATGAAGACGTCACATACACCCAGTCCTCGAGCCACGGGAATTAACCCCAGGAGATTAAAATCCCTGATGGCTCGGCCGGGAATCGAACCCGGGGCACTTCGTGCCAAAGCCTAGCGCGCTAACCAATTTAGCCCCGGAGCCGGACACTTACAGAACTGAGAAGAGGTGGGTTCGATTCCTAACTCAACCATCCTAGAAGTGGTTTTTCTTGGTTTCCCACTTCTATGCCAGTACACATGATCTTCGTCGTTGTTGTTGTTTCATTTGAGGGGCTTGGACATCTTGGTCGTTCAGCTCTGTGAACTTTGGTGTGTGTATAATTTTGCCTGATAACCTGTGTTATTGTTACGGCTATATTAGTGTTTGTATTTGTAATTAAAGTGAGGATTGGTAAGTTGGCAGCCGTGGCCTTAAGTTAGGTACCATCCCGGGATAAAAGTGGGAGAACACAGAAAACCACTTTCAGGATGCCTGAGGTTCGAATCCCGGCGTTTACAGCGCTGTTTTCCCTGCCGATATTTTCCACGTTCCGTCCCCTTATTGCCTGGATAGTAATGATGATGTTATTGGTTTTACGTCCCTTTTAACTACTGCGGCGTTTAGAGACGCCGGGTGCTGGAATTTTGCCCCGAGGGTGATCTTTAACGTGCCAGTAAATCTACTGACACGGCTCCCTAGTTTTGCTCACCCTCGAACCATCCTCTTCTCAGTTTTCCCTCACGAGGCTGAGTGTACGCCGTTCCAACTCTGAGACCAGGATTAAATTTCTCGGCAGAGCTGGGAGTCGAGCACGGACCTTAGCCTCTACACTTTCTTCTAAATCGCTAGATTTCACGATTAGCTCATTATTTGTATTCACAAGTTTCTTATTTTTCCGCACATTTATCTTTATTTTTCTTCTCCCCATCCTTATCCTCCTCCTTCTCCTTCTCATTCTCCCCGTTCTTCTTCTCATTCATCTCCTTATCGTTCTTCTTCTCCTTCATTTTCTCCTTCTCTTTCTCGTTCTTCTTCTCTTTCATCTGCCTTTCTCCTCATTCTTCCCCCCTCTCATCTCGTTCTCCTTCTCGCCCTCCTTCTCCTTCATCTCCTCCTCTTTCTCGTTCTTCTCCTCCTTCTTCTCCTCCTCCAACTCCTCATTCTTCTTGCCGTCCCTCAATCTCCTCCTCGTCCTTCTTCTCCATCATCTCCCCCAGGTTCTTCTCCTCCATCTCCTCCTCTCTCTCGTTCTTCCCCTCCTTCATCTCCTCCTTCAACTCCTCATTCTTCTTGCCGTCCCTCAATCTCCTCCTCGTCCTTCTTCTCCATCATCTCCCCCTGGTTCTTCTCCTCCATCTCCTCCTCTCTCTCGTTCTTCCCCTCCTTCATCTCCTCCTTCAACTCCTCATTCTTCTTGCCGTCCCTCAATCTCCTCCTCGTCCTTCTTCTCCATCATCTCCCCCTGGTTCTTCTCCTCCATCTCCTCCTCTCTCTCGTTCTTCCTCTCCTTCATCTCCTCCTTCAACTCCTCATTCTTCTTGTCGTCCCTCAATCACCTCCTCAATCTCCTCGTCCTTATCTATCATCTCCCCCTTGTTCTTCATCTCCTTCATCTCCTCTTTCTCATTCTTCTTCTTCATATCCTCCTCCAACTTCTTCTAATTCTTCTTGTCGTCCCTCAATCCCCTCCTCGTCCTTCTTCTCTATCATCTCCCCCTCGTTCTTCTTCTTCTTCTTCTTCTTTTGGATGTACTTACAGGGGACCACGCTAGTTGAACTAGCCTACTGAGTTTTGATTGTTTCCCAGTACTGACCAATCTTCTCCCGGTGTATTTCTTACCTGTGACCATGGCTGCCTTTCTTTAGAAGTAGATCCTGAAAACCAGAGACCTCCTTAAGAATAATATGTCTGTCAGTTTTTCTGTCTGTCTTGTAGGTCTGTAAGTCCCAGTTCTTTGACATCTTTCTCTGCTTCAGTCGGCTAGCATTCTTGGTTATCCCCCTGGAGGTCCGTGTTTGATACCCGACTATGCCAATAAATTTAATTTTGGTCTGAAGGATGGAACGGGGAAAACTGAGAACAGGTGGGTTCGATTCCCACCTCAGCTATCCTGGAAGGGTTTTTTCCGTGATTTCCCACTTTTACTCCAGGCAAATGCCGGGATGGTTCCTAACTTAGGCCACTGCCGCTTCCTTCCTAATCCTCACCAGAATTACAAATACACACACTACTACAGACAGCACAGTTACACAGACAAATTCTACACATAGCAAAGTACACGGGGCTAAATGACCACGATGTCCAAGCTTCTCAAATGAATCATTATCATCAACAACTTTCTTCCGACCAGTGCGGTGCCTTTCTTTAGAGGTGTATCCTGAAAACCGAGGACTTTATTAACCCTTATAGTGTCACGGGGCCGATATATAGGCCGAGGGAGTTTCTGCTAGAAATGCCACCGGCCGATCTATCGGCCCCGTTTTTTAAATTTTTTTAGTGTTTTTTTTTTCCAGCCACTCAGTGCCAACACAGTTGTAACCAAGACGACGCGGGAGTTATTCTTTCTCATAATATAACGATGTGTTTAAGTTCAGTGAATAACTGGATTTATAATATAAGTATTCTTTGAAAAGGCTGCAATCAGCTGACCTTCGGCGTGTGTTATCTTTTGAAGACGTGTATGTTTATGATTGGAGGTAACTAAGATAGGCTACGTGAACGAAGGGGAAACAAATAAGGTTTTAATATTTCGTAGAAATTGATCGTACTCGAAACCTATTTCATAGAATTTCTCTAAATTTGGGATATGTATACACAATTCAATAAGTATCAACATGTTAATCACAAAATATACTAATTAGATTGTGTAGGCTGTCAAAATTAAATTAAAATTTCCAACTACAGTGAAACCTCTGTTAAGAGACCAGTGACGGTTCCATGGAAAACTGGCCTTTTAGAGGGGTGGTCTCTTAATAGGGGTAGGCATTAAAATAATTTATACTGCATTATCAATAAAGTACAGTTGCAACACATACTTGATTACAATTTAGCTGCATTGGTTCACATTTAGTACAAATTAATTACAATTAGTTATTTTCTGAGCTCTGTCATTTAAAAAAGTCACTAATTGATCTCTGTTTCAGATTAACACATCTTTTTTAACAATTTCACTTTCTAGAATATCTCTGAGTGTGATCGAAAGTCCATTATTTTGTTCTGGGCTCGAACAATCTTCTAGGAGAGCCGTTTTTTTTTTTTTTTTTTTTTTTTTTTTGTACGTTACATAACACTTTTCCTAATGACATTGTATGCTGATGCAGTTCTGTGCCAACAGAACCATTGTTTACATCATCACCCTCATCACCATCTCCAATGGGAAGGCAGTCGAGAAGTGGTCTTTTGAAAGAAGTCAGACTGAGAAAATGCCTGGTCTTTGGTCGGGGAGAGGGGTGGTCCTTAAACAGAGGTAACAAATGCATTGACCTTATGAGGTTTTAAATCGGTTCCAAGAAAAATCGGTCTTTAAGATGGGTGGTGTTTTAGGGAGGTTTCAATGTATTTTTTTTAGACTTAACAATATGTTAACCTACTACAAAAATTATCTACAGTGTATCTGAAAAAATACAGGTAGAGGATAATTTTCATCAAACACTTGTAATTTCACCAAACTTGGTTTGTCAATGTTAGCATAACCACTCATTAATTTACTGACATCTAAAGGGTTAATAGTGCTTGTTAGACATCCAGCTACTAAGATAATAATGTTATTGGTTTTACGTCCCCTTTAACTACTCTTTTAATTGATCCCGAGGTGCCGGAATTTTACCCCGAAAGGGATCTTTAACGTACCAGTAAATCTACTGACACGACTCCCTCACATTTGCGCACCTTCAAATGCCAACTGACTGCGCCAGGATTCGATCCTACATCCTTGGACACAGCAGGTAAGAACGTTGCATTGTAGTAGGCCTACACCTTGTACAGTGCTTGCAGAAAGTTTAGGAACAGGTCTAAATTTTGTTTGATGCACATTTGTCCCTAAAGTAACAGCATTTCAGTTATTGTTTTACATGATGTTATTGGACATCTACTGTATATGAGGGGTTTTCATTTAAAATTTCGTTTTCTCAAAAACTGCTAGTCCTACAGCTATGATATTTTTACCGCAGTTTTACTACAACATATCAATCATAAAAGTAAAAATACAACATGGGAAAAATAAATACGGTACTCATTTGGTCGCCTCTCAAACAAACTTTCTTCCCCGGTAATTTTGGCGGCAAAATTGGTCAATTTCGTTCTGCGATAACTTCCGATTGGCAACACTTCGAGAAAGCCCCCACAGCGGATCCATCACAAACAAGACATGGAGAATACAACTCCGCAGTCAGAATTGCTGGGAGTGTTACCAATCAGAAGATATCGTGGAACGAAATTGGCCCAATTTTGCCGCCAAAATTACCGGGGAAGAAAGTTTGTTTGAGAGGCGACCAAATGAGTAGTAATTTTCCCCCCAAATTGGATGTTTATTATTATGATTGATATGTTGTAATAAAACAGCAGTAACAATTTCTTTTTCTTTTCTTTTTAGCCCTGTTTAAAAAAGGTAAAACATTCCATCTCCAAACGTATTGGAGCTAGAGCAGTGAATTTTTGAATGAAAATCCCTCATATAACTTAGATGTCTAATAACATCATGTAAAACAATTACTAAATAATAATAATAATATCGTATGGCCTCGGGTACCTGGTGCAAGCTTTGTTAATTGACACCCAGAGGGTAGCTTGCATGTCGAATTTCGTCGTTCCTTTGAACGCTATGAAAGTCAAGGAGGTTAGATATCTAAACTCCTTGACACTACAGCGCTTTCAAGTAGAGAATGGAGGAACTTTGTGTTGGCGGAAAATCCTGAGATTAATTTTGCCATTGAACACGGCCTACTGAATTCAAATGGGTTCTTTAACATGCCAACAACGTATGACATGTGTATCGTGATTTTTGTCGCCTTCAAAAATCACTTACCATGGCCAGGGGCGAACCTGCAATCTTGGGGTTGGTAGTCCGACACTATAACCACTCACCCACCGTGGCAAGCTAAACAATTACTGAAATGCTGTTACTTTAGGGACACCGAGTGAGTTAGCCGTGGTTGTTACGGCATGGCTGCTGGCAGTCGCTCACATCCGGGAGGCAAGGAGGTTCGAATCCCCCCGCCGGCAACCTTGAAGATGGTCGTCTGTGGTTTCCCATCTTCCTTCCAGGCAAATGCCGGGGTTGGTCCGTAACTATAGGCCACAACCGCTACCTTCCAACTCCTCGACCTTCCATTCCAACTTTCCTCCCCAACGGTACTTGTAGCTCACCCATTGGGTGTCCGTCTCGAAGCAGCTACAAAACTGGCGAGCCGAACATGTCCTCGGGCACTCCCAGCACTAAAAGCCATACGCTAAAAAAATAGAGAGAGAGAGAGAAAACCAAACCAAACACTTTAGGGACAAATGTGCATGAAACGAAATTTAGACCTGTTCCTAAACTTTCTGCAAGCACTGTACTGTACTTTAGGAGTTACAAGGGAAACCATTTTGAAAAATTACGTTTTGATAAAATGAACGACAAAGTTATCTGACTCCTTAAACAGCTTGTGCAAAGCCTAGCTTTTAAAATCATAACACCTAAACTAAAGCAGATACTTATAAAATTGTTTCACCAAAATTAACTAGAAGAGTAGGGGATTATTTTAAAAATAATTTGGAAAACGGAATTTTTTAAGGTGTAAGGCTGTACCGACCCTCAAGCAGAATAACCAGGCATGTTGATGTCTGTAAAAGTTTTTCCTTTCTTGCATAGTAGTAATTTGACTCCTGGATTTTTGAGCTAGCACATGGATCTGTAGAGACTTTGTTGTACCCTGCCCTAGACCCACATAAACACTGTAAATGATGAGACGCGCGACACTCACACACACACACCCTACCGGAAGGAAGACATCATTTTACCATACCCTTCCAGCGCGCAATATGGTCTATTCCAGCGTTGCCGAGATTACACGATCGTCAAATTGTTTACCCTTTACCACATAGCAGTCAGAGTAGTTCATATAGCATCCAGGGTGTAACTACTCTGGAAAATATAGAAAACAGGCAATACTCAGGGAATTTTTAAATCCTGGAATACGCAGGGAATTATCAGGGTATTTAATGACACACAGGGAATTTGAGTTTTACAACATCTAACCTTGAATATTTGGAAATTAAGCATTTATTTTTTGATGGCGGAAAAGTATATTCTAGTGATGATTGTTGTAGATGTATGTTCGTACTGACGTTGAATCGGTAAGCTCTCATTTCTAGCAAGATAGAGCACACAAATTACTTGTGTACACTGTGTATCTCCACTTAGTATAAAACTAAGTCCCCGATTCTTGGATGTTACGGGTAAACTCGAGAACCACTGGATGGATTTTGATGCGGTTTTCAACATTCTGTAAAGGATATCTGGAGGATGATTTCTGTAGAAAATAATTTATTTATGATCAAAGGAAGCCGAGCAGTAACGATTTCAGTGGAAAAGTCGAATAAAAACCTGGCGTCCGAGCGCTTTGTAAGCTTACGCTGGGCAAACCGTTAAACATATCTAAATACAATGAGTGTAAGAATTGTTCAGCATGAAAAGTTCTACAAAAAAGTCCACGAGAGCATATGTCTATCTTTAATACATCGCCCACTATAAGTGTTTTTACGTTTTAATTTCTTCCAACCGTGTCCATTCAACTACTGAGGTGACATTTTACGAGCTATCACCCCAGTTACAGCCTAGCTAGCGGGCGAACCTATTGCCCCAGTTACAGCCAGCAGCAAAATGTCGAGTCGTGTTGAGTTAAAAACTTTAGAGAAGAGTGGTTGTGTTTGGAGTTTCCCTGGAAGTGCAACTCGGCTTTTCTTCATTTCGCCTGTGAACTTTTCGTTCCGCAAAATTCACAGTCAAGATAAGATTGGACGGAAGGGGGATTTGTGTTTCATGCACGTCGCCATTCTTAAATTACGTCTGACAAGAATTTGTTGCACATGCATCTCTATGATAATATAATTAATAGTCCAGTCAGTGATTTTAACCCATCATGCCGAAACGTAAAACTGATATTGGTCGTTGTTCATTGACATTGGAAAAAATAAAGCGCTTATCACGTAATGCATCCATAACTCTTCCCGGGCGAAGCCGCGTCGGGTTGCTAGTTGTATATAAATGTGTAACTGTATGATTTTTGAGAGCATTACTATTGACGAGCTATTTTCAATACTCGCAAGTACAATAGTTTTTCTGTACGGTATGAACAATTTAGAAAATGGCAAAATATAGAGAAATATATATATTTTTGTCTTTTTTTTGTCTTTTCAACTTTGTCATGTTACCCTTTATTGTTCGAGCACTTTTTGACATGCTCTTTAAGTAAAACCTCTGCTTTATATATTTATTATGGTCGCCACTGTTACTCAGGGAATTTTCTGATTTATCCTGGAAGAATCAGGGAATTGTCAGGGAAATCTGTTCGTTGGTTTTGGTAGACATCCTGAGCATCCATCTTTGGTCATCAGCCTCGTGTACTTTGGGGGTGTATGTTGAATTTGTCTGACAACCTGGGGTGACAGCAACTTGTAAGGGCTTGAGGGCCAAAATGGGATCTTCGGGTATGGTTGCGGGTCGCACTTTAATAACAGGCTAATTTTCATAAACCTTAAGGCTGGATGCCCTTCCTGATACCACAGAATTTTTCAGCTGAAAATCCTACCCCAGCAATCAGCGGGATTCGACTTTATTGCTCAAAAACTATTGTACAATTTCGAAGTCGTGTTAAAGATACCTCAGTATGCCTTCCTTCGGAGCAGAAGTAAAGCCGGCGGTCCCATGTCATAGATTTATGGCATGATAAAGAGCCTTCCACTAATTACACTTGTGTGAAGCTAAACTATAGGTTAGATTGGACTGACGCTCTTAGGTTCCAACATTCGTCGCCAGGAGCTGACTGCGGTGGCATCTAGTAACCAATTGTAGAACTAGTTGGTCGTTGACGGTGGCGTTTGGTAGCAAAAGTTGGAACTACTTGAAAATTGAATATCTGCAGTCCCCACTTGAATTTAAAAAAAGTCATCTCGGCACGCCGGAAGGCGGAGGTAGATTTCACCGGACAAACTTGGGGATAGGCGAAAATAGGCAGAATATGCAGGTTTTCGTAGAAGGATCAGACCTCATTTATTGAGAGAAAGAATTTTATAATTGGAGATTAATTAACTTTGTTTTTCGTCATTTTATGCATATTTTAAACATTTTATTGTCTTATGATGACGGTAACCTTCTTGTCATTTGGAGTCCATTTTTATACTTGTGGTCATACTGTCCTTATGCAAGGTTTCGACACTGATGTGTAACTATGTAACGGTCTGTTACTTCTTCACGCAAAATTATATCTCTCGCAGAGATTTTGGTTGGTTCCTCAGTTTAGGGGCTGCGACAACGCGGTCATCTAACCCCGTGTACTTTGGGTGAGTGTAGAATCTGTCTGATAAACGGTGTGAATTGTGATGGCTGTATTAGTCTGTAATTAAGGTAAGGACTGCAGACCGTCAATTTCAAGCAGTAGTTCCTAATGTTGCTACCAGATACTACCGTCAACGACACCTAGCTGTGAACTTGGCTACTAGATGCCACCGCAACCAGCAACTCGCAACGAACGTTGGAACTTCCCCTCCGAAGGAAAGCATACTGAGGGATTTTTAGCGCTCTTAGAAAATCCGACGACTTTGGCCGGGTTTGAACCCGGCTGAAGTCGTCGGATTTTTTAAGAGCGTTAAAAATCCTTCAGTATGCCTTCCTTCGGAGGGGAAGTAAAGCCGGCGGTCCCATGTCATAGATTTATGGCATGTTAAAGATCCTTTCACAGACTAAACTTGTGTAAAGCAAAATTTGTAAGGTTAGATTTCGTCAGAACGCTCTATCAAAGTTCCAACGTTCATCACTAGGTATCATTGATATCTGGTGGCGAAAGTTGGAACTACTTGAAATTGAACGGAACTTGTAGCTCGCCCTTTAGGGTGTCCGCTGGAAGCAGCTACAGACTCAGGCGAGCCGAACATGTCCTCGGACACTCCCGGCACTAAAAGCCATACGATAAATAAAACCGAAGCCGCTTCACACTTAGTCAGATGGAAATCTGAATCTGATCTCGTGCAAGTGCGTTGTCATGGCAACGTCTGATGGCTCATCCCTCATCAATTTAGTAGTGTTGCCATGGCAACCACTGATAGCTCTTGGCATTTTCTTATAATTCCGAAATCATTTTTCTCATCCCTTGGCGTAATGATGGGTCATATCAAAAATTCTTTCAGACAAAAGTTTTAGGTAATTATTAGGGGAATATTGTCCATTTGGTACGGTTTTGATATTGTGCCTATTAAGAGAGATATGATTAATGTTTCCCGAAAAACCCACTCTTTCCCACCCTTTGGTCAGTGGTTGGTGCTATAAAAAAAACTCTTCAAACATACATTTTTGGGCTTTATCCGACAAATAGTATGAACTTTGAACGGGTTCGATATTTCACGTAAGAGAGTTATAGCAATATTTCACTTTTTCGAAACAAGCCCCCCATGTTCACCCCCTTCGACCGATTTAGCCCAGTAACGAACTCGACCGAGATTTTATAGGTGTACATATTCGGTAAAAAATTCAAAGTGATTGGTGCAAAATTACGGCAGTTATCGTGTCCACAAGATGTTATTGGTTTTACGTCCCTTTTAACTACACTGGCTTTTAGAGACGCCGGGGTGCCGGAATTTTGCCCCGAATGGGATCTTTAACGTGCCAGTAAATATACTGACTCCCTCGCATTTGCGCACCCTCAAATATATATACATAGGCCTATATATACATACATAAATTATATATAAACTTTTGAACTGACGGTGGTTTTGGGGTCTGGGGGATGTGAAACGCGAAGATATGTCGAAATTTTCCGGAAGTCGAAACATGGTACCCATTGCAATAGTTAGCTTTCTAATGAAATCTACCTAACAGATAACACACACTAATACAGTCATCACAATTAACACCGGTTATCAGACAGATTCTACACACACCCAAAGTACACGGGGCTACATGACCGCGTTGTCGCAGCCCCTAAACTGAGGAACCAACCAACCAATTCTATAAAGGAAAAAAGAAAAAAAATAGTTTTTGATGAAGAACACTCAACAATGTAAGTTTATTTGAATTAATATATAAATAGCAAACAGAGCCAAAAAAAACAAAAAAAAACTAAAGGCACGCTGAAATTAATAATGTTATCAAAACAAAACGTACAAAAGGACAATTTGGTAGTAATACGTTTTCTTTGAATCAATATTAAAAGTGGGTTCATTATTCTGTGAGTAAAGGGGACGGAGGTCAGTGACCTGCTATATGTGACGTGGCGCGTTGTATAACGATTCGCCATCAATTCTTTATAAAATTTGTTCATTTTTGCCGAATAGAAATACATAGTTCTTCTAAACGAGCAGAGAAATATATATATTTTTTCGCGATTAAAAAAAATAATCTAAAAGCTTTCCCGGGCCGCCAGTTGGAAACCACTAGTATTATTAGGATCGCAGAAAGGGTAGGTAACTTCCCTTGTACTGTTTCCGTCTTTTCAATACTGAAAATGAAAATCCACAGCCTGCTTCCAGTCTCCGACCGGGTCAGGAATGGAATGAATGAAGCCCCCATCTAGCGGCGAGGATATGAACTGTTGCCGGCTGCCGAGGCCTGACGCACTCCTCTGGGGCAATGATTAAATGAATTACAGATGAAATGAAATGATAGTGGAGAGTGTTGCTGGAATGAAATGTTGACAGGGAAAACCGGAGTACCGGAGAAAAACCTGTCTGCCTCCGTTTTGTCCAGCACAGATCTCACATGGAGTGACCGGGATTTGAACCACGGACCCAGCGGTGAGGGGCCGGCGTGCTGCCGCCTAAGCCACGGAGGCTTCCGTCTTTTCAATACTATTTCTTATTATTTAATTTTAAACTTGGGACATGTTTCGAACGGTCACTCCGTTCTTCCTCAGCCATAAACAATCAAATTAAACATAGATAAAACACTATCTTATAAATACACTTAGTCCATTAGACTTAAATATAAAATTGAAAAGCTTAATTGTTAACATAAACATTGTTAAAATTGTCTTGCTTAATATTAAATTATAAACTTAAAGACATGTTAAAAACTATTTGACCCATTTTGTCATTGGTTCATGTCTGTTATGTTATGTCATTTTTCACAAAATTATTCTATATTATCAAAATAAAGCCCACATTTGTGACAGATCTGTTTTTTTTTAATATTTCTTATAAAAAAATATTAGGAAAGACCAAGTTTAAATGTAGTTTTCAAAAGCATTGCTCGTAGTTTTCCATTAGATTTTCCTTTTCTTCTTTGAAAAACTGAAGAAGGCCATAATGTGACCGAAACGGATATTTAACCCGCGAGGACTGGCGCATGGGTATTTTTGACCCGAGACTTAAATAATGTTCTATAGGCTATTTTCGTTTTGTCAGCCCTTATTTCCTGCCGGTTACTGTTCCTCCCTTCCTAGCCTTGAGCTTCACCCTGCAAAATAATCAATGTCCATAGCTTTTTGAACACTCAAGTTATTTCTATATTATTTACGGTCGGGTCAGATTTTCCCATGGCTTACGTTATTCGGGACAATCTGTAAAAAAATAGGGGGAAAAGGGTGTAGGGACACCTTGGTCATCAGCTCCTTTGTTAAAAAAATAAGACGACTGCTTTGCCGCCATTATGAAGGCCAATGATACTGTTACGAAATTTATTGCCATTTTTCTGTATGTTAAATTTTAATATATAAATAAACCTCAATTTATATTGGGAATAGTTCATAGGAAGACCCCAGGTGTAAAATTACTTCATTAAAATCTGTTCTACTACGATAAAAAGGGAGTGACACACAATGGGTCAAAATGACCCGGCGTCAGTCCTCGTGTTATATTTTAGCCTACTATCACATTTTGCAAAAATGAGGAAAAAGTAGACTTACGAGATCGATCCGGGCAAATGTGTGTCTGTCTGTCTGTCTGTCAGTCTGTGTGTGTGTCTCCTATCAACTCCTAAAGGGCTGCAGGAATCGAAACCAAATTTTGTACTAATCTATACCTGAATATCTCAAGCCTATATTTGAAAATGATGTCTGTGCTACCAACTGCTGAAAAACCTCACTTGAAATTTAGCTCCATGTTGGATATCTTGGAAGGTATGCATGGGAGCTATTCCAAAATTAGCACACACATAGATAATAATATTTCAGTTTAATTTCCAGGAGGGTATACATGGCCGTGGTGCCAAAATGATTCTAAGACTGCTGATAGGCCCAATTTTTAAATGCATACAACTTCTACACTGTCAATTGGATTTAAACCAAATTTTGTGTGTGTACATAAACATATATGACTTAGCGTATTCTTATCCACCAGGGCTGCCAACTGTTAATAAATGCTCTCTATTTTTTAAATCTAAATACCAATGTATCAGAAAGTATGCAAGCCGCCAGCTTTAAACTATGCACAGGTATAGTACCTGACATTCTATATTAATTTGGAGTAACTAATATACGTCAGTGCTGTCAACTTGATTCTAAGCCTGCTGATAGGTCCAATATGAAAATACATGTAACTTCTATAATAACAAATGGATTTCATCCAAAATTGGCACTATAACAGATCAGAATATTTCAGATTATTTCCGACCAACACAAGCATGACATTGTTGCCAACATGATGTTATGCGCGCTGATAGATCCAATGTCTAACTGCATGTAACATCCATGCTATCCATTGGACTTTTCCATTGGACAAATTTTGTATGTGCATTCTGTACCTTAAGAGATAATAACCCCTGGCACTACAGCCCTTGAAGAGCCTAGGCCTACCAAGCGACCGCTGCCCAGCCATTTGGCCTGCAGATATTGGGGTGACGCGTAATCAGCGCATCGTGTCCCCTCGGCCGTTAATCTTGGTTTTCGTGACCGGGGCGCTGTCTCACTGTCAGACAGCTATTCAGTTTCTAAAATCCCTGACGGAGACGGGAATCGAACCCGGGGCTTCCGGGTGAAAGGCAGGCGTGCTACTCCCAACACCACAGGGCCGGGACCTTAAGAGATGGAACTAAGAATATATTCAATGACCAGGGCTGCCAACTGTAGTGCTCTACTGTATTAGGCTACATTATGCCAGGTATATTTCTAACTAATTAGAAATTTCGATATTATCAACTTAATTTCGTAATTATCTAGATAGGTCCAGATAGAATAATCATTTGCATGAATCTTAAATTTTAAGAAAAGTAGGCTCTTTGTTCTTGTTTCACGCCAGTTCTAAGGGTTAATTGAAACATTTTATTGACTAATGTGTATTAGATTTATTAAATACCTGTGTGTATGTCTTTTAAATTGATTGTCAATTGTAATGAAATAGTAAATATGATTAAGTTCATATCATTACGTTAATAATGTTCTTCCGTACTATCGATATATTTCTGATGCTGTTCTGGAGAACGAAACACACAAGCTACTCTGGGACAGGTCAATGTTCACAGATCGACCTATATCAGCAAACAGGCCAGACATTATTCTTATTGATAAACTGCAGAAGAGAATCCGTCTAATGGAAATCGCAGTCACTAACTCGCAGAATATCCAAGAAGTTGATTCTGATAAAGTGACTAGTACATATCTCTGGCTGAAGAGATCCGACAGATGTGGCGACAGGAATTTGTTGCCTATCATAGACGGCTTCGCTGGCGTAGTTAGTAGCATGCTGAGCTTCTGTTCCCAAGGTCGCTGGTTCAAACCCGGCCGAAGTCGTCGTTTTTTTAAGAGCGTTAAAATCCCTCAGTATGCCTTCCTTTGGAGGGGAAGTAAAGCCGGCGGTCCCTTGTCATAGAGTTATGGCATGATAAAATACCTTCCACTAACACCACTTATGTGAAGCCAAAATTTGTAGGTTAGGTTTGATTAATGCTCTTAAGTTCCAACTTTCGTCACCGGGCGCTGGCGCGATGGCATTTAATAGTAGTTATTGTTAAGTTCAGATGTCGTGGGCGGTAGCATTTAGTAGCGAAAGTAGGAACTACTTGAAATTATCGTCTGCAGTCCTTACTTGAATTAAAATCAGATAACACACACTAATACAGTCATCAAAATTAACACCGGTTATCAGACAGATTCTACACACACCCATAGTACACGGGGCTACACGACCAAGTTGTCGCAGCCCCTAAACTAAGAAACCAACCAACCTCTGTTTGCTAATAATCATGAACTTTGTCTATGTTACGTTCCTTTTTAGCCCTCAGTTGTTGCATTTAGTGTTGACTTTCTCGAGCAAGGCCTGAAGGCTCTGCACTGTCTGCAAGCAATACGGTATCATCAGCATATCTAATAGTAATAATACTAATACTACTAATAATAATAATGAAATTTAACGGGCATATCCTCAGGATGGGCAATCAGAGACTGTCCCCAAGGATTCTTAACCTTGCCCTGTCAATGATAGTTACAAACACCCGGCTGCTTGAAGTTGGAAAAGATCTTCAGGAAATATGCATCACAGTTGACATTGTACTAGACAGAGCTGAGTTCAGAGAATTATTCGATAATCACCGCTTAGCGGACCATCCAAGCACTATCACCAACAAAACCTGGTCAGAAGATCGCTTTTGCTGCAAATCCCCGGATGAGTTTAGGTTGACTCAGGCAAGGAAAGCATTTCTACAAAAGAGGAATCTGTTGACATCGAATATAGATTTAGGTATTAGGAAGTCTTTTTTGAAAACCTTTGTCTGGAGCGTGGCACTATATGGA
This sequence comes from Meconema thalassinum, assembly GCA_946902985.2. Lineage (NCBI taxonomy): Eukaryota > Metazoa > Arthropoda > Insecta > Orthoptera > Tettigoniidae > Meconema > Meconema thalassinum. The sequence continues at coordinate 173,828,138 of OX336395.1, forward strand.
AGTGAAACTTGGACTAATGGTGCAGCAAAAAAGAGGATAATTGAAGTGTTTGAAATGTGGTGTTACAGGAGAATAATGAAGAGGAGATGGGTAGATAGAGTAACAGATAAAGAGGTATTAAGACTGGTGGGAGAGGAGTGATATTATTGGAGCGACTGCTAATGAAGAGATGACATAGGTTGGTAGGAGACTTACTATGACACCCAGGAATAGCAAGCATAGTTATGGAAGGAACGGTTGAGGTCAAGAACTGTAGGGGTAGACCAAGGTTAGAATATGTTAAACAGATTGCCTCGAATGTAAGATGTGCTAGCTATGTGGAGATGAGACGATTGTCTCCGGATAGGGATGCATGGAGAGCTGCATCAAACCAGTCTAAAGACTGAAGGCTCAAACAGCAACTTACAGTTGGACATAACGTTGTAAATAATAATAATAATCTCGGACACTATAAAAATACGGAGAATTTATTTTTATGGGCACAACATCCTCGGAATGAATTCAAATAGACTAACCAAAACGATCTTCGACAACTTTCGTAATAAAAAAGCAAAAGGAAACTGTCAAAGACCTCGTAGAACTCCAAACTACAGACACCATGCTCATGGACAAAACAGCCAAAACCATCACCAAGGATAAGAAACAACGGTTCCAAGTGAAACTCAAACAAAAGCGTACGATCCACATCTCTGCCGAAGATAGGGAAGCAAGATCTCAAAGGATGAGGCAATACTGGGCCAAAAGGAAAGTCAAAACAATAAAAAAAAAAGATTGATTTCAAGTACCACAAAGTTGAGTGAAACAAATAAAGAATAAGTTGCTTAACATGCACCTTCCGCCTTAATGTCGACCTTGTTGTCATGACTGGTTGATGAACAGACCACACCTAGAGTTCGGAATGTTTACTTATTACTCCTCCCCTTTCCCTCAACATATTACCGTAAAAGGGCCCGCCAAGTCAGCCCAGATGTTCGTCTATCCCTTTACAAAGGCAATAAAGCCATTATTCTCTGGACAACAAAGACCAAACTGAAGTCTGCCTTATCGCGGACCGTTAGCTTTGCGATCAAGTGAACGCTCCAATGCATTTTGGAAGTCACTTTACAGGTTATTGCTCTTTGTGTTTGAAGATGTGCTATGAAATATTTAACACTAGCTTTCAATGCATGTATTACCGGGTGAGGTAGCCGTGGTCGTTACGGCATGACTAATGGCAGTCGCTCACATCCGGGAGGCGAGGAGGTTCGAATCCCCCCGCCGGCAACCTTGAAGATGGTCTTCTGTGGTTTCCCATCTTCCTTCCAGGCAAATACCGGGGTTGGTCCCTAACTATAGGCCACAGCCGCTACCTTCCAACTCCTCGCCCTTCCCTTCCAACTTTCCTCCCCAACGGTACTTGTAGCTCACCCATTGGGTGACCGTCTCGAAGCAGCTACAAAACTGGCGAGCCGAACATGTCCTCGGACACTCCCGGCACTAAAAGCCATACGCTTAAAAAAAAATGCATGTATTACAGAAGTCAGTGTGACTTGAGCTTACTAGGAATGTAACTTTACGGTAATCATAATAATAATAATAATAATAATAAACCAATGGTCAGACATATTTTCCCATGGAACCCATTGATACCAAAGTGCGTAGTATGTGTGTCGTAATTTATACTGTAGTTAGACTCTTTCCAGATATTGCCGTGTTGAAGAAGTCTTCTGGTTTTTACTGAGGTTTTTGTCGTCGTCCGCCTAGGACCTCAATCGAAGCAATAGTATTACGAGGTCTAAATGTAGACTTAATGTCCTCCAAGAAGAAAGACTCATTGACCATTGCATACGTAAATCTGTTTTCGGTATATTTTGCAACATGAAGGATTCGTTTTAGGAATATAGCCTTGATATTTTCCAGTCTTCTTATGTTTGGGACTATCAGTTTTCTACATACTAATTGAATACCGTACGTTGCTATTGGTGCGATTTTAAGCTTGAATAAAGTCATTGCGGTGTCGATAGATTCCAGAGCTTTGATATTTCAAGCATGGCTTTGGTTGCTGCTGTCGTTTTGCCCTGTATAATAATAATAATAATAATAATAATAATAATAACTAGCAGACCCGTGCGAGAAATCTCGCATGTTCATAAACTACACTTCCCCAATAGGTTTATAATGAGAGGCTAAAGGAGAAAGGCTAGATTCCTGAAACTATGTACATTTCAGTTAGAATTCCAAGTTCTACGTTCCCTAACTTACGAAGGCAATCACTGAAAATTGGATCATCATAACACTCACCTGTTATTCGATATTTATGAAATTATACGATTTGAGTGCTCATTCCATTGATTTACTGTTTCTGAAATCCATGGAAAATGATCAAGGAAAGGCCTCAGAATGTTAAAATGACACGAAACAGGCGTCACAGCGGTCAAAAAGTGAAGTGGACAGCAATTATGGAGCGTAGTTTCCTACAGCAACAGTATCTGCGAAACGCACACTTCGTACATTATTTTAAGAGTAATTTTGTAAAGAAATTATAGATATTTATGAAATATGAGTACAATCCATCACTGATAATGTCTATTCTCTTTCATTTGAATGCTCATTTGTCACGATCGGTCTCTTGTGAGTGCCGCAGGAGGGATCTATACTACTGAAATAATGTAGGCTATATGATGATGATGATGATAATAAACTGATAAACCAGCAAGTGACACCTGGTTAACTAAAGGTGTCCTTCATCCCGAAACAGAAGAATTTATGATTGCCATTACAGGACTGTGTCATAGAAACCCGTAACTTCAGAGGGTACATCATTAGGCAAAACATCAACTGATTAATTCCGAAAGTGCCGAAACAAAACCGAAATCCATCGATCACATACTAAGAGCATGCCCAGTACTTGCGCAAAGGGACTACGTATGCCGACATGACAATGTAGCTGAGATCATCTACCAAGAACTATGCAAGCAGTGTCAACTACCAGAGCCATATTTAAGACTTCAAACAAAACCCATATTAAACAAGTAGTTCCGTGAAGAAATAAAGCCTATTTGCATATATCCTACTGATGTTAATTGCCACTATCAACATACAAATTTCAGTTTGATTGCTGTAATAGATTCGTAGATATTGAGAACCGACTAAATATTTCGGATGGTCGCCATGTTGGATTTTTATATATGTAGGTCTTAGAGTTATGTACTGTTACATGAAGATTATTGTGTACGTGTAGTATTCAAACTTCAATCGCATGATTAGGACACAAGAAGTAAAAACAAGATTTTAAAATTTCGCACAGCTGCCATGTTTTGGTTATGAAAACAATTGAAATAAATTAGATGTCAGTGGATTAACATTTGTATAAGGATTTACTGTGCCAAGTTTTATTGCACTCGGATAGTTAAATTGCGAGAAACGTTCATGTGAATATTTATACTTTGCGTCGCCGCCATGTTGGATTTGTGATCACCAGGTTATTGCAAGTCCTATAGGCGAACTTCTAGTAGTTCCTTTTATCACCGTACAAAATTTCAGGGTGATATCGGTAATAGTTTCGGAGATATTGAATGCTGGTGAAATAATTCGCACAACCGCCATGTTGGATTGGTGAGGCGTAACAAAATCTGAAGGGCACGGTCGGGGTCGTCCGGAATAGTGCTATGAACTTACCGAGTTTCATTGAAATCGCTCTAGCCGTTTAGATTTTATTAGGGACACACACACACACACACACACACACACACACACACACATACACATGAATGACACACACACAGTCAGACACACGGACAAAAGGTGATATCATAAGCCTATTTTTTTCATAAATGAAAATAGGCTAAAAATGACACATTTAAAATACATTGAAATCCTCTATTATCACTAGGGATCGGATTCTTAGGTTTTTACCTATTTTTTCCCCTTACTTCTAAATACCAAAATACTTACTTTTCCGAATCACACTCAAAAGAGCAGTATTCATGAATTCTGTAGTACCATACAAATGATATGCGAGTACCTAGAAAAACCTAATTGCAGTTTTGTTGCATTTATTGTGGTATATTTGACATTTTAGTTCATAATTTTTAAAAGTAAACCTGGAGAAAGTGTTTATTCCTAGCTCTATTTGTTTGAGAGAAATCCCACCTGCTAGAAAATGCAAATACTTGAGCTTAAATCTTATTTTGGGTTATTTACTGTCAGGAAAGTTGGAATAAATCTCTTATTGTTTCCAATAATCCTATATTCTAAATAAAGAAAATTAATTAAAGGCCTACAGTGTGAAAATGACCTCTGACATAGTTGATTTTATTGATTTTGTATAATTTACATATTTAAGGAGAGCAAATATCGCCTAAACGTATGAATTCTCAGTGATACTTTTAAGACTATCATTATGTAAAATATTTACACTCTCGTTGCAATCAGATTTTCTACTAACAATTAGGCATTAATTTTAAGCTTTGCGCAGTTTATGACAACTTTTGCTGCACTTTTAACATATTTATATACCTATATATGTGCATAAGAACACATGGCTCATAGTCATCGCAGTATCCAACTCCCACATCAGAACTATATTAATACCCACGAAAGATGCTCCAAATATCATATGAAAAAATTCAATACTCCGCTCGTTATCTAGATGGAAAACCTCTAAACACTAAATTCGGAAACATTCATTGAGTAAATAAATTCATGTACTTAAGATAAGTAGTTCAGCCATCAGGATTGAATTGTGAGGCAAACAATTTCTAAATTACAGAAGGCCTTCATGGTGTCAGGAAAAGTCAGGAAAAAGAGTGAAAAAATGGCGTGAGTCAGGAAAAAATGGCGAAAAGAATTAGAAAAACAGGAATTTTATATTACCCATACAGTATTTTGTGTTTTACAACCATATTTTGGTGTTACTAGTTCAACTAATCTCTGAAGATAAAAAGCAATAACTCACTGGACATTATGGTAAGTTTCCATTTTTTGCAGTATATCTTAGTAAAAACCTCGTTTACCAATTTTTTGTACGTTTTTTTTAGCGTTGGCGTAGGGATGTGGCGACCCAGTACATTGCACTTTATTTTGTATTTTAAACGAATAAAGAGGCGAGCTTTGGGCAGCTATGGGAATCTTGGAGGCCGCAAATAATATATTTATATATATAATATATTTGTTTGCTCAATAAACCTCTTTTCCGACGTTACAATGACTTCACGAGTCAGGAATTTTGTGGAAAAGTCAGGAAAATTGACATTGAAAATTCTGTGGACACCATCTATATAACCACCTGAAACAGATAAAATATCAATATCGAAGAACGCAAAATTAAGACATTACGCCACAGTAATCAAAACTGAAGCACTACCGAGGTATAGCCTATACCTCGGAAACCTTGATCACTGGAGACAGGTATATTATTAAAGACGTAGGAAAATATTGTGGAACATCTTTAGTCCAGTCTGCTCAAAAGGAATATTTGTAAGAATATCCATTTTATTTTATTTCAAATTGATTTTATTATTTTACATTATTTTTACAAGAATACTTATCCATTAGATTTTATATTTTCATAGTTGTTATTCATTGTTTTTCCTGTTTCTCAGTTTCATCCTGTAGCCTATATACACACATCAAAAAAAGTTTTGCATCACCTCGGTTCCCAGATCTCCGGCATATAGACGTTGGCTGTGTATATTGTATCCAAGATACAGTCCCTTTGACTGTTCATAGATGTCACTAAAACTGCTCAAAGATGTAAACAACCATGCATGAGCAGGGCCTATTAGACGGAGGGAGTACGACAGCCGATCAGTTCCAGTCATTCCACCAGGACGAAGGTACGCTGCTCATGTTGTCTGTAGTTCTACCATGCCTAGAAGGTCAATACCGCAGTTCGATCGCGTCCGCATTGTTACTTTGTGTCAAGAAGGGCTCTCAACAAGGGAAGTTTCCAGGCGTCTCAGAGTGAACCAAAGCGATGTTGTTCGGACATGGAGGAGGTACAGAGATACAGGAACTGTCGATGACAGGCCTCGCTCAGGCCGCCCAAGGGCTACTACTGTAGTGGATGACCGCTACTTACGGATTGCCGCTCGGAGGAACCCTGACAGCAATGCCACCTTGTTGAATAATGCGTTTCGTTCAGCCACAGGACGTCGTGTTTCAACTCAAACTGTGCGCAATAGGCTGCATGATGCGCAACTTCACTCCCGACGTCCATGGCGAGGTCCAGCTTTGCAACCCCGACACCATGCAGCGCGGTACAGATGGGCCCGACAACATGCTGAATGGACCCCACGGAATTGGCATCACGTTCTCTTCACCGATGAGTGTCGCATATGCCTTCAACCAGACAATCGTCGGAAACGTGTTTGGAGGCACCCTGGTCAGGCTGAACGTCTTAGACACACTGTCCAGCGAGTGCAGCAAGGTGGTGGTTCCCTGATGTTTTGGGGTGGCATTATGTGGGGCCGACGTACGCCACTGGTGGTCATGGCAGGCTCCGAAACGGCTTTACGATACCTGAATGACATCCTCCGACCCATAGTGCAACCATATCGGCAGAATATTGGAGAGGCATTTGTCTTCATGGACGACAATTTTCGACCTCATCGTGCACATCTTGTGAATGCGTTCCTTCAAGATAACGACATCGCTCGACTACAGTGGCCAGCATGTTCGCCAGACATGAACCCTATCGAACATGCCTGGGATATGTTGAAAAGGGCTGTTTATGGACGTCTTGACCCACCAACCACTCTGAGAGATTTACGCCGAATTGTCGTTGAGGAGTGGGACAATTTGGACCAACAGTGTCTTGATGAACTTGTGGATAGTATGCCACGGCGAATACAGGCATGCATCAATGCAAGAGGACGTGCTACTGGGTATTAGAGGTAGTGGTGTGTACTGCAATCTGGACCACAAATGCTGAAAGTCTAGCTGCATGATGGTACAACATGCAATGTGTGGGTCTCATGAGCAATAAAACGAGCTGAAATGTTGTTTGTGTTGATCTCTATTCCCTTTGTATTTAACGGTTCCGGAACTCTTGGAACCGAGGTGATGCAAAACTTTTTTTGATGGGTGTATTTTACGTAATTTCGTTTCTCAACAGTTTTATTAAATTAGTTTCTTGAGGTTTAATTCTAACTTGCTTAAGAAGATCCCATTGTTGGACCGAAACATGTAGGCCTACCTATACTCATTTGAATATCCCCCAGGAGCTCACATCTAGTGGGACGTGGGTTGGCGACCACGGGGCCCCAGCTGAGTCCGGCATTGCTTCCACCTACTTGTGCCGGGCTCCTCTCCGTCTTCTTTCCTGTCGACCTCTCTTGGTCAACTCTTGTTCTCTTCCGACCCCGACGGTATTAGGGTATCCGAGGCCTAGGGTGTCTCTTCCTTCCCCGTCTTAATTGGCCCTTGTCTCATCTTTTCTAATACCCTCATTCTGCAAGGGGTCAGCCTTCTTTTCTTTTCATGTTATCTCCTGCCTTCTGCTCAATGCCCTCAAGGAGGCAGGGTGTATGTAGCACCACCACTTCTGTTGCACCCTAGATATTGCTACACCCTCAGGGGCTCACGGCTGGTGAATTCGGGAGTTGGCGACCCTGAGGGATTCCTGAGCTGGGTCCGGTTTCCCCCCGTTTTTCCATTACCTCTGGTGCGGACCCTCTCCCCTTTCACTTTCCTATCTGCCTTTCATGGCTCTCCTTCCTTACAAGTCCCTCAATCCGCATTCTTCGAGGGTTGAGGGCATTTCTTTTCCTCCTGTCCTTTATTTGCCGTACTCTACTTTTGTTTTCCGTTTCTTCTTCTTTAGTTATAGTTTACATGTCATTATCTTCACGATCAACCAAACCATTAAGGGCCGATAACCTAGATGTTAGGTCCCTCAAAACAACAATTATTATCATCATCATTTGAATATAATTTGCATTGATTGTCGGAGCAATTTAATTTATCTATTAATGAATGCGGCAATTTTTTCACATTTTGCTATATTGGTAAATGATTTTGCTTTTTATTAAAGAGAAATTAGCTGTGAACTGATTCTTGTCTACATTGTATTTCATGTGAACTGAATGTCTATTTAAACGAATGCTGTCTCGGCCAGCTGGGAATAATTCATTTTCGCAGACAAGCTAAGCGTCAATTTGGAGGGGTGAGCAACCCCTATCGCGGAGCAGCTCTTTCATACCGCTTGCTGGCGGACTCTCCCCTGTACAAGCTGGGATTGAATTCTCCAACCTTGGTACTGGAGAAAGTAGTTCTCATCACTCTGCAGTTCTTCTGCCCCGTTGCTAATTATTATTATTATTATTATTATTATTATTATTATTATTATTATTATTATTATTATGTCTCATATGTTCACCATATCGTTGGGTACAATTCACCATTTCATCGGCATTTGTTGCAGGATGGAGTGGAGTTCTCTATACTGGTAGGTTGAGGAACGAACGAACTATGGAGCAGGTCTCTAAAATAACTACTTTCTTCGTTCTGGTAAGCAGATTATGGTGGAGCCCCATTTTATCGAGGTTGGCCTTCAGCGACTTCGGTATGATCCCTGTGGAAGAGATTATGATAGACAATACAGTGACAAATTCCTGTCGCCACATCTGTCGGATCTCTTCAGCCCGAGACATGTATTTCGTCACTTTCTCAGCATAACTCTGCTGGATATTATGCGAGTTAGGGACTGCGATATCTATTAGAAGAGTTTTCTTCTGCACTTTAACAATAAGAATAATGTCGGGCCAGTTTGCTGATCTGTGATCACTGACCTGTCCTAGAGTAGCGTGTGTGTATCATTCTCCAGAACAGCATCAGGAATGTATTGATAGTAAGGCAGAACATTATTACTTAAGGAGTGCTTCTTTGCCAGGTTCAGGTGGGTTATTTTGGCTACTCGGTCATGCCTCTTCAAGTAGTACGTAGATGAAATTGTTGTACAGCCCCTTGTGATATGCTTGATGGTCTCCGATTCGCGATGGCATCTCCTACATTTGTCATCTGGCAGGTCTGCCTTAATGATATTATTATTATTATTTGACTATTATTATTATTATTATTATTATTCATATGCTCACCATGACATTGGGTACAATTCACCATTTAATTGGCATTTGTTGCAAGATGGAGAGGAGTTCTCTATGTTGGTAGGTTGGGGAACGGACGAACTATGGAGCAGGTCTCTAAAATGACTGCTTTCTGCATACTGATATACAGATTATGGTGGAGCCCCAATTTATCGAGGTTGGACCTCAGCGACTTCGGTATGATCCCAGTGGAAGAGATTTATTTATTTAATCGTATGGCGATTACTTACAATATACCGTACAAAAGACATAAGACATAATTACACTTTAAAGTCAATGCTTTTCAGCCAACTAATTATATTTGGAGTGAGACTGAACAAGTCGTCAGGAAGTCATTGGGCATGTCTGCCTTAACCCTTTATGGGATAGTGGTCTCTTTATTGAATTTGCAAATTTGTGGGTGTTGATCTTTTGTCTGTATTTAGTCCTTGTTGTAGCCATTGGATCAATGTCGACTTCAATAAGGTCCATTTGTGTATCGACTAGCCAGCGAATTTTGGTTCGTCGGTTCCCATTGATAATAAGAAATATTTTCTTATGATTATTATATTATTATTATTTCTCTTAATGTTTTTTTTTTGTTTACCCTATGTTGGTATGACCGGTGTGATCTTGTTTACTCTGTCTTGACCCGCATCTGAGCGACCACTTCTCAAGTTACCTGAAGCCATAGGGGCACCGGATAGCTTGATTATATGCCGACCACGTGCTACCCCACCTTGAGAACATAGCTTTTAATGAACAGGAGGGTCTCAATCCTGAAAGCCCTAGTCGATACTGGTATTAACAGGTCAATGGCACAGTAGGCTAAGTAGCTGGGCCCGGATAGTGATGACATATCATCACTTTAGTGGTTCACCACAGATATTGCTAACTTTATCGTGTTGGAAGACATTTTTTAGAGTTGCATGCTTTTCAGTCGGTCAACAAGAACGTACCCAATTGTAATGTTGGTTGGTTCCTCAGTTTAGGAGCTGCGGCAACGCGGTCATGTAGTTCCGTGTACTTTGGGTGTGTGTAGAATATGTCTGATAACCGGTGTTAATTGTGATGGCTGTATTTTAGTGTGTGTTATCTGTAATTCAGGTAATGACTGCAGGCGATCAACTTCAAGTAGTTTCTACTTTTGCTACCAAATGCTACCGTCAACGACACCTAGATGTGAACTTGGCTACTAGATGCCACCGCAACTAGCACCTGGCGACGAACGTTGGAACTTCGAGCGTTAATCAAATCCAACCAACAAATTTAGCTTCACACACTTGTAGTTAGTGGAAGGTTCTTTTACTTGCCATAAATCTATGACATGGGCCCTCCGGCTTTACTTCCCCTCCGAAGGAAGGCATACTGAGGGATTTTTAACGCTCTTAAAAATTCGACTTCGGCCGGGTTTGGACCCACGATCTTGGGCATAGAAGCTCAGCATGCTACCAACTACGCCACCGAAGCCGCTAAAATTGTGATGTGTCTTATTTCCTAATCATGAAACAAAAATACATGAGATTATTGAGTAATGTATTTTTTTAGGTTTAGAGAATAACACCCATTACAATTGGGTTTAATCGTGTTGACCGACTGAAAAACATTAATCATGCCGTTGCTATCTTATCCAGAAATATTAATTATAGCTCTCACATTCTGGAAATGCTAATTTATTACGTCATTTTTGTCTGACTACCTGTATTCCTGCGATGACTGCTGTAATGTAACTGTAGTATATTACGGACAGGGATGGGGTAGGTGCCCCGCGACTTGAAGTATGGTACTATTGCCTGGATGCAGTGTGGAAAACCCCGGGGAAAAAACAATCTCGGGATAGCCGCTGTCAGCGCCGGGATTCGAACATGCGATCTCTGAACTTGCTGCAGTTGCCCTCATGGACTTGGTGTAGCCTACGATTTATTGAGCATGGTTACGCCGCAGAACCTCATTTTCATGTCAAAACATCAAAATAAATCATATATCTCAGCTTCTTCTTCTTCTTCCTCTTCTTTAGCTAGACCTTTTCCCAATTAAGTGGGGTCGACATTTCCATCATTCATTCTTTTCCGCCATTCCTTTCTGTTTACAGGGTGTCTACTACTCGGTAAAACTTGGAGAACAGGGAATACTCAGAGAATTTTTAAATCCTGGAAAACTCAGGGAACTATCAGGGTATTTAATGACACTCAGGCAATTTTAGTTTTACAAGGTCCAACCTTGAATAATTGGAAATAAAGCATTTACCTTTTGATGGGGGAAAGTATATTCTAGTGATGATTGTTGTAGACGTATGTTCGTACTGACGTTAAATCTGTAAGCTCTCATTTCTTGCAAGATAGAGCACACAAATTACTTGTGTACACTATGGATTCGTATATAAATGTGTAACTATGATTTCTGAGAGTATTACTATTGACGAGCTACTTTCAATACTCGGAAGTACAATAGTTTTTCTGGATGAAAAATATAAATGACAAAATATTAAAATAAATAAAAAAAACTGTGTTTTCTTCTTTTTCTTCAACTTTGTCATGTTACCCTTTATTGTTCAATCACTCATTGAAATGCTCTTTAAGTACAAACTCTGTTTTATTTATTTATTATTGCCACTACTGTTGCTCAGGGAATTTTCTGATTTATCCTGGAAAAATCAGGGAATTGTCAGGGAAATCTATTAGTTGGTTTTGGAGACATCCTGGTTTAGGGCTTCTCCTCTCGTCCAACCTTTTTCCCTTCGGTCTTCGGCAACCTTATATCTGCACCATAGTTTAGGTCTCCCAACTTTCCTTCTTCCAGGGACCTTCATCGTCTGCACTCTTTTTCCCATATACAGTAAAAACTCGATTAACCGTCATCGTCGGGACCGTGTTCGTGACGATTGAGCGGATAGACGGATAACAGAAACACTGTATTATTCCTCCAAAATATGACCTCAATCAATTATATTATAGACAGATATCACAGTAATGTAATATATTTCGGAGCGCAAAGAAATTAAACACGATTGTAGTAGCAAATAAAACTATTTATTACATGATCAAAACATCCGTACAGTAGCTACAAATGTGGCAAGATAATGTACAGTACAGTAATATAAACTTACAGGTGAAATAGTTCATGTAGCTTGATAATAGTCATTTTCTTCTGCCTCTTTGATGCTCGAGAATTCACCGAGGCAATATTTCAAATTTTTCGGAGCAGTAGTGTCTGCGTTGCATTTGCCTCTTCTTGACTTTCAAGCCATTCTATACACTTGGACAGCATTGTTTCAGCCTCTGAGTGGCTAATAGTTAGTTTTTCGTCATGGTTTGAACACTATGGTGGGCAGATACACTCACTTCCCGCAAAAATAAAGTAAACAAAGCGAACACTTCGCTGCACCTTAAAGCACTTTGTTATTACAGTATTATTATGCTAAAATGCAATGACGGTTAACAGAAACTGATGGTTTAAAGAGTGACGGTTAAACGAAGTTTTACTGTAGTCTTCGTTTCTTCGTTCTACATGTCCAAGCCACCTTAATCTGCTTTCCTGTATCTTCTTGCTCAGTGGTCCCACCTTAACTGTTCCTCTGATGCGTTCATTCTTAATCTTGTCCCGTCTGGTAACACCACATATCCTCATCTCGGCCACCTCCTGTGCCTTGGTGATCGCCCATGTCTCTGCACAATACATTATTGCTGGCCTCACCACTGTCTTATACAAGTTTCCTTTCATTGGGCAAGGCACTTTCTTGTCACATAACACTCCATTCATTTTCCTCCAATTCATCCAGCCACACTGGATTCTATGGGAAACCTCAGATTCCAATATATCACAGCATAAACGAAGCATATCAATACTAGTGTTTCCCTTCTCATCGTGCACAGTGCTCATAAATCACCGTGTAACATGACAGGTGTATTGGCAACATTACTCTAGTTATCTTGGAGAGTAAAAACTTGATAGCTGACTTCCTTTCAAATCCCATTATCCTCAGAGTAGGCTAGTTATGGGAGAGAATAAAAGACAAGTAACACAAATGTTAGGAGACCTGGATAAAATATGCAAAATAGATGGGATGAAAAATAAATGGTAAAAGGTGGAAAAGGTAAAAAACTTAAAATACAATTAGAAGGAAAAATTTGAACAAGTTGAAAGTTTTAAATACTTAGGAAGTTGGGATGTAGAAGGCATTGCTCTAAAGAAATCAAAACAAGGGTTGCGTTAGCAAAAGAAGTCTGTAATAAGGAAAGAAAATTACTTTGTTGATCAATGCATATAGATTTAAGAAATAGATTAGTAGGAGGTGTTATGTTAGGAGTGTGGCAAATGTATGGGGCCGAAACCTGGACACGTAGAAAAGAAGATGAGAGACGAATAGAGGCTCTAGAAATGTAGATTTGGAGGCAGATGGAGAGAATAAGTAGGAAAGAAGAAACAAGAAATGAAGAGGTATTGCAGAAAATAAGAGAAGAAAGAAAGAAAGATGCTAAAAAGATACGAAAAAGAAGAAGAATGAATTGGATTGGACATTGCATAAGAGGAAACGTCAGGTCAAGTCCTGAAGGTAATTTTCCGGTATGGAAACTCTAGAGGGGGGTGAGGTGGGCCTGTGAGGTGGGCCCTCCCCCTGGGGATGTCACCGAAGTTAGTGGGTTGGTGTTGCTGTCCTCTTATAATTTTGTAATATTGCTTTTCAGAATTTACACCAGTCTGAACGTAAAACACAAAGTTATAGGTTAAGTTTCTTCTTTATACAAATTAATCTGATCACTGATTCTTCAGTCAAGACATTGGTGAATTTTGGTGCTCACAAATGGGCGCATACCCAGTTTTGGCAAATCTTTGGCATTTTCTTTCTTTCAATCTTGATCCCGTTTTCAACAACATACCTATGTGAATCAGTATTCTCAACTTTGGTGTCCGTGAAAACAAAGGCAAGAAATCGGGAGCATTGCCGGCATGACACGCGTATCGCATTATCTAAGACTGTATCCCGAATTTGTGATCTCATTGACTAGAAACAGCAACAAGTCTCTCATCAAATGACATTGTGTGCTTTAAGTGGCTCAATTATAACACTGAAAGACAAAAAGTGTTCCTGAAAAATTACAGTACATTTCCTTAATTATTTTTGTGTAACCATCCAAGAAGGTAAAAAAATGTTAATTACATAATTGATCCCATTATTAATTACTTTTTGAAAGGAGAGGGGGGGGGGTTAATTTTAAGTTTTCTTTTGGGGGAGGTGTGAGAGTAGAAAGGTTAAGAACCCCCGCTCTAGATTGTAAACCCTCAACCTACTACTGTATAGTCTACAGTATACATTTAAAATAATAATTGGGTTGATTTAAGCGCTCCAATGTGAGCGTAAACTATGTATATAAATATCTATAAGTAAACAAATAAATAGGCCTAAATAACAAATTCGTACTGGATTACTCTGCCTATCGTTCCAAATAACACTAAAAACTATATTCACACACATAAATCATCACATGAAAAGCTAAGTTGGTAAACCTCCCAATTAACTTGAAAATTAAAAATGTATCCATAATTTTTTTCCAAAGAAAATTATGAAAAGTACCCTAAAGCGTGTGAAAAAAGTTTTTCCCCCTAACTTCTGGACCCTTATCATACTTTTGGCAATTTTGCTTGTCTCTGTAGCTACCGCCGGTTTGAGCCGGTTGGAAACATATTTAAGAAATTCTACTTCTGAAAACATACTCATCGGTCTAGCATTGTTATCTATTCACAGAGACATACCCTCATCAGTTTAGGGGCTGCGACAACGCGGTCATGTAGAAGGAGAGGCATACAAATCACTGACGAAGTTATAAACTGATTTGGTAATGGTTCAAGAAACCTTGACTTCATGTTATAGTGTAAGTTGTAAATTAAAACAGTACTGTAATGTTAATTCTTCTATGTAAACACTATCAAGTGAGGAAGATGATTGTATTAATAGAAAGTATCATAAAATGGTCTTAGTTGTGTTTGACATTGACCAAACCTAAAACATCACAACAAATTGGTTGAAAAAGTTATGCCAGATTGCCTTAAAACTCATCATTTTGCACCAAATTATAACATCGTCATTTTGGCCGGCACGCCTGAGGATTTGAATGAGTTTTTGAATGGTATGGACTCCTTCTTGAGGAAAGAATTCATGATGAAAATTAATAAATGTAAAACAAAAATATTGGAATGCAGCCGAAATAAATCAGAAACCTCTATGGACATCAAATTGGCAGGTTAAAAACTAAAGGAAGTAGGAGACTTCTGTTACTTAGGAAGCAAAATAACCAGTTAAGGACGAAGCAAAGAGGATATAAAAAGTAGGTTGGCTCAGGCCAGGAAAGCATTTCTACAAAAAAGGAATCTATTGATATCGAATATCGATTTAGGTATTAGGAAGTCATTTTTGAAAGCCTTTGTCTGGAGCATGGCACTCTATGGAAGTAATAATAATAATAATAATAATAATAATAATAATAATGTCGTATGGCCTCGGGTGCCGGGTGCAAGCTTTGTTATTTGACACCCAGAGGGTAGCTTGCATGTCGATCCTTGAAGCACTATGAAAGTCAAGAAGGTTATATATCTAAGCTCCTTGAACACTATAGCGCTTTCTAGTAGAGAAATGAGGAACTTTGTGTTGACGGAAACTCCCGAGATTAGTTTTGCCATTATGAACACGGCCTACTGGATTCAAATGGGTTCTTTGACATGCCAACATCGTATGACATGCGTGTCGTAAATTTTTGCCGCCTTTCAAAAATCACTTACCACGGCCAGGAGCACACCTGTAAGCTTGGGGTTAGTAGACCGACACGTTAACCACTCACCCACCGTTGCAAGCAATAACCAAACCTAAAACATCACAACAAATTGGTTGGAAAAGTTATACCTGATAGCCTTAAAACTCATCATTTTGCACCAAATTATACAAAAGTTTCCCTGTGGGGAACCCAGGACCCACTTTTCTTTGTGGGCTATTCCATGCCCCCAAACGCCCGAATAGTCCCCCCCCCCCCCTCTCCCACACACACACAAACAATAACTATACACGCCCCTGAGGTAGGGTGTAGTGTAGGTTTTACTCGCAATCCCTAGATCCCACTGTTTCAATCTCCCACCTGTTTGTTGACTAGCTGCCACACATACCGGCATTACGAATGAATTGTGTGTGTGTACTGTATGTGTGATAGAGGGGTGAAACCATGGTTAATAATTCGTGGAAGCTTTAAGTGGGCTCAAGATCGATACGCAAGGCGCCACCAAATTATGTGGGGCATAGGCTACTTCTTCAATCAGCCAATGAGATTGCAGAGGAGGTGGGGCCTGCCATAACACTTCCTATCAAGAAACAGTTCAAGCCGCGAGAAACGAATTAATAATAATTTTCACGTGACGTCTTTAAGAACTTACTTTGATTCTCCTGCAATTCCCTTCCCCTACAGTGATGAATTCAGGAGATTCCCCGGTGGAGGGGTTGAGATATCCCAGGAAATTAACGTCTGCCGAGAAAATTTTAAAAATATTAGTTTATTTATTTATTTATTCAAAGTTTTAAAATATACGCCAATCAATACTTGAATTATATATATATCTATTATATGTTATTGAAAACAGGGAATACTCAGGGAATTTTTAAATCCTGGAAAACTCGGGGAATTATCAGGGTATTTTAATGGCACTCAGGGAATTTTAGTTTTACAAGAACCAACCTTGAATAATTGGAAATAAAGTTTAGATGGGGGAAAGTACAGGGTCTTTCACACAAAGTGTGTCGCACGGTAGAAGATCAAGCCGAAGGTCAGACGAGCATATGTCAACATGGAGCTAAGACAGCTGCGACGCAGCCACTCACCTATACAACATGGTTGATTCAAAAGACCCACTAACAGGTCGGCACCTGAAAGGAAATTTACATGCCATATTTCGAAAGAAGATTTAATTTTACTCTTTTTCAGGCAACTCAGATAACGTATTTGATGATATTCTGCACTTGTCATTTTATGCAGGGTGTCGGACGAGCACATGGCAACTCACTGAGCTTGGGGTCGAGAGGGCGTCCGCAAATCGCATGTAAATAACAAGGACACGATAAATCAAAGTAAAATTACTACTCAACTTGTCACAGATGATGTTGAAAATGACCTGCATCTACACATTTCTGACATCTTCTAAGGATATTTTCATTCACACGCATTAGTTCATCTACCGAGATAGCCTCAATTTCTCTCGTGATATTTAGTTTGAGTTCATCTAGAGTGTGAGGGTTAGTTGCACTAAACCTCATTTTTCAATTTTCCCCATAAATAAAAATTGAAGCACTTAGCAATAACACGTTATAAAAACCACGGACACACTTTATAGAGTTAAAATAGGCTATAAAGAAACAACAAAGGCAACTTGACTCGTCAAATTGGAATTTAACCAACAAGTGTTTAGTATTATGAAACGGGTCTCTTGCAATAAAATTTGGATATCAATTCTTCGGAATGCAGTAAACAATGTTAGGTTACGTATCAATCTTCTTTAACATATCATGTGTAAATTCTTGATATAACGTTACACTGTATATGTTTATAGCCTCTCTCTTTATTATTATTTATTTATTTATTTATTTATTTATTAAAAGACCGCAATAAAGAATGAATTTATCGTCTGCTTTGTCAATTTTATGGTGAAATAAGTTTGTTACTAGAACGGTGACTATTTCGCGTTTCGCAGCTACATGACCGCGTTGTCGCAGCCCCTAAACTAAGGAACCAACCAACAGTTTTTTCCTTCTCCTGTAAAATCTAGAAAGTGTCAGAAGTCTCCTTTCAACATTAAGCGATTCATATTCTAAACCTACAGTTCTTGTCCTCGACCCTTCCTTCCATAACTACAGTAAGTTTGCTGTTCCTGGGTGTCTTAGTATGTGTCCTACCAATGTATATTTTGTATTACAGTGGAACTTGGATAATTCGAACCTCAAGGGACCAGTAAAAATATTCGAATTATCCAAAAATTCGAATTAAGAAAGTTCTTTGAAAAGGGTAGGGAAAATATATTGTATTACGTTTACATAATGATTTACGTTCAACAAAGCAGGTTAATAGGCAACGGTACTGTATAATGACTGTATCGTGAATAACATCAAACGTTTCAAATGATGAAAAAATGTACTATACACCTATTTAACGACAGTAGTAATCCAACAATCTAGTTAAGTATTAGAGAAATCTACTGTTTTTCAAAAAAGGTTGAGATTTTTACCTGTTTCCTACAATTAAGTCTCTCGGCCATCACAAAAGAATCTAACAAATGTAATGAACGGAAAACAGATTCACTTACGTCATTTCTACTTTAAAAAATAACGCCTAAGTTCTGTGATGTGGTTTGTTGCTTGGGCTGCACGCGGGACAATTTTTTCGGGAACTTCCTCCACGAGTTCATCGCCAGATGCGTAGTCACCATCTTGTTTTTCGGGTTCAGCACATCGGCGATGATTTCTGCGTCGGTCAGCTTACCACAAACTGAGACATTTTCGTCCGGTCGGCTTTTTACACGTAAAAATATAATTCGAATTAACCACGATATTTTAGCATTGATTGTATATAAAATGATAGGGCCCAAGAGAAAAATTCGAATTAGAGAAGATTTCGAATTATAGAAGTTCGAATTAGCCAAGTTCCACTGTATTTATATTACTTTAGTAGTACCCATAATATATAGTTATTTTTTATTTCCGTACTTAAAAGCTACCAATTAGTTTTATTTTTCTTACAATACTTCATTAAACCTTAAGTGGCTTATTTAGTAACTTCAGGCATCCATTATTGAAAATAAGTATCTTTCAGTAACCCGTGGACACCATGAGAACATCAGAATCCACTTCTAGTGGGAAGATTCTCTTCGGCTGAGCTCATAAAACAGTTAATGCTTGCTGTACGGCCGTATCGGATCGTGTGAACGATATGTACCAGTACTGTATCTGTTAATCTCGAAGTACTTTTATCCGTTGGACACACTATAAAGCTAAAATTACCCAGGAGCAATAGCTAATGTCATGATGAAGCAGACAGCCGGACGCGGGCTGGTTGCTATAAATACAATTAGCACTTGGAAGGGTGCCTCTCTTCCCTTCAGTAAGACGGTCTATCGTAATAAACGACGTGTTAATGTACTTCCTATGGATATGAAGCGCAGTCACATGAAGAGCTGCTAGCCCCATAGCTTGTATAATACCCAGAGTTGGGTATCGTAACTACGTTATAGTTTATATGAAACTACCAACCCGCCCCGGCTTCGCCCAGGAACAGCTATGAATGCATTACGTGATAAGCGCTTTTTTTTTCGATGTCAATGAACAACGACCTATATCCGTTTTCCGTCTCGACATGATGGGTTTAAATCACTGACTGGACTATTAATAATATTATCATGGAGATGCATGTGCAACAAATTCTTGTCAGACGTAATTTAAGAATGGCGAGGTGCATCAAACACAAATCCCCCTTCCGTCCAATCTTAACTTGACTGTGTATTTTGCTGAACGAAAAGTTCACAGGCGAAATGAAGAAAAGCCGAGTTGCGTTTCCAGGGAAACTCCAATCACAACCAATCTTCTCTGAAGTCTTAACTCAACACGACTCGACAGTTTGCTGCTAGCTGTATCTGGGGTAATAGGCTCGCCCGCTAGCTAGGCTGTAACTGGGGTGATAGACTCGCCCCTAGCTAGCTCGTAAACTGCTGCCTCAGTAATTGAAAGGAGATTGTTGGAAGAAAGGAAAACGTAAAAACACTTATAGTTGGCGATGTACGGTATTGAAGATAGAGATATGCGCTCGCGGACTTTTTTGTAGAACTTTTCATGCTGTACAATTCTTACACTCATAGTTTATTGATATTTTTAACGGTTTACCCAGCGCAAGCTTAAAAATCGCACGGCCAGGTTTTTCTTTTGACTTTTTCACTGAAATCGTTACTGCTTAGCTTCCTTTGATCATAAATTATTTTCTACTGAAACCTTCCTCGAGATATCCTTCACATAATGGAGAAAACCGCATCAAAATCCATCCAGTGGTTCTCGAGATTACCAATGACACCCAAGAATCGGGGCTTTGTTTTATACCAATGGGTATTTAATAAATTTATTTCTCCGTAGTCAACGAAAATAAATTAATATATATTAATTAATGAAATGTACCAGTTTCGGCCTTATTAAAGGCCTTCTTCAGCGATGTTGTTATAAAGAAAGGAAACTAATGTAATTACGAGCAAAGCTTTTTAAATAATATTTTACTTGGTTTTTCTATCAGAAGTAAAATACCATAAGTATTTATTAAATTGAATCCGCCTTCGTCAATAAATAATAATAATCCCTCCCTATATTATGCTGCTAAGGTTCCAGTTTTGTACCGAAAATAAAGTCCCATTAACATCATCCTACACATATGGGTTACCTACAGGTACAGCATAACCCAATGCGTAAGCGAAACGCACTCACTTACTCTTTAAATGCCTCACAATTAAATAAATACCTTAAAACACATATATTTACAATGAAATAATGAAAGAATGCAACATGGTAACCATGGTAACAGAATCTCACAGGTCCATCTATTTCTGTAAGACGCAATGCAATTCCAATTATTACATTACTGTGAAAGTTTCCAGACAGTTATAAGGTTATCACTGAACCAAATTAAGCTGTAAAATTCATCAATACATACAGTATAATGCGCTTAAGGGGCTCAAGGGCCACTCGAAAAAATTTTCACGCAATTTTTTACATGTGTGAGTGTGGTACGAAATGTCTTTTTCACCCGACTATAAAGGGTCTCCGAAAACCACATTTAAAGGACCTTAAATTAACAGTGTCTGTGATATTCCCAGAAAACTAACTTCGCTCTGATATACCTATGAAGGAATGACAAACCCCTAACCACTGCACCAGTAGCTGAATTGATAAAGTCTGATTATTCACACCAAGGATAAATCAGTCATAGCATTCATGATTGAGATTTTGCTAAGTCTACTCTTTACAACTAGAATATTCGCGGGCGAAGCTGCGACGGGTAATGCTAGTAGAATATATTATACGAGTCACGGCCACATTGTGATTGGTTGGTCCCTCAATTTAGGGGCTGCGACAACGCGGTCATGTAGCCCCGTGTACTTTGGGTGTGTGTAGAATCTGTCTGATAACCGGTGTTAATTGTGATGGCGGTATCAGTGTGTGTTATCTGTGATTCAGGTAAGGACTGCTGACGATCAATTTCAAGTAGTTCCTACTTTTGCTACCAAATGCTACCGTCAACGACACCTAATGAGAGCTTAGCTTCTTCTTATTATTATTCTTCAATATCTCTTAACAATTTATATAATATATTAGGCTATATTATATTATTATAATTTATTTCAGTTTTTTCACATATTGCAGTAAGTTAATTGGAAAGATTTTTGTGTTGACCGACTAAATGCTAAAATATTAATTCTTTAGAATCAGGAAAGAAACGCTCATTAACACCAAAAAAATGGATATAGCCCTTTATTTCCCTGTACCCTTTACATGGCAGGAAACAAATTACTTTCTTCATTCAAGAACAAGTGAGAGAGAGAATGAGACAAAACATCAATTAACTTAATAATGTATGCTGATTAGCTCGCTTCATAAAGTGTTTAAACAAATCAGAATCAAACAAACAAACAAACAAACAAACAAACATAATGACCGACCGATGGAGCACGTTCAAGTAGACGAATAAGATGTTGCCTGAGGGCGGAAATAATTTTAGGAACAGGAACGATTCAGACAAGAAACAACGCGCGACCAAAAAAGATGAGTGTGACTCGAATGACCAAAGCACAAACGAAACATAACAATTCTGCGCTTTCGTGCTACTTGGTTTATAGGCCTATGTAGCGGTGTCCGGACAGTTCCCCACACTGACACTTCCACACACTGCCCAAAATACTGACACTTCCCCACTGCCCTTGGACGTGTCTACCTGTTTAATGACTCAGAAATAATCTCGACTGACATTTCCACACACATCTCCCCTCTCCCCCAAGGCTACTATGGAAAAGATCAATAAAGCCCTGCGCGGATGCGGATATCCGCGGATAAACCCGCGGATATCCGCAACATTTTTCGCCATGCGGATATACTTTGCATGACTTTGCGGATAGCGGATGAGCTGCGGATAATGTTTGGAGTAAATTTGCGGATAGATTTTAGTATACAATCCGAACTTGTTGAATATC
This sequence comes from Meconema thalassinum, assembly GCA_946902985.2. Lineage (NCBI taxonomy): Eukaryota > Metazoa > Arthropoda > Insecta > Orthoptera > Tettigoniidae > Meconema > Meconema thalassinum. Next base: position 173,850,451 of record OX336395.1, read on the forward strand.
ATGGGGAAAGTTTGGTAATTGTGCGTAGCGGGTAATCGTGCGCACGTATGTTTTTCGAGTTGGTAGTACAACTAGCAACTCAGTTCCCTGCTACCCTTAAGCTGTCATCGTACCTATCAGATAGGGACAGTCAGCATGATGCCAGTTGCTACGTGATAACCGTGAGGCTTGGATGAAGAAACTTGACACGTTGCATGTTATTTTCTGTAGCCAGCAAATGAGTAGGTAAGCCTACAGTTGTGATTCAGTTATTAAAATTGAATATAGTTTTAAATGTCAGTGTTTACAGTGGTTTTTCATGTATTTGTTTTTCAATATAATAGATTAGTTTACCGGTATTCCGTGAGTTACGTTTTAAAAGCAGAGTAGGGTAATGGTGCGCACAATTCCCCCACTCTCCCTTACTAGGGCCCGGATGTTTTTGACATATCATATTTTTCCGCTATGTTTTTCATGACAAATGTAAGATGATGATTAGGGGCAGATGACCTCGTAGTTCCGCCCTTTAAAACAACAATAACTAACTAACTAACTAACTAACTAACTAACTAAGATGATGATTTACGCTAATCCCATTCAAATGATGTCATTAAACATAATTTACACTCCGAGCTGATAAAGGGTTGCAATTCTGGTTGTGTAACATTCATTTTAAACATAGCACATGACATAAAGTAAGCTACATAGCCTAAGGGTTCGATTTTCAGCTCAAATGTCTAAAAGATAAAGTATAAAGCAACACATTGAAAATATTATTGTAATGCCAGTAGATTCGGATAACACACTTGTGGATAACAGTCGTGCGGATGCGGGGCGGATGCCGATGACAGTCGTGCGGATGCGGGGCGGATGCGGATAACAGTCGTGCGGATGCGGGGCGGATGCGGATAACAGTCGTGCGGATGCGGGGCGGATGCCGATAACAGTCGTGCGGATGCGGGGCGGATGCGGATAACAGTCGTGCGGATGCGGGGCGGATGCGGATAAGAGCCGTGCGGATGCGGGGCGGATGCGGATAACGTTTCATCTATCCGCGCAGGGCTCTAAAGATCAAGTTGACTACTTCGTTGACAACTGGCTAGATAACCAAGACATTCCAATCGAGATGTGGAACTGCCACCAAGCACGACACAGGACAACGAATGCTGTTGAGGGCTGGAACAACCGACTCAACAATATTGTCGGGAGACCTCACCCCAAATTAAAAGAGGTTGTCAAAGTGTTCAAGACGGAAGCTGAGAAGACAAACTGCGCATTTGTAAAGGCCGAGCTCAACATGGAAGGAAAAAAAAAGAAGACGAAAATATGACAAACTGGACGGACGGATTGAGAACATTCAGAAAATGTTAGAAAATTAAAAAATTATGAACAGTTTTGTGAAGGCAGTTGCCTATTCACAGAAAATGGAGTAGGTTAATATTATTGTTGAACAAATAAAAAAAACAAAAAACAACAAACAAAAATAAGTACAAAATAAAAAATACAAAACAATTGACGAAGCCTAGAAAGCTGATTTTAAACACGCCAAAATGATAACAACATCAAACTGATCGGTTTTGTTATTATTTTGCCAGTCCACAGCCTGGATAATGTATGATGGAAATCAGACTCTGCATTTATTTTATTTTGATGGTAATTACACTACATCAGAATTATATTTTCGAGACCGTGGTATGTAATGAAGTACATAGACCGAGCGCTTTTCTTCACTCCAAATGAGTATTATGTTAAGGTGCATTGTCACAGGTGCGGCTGTAACGATGATCACTGAAGCCTATAGCCTTAGGGTTGGGGGGATGTGTGTGGAACTGTCAGTCGAGATTATTTCTGAGTCATTAAACAGGTAGCCGCGTCCAAGGGCTGTGTGGAAGTGTCAGTATTTTGGGCAGTGTGTGGAAGTGTCAGTGTGGGGAACTGTCATGTAATCTATGTAGCGATGTGGGCCGGGTAAATACCCAGCTGGAAGGTAAATATAAATTGGGTATTTACCCGGGTATATACCCAGTGGTCATTTAAATACCCAAAATGAGGGTATTTTCAGTTTATTGAGCTTTGTACAACACTTTTTGATGTGTTGATGAAGTGTTGGGACAAACAAGGACTGAAACACAGATATTTGATGCCTTAAATCGAAATCAGGAACAATATTTTTTTTAAAAAAAGTGGGGGAATGGACATCCGGGTATTTTTGGGTATTTATATGTTTTGGCACTGTAGCCTTATCTTTAACTAAACTAAAATATTGGATAAAACCTTTTGGTTGTTTTGTGTTTTAAATTTTTAATAAGTACCAAGATATTGAGAAGGTCGAGTATTATTACGGTACTGGAAATGAGCAACAAAGATGTGGGAGGAAAAAGCTACTTTTGTAGTAATAAGAGTAGGCTATATGCATATTAATTGAAATATGTGTATGCCGAAAATCAAAAGGTAATAAACTATATTCAATAGAAAGTACATTTGAAAAACAAAATGCTCAGTAAAAGTGCTTTAAGTTATTTTTCAATGATTGCAAAAAGGCCTAGCTCAATTCTAACCCTGAATTTTTCAGGTTATAACTATTGAATTTTATCTCCTGATCTAATTCCCAATTCTAATTCTGGTTTTAAGTCCCAATTCTAATTAAATTTTATTTTATTAACTATCTAAGGTTGTTACATTTCTAAAAAGTTAATGTGGAATAGTTTGCATACCGGTACCCATTTTTAAGGTTCAACTTAACCACGACACGGGATTTTTAATGAAAAATCTAAAATACCCGGGTATTTATCCAAATTGGATATTTACCCGAGTCCCCGATTTATAAATACCTGGGTATTTTACATCACTAGGCCTATGTGGTATTTATTTACTCGTGTCAGAAGCCTACCTTTACAAAACGCACACTTATGTATACAGTATACATATTTTCAAAACCAAAATACACATTAAGAAATATCATTGACCAAAATTGCAAATCAGATGACATTTGTCCGAAATTGAACCATACCTGTGGCACTATCGTTTGCAAGCGCAAGGTCGTGAGCAGTGGTGTACGCAGGATTTCCTTCTGGGGGGGGTTCATTACCATGGAAGGGTAATTGTGTAGGCCTACACTATTAAAGGGGAAGATGACCTTGCTGTTACGCCCCTAAAAAGACAGTCATCATCACCATACATTATTAAAATATTTCGAATAATATTCATGAAAATCCACAGCCTGCTTCCAGTCTCCGACCGGGTCAGGAATGGAATGAATGAAGCCCCCATCTAGCGGCGAGGATATGGACTGTGCCGGCTGCCGAGGCCTGACGCACTCCTCTGGGGCAAATAATATTCATAAAAAACAATAATTCAATAAACATTCTCTCTGGATGAAAGCTATTTTGGGCCTCATTATGGTTTCAGCAGAATAAAAAAAATACAAATAAATGATTTTTTAAATATGGAAAACAGTAACTAAATAAAAAATACTGAAATGATGCAGTGGTATCATCATGTCATGTCCATACGTGATTGCTTATAATATTGATATTATGTGAGAGAAAAATAATGTTTTGCTCTCCGTGTTCTTACTACCATTACTATTTCTGTAAGACGCGATGCAATTCCAATTATTACATTACTGTGAAAGTTTCCAGACCGTTATAAGGTTATCACTGAACCAAATTAAGCTGTAAAATCCATCAATACATACAGTATAATGCGCTTAAGGTGGTCAAGGGGCACTCTAGAATTTTTTCACGCAATTTTCACGTGTAAGTGTGGTACAAAAGGCCTTTTTCACCCGACTATAAAGGGTCTCCGAAAACCACATTTAAAGGCCCTTAAATTAACAGTGTCTGTGATATTCCCAGAAAACTAACTTCGCTCTGATATACCTATAAAGGAATGACAAACCCCTAACCACTCTCATAATGTGCTTTATCTAGTAGGAATAAATTGCAGAAACGCCTCATGTACCGAATTATCTTTAACGAAACGGAAACACAACTTTTTTTTTGTCGTGTAGCCTCCTGAGAGGCCGAGTGCAGGTCTTTCTAGTCGAAGCCCGTGGGCGACCTGCGCGTCGGGATGAGAGATGGAATGGATGAAGATGAATGAAACTGGGCAAGGATGTGGAAGGAAGCGGCCGTGGCCTGTCAGAAGGTACTGTCCCAGTATTTGCCTGGTGTTGAAAATGGAAAACCACGGAAAACCATTTCAGGGACAGCCGACGGTGGGGCACGAACCCACGCCTCTACCGAGTCAGCAGAGAGCTTGGCCTCATGACCTAACGCTGCGGTTTAGCCCGCGTAGCCACTATTGTCGGTGGGGACACAACTAAAACGATGTGTTAAAAGTTACCGATCGCACACTTCAACAGAAAAACTTATCCATGGCTAATTCCAACGCTGAAGGAGAAGTCGCGCTGCGAGTCGGGTGCAGGATGTTAACCAAGTAACGAACGAGATCGCATTTAAAATATATACAGGAGTAAAGAAGGTGGTCATGTAAGACAGGTGATATATGGGACAATATATGGATTCAAGTAAACAAATGTCTCGGGGGGTGTTAAACCCTAAACCCCGCCCCCCATCGGTACGACACTGGTCCTGAGATGAACAGGCAAATGGACCAAGAGGGCACTGGCACAGATGTCCCACCGTTTGTTCTTATCCACACTCACACTTGCTAACCTCGGTGAAACCTTTTAGTTTAAGAGAGGACTTCACCCTACCGACACCAGTTCTTAAGCGGTTGAGGTACCTCCAAACACCCCCAATCATCGTTGTTACTATGTAGTATTGACTAGAACGCATTCTGGTGGTGATTTTTCTCTCGAAACTCTTCATTAGCCGCCATTTTCCAGGATATCTGTCAACCATTGTGTTAAGAATTATGATTTTTTAGGTGATCAGACGTCGAAGTTTTAGCCTACCAAGCCCCTATGAACTGGTAGCGCCTTTCAATCCACGGGCCGTTTAAAGGGAAGAAGTATGTCGTTTGAAGATCAGTTTGTCCTGATCGCGTCTGGTTCGTATTTTATAGTGCATGGAGTTCAAGAACATGAGATTGTCGTAGAAACTGTGGAAGAAGTGTTTTTACTAGTACCAAGAACTAGAGCCATTAATCTATTTTGGCTTCACTACAACACAGACATACAATCCCACTAGAGCCAGTTTGATTTTTCCTATTGCAAGAAGTGGTATTTTCAGATACTGAACGCTAGCCAATAAAAGCTCTCACACTATCACCATCACCTTAAAATTAAATGGCCTTGCTTCAAGTGGAATTGATGGGGTTTCGGTAATTTAGTGCGTCAAATAACGGAACAATGGATACGACCTGGCAAAGCTCACAGACTGAAATGTGTGGTCGTTTTGTTCAGGAATTTGTCTTAACAACATTGTTATGTGTCGTAATCAGGGGGAAAATTGAAGATTAGCTCACATCAATCTCAAATATTTTCAGGAAAACCTCTGTTATAGGTAAAGCCCTGCGCGGATGCGAATATCCGCGGATAAACCCGTGGATATCCGCAACATTTTCCGCCATATAGTTTGCATGGCTGTGCGGATAACGGGTAAGCTGCGAATAATGCTTGGAGTAAATTTGTGGATAGTTTTTTAGAATCCAATCCGAACTTGTTGAATATCATTACTAGGACCCGGATGTTTATGAGATAGCCTATCATATTTTACCGTTATATTTTTTTCATGACAAATGAAAGATTTTGATTTAAGCAAATCTCATTCAAATTACGTCATTAAGCATAATTAACACTCCGAACTTAAAAGGGTTGCAATTATAGCTGTATAGCACTCATTTTAATCATAGCACATGACATACATAGCCTAAGGGAGCGAGTTTCTCCTCAAATGTCGAAATGTTTTGCTTTAATACTTGATGTTTATTTAAAAATATTATTGCAATGCCAGTAGATTCGGACAACAGTCGTGCGGATGAGGGGCGGATGCGGATAACGTTTTGAGTATCCGCACAGGGCTCTAGCTATAGACTATTTCTTTTGTATTTTACAGCCTGCTCTTCTATTTCCTTGAACAAAAGGAAGACAGGAGAAATAACTTGTATTTTTAAAAACAAGGCTTTTGTGACGAACGCCATCATGAGGAATGTTTTATAGGAATCGCAGTAACTGTTGTTTTATTACGCTCAGATACAACGTTCCGTTATCGAAAGCGCCAGGCTTGCTAAAGATTTACGACGCCATAGGCTGCGTCAAGACGTCCAGTAGTTCCAGACATGTTTGTTTATTTAGCTGAGACCTCCCTTGAAGACTCGCCTGTTGGAATCAAACGCACAACAAATAGAGTTTTCACAGCTACATTCTACCTGCATCCCGATCAGGAAGTAGAACACAAGTTAGCAAATAATGTCGGGTCTAAAAAACAAATCTTCACAAGGGAGCAGATTTCAATTTTTCTAGGTGAATGCCGTGTTTTGTGTGAGGTTTTGCCCAGGAATACCAAGCTGGCTCATCAGTGGATTCTTACCGGGTGAGTTAGCCGTGGTCGTTACGGCGTGGCTGCTGGCATTCGCTCACATCCAGGAGGCGCGGAGGTTCGAATCCCCCCGCCGGCAACCTTGAAGATGGTTTTCTGTGGTTCCCCATCTTCCTTCCAGGCAAATGCCAGGGTTGGTCCCTAACTAATGGCCACAGCCGCTACCTTCCAACTCCTCGTCCTTACATTCAAACTTTCCTCCCCAGACAACACTCCACTTGTAGCTCACCCCATGGGTGTTTGCATAGAAGCAGCTACAAACTGGCGAGCTGAGCATGTCCTCGGACACTCCCGGCACTAAAATCCATATGAAAAAAAACAAAAACAACTTGGTGTCAGTGCCCATCTTTTTGGAAGCCTCTATAGGGAGGTGAAAGGCTGCTTGAGCTTCTAGCTCCTGCAGTAAAGAAGCGCAGGTTAGCTTCACAAGAACGGAGGTATTGCACAGTTCGCTACTCCTGTGGGGTCCAGGCACGGACACCAAGAGCCCGCTGATGAGCCAGCGTGGTGTTCCTACGCGAAACTCCACACAAGCCACGGCATAAACCTAGAAAAATTGCTGAGTTTTAATGCATTGGCCCTGAAAGCCAATATACCATCTTTTTGGAGCAGATTTTGTTTTTCAGTTAAATTTTTGTACATGTTTGAAATTACCGGCCACGGTGACCGAGGGTGCTAACGTGCTAGCTCATGCCCCGCTGGCATCGGGAGAGCGTGGGTTCGAATCCTACCTCGGCTGTCCTGAAAATGGTTTCATTGGTTTTTTATTGTAAGGTAGTATCCCGGTATTTGTCTGGTGGGAGTGGGTAGCCGCCGACAAGATGTCCCAAGTCCCTAAAATGAATTTACAATAACATCAAAATATTTCATAGAAACTGTTAGGAAACTTAAAATTCATTTTTAAAATCTGTTCACTATTCATCAGTACAAAAATAGCTTGCCACGGCGGGTGAGTGGCCAACGTGTCGGTCTACTAACCCCAGGCTTGCAGGATCGCTCCTGGCCGTGGTAAGTGATTTTTGAAAGGCGGCAAAAATTACGACACCATGTCATACGATGTTGGCATGTCAAAAAAGCCATTTGAATTCAGTAGGCCGTGTTCATAATGGTAAAATTAATCTCGGAAGTTTCCGCCAACACAAAGTTCCTCATTTCTCTACTAGAAAGCGCTATAGTGTTCAAGGAGCTTAGATATCTAACCTCATTGACTTTCATAGTGCTTCAAGGAACAACTAAATTTGACATGCAAGCTACCCCTTGGGTGTCAAATAACAAAGCTTGCACCTGGCACCTGAGAAAATGAAAATCCACAGCCTGCTTCCAGTCTCCGACCGGGTCAGGAATGGAATGAATGAAGCCCCCATCTAGCGGCGAGGATATGAACTGTGCCGGCTGCCGAGGCCTGACGCACTCCTCTGGGGCAATGATTAAATGAATGACAGATGAAATGAAATGATAGTGGAGAGTGTTGCTGGAATGAAATGTTGACAGGGAAAACCGGAGTACCCGGAGAAAAACCTGTCTGCCTCCGTTTTGTCCAGCACAGATCTCACATGGAGTGACCGGGATTTGAACCACGGACCCAGTGGTGAGAGGCCTGCGTGCTGCCGCCTAAGCCACGGAGGCTGCACCTGGCACCTGAGGCCATATGATATTATTATTACAAAAATTCCGCGACATCTCGGGCGGGATATGGGAACATAAGTGAGTCGAGTTCATTGAATAATGTGGGGACTGAATCAGTGCGCTCTGAGCAGGTGTGTCATGTCTCATGCACCCAACAGCTGGGAGCACCCCTCCTCCCTCCATAGCTCTGCGATATTGTTTATCAGTGGCGAGCACGTTCCGTTTATTTTCACTGAAAGCATTTAGACCGCCGCTGCGCTGCGTTGCTGGAAACCGACGCCGCATCGCCGCCCGTGACGTCACCCCCCACCACGTGGTCAAGCGGACTGATGACGTGGATCTATTATGCCTGGGTCTAAAGCACTCCGTACGGCGTCATCATACTCTATAGGCCTACTCGAAAAAATAGTTTACTTACTCTATGAAGAGAATTTCTAAAGTCTGTCCAACGCGGCTTCGGTGGCGTAGTTGGTAGCATGCTGAGCTCCTATGCCCAAGATCACGGGTTTAAACCCGGCCGAAGTTGTCGGAATTTTTAAGAGCGTTAAAAATTCCTCAGTATGCCTTCCTTCGGAATAATAATAATAATAATCATAGACTATGCAAAACGATTTATGACCTCGCTGTTCCGACCCTTAAAATAATGATATTGATAATAAATATATTTCCGTTCACTTTTCAAGAAATAGACTACACGTTTTTTCTGTATTATTGAGACGATTTGGAAGATTTTGGTACAATCCGCACCTTCTTAACTCCCTCTGGTTTAATAATAGAAAAATAGTAATAACAATAAAAATCATAATAGCCTACTTTCTTTTTAACTACTGCGGATTTTAGAGACGCCGGGATGCCGGAATTTTAACCCGAAGGGGATCTTTAACGTGCCAGTAAATCTACTGACACGGCTCCCTCGCATTTGCGCACCCTCAAATACCAACTGACTGCGCCAGGATTCGATCCTGCAACCTTGGGAACAGCAGGAGAAAATGTTACCGGCAAGTCACGCAGCCATTCATCCTCTGGTTTAAGAGCTTGAATTCTGTAAAACACACACCTTAGCGCGTTTTTTTATATAAATAAATAATAAATAATGTCCGCTAGAGGCTGGTGACCTCGCTGTTCTCCCTCTTAAAACAACATTCAACATCATCAGAAAATCTACTAGGTTCAGATGACCTTGCTGTTTCACCCATTAAAAGAACACTCATCATCGAAATATTCACTACCCCGAGGGAATTATGTTTCTCCTCGCTGACAACACTAAATCCAGTGAATATTCTGCTGAGTTGGTGACACTGGGCCGCATGTTTGCTAGACTCGCTGTCTATGGTAGTCTACCTAATTACAATTAAATACCCATATTGGTCATGTGTTTGCTTGCAATGCCAACACTGCAAGAACGAAAAAGTATCGAATATGGCGGTAATATCTGTTCATTAAACCCCATACGACATTATTTTCTGCACCCCGAGGGTTTTTCATTTAAAGTCACGCCACCGTTCAATCACCATTAAGAACGATACGAATCAGTCCGCTATCGATATATTCGCTTCGGTTAATGTATTCATTACGTGATTAACTCTAGTTTGGAGCACAGAAACACTCAGTATCCTATGTTAGTAATTATTATAGCCTATATCCGGTTAATTTCTATGAACTTACCTTTTCTGGGAAAAGTCTGTTTTATCATTTTAAATGATCTTGTCGACTTCGTCGTTACGCTGTGGTCTGGCGTTACGTTACGGTGACGGGACGAAATATACCCAGATGCACTGGGGTGTGTGACGTCATAGTACCGCTTGGTGCATGTGTTCCCCAACAATCTCTACTTCGTTTGTATAAGACAAAAATCCCCGATTCTTGGATGTCACGGGTAATCTCGAGAACCACTGAATGGATTTTGATGCGGTTTTCACCATTCTGTAAAGGATATCTCGAGGAAAGATTCTGTAGAAAATAATTTATGTATGATCAAAGGAAGCCAAGCAGTAACGATTTCAGTGAAAAAGTCGAAAACAAACTTGGAGTCCGTGCGCTTCTTAAGCTTACGCTGGGCAAACCGTTAAAAATATCAATATACTATGAGCATAAGAATTGGTCAGCATGAAAAGTTCTACAAAAAAAAGTCCGCGAGAGCATATCTCTATCTTCAATACATCGCCCACTATAAGTGTTTTTAGACTGGATGGAAGGGGCACGTCCCCGCGCGCTCTGGTGAGCGAGACGGCATACCGCGCGCTTGACCTTGGTTTGCACTTGCCGTTCGCGAGTAATTTGAAACAAGATAAGCAAGATAAGTATATTGAAGATACTTTTCTAACATGACAAGAGCCTTCTAGCCTTTCTAGCATTTTTCAGCATTTGTAGCATTCAAAATGATACAAAGTCTTGTCTTTCAGACTGACTGTCACTTTTTTAATTGCAAATCCTATGAACAACCAAAAATAGTCATGGGATCATACCTGCTCGAAGTTCAGATATGTCCTGAATTTGTGATTCGTGCTATTTGCTACATTCATTCTGGTAATGTTTTGTACATGACCACTCTTGTAGGCTACTTGACATTGCCCGAATGGCAATTAAGCATTCCTTACATCGATAGACAGACACAGAGTAAATCGCGCTCGACTACTGGTCACAAGCAACCTGTATTCCTCCCTCTACTTGCTGTCAAAATAGCGGCTTCGGTGGCGTAGTTGGTAGCATGCTGGACTGCTGTGCCCAAGATCGCGGGTTCAAACCCGGCCGAAGTCGTCGGATTTTTTAAGAGCGTTAAAATCCTTCAGTATGCCTTCCTTCGGAGGGGAAGTAAAGCCGGCGATCCCATGTCATAGATTTATGGCATGTAAAAGATTCATCCACTAATTAAACTTTTGTGAAGCTAAATTTCTATGTTAGAATTCGTTGAAACGCTCTATCAAAGTTCCAACGTTCACCAATAGGTGTCAGTGACATCTGGTAGCGAAAGTTGGAACTACTTGAAATTGAACGCAACTTGTAGCTCACCCTATGGGTGTCCGTTTGAAGCCGCTACAGCCTCTAGCGAACCGAACATGTCCTCGGACACTCCCGGCACTAACAGCCATACGCTAAATAAAACTGCCAATATGGCTGTTGTTGTTTCATTTAAGGGGCTTGGACATCGTGGTCATTTAGCCCCGTGTACTGTATGTATATAAAGGCCTATATATACGAGGTGTGATCAGAAACTAAGGTTACAGGGCAAACATTCCTGAAGTTTGGTCTGTTATACCTTAGAGAAATTAGTTGTGTGTGGTAATTCGAATACATACGGTTGGTAACAGTGCAGAGTTTCAGTGACTTGCCACATGGTGATTTGTTTGGAAAACTGGTCTCGAGAAGAGATCCGCTCAGTTTATTTGATTTATGTGGGCGACATGTAACAGCGGCCAGGACTTCCCACAATGGGAGACATCTTCCTTCATGACAACGTGCGACCTCATACAGCCCAGATGACCACTACGCTGTCGGAGCGGTTTCGCTGGGATATCATTCACCATCCTCCATACAGTCCTGATCTCGCTCCAAGCGACTTCCACCTGTTTCCTCACTTGAAGAAGCACCTAGGAGGTCGACGATGCGCTTCAGATGAGGAGGTGAAACACTTCGCCACAAAGTGGCTGAACACGCAAGGACAGGATTTTTAACATGAGGGAATAGTCAAACTCATCCCACGAAGCGACAGGTGCCTACATCGATATGGAGACTATGTTCGAACATAATCTAAAGTATGTACTATCAGTTGGCTGTATTGGTTGTCTATACTAATATAATAAAGCTGAAGAGTTTGTGTGTTTGTTTATGTGTTTGAACGCGCTAATCTCTGGAACTACCAGTCGGATTCGAAAAAAATCTTTTTGTATATGATAGCCAGATTCGAGAGGAATAGTTTAGGCTATGTAGCATTATGCTACCACTTTCAGGTAACCATAAAGATTGATTTTTGTTCAGTAAGTCGGAAGAACAAGCGCTCCCGGATAGCTCCAATAATACCTAAGTCTATTGTTGCCTAGCAATGCGGGCTGCATCACGTCGCCCCTACCAGTGTTCTGGTGCAGAATTGCGAGCTGCTTATAAATTGCAGTCACTGGGAGTAATTAGTGCAAAAAAAATTCTTAGGCCCTTTAAAACAGTTATAAGTGCGATGGTGTTGGTGCAGTATACTGAGGTTATCAGCTGCAATAAGTGTTGGTGCTTTCCGATCCTTATCCTTGAGCGCTCCAGTTCTGTAGTAGTACTCATTATCATCCATAAAACAAATAAATCCACCGGGCGAAGCCGGGCCCTATTGCTCGTATGAGATAAAATGTAGACTACACGTTTCACTGCAGGCTTTGTAACTTAGGTTTCTGATCACTCCTCGTATATATAGCCCACCTCGTGGTGAGGGGCTGATAAGCTCGATGTTTCGCCCCTGAACCCTTTATAAGGCAAAACTATTTTTTAAAATTTGTATGTGTTTTTACATTTTAATTTTGGCCTGTTTGCCATCTCTTGATGAATGCAGTACATTTGCATTTGTCTGTTGGCACAGGCTAGAGTAAAATGTGGCTTTTCACCGCTGTCTCAGTCTCACTCATGGCTGTGATTATATGGAAGCTACTGAGGTATGAGTGGTGCTTAGTAATGCCAACTACAAACCTACAGTTACATTCGGGAGCGAGATTCTTCAACACTGCAGCAATCCAAAATATCTAGGGATGATCCTGGACAGGTCAATGACGTACAAAACTCACATCAAGAACCTAGCAGCTAAAAACAAAACGCGGAACAACATACTCCAGAAACTAACAGGGACCTCCTGGGGTGCCAACGCAACATGTCTGAGATCCACAGCCCTAGCTCTTACATACTCAGTTGCAGAATATTGCTGCTCTACCTGGCTTAACAGTGCCCACACCAAAATTATTGACACACAACTCAATCAAGCAATGCGCCTCATCACAGGATGCATGCGATCCACAAACACACATTGGCTTCCGGTTCTAAGTAACATTCCACCTCCACCCCTGCGAAGACTTCAATCATTGCTGAACACATGGAAGAGAATTGAAAACAACCCATCGCTGCCAATACACTCTGAGCTCGCAGCACCTTTACCGCAGCGTCTGAAGTCCAGACAAGCATCATGGCGAACAGCAGTCAACCTGCAGGATAATCACTTCAACATTCTAGATGCCTGGAACAATCAATGGCAGGAACAAACTTACCTGACACATCACCATCTAATTGTGACTCCTTGGGAACGACCTGCAGGTTTTCGTTTACCTCGACGTCAATGGTGCACACTGAACCGGATAAGAACGGGCCAAGGCAGGTGTGCAGCGATACTGAATCAATGGGGCTGGAAGTCCTCCCCTGAATGTGACTGTGGAGAAGATCGGCAAACTATGGACCACGTAGCTACCGAATGTCCTCTCAGAGCATTCAAAGGAACAATACAAGAACTCCACCAGCTTAATCAAGAAGCCATCGATTGGATTCAACAACTTAAAATTGAACTCTAATTTTACAAACATGAGATCATGTGTATCTTGTTGTATATACTGATATCGCGTCAGGAGTTGGCAGTCGGGTTTGAACTGCAGGGGTCTTTCCGCTCACTGCGTATCGCGCATTCCAAAAACATTCAGTTGGTCACTACTTGCCTCACTCACTCAGCACATTCCTTCTTTCAGTGGCTGAGTGTCGCCTGCTGCAATGACAACCATTGACATGCGGCAAGCCGATATTTTTAACTTAGGAATAGGCGGGCCGCGCATGCGTACTGCAACACCCCCCGCACCCCGTCACAGCGTGTTCAACTGCCATCTCCTGCCGCGATGACATTATTTTTGTACATATTCCTCCTTTCATCGTACGATAAATAAATAAATAGTAATGCCATTCGGGGCACAGTCAGTGCCTGTGAATGCTGTGAAAGGTTCAACTCATAGGGTTAGTACTGCTGTTCTGACTCAGTGAGGAAAGCAATGGCAAACTACCTCACTCCTCGTCTTGCCTAGAACGCCTCAAAATAGCGCTGCCTTGGGTTTCTGTGGGTATCTACTCACATAACGTAACGGCGGTACTTTTTGAGGATCCAACCAGCCTTCGGGCTGACTACCTAACAGACAGACATTTTAATTTATTTTAATTCTTTCTTTCTTTCTTTCTTTCTTTCTTTCTTTCTTTCTTTCTTTCTTCGTTTTGCCCACTTAGGGAGCGCGCTTGAACTTGTTGACTCGGGTTGATGGAGCTTTCCTCTTCTTCTCCTCCCAAAATCTCCTCATGAACTCGCTATGCCCCTTCTTACGTTCCTCCGTCCATTTTTTTCCAGTGGTCTTTTTAGCTTTTTCGGCGAAAGAGTGATTTGTAACTCGGGTTCCATAAGTCTTGTGATTCATGATGCTATCTTCTGTAATGTTTATTTCCTTTAAGTCCTGTTTGATTTCTTCTAACCAACTGATTTTGACCTTCTTTGAATTAATTATATCAAGCAGTTTTTTTGCATATCTGGTGTTGTCCATTCGGCAGATGTGACCATAAAATTTCAATCGTCTCTTACGCACGGTATCAGTGAACTTATTGATTACTGTGTACAAGTCTGTGGGTTTCCTTTTAATCCATATAGGCCTACCATTAACATAAACGGGGCCATATATTTTCCTGAGAATTTTACGTTCCTGGATTTCGATTTCACCAATTTGAGAGTGGCCTCCTAGAGATATAGTTTCGGAGGCGTACAATGCTTCCGGAAGAACAACTGTCTGGTAGTGCCGTAGTTTTGCATTTCGTGACATCACTCTTTTATTATAGTGATTCCATGTTATTCGGTATGCTTTCTGAAGTTTGGTAGCTCTTTCTAAATTAGCTTTCCTGTCCAATCCAGACGGTACAATAATTTCTCCTAAATATTTGAAGGAAGGTACGTGTCTAATTATTCCATAGTTGGTCTGTAGTGGAGATCTCGGGATATTTTGGTCTCCATTTACTATGAAATGCGTCTTCTCATACGATATTATTTTAATTATTATAATTTATTAATAATGTTATTTTTTGTTTCTCTAATTTTTATGTTTATATATGTACTAGCAGTAGTACCCGGCTTCGCCCGGTGGAATGATGATAATGTTTTAAGGTCTCCTTAGAAATATAATGGACTTAAAATCTAAGTCATTTGCCCCCAAAGACAATGAGGGAGTAATATCTAGGTCATTTGCCCTTTTGATAAGGATGATAATAAAAACTACTGTTGAATTGACTCGTCAAACTTACAAACTACCGTAATAGAAATACATATTTCAAAATTCACAGTCGAGGAAGACTAATTGTGTGTGGTGATTAATGGTGTAATGGGCGTAACATCTACTGTAGGTCATTTGCTCTTATGATGAGGATGATAAGGGAATCTACTACCGGTATTGAATTGACACTTCAACGTATAATGTACACAATGTACTGTAATAAAAATAACTATATGGCGGCTTCGGTGGCGTATTTGGTAGCATGCTGAGCTTCTATGCCCAAGATAGCGGGTTCGAACCCGGCCGAAGACGTCGGATATTTTAAGAGCGTTAAAAATCCGTCAGTATGCCTTTCTTCGGAGGGGAAGTAAAGCCGGCGGTCCCATGTCAGATTTATGGCATGTTAAAGAACCTTCCACTAATTACACCTGTGTGAAGCTAAATTGGATAGGTAAACAACGCTCAAAGATGTCTACATCCGTTGCCAAGAGCCGACTGCAGTGGCGTCTGGTAGCTAAGTTCCGAACATGGCCTAGTAGTCGTTGACGGTGGCGCTTGGCGGCAAAAGTACGAACTATTTGAAGAATTCTAAGTTGCAGTTTGTACTTAAATTAAAAAACAGATAACACACACTAATACAGTCATCACAATTAACACCGGTTATCAGACAGATTCTACACACACCCAAAGTACACGGGGCTACATGACCGCGTTGTCGCAGCCCCTAAACTTCAGAACCAACCAACCAACCAAAAATAAATATTTTAAAAATCACAGTCGAGAAAGACTTTATGCGGCGGTGATTATTGGTATGATGCGTGTAACATCTAGGTCATTTGCACTTATGATGATAATAATAAGGTAATGAAAAAATGACTAGTAAACGAACATGGTGTTATTTTAAAACTGATATAGGTAATTCAGGTGTCTAGCTTCGATGTCTTCCAAAGTCTCAACCTTATTTTCTGGCTTAGGCCTGTACTGGATGCGTCTAGTGAAAGAGCGTACTGCTCGGCAAAGACAAAGAATATAGGTCCAAGCTTCACGAACCTGAGATGATCGCAGATTATGACGAAAAATGATGACACACGTTCGGGGTTCCCCGTCCTATACAGATTGACCGGGAATCACTCACTGTTTCGCAACGGCCCTGTGCTGGCATCTGCATAGACAGCAGGAGATAACACGGCGGGCTTTGGAAAGTACTCTCAAGTCACCTCGCGATGAATCAGCAAGCTATTCTCACAACTGACCCCCCCCCCCAGGGTCTCACAACTTGTGGGACGTGGGTTGGCGACCACGGAACCCCAGCTGAGTCTGGCATCGCTTCTACTTCCTGGTGCCGGGCTCATTTCAGTTCTCTTTCCTGTCGGCCTCCCTTGGTCAACTCTTGTTCTCTTCCGACCCAGACTGTATTAGGGTATCCGAGGGCTAGGGAGTCTTTCAATTTCCCGCCTTAATTGGCTTTGTCTCATCTTTCCTGATACCCTCATTCTTCGAGAGGTCTGCCTTCTTTTCCTTTTCATAATATCTCCTGTCTTCTGCTCAAGGCCCTCAAAGAGGCAGGGTGTGTGTAGACCCACCACTTCTGGTACACACTCAAGGGCTCATGACTGGTGAGTTAGGAAACTGGCAACCCCGAGGAATTCCTGAGCTACATACAGGGAATGGAGTGGTATGTCAGAAATTTCAAGTGGACAGTGTTACACATCGGGTTCCAAAGGGTAAGTATACACACTTTGTTTTCGATCGGTGAACGATGTAGATTTGTACCAAAGGGCCTTAATGCGGGAAATGGAGTGGTCTGTCCGAAATTTCGAGTGGACAGTGTTACTCGTCGAGTTCCAAACGGTAATTATGTAAAATCTGGTTGAGATCGGTGAAACGGTGTATTTTTGTGCCAAGGGCCAAAATGCAGGGAATGGAGTGGCCTGTCCAAATTTTAAAGTGGACAGTGTTACTCATCGGGTTCCAAAGGGTAAGTATACACATTTTGTTCTCGATCGGTGAACGATGTAGATTTGTGCCAAAGGGCCTAAATGCGTGGAATGGAGTGGTCTGTCCGAAATTTCGAGTGGACAGTGTTACTCGTCGAGTTCCAAAGGGTAATTATGTAAAATCTGGTTGAGATCGGTGAAACGGTGTAGTTTTCTGCCAAAGGGCCAAAAAGCAGGGAATAGTGTGGTCTGTCCGAAATTTAAATTGAACAGTGTTACTTGTCGGGTTCTACGGGTAAGTAGCCTATATAAAATTGGGGTCAGATCAGTGAAACGGTGTAGATTTGTGCCAAACAGCCTAAATGCAAGGGATGGAGTGGCCTCGCCGCAATTTCAAGCAGACAGTGTTAGTCGCAGTGTTCCAATGGGTAAATATACAAATTTTGGTTGAGATCGGTGAAACGGTGTGGATTTGGGACAAAGGGCCTAAATGCAGGGAATGGAGTGGTCTGTCCGCAATTTCAAGCAGACAGTGTTACTCGCTGGGTAACAAAGGGCAAGTTTCCGAATATTGGTTCTGATCGGTGAAACGGTGTAGATTTGTGCCAAAGTGCCTAAATGCAGGGAATGGGGTGGTCTGTCCGAAATTTTAAGTGGACAGTGTTACTCGCAGGGTTCCAAAGGGTAAGTATACAAAGTATGGTTCAGATCGGTGAAACGGTGTAGATTTGTGCCAAAGGGCCTAAATGCAGGGGATGGAGTAGCCTCTCCGCAATTTCAAGCAGACAGTGTTAGTCGCAGTGTTCCAAAGGGTAAATATACAAATTTTGGTTGAGATCGGTGAAACGGTGTAGATTTGGGCCAAAGGGCCTAAATGCAGGGAATGGAGTGGTCTGTCCGCAATTTCAAGCAGACAGTGTTACTCGCAGGGCACCAAAGGGTAGGAATACGAATTTTGGTTCTGATTGGTGAAACGGTGTAGATTTGGACCAAAGGGCCTAAATGCAGGGAATGGGGTGGTCTGTCCGAAATTTTAAGTGGTCAGTGTCACTCGCAGGGTTCCAAAGGGTAAATATACAAATTTTGGTTGAGATCGGTGAAACGGTGTGGATTTGGACCAAAGGGCCTAAATGCAGGGAATGGGGTGGTCTGTCCGAAATTTCAAGTGGACAGTGTTACTCGCAGGGTTCCAAAGGTTAAATATACAACTTTTGGTTGAGATCGGTGAAACGGTGTAGATTTGTGCAAAAGGGCCTAAATGCAGGGCATGGGGTGGTCTGTCCGAAATTTCAAGTGGACAGTGTTACTCGCAGGGTTCCAAAGGTTAAATATACAAATTTTGGTTGAGATCGGTGAAACGGTGTGGATTTGGACCAAAGGGCCTAAATGCAGGGAATGGGGTGGTCTGTCCGAAATTTAATGTTGACAGGGTTACCCGCAGGGTTCCAAAGGGTAAGTATACAAATTTTGGTTCAGATCGGTGAAACGGTGTTGATTTGTATACATAACAGACAGACAGACAGACAGACAAACTTTGTGCTTTATATATATAGATAGATTTTTAATTTTCAATTTATTCTTATAGATTTACTTTTGATATTTTTATTGAATTAATTAATTAACTAATTTGGAATTGGTTTTTACAATAACAACTTTTTATAGTTATGTTCATTATCTTTTACATTTTTATATTTCTTTTATTATTGTAATTTTATTTTTATGATTTTTATTTGTATATTTATATTTTGTTTTTACACTTTTATTTTTTTAATCGTTTCGGTCGTCTATGGACCACGTTATTTCAACTGCCTTTTCCCTCGTTCTTTCACATTGGCCCAGTATTCGCGCATTCTTCTTCGGTGAGCTTCCCTTCGTTCTTCGGTCCACTTCTTGCCGGTTTTCAATATAGGTTTTGGCTGAAAACTCTGTATCTCCCCAAGTTTCTTCTTCAAAGAGTCACGTTCTAAGATGTCCTCATGAACTGCTGTGCCCAAGATCGCGGGTTCAAACCCGGCCGAAGTCGTTTAATTGTTAATGCTTTTTTTTATTTTTTAGTTATCCAATACATTACGTCAAGAAGATACGTGTATAATATCTGATTTTTAGAAATACAAGCACTTCGGCATGAAAATTCTCCGAAATTGGGCTTAAAGATTTAACTATCAGCATCTTTGAAAGCATAAACTGTCCTTATGACAGGTGGTTAATATAGGAACCACAATCCCATAAAGGGTTAAAACTGCAATAACTAACACCTCGTGGTGTAGTGGCTAGCGTTCTTGGCTGCCACCCCGGTGGTCCGGGATTGATTCCCTGCTCAGGTAAGAAATTTAATTCTGGTGTGAGGGCTGGAACGGGGTACATTCAGCCTCGTGAGACAATACTGAGAAGAGTAGGGTTCGATTCCCACATCAGCGATCCTGTAAGTGGTTTTCCGTGGTTTAGTACTTCTACTCCGGGTGACTAAAGGACATCTTCGCCTCCTTTCAAATCCTATCCCCAACTTAAAATAACCTACACACTCTAGTACTGCCATCTCAATCAATAGCACTGGTTATTACTCAAATTCGCGCAGCGGTCAAGCTGTTGGCCTCTCACCAAGGTGGACCGGGTTCGATTCCCGGTCAATATATGTGAGATTTTCGAAGTGAAATGCCATGTCCTGTGGTTCGGATTCCACATAAAAAGGAGGTCCCGTGGCTCATGATCGCATGTCGCATGAATAACGGTCACGTAAACTAAAAGCTTCCTTCCTTTTTTTAAAATACAAATTCGACACACACACCCAAATACTCGGGACTATATGACCACGACCTCGCAACTTCTAAAATAAGCGACAACAGCAAAAACTACTGTATCTCTAAATACATTTTTTTAAAGTCTGATAACCTGTGTTAGTGTCGTATCTGTAGTATTGTGTGTATTTGTAATTCAGGCGAGGTTTGAGAAGGAAGCGGCTGTGGCTTTAGAAGTGGGAAATCAAGGAAACCCACTTTGAGGATGGCTGAGGTATCAATCAAACCCAACACTTCTCAGTTTTTAATCACGAGGCCGAGTGTACCCTGTTCCAGACCTCGGGTATGAATTATAGTACAGTGTTTGGCAGAGCCGGGAATCGAAGCCGGGCCTCTGGGGTGACAGCCAAGAATGCTATAAAGGCATCCGACGTTTGTTCTTATGGTGCGTTAGGACAGGGTTGCCAGTAATTGTTCCACTACATGAGAAGAGGCAGTACAGAGCCTACAGTCCCTTTCTACAAGGAAAAATACCACCTTCAAAAAATAGAAGTTATTGGGTTACTAGTGGGGACCCGGGGAACGATACCCTATCTTCTCTTTTTGCTGCAACGAGTAGGAACTTTCGAATCTCAAATATCACCATTAATACCTTAGCAGTAACAACCCTTAAATGATCCATTAGCATTTTGAGAAATCACCTATATTCGTAATGTTTTTGTATTTTAAGGCTGAATAGCTAGTTTAATTATTTATTAGCCTACTTTTCACATTTTGCAAAAATGAGGAAAAAGTAGACTTATGAGATCGATCCGGGCAAATGTGTGTCTGTCTGTCAGTCCTTCTGTCTGTCTGGCTGTGTGTGTGTGTCCCTCTATCAACTCCTAAACGGCTGCAGCAATAGAAACAAAATTTGGTAGGAGTAAAGATCTATACCTGAATATTTCAATGCCGTATTTGAAAATGATGTCAGTGCTACCAACTGCTGGAAATTTGCAATTGAAATTTGAGCTCCATGTTGGATATATTGGAAGGTATGAATGGGAGCTATTTCAAAATTGGCACACGCATAGACAATAATATTTCAGTTTAATTTCCAGGAGGCCATACATGGCAGTGTTGCCAAAATGACTATAAGCCTGCTGATATGTCCAATTTTTAAATGCATTAACTTCTACACTAGCAATTGGAAGTCAACCAAATTTTGTATGTGCTTTGTGTACATAAGCAGATATTACTGAGCGTATTCTTAAGATCCACCAGGGCTGCCAACTGTTAATAAATGCTCTCAATTTCTTTTATCCAAATAACAATATATCAGAAAGTTTGCAAGCTGACAGCTTTAAACTATGCACACGTATAGTACCTGACATTCTATATTAATTTGGAGTAACTTATATACGTTAGTGCTACCAACATGATTCTAAGCTTCCTGAGAGGTCCAACTTTAAATACATGTAACTTCTATACTATCATTTGGATTTCAACCAAATTTCGTATGTGCTATGTGTACCATAACAGATATGACTATGCGTATTCTTAAGAGCAACCAGGGCTGCCAACTGTTAATAAATGCTGCCTCTATTATTGTTACCCTAATATAAATATATCAGAAAGTATGCAAGCCAATAGCTCTAAACTTTGCTCACGTATAGTACATGGCATTCTAGATTAATTTGGTGTAACTAATATATGTCAGTGCTGCCAACATGATTCTAAGCCTGCTGATAGTTCCAATTTTAAAATGCATGTAACTTCTTTACTAACTAATGGATTTCATTCAAAATTGGTACATCAATAGAACGTATTATTTCAGATTATTTCTGACCAATACATCCATGGCATTGTTGACTACATGATTTTACGTGCGCTGTTAGATCCAATGTTTAACTGCATGTAACGTCCATGCTATCCATTGGACTTCAACCAAATTTTGTATTCTGTACTTTAAGCGATGGAAGTTAGAATATATTCAGTCACCAGGGCTGCCAACTGTAGTGCTCTATTAGGCTATATTATGCCAGTTATACAGTATTTCGAACTAATTGAAAATTTCTATATTACCAACTTAATTTCGTAATTATTCTAGATAGATCCATATAGATTAATCATTGGCATGAATTTTAAATTTTAAGAAAAGTCGGCTCTTTAGTTCGTCACGGAACTTCTTGTTTTTAGTTGCGGTTTGCCCACTCTTCAGGTCTTTTATTCTAATGAATATGTGTGTCATTCATTTCATAGATCATTACTCGTATTTTGTTAACCCTCTAATTTTTCTTCTTTCACCTCATTATGATTGTTAAGCTTTGTATATAGCAGCCTTATAATCGAGGAAGCACAAGAAATAAAATTAAATAACATAACACATAGGCCTACAACGAAATGAGATTAAATGAACATAATGCTGAATGTAACATAAAAGAGAGCAATTAAAATTAAAAAAGTAAATTAGCATGCTGCTTCCCTCGCTGACCGCCGAAACTTCTTTCATAGAATGCGCGGTCAATGAACAGCCCGGCCTGTGTAAACACTTCACCCTACACTCTGGGTATTCAGGTAAAAAACCACTTCCTCTACAAGTCTCAAACTAACATGACATGGTTATTAAAAAAGTTGGCAGAACAAAAACTTTTTCAATGTTGCCACGCGGTTATGAAAGAATATTCAGAAGTTTTACCTATATGAAAATTTTGATATTGCCATCATACAATATTTCAAGAATCCATCATTAAGGCGACACATTTAGCTACACTTGTGTTTAAAATAAGCACCACAAAGTCAATAAACATGCTATAAGATCGATTTTACTAAACAAGGGGGCACAGTTTATAGTTTCTTCTAAAATTATGGATATCTGATTTTTCTAGCATTTCTATCAAAAGTACGTAGTTCTAATATAGGACAAAAAGGAACGGCAAAATAGATTTCTACCAGAATCTGGTGTTTTTAGACCAATAAATATTTTCGACTGATATGACAACAGTGGATTGCTTGAAAATGATAGCGTCATACAGCGGACAGAGAGAAGAATATCCCTATTTAAACCAGTACTTCATTCTAAACGTTGAATGCATTATAGCCACTGCGCCTCAAGGTGGTCATAAATTACAGGAAGTCTAATATGCCAGGAATTGTGCTATTCGTTTGACGCATGCGTGTTGTACAGTTCTACTGCAGTGAAATGAAATCCGAATGAATATCACACGTGGATCAGAGGAAGTGGGTCATATCACCATCAGTAGGATTTTCCGGGAACACTCGCTCATGGCGTTATAAGCCATTACCGTGCAGTGTGTCTGAGAAACACGTGGCTTATGCCCCTCAAATTACTGTGTCGTCACGCGAGGTGGTCTGTTCAGTATCTACTGCTATTTGTGACGACACAAGGATCGAAACCACCCACGGGTTTCCCTTGCGGCAAGGGATAAGGTGTGTGTGTAGCAGGGTTTGGGGTTACTTTTGTAACAACTGTCGGTTGTAACTCCTCAATGGGTCAACACGAATTTGCCAACGAGGTGGTTTATGACCCGGAACTCAGGAGTAACAGCCAAGAATGCTAGCCACTACACCACGAGGTGGTCTATGACCCGGATCTCAGAAGCGACAGCCAAGAATGCTAGCCACTATACCACGAGGCAGGCCCGACGAGAGGGGGGGGGGGTCAGGCAGGGCTGGTGCCCCGGGGCCCGACCCTCCCAGGGGGGCCCGGCGTCCTAGGAGGATGGGCCCAATCAGGCATTGATTTATTATTGCCTTTATGTGACTTGAATTTTCTACTGGCAATCATTTAGTGAATGCAAAGAACTGTCTGTGAACAGAGTTACGAGGATTGAAAAACTTATTCTGTCAAGTGGACAATATTCCTTTACAAAGCGCTTGTGGGCAGAACAACTATCTCAAAGCGGTCAACTTAGGCGATGCGGCTTCGCTATGTATTGTTCTCAGATTCTAAATTTCGCTTATTCGCCTTATGCACCAAACCTTCAAATAACTTTCTCATCCCTTCACTTATTTCGCCAAGGCCACGAGAGCCTGGACTGCCCTGGTGTGTTAGGTCAGGTAGCTCAATAGATTGAAGTTTGGTGCGTCACGTCAAGCTTAGATATTTAGAGGTGATAGTGTCTGAAATGAATATATTGTCTAGCTGGACGTATCGTATGCCATGCAGGCGGGTAAGTAAAATAAATTTTAAAGTAGCGTCCACAAAGTAATTCACTTTAGAGTTATTGTTGATTTAAGGGGCGGAACAGCGATATCATCGTTCCCTAGTAATTCACATTCGCACTATGAGAAAAATTATCATTGCTGGCTAAATATCTTGCGAAAGGGTGGGATGATTCTGTTGTTCATCTTCTCGTATACTGAATTGAGAAAACTATGCTAACATTTGAATAATCTGTATGTTTAGGTACAGTATACACATTATTATTACTGGTTCATTCAATACGATCAACAATTATCCTAGGTACTTGGGTTCGTGCTCAAATCATTTCTGAATAAGAGATTTATTGAAAACCTACATTACTATTGGTACTAGAGTTGCGAAATGTATCCAAAGGCTGAAACTAAGGTAACATTCGAATATTTATCTGGACTGTGTGTTTAATTACCCAGGGGAAAATGACAATTAAGCTAGGGCACTGAACTTTGTTTTCCATCCTCTCAAGGAACGTCAGTGGTACGGGCAGATGACGTATATGTTCCGCCCCTTAAAACAACAATAAGTAACGTCAGGGGTGTGCATGGCGATGGAGAAATTAATATATTGCATGTAGGCAACCGCGCAGATTTTCCTAAGACCCAATATTTGAACTATGCTTAATTTAGAAGAAAATTAAGATGAAGTATTGTCAAATATTAATAAAAATACAATTTTGTTTTGAGCTGGTGCAGTGGCTATTATTATTATTGTACATTTCTACGTCATTTATTCCCAAGAGCAGCATCGATCTGCGAAGCCCTTTTTCAGGAAGCGAAGAGATACTTTCCCTTGCGAATCAAGCCATTTTGTGATACGCTTCAACGTCTCAGTACAGATAAACATAAAATGAGTTGCTCTCTTTATCTACGACTTAGAAATGGCTCCGGGTCCTGACGAAGCCGCGGCAGGAATGCAGGATTCGGCTTCCCGACTGCGGAGTTAAATAAGGTACTTTCCCGGCATTTGTCTGGAGGGAAGAACCACACTCAGGATAGCCGCTGTCAGCACCGGGATTCGAACATCCGATCTGGAGACTTGCTGTAGACTCCCATCACGGTTGTTGGTGATCTTCACCGCGGGGTCTTACTTGAAGGTGCGAGAGCTTTTACTTCAATATCGGAGAGTCATTCCTATCTTATATATAAAAGTGAAAGTCTGTATGTGGGTATGTGAGTGGGTGGATTTGTTCCGTATACAAATCTACACCGTTCCACCAATCTCAACCAAATTTTACATACACATAGTTTAGGACCCGGAAGGAACGGCTGGCTACATGGATTTTCGATTGTCTTTCTCATTCTTCTGATATCGGCCTATTTGCACTCGAGCAAAGGCTAATATATTCAGAAAATTAACTTTTGAAGGAACGGCATGTCTATGGCAACAGTAGCACAAGACGGATCCACCAAGTTTCATTCTATCTCGGTAAGAGCCCATGTCACTCAATTTTCTAAACGGCAACACTACCTCAAGAAGTGATCACCAGGTTTCCACCTGTCTCTGTAAGGGGCCATGCTACTCCATTTTCTCCATGACTACAGTCTAGACGTAAACACCAGGTCATGGGCCTCCATTTTCTATACAAACCACGATAAGAACATTAGGAATATGAACGCCTTAAAAATCTGAATACGTAGTTTTTTTTTAATTTTTATTAACAGGGATCGATGTAGGGAATTAAAATAATAATAAAATCAAATACATCGGCTAACCCTGCACGCGACCTAATGTAACAACGGCTATAGATATCGTCACGAAACTTAGTATTAAGATTAAATGAGTTTAAATGATTCTGTTATTGTTGATTGATTTAGAGGCTTGGCCGCATCATGGCCACGTAGCCCCATGAACTTCAGTGTGCATGATTTTTTTCTGATAACCAGTGTTACTGTGATGGATGTAGTAGTGTGTGTATTTGTAATTCAGGTGAGGATTAAAAATGAGGTTGATGTTGCCTTCAGTTAGAAACTATCCCTGTATTTGCTTCGAGTAGAAGTAGGAAACCACGGAAAACATCTTCCAAGTTTTGCCACGGAAGGCGCAGTGTACCCTCTTCCAGCTCTCGGACCAGAATTAACATTTCTTGGCAGAGCCGGATTCAAACTCGGACCTCCATGGCGACAGCCGAGAATGTTAGCCGCTAATCCACGTGGTCGTCTGAATGTGACATTTTGGGTCTAATGTCATACTCTTGATGCCGCTGCTGTTACGGGAGATTTTGAATCTTTACCTTATGACGGAAGGTATCACGCGCAATGTTGTTGTGTTATACTCTACGTTAAGGTGTGTTCTACTAACAATATCTTTACGTTTATGTTTAATTAATCCTAATGTTTTATGCTGCATTGTTTTAATTGTTGACATTGTTAACCTGTACCGGCTATCTTTTGTATTACAAATCAGGAATACAGTAACTGTAATAAGACTTGACTAAGACTAACACAACCAGAATAATTTGTAGCAACCAAAATGAAACAGTAACCTAAAATGATTAACCACGCAGATTTCTAATTAAGACATGACTGTAATAGTAAATAACTTCCTTCACTGCCCTCAACAGTACCGTAGCAAACCTACAGGTAACTGACGTCACCAATAATTCTCATAGTAATCATTAGAAGCCATGACCAGGCTCCTTTTTTTACTTAAACATGGGTACATTCAAATTACTAAGTACTGTAAATAATATCGTAAGTTTTTCTTACATCTAAAAACTACATCCATACTAATATATAAAAGTGAGATGGCATGTTGCTGTGTATTACTCGATCACCAAAGAACCACTGGTCCGATTTACATGCAATTTTACATGGAAGTAGCTGATTTACCTGGTTAATATAAAGGCTAATTTTGATTTCAATACTTTGCACTATTTAATGATGGCGACCATTTAAGTGACGTCATTACACCCTTTGGTTTCAAACATTCATATTTCAATTTCAAATAAAAAGAGAATGCTAAGAAATAGCAAACTTTAGATGGCATATGCTAGGTTTAAAATTTAAATTTCTATCACAATGGTCCTTATCACTTTTCGTGTATCTCCAACTGTTAGCGAGTAAAACCTAATTGTGTGCTATAAAGCAAGGTCAATGCCAAGCGGTGTAGCTGGACAAAATGTTCCATCCTAATACTGTCCCTCCGCGCAGCACATCGCCTATCACCTGTTTTAACTGTCACCTTCACATTTCAATTTATTTATGACCAGTAGCGAAGCACGGGTACTTCAGCTAGTAGCCTCTAAATTACAATGGTCACCAAATTTTACTCCAAAATATCACAAAACTAATCACCCAAATGGCCTGTTGTTGTTGTTGTTGTTGTTGTTGTTGTTTGAGTTTTCAGTCTTTTGTCTGGTTTGATGCAGCTTTCCATGCCTCCCGGTCCTGAGCTAATCGTTTCATATCTACATAGCTACCTCACCCTACATCCGAGGCAATCTGTTTAACATATTCTAACCTTGGTCTACCCCTACAGTTCTTGTCCTCGACCCTTCCTTCCATAACTAAGCTTGCTATCCCTGGGTGTCTTAGTATGTGTCCTACCAACCTATTTCTTCTCTTCATTAGCAGTCGCCAGAAACATCTCTCCTCTCCCACTCAAACTCACTAGTTTGGACCTAATTTTTTGCAAAAATTTCCGGAGGAGGATACCCGGACCCCACCCGGAGCTTGGTGATATTCCATCTCCCAGATCCTCTGTGTGTCCACTCCCCCATAATCTTGGATTAAATCCGCCTCTGATGGTCACCAGTCATAGATAGGGTTGGAGATTTTAGGAGAACTTGGCTCTAGTTTTGCTTACTGCAAAGCAATATTAAATTATAAGAAATCCACTGACTGCAAATTACAAAATATAGTTCAAAAAGGAAGGAAGGAAGCTTGTAGTTTAACGTGACCGTTAATCTGTAGATTATGAGCCACGGGACCTCCTTTTTACGTGGAATCCGAACCACAGGACATGGCATTTCACTTCGAAAATCTCACATGCATTGACCGGGAAACGAAAAATATAGTTCAAATTCACATTTTCTTCTTTTCTGAAAACAAATCACTGATCAGCTGCAATCTACTGATAGCACATAATTACTTGACTTACGCATGAGTACTGTATAGCTGTGGTTAATTATGAAAATATATTTTGCTTTGTTTAATGTACAAAGATGTGTGATCGCCGTTCTACCAAAACACTTACCAGTGTCGGGGGCGTGACTCTTCAAGAGCAGCAAATTTTAAGAATGTCAACATAAAAACACTATACGTAAAACGTATTTTAAAATAAGTCTTGACTTTGTGTAAAAATCATGTTTTCATTATAAAGAGAGATTACGTCATATGTCACAAAGGTCGTAGTACTGCACAGCGTACAGTATACCCTTTCCACCTCTTTTAAACATGCAGTTCAGTGAGCTGAACTTCCTGTTGATTAATTTTTGGGTCTGAGGACGTCGTGGTCATCAGTTCTTTCTACTTACTGTGCGTGTAGAACTCTGTCGGGCTATCTATATCTGAAGTTAATAATATAATTTTAATTAATTTGGGATAGAATTGCGGAGGAAATGAATCTACGATGGTGCAACTACAGCCTTTGGCTATAGGGTTAATACGATGAATCACGGAAAAGCTTAGAATCACTGACGGAGGAATTCAAACCCACCTGTTTCTGAGTTCATGGAAAACAGCTTTTTCCATTGTGAATTTGTTCCCCAAGTTGCATATTGCGTTTACGAATATCACTGAAGTTCTAAAATTATTGATATCAAAGAGGATCTGCAGAAGTTTAAATCTGAACACTGTGCATGCTTACAGTGTTACCTCATCGGGGCAAATTTAGATCTGTCAAACGCCAAAACTAAACAGTATAGTGAATTTAATGAAAATTATTACCTAGTTCTCGATGACCTTACTCTGATATTTATTTCTGTTAATTGAAAATAATGCATTGGTACGCGCTTGTCAGGTATAAACATTGAATTTGCAAATACTTTTGCGTGCATTCCCCCAGTTTCACTGTTGTAAATTTAACATACCAGCATTAACTTGTTTATATTGATAGTAATTTAAGCTCTGCTTGTGATAATACATATAGCATGGATTTAGTGGAATATATAATTGAAATATTATTATACAATAGCCTATGTATTGCAGCCAATGGTCATATCAGGACATTTCAATTGAACGCCCATAGGCTATCTAACAAGTTCAATTTCAAGTAGTTCCAATTTTGGCTAACAGACGTCACAGTAACTAACACCCAGCGGCGAACGTTGGAACTTGAGAGCGTTTCTAACCAAATAACCTACACATTTTGACTACACACTAAAAATTGAAGTGGCAGATTCTTTTACATGCCATAAATCTGCATTACATGGGCCCTCCGGCTTTACTTCCTCTCCAAATACAGGCATAATGAAGGATTTCTACGCTTTTAAAAATCCGACGACTTCGGCCGGGTTTAAACCCGCGATCTTGGGCATAGCAGCTCAGCATGCTACAATTATTATTATTACTTCAATAGAGAACTAAAAGGGAAGAGACCGAGGGGAAGACCCAGAAAACGATGGCTTGAGACCGTGAAATCAGAAGAGGAGAAAAATGGGCTGAAATGGGAAGAAGTTGTAGAACGAAAGTTGTGCAATGACAGAAAGCAGTGGCGAGCGCTTGTCTACCGCACCCGGGAAACTGGGGACGGAAAAGGAAGATGATGATGTTTATTATTATTGCTTGCTGGTTTTTTATGTTCTTGTAATTGATTTCATGATAAACATTTTGTGCAAGAACAGTTTGTGAAAATTTACGAGGATTATAATTTAAATTTACAGAATTTGGTTATAAAGGGGGGCCCGGGAGATTCCAGCCCCAGGGCCCGTCGCCGCTCTCCATGGCCCTGCCACGAGGTGGTTTATGACCCGGACCTCAGGAGTGACAGCCGAGAATGCTAGCCACTACACCACGAGGTGGTCTATGACCCGGATCTCAGAAGCGACAGCCAAGAATGCTAGCCACTATACCACGAGGTGGTTTATGACCCGGACCTCAGGAGTGACAGCCGAGAATGCTAGCCACTACACCACGAGGTGGTCTATAACCTGGACCTCAGGAGTGGCAGCCAAAAATGGTAACCACTACACCACAAACAAGGTGATCTATAACCTGGACCTCAGGAGTGATGGTTGGTTGGTTGGTCGGTTGGTTGGTTGGTTGGTTTTTAAGTTTAGGGGCTGCGACAACGTGGTCATGTAGCCCCGTGTACTTTGGGTGTGGGTAGAATCTGTCTGATAACCGGTGTTAATTGTGATGACTGTATTACTGTGTATTATCTGTTTTTTTAATTAAAGTAAGGACTGCAGACTTTTGAATTTTTAAATAGTTCCTACTTTTGCCACCAAACGCCATCGTCAACGACTACTAGTTCAGAACTTAGCAACCAGACGCCACCGCAGTCGGCTCTTGGCAACGAACGTAGCAACCTAAGAGCGTTGTTTACATTCTTAACCTATACAATTTAGCTTCACACAGGTTTAATTAGTGGAAGGCTCTTTAACATGCCATAAATCTATGACATGGGACCGCCGGCTTTACTTCCCCTCCGAAGGAAGGCATACTGAGGGATTTTTAACGCTCTTAAAAATCCGACGACTTTGGCCGGATTTGAACGCGCGATCTTGGGCATAGAAACTCAGCATGCTACCGACTACGCCACCGAAGCCGCCCTCAGGAGTGACAGCCAAGAATGGTAGCCACTACATCACGAGGTGGCCTATAATTCGGACCTTATGGGTGACAACGAAGAATGCTACCCATTATATTCTTTGTCGGAATGATCTGCGCTTTTTTTTTTTAAGAATTTCTCTTTTGTAACAATAAGAAGTCCCATTTATCTGTTTTAACGGCGTCCATCCTGTAGAACTTAGTGGTAGTCCTACTGCCCATGCGACTGAAATCTTTCACTGTCCTTAATTATTCTTTAGCACATGGTATAGGCTACCAATTGTCTTGTTTCTTTCACGACTACGTTCTATTTGATTTACGCTTATATCCATTCTATTCTCGTATTGGTTAGCGTGATTTCTCACGTGCCATTGGGAATTGTTCCAAATCCTCTTGTCTACTCTGCCAAAGCAACAGACCTTAATTATACGTGCAATATTTATCGTTCAAACCCAACTCAAGTTCCGTGAGTTGTACAATTAAGGGGGCACGTACAGTTTACAATGGAACATAGCGAACGTCAATCTACCGATACCATGAAGAGGGGCGTTTAGTATGGACGTTGGCTACGTCAACGCAAATACGCCAACGATAATAATAGTATTGTATGGCCTCGGATGCCGGGTGCAAGCTTTTGTCATTTGACGTACAGAGGGCAGCTTGCATGTCGACTTTTGTTGTTCCTTGGAGCGCTATGAAAGTCAAAGATGTTAGATAACTAAGCTCCTTGACCCTATAGCGCTTTCTAGTGGAGAAAGGAGGAACTTTCATGCTACCCTTTATTGTTAAAGCACGTTTGAAAGGCTTTTTAAGTACAAACTCTGTGTTATTTATTATGGCTGCTACTGTTACTCAGGCGATTTTCTGATTTATCCTGTAAAAATCAGGGAATTGTTAGGGAAATCTGTTACTTGGTTTTGGTCGACATCCTGTAATCACAGCAGTTGTAGCTACACCTTCATAGATTAGTTTGGGGGAGGAAGACTGTTTTGTTGATGGGATAGTCATTTATAAGTTTTATTTTCGACCCTAACTATTATGTGTCAGGAAACTGTACTATAATGAGGCTCAGTGTAACACTATTTTTTCACTATGAAACAGTTTCTCCCACCAATCAGAGTTCAAGAAACAGTTGTTTGACCAATTAGATAAGGATAGAATCGCATCTGCGTTGAGTTCCACGGCCTTCTAATTTAAATTTCACTGCGTGGCCTAGTGTCATAGTAGGGTAGTCGAGGAGGCCATGGTCAAATACAAGCCATTCTCTGCGTCTTATGCGCTCTGTTCAGTACATAAAACTGGCGAAATCTCGACAGATATTTATGAATATTTATGTTCGAACATAAAATAGTTATAATAATTATCGTCGAACATAAACAGTCGTATGCAACTCGCCTATAATGGTAATTAAGACACTCGTATGGGAATTATAAAACTCGTTATAAACATACTCGTGTCTTAATTATTGCCATTATAGGCTCGTTGCATAATGTACTGTTATAACATTAAAATAAATATTTCTTTTTTCAGGTGCTTAATGCCTTAATATTTATGTACAAGGTCTTCCACTCAAAGTGGAGCCAGCCGCGCGGTGCGTGGAGTGTCTGACGAGCACATGGCAACTCACTGAGCTTGGGGTCGAGAGAACGCCCGTACGAATCGCATGTAAATAACGAGTATTATCAAAATAAAATAATTACTCACCTTGTCACAGAAGATGTGGAAATGTCCTCCACCTGCATCTACACATTTCTGGCATCGTCGAAGGAAATTTTCATTCACACGCTTTTTTCATCTACCGAGATAGCCTCAATTTCTCTCGTGAAATTTTGTGCTAATGTTATGCAGGTTGAGGCATTATTGAACCAATAGGCTTTAACACTTAGCAATAACACGTCATAAAATTTTGAAACACAATAACAATTAAACAATATCCACTAACACGTACACACGTTATAAACTTATAACACTTATAACTTAAAATAGGCTATAAACCAAATAACAAAGTCAACTTTACTCGACAAAGACTGCGTCGCTAGTCACCCAGCACCGCGAAGTCCCGCGATGCTCCGAAGCATTAATTTCATCAATCCAACAACACTTCTTTTCTTATCTTATGGCATTTGCTGTCACAGCAGCACGCTGCGATATGCTCGTCTGACCTTTAGCTCCATGTTCTACCTGGAGTGCAGGGCCGGCCTCGCTTTGAGTGAAATAACCTGTGTAATAGTTACAACAATTACTAAGT
Source organism: Meconema thalassinum (assembly GCA_946902985.2). NCBI lineage: Eukaryota > Metazoa > Arthropoda > Insecta > Orthoptera > Tettigoniidae > Meconema > Meconema thalassinum. The sequence continues at coordinate 173,883,643 of OX336395.1, forward strand.
TTTCGGACGAGGTTTCTGTTTTTGAAAGTCAGAAGGCAATCTGTGAGTGTCACTATAGGTTTGGTAGTGTTTTATAGAGCTGTTTGTCTAGTAGATTAGACTGGCTGCGTGGCTCAGTGGTAACATTCTAGCTTGATGGGTCCAAGGTTGCTGGATTGAATCCTGGCGCAGTCAGTTGGCATTAGAGAGTGCGCAAATGGGAGAGAGCCGTTGTCAGTAGATTTACTGACACGTTAAAGATCACCTTCTGGACAATATTCCGGCATCTCTAAAAACCAGGGTAGTTAAAAGGGACGTAAAACCAATAACATTAGGCCTATTATTGTCTTGTAGATTTCGATCTGATGATGCTCGCTTGACGAGCGAAACATGTCATCCCTAGTTTTCTCCTTCTTATTGAGGTTTTAAGGGGCGGAACTACGAGATCATCTGCCCCTATTTCTTCTTCTTCTTCTTCTTCTTCAATAGTCCAATATATTTAGCCTATATCTTAATCACATGTCATTTATTTCAGGTTATTTTTTCACATATTCTAGTGTTTTGAATTATTTTTGTTGACCGACTGTAAGCTATAATATCAATTGTTAATTTGGCAACACTGGAAATTGGCTTCAAAGTTATATTTACTAGTATCGGTGACCCGGAAATTGTCATCATAAACTGTCTTTCTTTACTCTTGCAGCCTACCCGTTAACAACCGATACGCCTAGTTTCACATACAATTTTTAAAACCTTTTTTTTTAATGATAATTTTTGTGTCTCTTTGCCTGCTCTAACATTCTCCTGTTTGTCTGACGCAATATCAATCTTGTTTCTTGTTGCAGGTGATAATGGGAGACCGCCCTGCCGCCGAAAGGGCGTGTAAGGACCCCAACCCTATCATCGATGGCCGTAAAGCCAATGTGAACCTTGCCATCTTGGGCGCCAAGCCACGAGGAAATGTTCAAGCCGGTGAGTACATGTTGATTAATATTTTTAAAAATTCTTATGCCCAACTAAGGAGCGTGTTAGAACTTATTGAGCATAATGTTTCCTCTTTTCTTCCCAATTTCTTTTCATCCGCTCACTGTGCTCTCTTTAGCGTTATTCTCTCCATCCTGTATTCTTCCGTGTAGACATCTCAGCAAATTTGCGTCTGTTTATTAGGGTTCAAAATGTTGGTCTGTAGGGAATGATTTCTTCGTTAATACCAATTTCTTATAGTTATTTCTACTAGCCAATTGTTGTGGTTTATTATTATTATGAACAAGAATATGTTTTTGGGCTGGGGGGGGGGGGCACCTGGAATTATTTTGGACAGTTTAGGACAAAATATTTCCGACATCTAGTTATCATGGCAACAGGTGCAAAGGCACTTAGATCTCACTAGTTGAAGCGTGTTCAGTGACTCATTGCCGACACCTAGTTACCATGGCTACAAGTGCAAAGGCACTTAGATCTCACTAGTTGAAGCGTGTTCAGTGACTCATTTCCGACACCTAGTTACCATGGCTACAAGTGCAAAGGCACTTAGATCTCACTAGGTGAAGAGTGTTCAGTGACAAATTTCCGAGGGGGTTACCTGGAATTATTTTGTACAGTTTAAGACGAAAAATTTCCGACATCTAGTTATCATGGCAACAGGTGCAAAGGCACTTAGATCTCACTAGTTGAAGCGTGTTCAGTGACTCATTTCCGACACCTAGTTACCATGACAACAAGTGCAAAGTTAATTAGATCTTACTAGTTGAAGCGTGTTCAGTGACTCATTTCCGACACCTAGTTACCATGGCTACAAGTGAAAAGGCACTTAGATCCCACTCGTTGAAGCGTGTTCAGTGACTCATTTCCGACACCTAGTTACCATGGCTACAAGTGCAAAGGCACTTAGATCTCACTAGTTTAAGCGTGTTCAGTGACTCATTTCCGACACCTAGTTACCATGGCAACAAGTGCAAAGGCACTTAGATCTCACTAGTTGAAGCGTGTTCAGTGACTCATTTCCGACACCTAGTTACCATGGCAACAAGTGCAAAAGCACTTAGATCTCACTAGTTTAAGCGTGTTCAGTGACTCATTTCCGACACCTAGTTACCATGGCAACAAGTGCAAAGGCACATAGATCTCACTAATTGAAGCGTGTGCAGCACACATTTCCGACACCTAGTTACCATGACAACAAGTGCAAAGGCACATATATCTCACCAATTGAAGCGTGTGCAGGACACATTTCAGACACCTAGTTACCATGACAACAAGTGCAAAGGCACATAGATCTCACTAATTGAAGCGTGTGCAGTGACACATTTCCGACACCTAGTTACCATGACAACAAGTGCAAAGGCACATAGATCTCACTAATTGAAGCGTGTGCAGTGACACATTTCCGACACCTAGATACCATGACAACAAGTGCAAAGGCACATAGATCTCACTAATTGAAGCGTGTGCAGTGACACATTTCCGACACCTAGTTACCATGGCAACAAGTGCAACCCGACACCTAGTTACCATGACAACAAGTGCAAAGGCACTTATACCTCGCTAGGTGAAGCGTGTTCAGTGGCACATTTCCGGCACCTAGTTTCCATGGCAACAAGTGCAAAGGCACTTAGACCTCACTAGGTGAAGCGTGTTCAGTGACACATTTCCGGCACCTAGTTACCATGACAACAAGTGCAAAGTCAATTAGATCCTACTAGTTGAAGCGTGTTCAGTGATACATTTCCGACACCTAGTTTCCATGGCAACAAGTGTAAAGGCACTTAGACCTCACTTGTTGAAGCGTGTTCAGCCATGTCGTCTCAAAACTCACGAGTCTTAAAACTCACGAGTCTCAAAATTCACGAATTTCAAGATGAGGGTTATTAAAAGTAGGTTCTAACCGGTTTCTGTACCTGGGCCAGTCTCAACCAAGCCATAGCCACCTATAAGGTTATAGGTAGCCATGGCCAAGCCAGTTCATTGGGAAAAGGTCCATTGTTAGAGCCCTCTTGTAATTGGCACCTCTCTCATCAAGATGTTGTTGTTGATTCTTTTAGGGGCTTTGCGACATCGTGGTCATGTACTTGGGTGGGCATAGCATTTGTCCGATAACCTGCGTCACTGTGGCATCTGTACAATACAAACGAAATCCCATTCTAAAACTGGGTGGACAAACATGGGTTGAAGGGCACTGTGCTGCTCTCCGGAGTCGTGAGTTTTGAGACTATTATTGTAATGTTCATTCAGCTACTAGTTTATTGTCATGAGGTTTGATACTATTTGTTACTATTTTTAGCTCGTGAGTTTTGAGACGTAACCATCCTGTTCAGCGACACATTTCCGAACCTAGTTACCATGACAACAAGTGCAAAGTCAATTAGATCCTACTAGTTGAAGCGTGTTCAGTAATACATTTCCGACAACTAGTTACTATGGCAACAAATGCAAGCGGATATTCGTTCTTTGTGGTGACGGCTGAGGCCGATATATTACAAGTCCGTAAGACACTCCAATGCGCAGGCGCGAACCCACCGTACGCATGCGCGCGGTGGGCTCGCGCCTGCGCATAGATCCCACTTGTTGAAACTGGTGTGACAATGAACAATGAAATAATCTCATAATTCCAAATTCTCGGAATTCATGGCCCTTCCTTGCCTCCCGCCCCTGCGGGCGCCCGTACAACAATGACTTGATCATAATTCTGCAAAGAGTAGTGTAACAAGAAGAAAGTTCTGATTTAGGGCAACTCCAGCATAATGGCTTTGCCTCCACATGTGATTCATGTAGATACTAAAAAGGAGAGGGGAGAGACCACAGCCCTTCAGAATTATTAAAATCAATTTACTGGCCCAAGTTCAAAAGAGCTTGGCCACCCCTGGCCTAGGTGCACCAAGTCAGGCTCTTCAACGGGCACATTGTTTAACCTAGCAACGCCGATTATAAACCCACATCGTACCTCCTGGGCAACATTTCCAAGTTTGTCTCTCTCTCTCTTTCAAAAGCATTGAAGTGAAGAAGAGTCCATAATGTAGTTTGGTGTGGAGAAGACAGTAAACACGCCATGCTGAGAGAGGGTCGGGGGGAAGGGTGTGATCTGTATGGAAGAGGGGTTGCTGCCAGCTTGGGCTTATATCGATTAGTCGTAACAACACCTGTGCGATTCCTCTGCTGCGCTCCCTCATTTGATATCACGTGACGTATCGTATTCACTTCCACATACAGTAAAAAAAAAAAAAACATGCTCCAAACTCGTGGAAATTGATGCTTGTGAACACCCTCCAGTAAGTGACAGTATTATCGTTTGCATTAGAACACCAATACAATGTATTTTACGAGCTCTCTTTAACTTCCTTGGAGATTCGATTATGGGCCATTTTTAATATAACAGTTAACGCGGAAATTTATTGCCCGTTCAGAATGTTATTTCCGCTACGTTTAACCTGTTTAAGAATGTTTGTTTTGATAGCTTATAGCAAAACCATTACGAACTATTTCCGTTTTACCGCAATCTACCTTTAAATCAATATCATTCAATTGATATTGTAACTTTCAGTCGGTCGACCACTTACTGGAATATAATTTATGAAAATAATAACCTGAAATAAGTTACACGCGATTAAGATATTGTTACGTGTTAGCCCTAGTAGCACGTTCGTAAATTGGATCACAGTAGGTAGAAAGCACAACACAATTGGCCCTTTAAAGAAATAAGTTTTATTGTAGGTCTAGCAAGTTACAGTACCCCATAAACACTTGGAAACCAATGGGCAGTCTCAGTCAAGTCCCTCCCTTATGGAGTTCACTCACATCCTTTTACTTGCTCGCAGAAGTTAATCCCTCCTAATTAGGTGGTCCCGTTCCTGGCTAGAAATAACGGCACAAGCCACAGTCCGACACTCACTTGTTCTGAATGTACACTGTCTCGCCGTCCGCAGGCTAGGAAAACAGTCCACTGCGTTTCGCAATTCACACAGCACTTCACTACAATAATCTCTGTCGCACTGGTATGCACACTCGCTCAAAACACTGTTCGTCCCTCGCTGACCAGGTCGCTTTATATAGGGAGGGTGGTGACTCAATGGCTGTTTCCAGAGTAGAAGAGTTCACGGCTCCTCCCGAGAGTTCCATCACCAGGTAGGCCGGGAACATTCCAGACCATGTCTTTGTTCTCGCTGCGCAAGTAGCCGGCCGACAGAGACCAGAGGTAGCCTCAGGCGGCTGTGAGTCACGCGAGAGGGAATGAAGCAACCCCGCTCTCGTAACAATGTATAGGAAGTTAGTTAGTTATTGTTGTTTTAAGGGGTGGAACTACGAGGTCATCTGCCCCTAAATATATAGGTACGGTGACGATATTTTTGACAGTCAAAATCGGGGCAGCCTTGTTGGGCTAACATATAGAGTTTCTTAGTTATGGCCTTTTACAAAATTTAATTTTAACAAGTAGCCTACCTCAAAAATTGATCCACTTAGTATAAAACAAAGTTCCCGATTCTTGGATTTCACGGGTATTCTCGAGAACCACTGTATGGATTTTGATGCGGTTTTCACCATTCTGTAAAGGATATCTCGAGGAAGGTTTCTGTAGAAAATAATTTATTTATGATCAAAGGAAGCCAAGCAGTAACGATTTCAGTTAAAAAGTCGAAAGTAAAAACCTGGTGTCCGTGCACTTTTTAAGCTTAAGCTGGGCAAACCGTTAAAAATATCAACTTATTATGATTGTAAGAATTGTTCAGCATGAAATGTTCTACACTAAAGTCTGCGAGAGCATACCTCTATCTTCAATACATCGCCCACTATACGTGTTTTTAGATTGGATGGATGGTAATTTGTGTTGCATGCACCTCGCCATACTTAAATTACGTCTGACAAGATGTCGTTGCACATTTATGACTGTTCCCGTGCGAAGCCGGGGCGGGTTGCTAGTAGAGGTATAAATGAATACAAAGTTTATTTTAGTGTTTTTAAAATTTATTTATGCAAGTACCTCACAAGTTTTGTGAGAAAAATAAAAGAAAACATTAGTAAGTTTATTTTTAAATTTCTTACTTTACATCTTATGATTACAATAACAAAAACAAGAAGTTCCGTAACGAACTAAAGAGCCTTTTTTTTTCTCGAAATGTAAGATTCATTCCAATGATTAATTTATATGGACCTAATTAGAATATTGACGAAATTGATTTGGTAATTACGACATTTATAATTAGTTCGAAATATAACTGGCATAATGTTGGCTTGCATACTTTCTGATATAGCCTATTGATATTAGGGTAAAAAATAGAGACAGTATTTATTAACAGTTGGCAGCCCTGGCTGCTCTTAAGAATACGCAGAGTCATATCTGTTATGGTACACATAGCACATACGAAATGTAGTTGAAATCCAAATGATAGTATAGAAGTTACATGAATTTAAATTTGGACCTCTCAGCAGGCCGAGAATCATGTTGGTAGCACTGACGTATATAAGCTACTCCAAATTAATATAGAATGTCAGGTACTATACGTGTGCATAGTTTAAAGCTGTCTACTTTCATACTTTCTGATATATTGGTATTTGGATAAAAACAATAGAGAGTGAATTTATTAACAGTTGGCAGCCCTGGTGGCTCTTAAGATTACGCTCAGTCATATATGTCTATCTACACATAGTACATACGAAATTTGGTTGAAATCCAATTAATAGTGTAGAAGTTATATTCATTTAAAAATTGGACTTATCAGCAGGCCTAGAATCATTTTGGCAACACTGTCATGTATGGCCTCCTGGAAATTAAACTGAAATATTATTATCTATATGTGTGCCAATTTTGGTACAGCTCCCATGCATATCTTCCACGATATACAACATGGAGCTGAAATTTTAATTGTGATTTTTCAGCAGTTGGTATCACTGACATCATTTTCAAATACGGCGGTGAGATATTCAGATAGAGATCTTTACTCATACCAAATTTGGGTTTGATTGCTTCAACCGTTTAGGAGTTGGTAGGGGGGGACACACACACAGCCAGCCAGACAGACAGAAGGACAGACAGACACACATTTTCCCGGATCGATCTCATAAGTCTACTTTTTTCTCATTTTTACAAAATGCGAAAAGTAGGCTAAAAATATATCTTACTCAGTCTTTACAAGCGCCTGAAGTCTTTGCGAACCAGGACAGGTCGTGGAACATGATGGTTCATCACCGCTGCTCTTCTTACTCCAATCGTAATTTTTCCGTCGACGCCAGTGCTTTCAACAAAGTATTGGTTTTTTTCTCTAATTTTGTCGTACATGTGTCTGTGTACGTGAAGGAACAGTTCATTTGCAAGGTCAAGATCGCTTTCACACATTCAATTGACATTGAAGATTTTTCTGGGCCCCAAAAGTTATTGATTAATGACAAGGCTCGTTCCACAGAAGCGTTAGTCCCTGGCAGGGGATAGCAGGGGTATCCCGCCACCTGTAACGCAAGCGCTGCGCTGCCAACACAGGCTGGAAAATCATCACTAGCCAAATAAAAGTCTACAGTTTGTTAGAATAATATTTCAAAACAAAACGTATTTTTCGTTTATTTACGCATATTTTTCAGAGAATTATTATTATTAATATTTTCAAACCTAACAAGATGTTCAGGAAAGAACATATAGCCTACTTTCTCCTAAATGCATGGGTATTGTTATAACTCTTTGTCCTTTTCAAGGAGTATGATTGAATGTTGGTTGTAGTAGCTTGTTGAAATACAACGTGCTATAGGGATATTAAACATGAATATGAGGTGCCCTTTGCTAGTGCTACCTCTGTACCAAATTTCGTTCAATTCGGTTTCACCGTGTTTGAATTGATAGGGGGAATCGATTTGCACACATACTTGGCCACCATCTGCAAACTATTGGGCTGATGTTCTTGCAGTTTGGTCAGAATATGTTTCCCACATAAAGATATGGTGTTGCAAAATTTGGTAGAGTCTAGATTATTAAGTTGGTCGTAATTACATTTTAGCTTTTAACATTTGGGTGGCCGCGATTACGTTTCCGTCAAGATAGCGGTGATATAAAACATGACACTGAGGTGCCCTTTGCTAGTGCTACCTCTGTACCAAATTTCGTACCATTCGGTTTCACCGTGTTCGAATTGATAAGGGGAATCGATTTTCACACAAAGATGGCCGCCATCCGCAAAATATTAGGCTAATGACCTATTAGTTTGGTCAAAGTATGCTCCCTCCATAAAGGTATGTTGTTGCTAAATTTGCTAGAGATCGGATGATTAGGCTAATCGTAATTTGATTTACGCTTTGAACATTTGTGTGGCCGCCATTACGTTTCCGTCAAGATGGCGGCGATATAAAACATGACACTGAGGTGCCCTTTGCTAGTGCTACCTCTGTACCAAATTTCGTTCATTCGGTTCCACCGTGTTCGAATTAATAGGGGGAATCGATTTTGACACAAAGATGGCCGCCATCCGCAAACTATTAGGCGAATGACCTATTAGATTGGTCAAAGGATGCTCCCTCCATAAAGGTATGTAGTTGCAAAATTTGGTAGAGATCGGATGATTAGGTTAATCGTAATTTGATTTAAGCTTTGAACATTCGTGTGGCCGCCATTACGTTTCAGTCAAGATGGTGGCGATATAAAACATGACACTGAGGTGCCCTTTGCTAGTGCTACCTCTGTACCAAATTTCGTTCCATTCGGTTCCACCGTGTTCGAATTAATAGGGGGAATCAATTTTGACATAAAGATGACCGCCATCCGCAAACTATTAGGCTAATAACCTATTAGATTGGTCAAAGGATGCTCCCTCCATAAAGGTATGTTGTTGCAAAGTTGGTAGAGATCGGATGGTTATGTTAGTCGTAATTTAACTTAAGCTTTGAACATTTGTGTGGCCGCCATTACGTTTCTGTCAATATGGCGGCGATATAAAACATGGCACTGAGATGCCCTTTGCTAGTGCTACCTCTGTACCAAATTTCGTTCCATTCGGTTTCACCGTGTTTGAATTAATAGGGGGAATTGATTTTCACACAAAGATGGCCGCCATCCGCAAACTATTAAGCTAATGACCTATTCATTTGGTCAAGGGACGCTTCCTCTATAAAGGTATGTTTTTGCAAAATTTGGTAGAGATCGGATGATTAGGTTAATCGTAATTTGATTTAAGCTTTGAACATTTGTGTGGCCGCCATCACGTTTCCGTCAAGATGGCGGCGATATAAAACATGACACGCGGTGCCTTTTGTTAGTACTACCTCTGTACCAAATTTCGTTCCATTCGGTTGCACAGTGTTCGAATTAATAGGGGGAATCGATTTTCACACAAAGATGGCCGCCATCCGCAAACTATTACGCTGATGACCTATTAGTTTGGTCAAAGGATGCTCCCCCCATAAAGGTATGTTGTTGCAAAAGTTGGTAGAGATCGGATGATTAGGTTAGTCGTAATTTGATTTAAGCTTTGAACATTTGTGTGGCCGCCATTACGTTTCCGTCAAGATGGCGGCGATATAAAACATGACACTGAGGTGTCCTTTGCTAGTGCTACCTTTGTACCAACTTTCGTTCAATTCGCATTCACCGTGTTCGAATTGATAGGGGGGGGGGGACAGACATTCAGAGTACACACACTCTCTCTCTCTCTCTCACACACACACACACACACACACACAAACTCACACACACACAGACAGACACACTTTTTTCGCCCTGTGTTGATCTCATAAGTCTACTTTCATTTTTTGCAAAAATCGAAAGTAGGCTAAACATCGGAACACTTTTATTAATATTCGGGATGCCGGGACATGCTCCTTTAAATCGGGACGTATGGTCACAGTATACTGTATATAGGCTATATATAGGGACCCTGATTTATGGTAATATAACAGGCTCCAAAGCGCTGAAATTAAATGTTTCGCGATATTTCGCGGTGAAATTTAAAAAAAGTTAGGGTTGAGTGTGTTTGGTTAAATTAAGAACAATTTATATGATAACATCATCTAATTGGTCCCAAAAGATTTCCACCTTTTTCTATGTTCTTTTTATTGTCTTCGTTTATGGGGGCATATTCATTTACAACGGAATATATTCCATTAGCAGATTTAAAAGTAAGAGTTGAAAGTCCTTCAGATTGTGATTCAAAGCTAATAATAGAATCCAAAATGTATTTGGCTATTATGAATCCACTTCCAAGGTGTGGTGTGTTCTTCATTATTCTTTTGCCTACTTTTTCTCTGTAAACTCTGAATCCTTCTGAATCAAAACAGTTTTCATCTAAGAATCTTGTTTCTTGGAGAGTCATTATGATAATGTTGAGGGTGTCAATAAAATGTTTTAATTTTCCTGTTTGTGAAAGAGAATTTACATTGAATGTAGCCATGCAATTAGGTCTTGTAATCTTCATCTTGTTTGAGGTTCCAACGCTCCGATTCGTCTCGTGTGTAATGCTGCAGACTCCCCAGGTTGCGAATATCTGGTGCACTCATGTGCATCTGAGGTACTTACATCACACTGTTCACAATCTTGCATGATTGATCATTTCTTCGAGGTGCCTTCTAGAGCCACGAATTTACAACCAAGCTCTGGAGGTTATTCTCAGCCTCTCCTAACCTGGGAAACAGACGCTGACCAAATTTTGTGTTGGTGGCGAGACCACCATTGCGCTCCATCCACCATTGGGAATCCAATTTCCTCTTCCGCTAGCAGGACCGTTGACCATGTTTCACCTAGTAATCCTAGGCAGGGGTCCTTACAGGGTGCTACCATCCGGAGCCAGATGGACCCAGGTTTTTAGCCTATTTTCAATTTTGAAACAAGATGTTCAGGAAAGAACATATAGCCTACTTTCTCCTAAATGTATGGGTATAGTTATAACTCTTTGTCTTTATCATCTCCTAATTTCTTCCAATTCGAAGTGCAAATTGGCACACTGGATTTGAGGAGTGGCGTTCAAATAATTTACCCCAGCATTTTGCAATTTCATCAGTAAACACTCCAAACTGGTGAGAGGCCGGCGTGCTGCCGCCTAAGCCACGGAGGCCCGGCTGCATTAATAAAAATGAAAATCCACAACCTGCTTCCAGTCTCCGACCGGGTCAGGAATGGAATGAATGAAGCCCCTATCTAGCGGCGAGGATATGAACTGTGCCGGCTGCCGAGGTCTGACGCACTCCTCTGAGGCAATGATTAAATGAATGACAGATGAAATGAAATGATAGTGGAGAGTGTTGCTGGAATGAAATTTTGACAGGGAAAACCGGAGTACCCGGAGAAAAACCTGTCTGCCTCCGTTCTGTCCAGCACAGACCTCACATGGAGTGACCGGGATTTGAACCACGGACTCAGCGGTGAGAGGCCGGCGTGCTGCCGCCTAAGCCACGGAGGCTTTACCCGGCTGCATTAATAAAAATATAAAATAAAAATAAAAAATAATAACAATATATATTTCGTTGAGGCCATCTAGGACCACGTTAAGTCTTGTTACACTTGGTAATTTGCTTCGCTTTCCTCTGAGCCCAGAATTGTCTCCTTCTCTGTGAGTGGGCCATCTTGCACTCCGCTGTCCAGGTGGAACCTTGTCTTCTTTCCAGTTTCAGTGTCTCATCTCGGGTTAGCGTCGTCGGGTTTTAGATGCAGCATTTTGAGGTCGTCTCTGGTATTCATAAACCAGGGCATTGTAGTTTTCGGTTTGGAGTCAAGAAAATGAAAAATCTGTTTAGTTAGCCTGTTTCCGTCGATTCGTTTGAAATGAGCGTAATACCGAGCCCGCCTCTTACAGATCGTTTCTGTAATTTTCTATATTTCACTGTAGATTTCTTTTGTTGGATTTTACTATTCTTGTCATTTGATCCCATTGTACCTCTAACGATTTTCCGCTCTTTTTTCTCCAGTTCTTCGCAGAGTCCTTTATTAGCATTTAGGGATAGGGTTTCGGCTGCATACATAACTACTGGCTTCAGAATAGTTTCATAATGACGTAGTTTAGTAACTTATTTTTGGACAGGCATTTTTTGTTGTAGATTAGTTAGTTATTGTTGTTTTAAGGGGCGGAACTACGAGGTCAACTGCCCCTTTTGTTGTAGATTGAGCGCGACGTTTGAAAGGCTATTTCGAATTTGCGTCCACTTTTCATGATGATCTTTCCCAAGTTAGCGGCTTCGGTGGCGTAGTTAGTAGCATACTGAACTGCTGTGCCCAAGTTAACGGGTTCAACCCCGGCCGAAGTCGTCGGATTATTTAAGAGCGTTAAAAATCCTTCAGTATGCCTTCCTTCGGAGGGGAAGCAAAGCCGGCGGTCCCATGTCATAGATTTATGGCATGTAAAAGATCCTTCCTCAGACTAAACTTGTGTGAAGCTAGATTGTTAGGTAAGATTTCGTCGGAACGCTCTATCAAAGTTCCAACGTTCACCACTAGGTATCATTGATATCTGGTAATGAAAGTTGGAACTATTTGAAATTGAACGGAACTTGTAGCTCACTCTAGGGGTGTCCGCTGGAAGCAGCTACAGACTCAGGCGAGCCGAACATGTCCTCGGACACTCCCTACACTAAAAGCCATACGATAAATAAATAAATCTCCTAAGTACTTAATTTTTTCCACTCGGTTGATCATCCCTGTAATTATTATTATTATTATTATTATTATTATTATTATTATCTCATATGTTCACCATATCGTTGGGTACAATTCACCATTTCATCGGCATTTGTTGCAAGATGGAGTGGAGTTCTCTATACTGGTAGGTTGAGGTACGAACGAACTATTATTATTATTATTATTATTATTATTATTATTATTTAAATAGACCTACGGGTCGCGCAACTTGATAACATATTTGATTGTGGGTAGTGACAATAAAAAGTTAAAAGGCCCCTCACCTATACCATGCTGATAGTGTAACTAACATAAATTCAAACGCATTCCACTAAATATTTCGTTACACTACGATATAAGTTAGCGTGTCAACAAGACATGTGGCTGTTCTCCAGCAGGGAAGGGTTTACTGAACGGAGCTCACTTCCGGATAGGGGTGTTGTGAATAGTAGCAGCATGGTCAGTGTTGTGGCATGCAGACCACCAGCATATAAAGAGTGTCTTCCGCTTTTACTGTCACCTACCATATGCGGGAAGTACGCTATCATCAGCTGCTTATATCGGGTCATGGAGTACATCTCCGGGGGAGGGCTGCAATCATACAATCGACAGTAGCGGCTTCGGTGGCGTAGTTGGTAGCATGCTGAACTGCTGTGCCCAAGATAGCGGGTTCAAACCAGGCTGAAGTCGTCGGATTATTTAAGAGCATTAAAATCCTTCAGTATGCCTGCCTTCGGAGGGGGAGTAAAGCCGGCGGTTCAATGTCATAGTTTATGGCATGTAAAAGCTTGCCACGGTGGGTGAGTGGTTAACGTGTCGGACTATCAACCCCAAGCTTGCAGGTTCGCTCCTGGCCGTGGTAAGTGATTTTTTTTGAAAGGCGGCAAAAATACGACACGCGTGTCATACGATGTTGGCATGTCAAAGAACCCATTTGAACTCAATAGGTCGTGTTCATAGTGACAAAATTAATCTCGGGAGTTTCCGCCTACACAAAGTTCCCCATTTCTCTACTAGAAAGCGCTATAGTGTTCAAGGAGCTTATTTGATATCTAACCTTCTTGACTTTCATAGTTCTTCAAGGAACAATGAAATTCGACATGCAAGCTACCCTTTGGGTGACAAATAACAAAACTTGTACCCGGCTTCCGAGGCCATACGATATTATTAATATGCCATGTAAAAGATCCTTCCACAGCCTAAACTTGTGTGAAGCTAAATTTCTAGGTTAGATTTCGTTGCAACGCTCTATAATAGTTCCAACGTTCACCACTAGGTATCAGTGACATCTGGTAGCGAAAGTTGGAACTACTTGAAACTGAACGGAACTTGTATCTCACCCTATGGGTGTTCGATTGAAGCAGCTACAGCCTCTGGCGAGCCGAACATGTCCTCGGACACTCCCGGCACTAAAAGCCATACGATAAATAAATAATAAAAATAGACAGTAATTTCTTTACATAGTTAACGCCCACTTAAATCAAACCAAATATATTGAAGTCCTCTACAGATTGACAGCGAAGTTAGCTGTCATCTTCCTCCTCTCCCAAAACCTCTTCATTCTAGCTGCCCTTTCCTCATCAGATATGACATATTGTTTTTGTTGCAAGGCTTATATGTTTGTTCTTCAGAATCCTTTTTTCTTCTCTGTTTACAATTGCATTGTAATATAGCCTACAACTTATCTAAATCATTTTATGTTCGACGATGTCGAAACGTAAATATTATATGTCAGAAAACTGTACTATAATGAGGGTCATTATAATACAAGTTTTCATTATGGGACAGTTTCTCCAGCCAATCAGAGCTCAAGAAACAGTTGTTTGACCAATTAGGTGAGGATAGCATCGCACCTGCGCTGAGTTCCAAGGCCCTCTATCTTAAATTTCACTGCGTGGCGAGTGTCATAGTGAGGTATTCCAGGAGGCCATGGTCAAATACAAGGTATTCTCTGCGTCCCATGCGCTCTGTTCAGTACATAAAACTGGTGAAATGTTGTTGTTTGAGTCTTCAGTCTTTTGACTGGTTTGATGCAGATCTCCATGCCTCCCTGTCCTGAGCTAATCGTTTCATCTCTACATAGCTACCACACCCTACATCCGAGGCGATCTGTTTAACATATTCTAACCTTGGTCTACCCCTACAGTTCTTGTCCTCGACCCTTCCTTCCATAACTAAGCTTGCTATTCCAAGATGTCTTTGTATGTGTCCTATTAACCTATCTCTTCTCTTCATTAGCAGTCGCCAGAAACATCTCTCCTCTCGTCTTAATACCTCTTTGTTTGTAACCCTATCTACCCTTCTGATCTTCATCATTCTCCTGTAACATCACATTTCAAATGCCTCAATTCTCCTCTTTTCTGCTACACCAATAGTCCAAGTTTTTCTTACATAGAGCGCCACGCTCCAGACAAAGGCTTTCAAAAATGACTTCCTAATACCTAAATCTATATTCGATGTCAACAGATTCCTTTTTTGTAGAAATGCTTTCCTTGCCTGAGACAACCTACTTTTTATATCCTCTTTGCTTCGTCCATCACTGGTTATTCTGCTTCCTAATTAACAGAAGTCTCCTACTTCCTTCAGCTTTTCACCTGCCAATTTGATCTCCATTGAGGTTTCTGATTTATTTCGGCTGCATTCCAGTATTTTTGTTTTACATTTATTAATTTTCATCATGAATTCTTTGCGTAAGACCGAGTCCATATCATTCAAATACTTATTCAAATCCTCAGGCTTGTCGGCCAAGATGACGATGTCATCAGCAAATCTCAGAGTTGAAATTATTTCTCCTTGAATCTTCACTCCCACTTTATATTTTTCTCTAATTTCCTTCATTGCTTGTTCAATGTAAAGATTGAAAAGTATGGGTGATAAGTTGCAGCCTTGCCCTACACCTTTCTGAATACCAGCTTCTCTCTCATGTCCTTCAATTCGAATGACTGCTGTCTGGTTTCTGTACAGATTGTATATCACCCTCCTATCCCTGTACTTTATTCCAATAGATTTGAAAATGTCAAACAATTTAGTCCAATCAACGTTATCAAAAGCCTTTTCTACGTCTACAAATGCCATGAACGTTCTCTTATCTTTCCTTATTCTATCTTCCAAAATCAGCCTAAGGCTTAGTACAGCTTCCCATGTTCCTACATTTCTCCTGAAACCAAACTGGTGAAATATCGACAGATATTTATGAATATTTATGTTCGAACATAAAATAGTTATCGTCGAACATAAACAGTCGTATGCAACTCGCCTATAATTAAGACACTCGTATAGAAATTATGAAACTCGCTACGCTCGTGTCTTTGCTATTGCCATTATAGGCTCGTTGCATAATGTACTATTAAATCATCTACGGATTGAAAAGAAAAGGAATCTGTTAACATCGAATATAGATTTAGGTATTAGGAAGTCATTTTTGAAGGCATTTGTTTGAATCGAAGCTCTCCATGGAGGTTAAACTTGGACTGTTGCAGCAGCAGAAAAGAGGAGAATTGAAATGTTTGAAATGTGGTGTTACAGGAGAATGATGAAGATCAGATGGATAGAGTAACAAATGAAGAGGTATTAAGACGAGTGGGAGATGAGAGATGTTTTTGGCGACTGCTATTGAAGAGAAGAGATAATATTAATAATAATAATAATATCGTATGTCCTCGGGTGTGGGTTGCAAGCTTTACTATTTGACCCAGAGGGTAGCTTGCATGTCCAATTTTGTTGTTCCTTGAAGCGAAAGTCAAGGAGGTTAGAAATCCAAGCTCCTTGACACTATAGCGCTTTCTAGTAGAGAAATGAGGAACTTTGTGTTGGCGGAAACTCCCGAGATTAATTTTGCCATTATGAACACGGCCTACTGAATTCGAATGGGTTATTTGACATGCCAACATCGTAAGACATGCGTGTCGTATTTTTTGCCGCCTTTCGAAAAGCTTGGGGTTAGTAATCCGACACGATAACCACTCACCCACCGGGGCAAGCAAAGATAAGAGATAGGTTGGTAGGACACCTACTTAGACACTCAGGTCTAGCAAACTTAGTTATAGAAGGAAGTGTTCAGGATAACAACTTTAGGGGTAGACCAAGCTTAGAATATGTTAAACAGATTGCCTCCGATGTATGGTGTGGTAACTATGTAGAGATGAAGCGAGATAAAGCTACATCAAACCAGTCGAAAGACTGAATACTCAAACAACAACAACAACAACATGGATTGACGGGGAATTTAGCTGTTAACATCTTCCTCTTCTCACATCCTCTTAATTCTGGCTGACCTGGCTGGCTTTTCCTCATCAGATATGACATATTGTTTTTGTTGATTCGTCTTAAGCTTCCACTTCCTCCAGTATTCCTTCATATGGACACTGTGCTGCTGCTTCTGTTTATCCGCCCAGGTTCTTTCGTCTTGGAGCCCTTCCAATTTTTGAATAATGGTCCAAAATGTATCCTTATTTAACATCTGAACTTCATGAATGTTGGACCTTTCTAGATCTTTACGAACTTTCTTAATCCATGTCGTAGTTGTCTTCTTGTTCCATAGATGCTTGTTCTTCAGAATCCTTTTTTCTTCTCCTGTAATTTGATGCATTGTAATTAATATACAACTCATTTAAATAATTTTGAAGTTGTTTGAACCAAATTATTTTGTTGATTTACTTTTCCAAAAGTTAAGTTAAACAGTTGTTTTAGTAGTCTATTGTCATGTAATTTGTCTGGAGCGTATGGAAGTTAAACTTGGAATGTTGGAGCATCGGAAAATAGGATAATAGAAGCGTTTGAAATGTGGTGTTACAGAAGAATGATAACGATCAGATGGGTAGACTAACAAATGAAGAGGTATTAAGACGAGCGGGAGAGGAGAGATGTTTCTGGCGACTGCTAATGAAGAGAAGCGATAGGGTACATACTAAGACACCCAGGAATCGCAAACTTAGTTATGGAAGGAAGGGTCGAGGACAAGAACTGTAGGGGTAGATTGCCTTGGTAGTTATATAGAGATGAAACGATTAGCTCAGGACAAGGGACATGGAGATCTGCATCAAACCAGTCAAAAGACTAAAGACTCTCAAAGATACAATGTGATACTAATAATAATGCCAACTGTTCGGAAAATTATGGGTCCAGTACAGACTGAAACCGGCTGGAAACTTCGGAACGACAATGATGTCTACAAAAGTGTGAAGAAAATCTCAGAAACCATGAAATGAAGGAGGTTGTCATTTCTCGGACACTTGTACAGAATGGACAAAACCAGAATAACAAAGAGATATTCTACTTCCTATGGAACAAGAAGACAACTACGGCATGGATTAAGGAAGTTCGTAAATATCTAGAAAGGTCCAACATTCAGGAAGTTCAGAGTTAAGATCAGCTTATCACGGTGGGTGATTGGTTATCTTGTCGGACTACCAACCGCAAGCTTGCAGGTTCGCTTCTGGCCGTGGTAAGTGCTTTTTGAAAGGCGACAAATATCATGGCACGCATGTCATACGATGTTGGCATGTTAAAGAACCCATTTGAATTCACAAGGCCGTGTTCATATTGGCAAAATTAATCTCGGGATTTTCCGCCAACACAAAAGTTCCTCCTTTCTCTATTAGAAAGCGCTATAGTGTCAAGAAGCTTCGATATCTAACCTCCTTGACTTTCATAGTGTTCCAAGGAACAACAAAATTTGACATGCAAGCTGCCATTTGGGCGTCAAATAACAAAGCTTGCACCCGGCACCCGAGGCCATACGATATTATTATATATAGAGTTTAGATAGATAGGGATAAATTTCGGACCTTTATTCAGAATTTGAAAGGGCTCCAGGACGAAAGAACTGCGAAGACTGGAAGAACCTGGACGGATGAACAGAAGCAGCACAGCGTCCATATGAAGGAATACTAGATAGGGTGGCCATAAATATTTTGGCCTAGACCGGGACATCGTAGTACCGGGGGGGGGGGAGGGGGGGGGGGAGGGGGGTGCCCCCTCAGTGAAGTCCGAAAACCTATACGCCTTACTCCATGGAAGTGGGTTTGTAAAATGAAAACTAAGATTATTTTTCTTCATCTTTATTACTTACATGGTTAAAAACTTGTAAATGATAATAAATTCGTGTTCCTTAATACCTAATTAAACTAACTAACAATGGCTTGGCTGAACAACAGAAATCTTCTTTGTATTTATTACTCCCACGTATCAAACAACCTATTATTAATTATAACAGATTTATTTTCCTTGATACCCACTTACCCTAACATCCTAACATCTAACAAACAATTGTGTAGGCTTTCAATAGTTTTTTTTGTTGTTGTTGACAAAATTACATTCAATTTTAATCAAATAAATTAAATAAACATTTGTTAATATTAATGTCAGGCTAAACGCGGGAGGTGTGTTTAATTTTAATCATCTGCCTGTTCATCAGATTCTTTTTCTTTAACATACCAAAATTATTTTTGGGAACTACTTATCTTTCTCAATACAGTTTTTTCAAGCTTTTACGAATTGCCATGAAACTATTGATAAAGTATTGTCTTTGCTAGTATTTTTTTTTTTTAAATTTTTGCACGAAACCGAAACATTGTAGGGAATTTTCGGAAACCGACGGGACGCCCTCAAAAGCGGTCTAAACCGGGAATGTCCCGGCAAAACCTGGACGTATGGCCACCCTAATACTAGAGGAAGAGGAAGCTTAAAACGAAGAAGAAATGAAATTATAGCGTGATCCTCAGTGGTCTATTCACAAATAATAAAACAGTGACAGTCAGTCTGAAAGACTAGACTTTGTATCATTTTAAATGCTGCAAATGCTGAAAAATGCTAGAAAGGCTGGAGGCTTCTCGCTTCGCTCGAAGCCAAAGACTCTTGACATGTTAGAAAATTATCTGCATAATACTTATCTTGCTTAAAATTACTCGCGAACGGCAAGTGCAAACCAAGGGCGATGTATTCAAGATAGAGATATGCTCTCGCGGTCTTTTTTTGTAGAACTGTTCATGCTGACCAATTCTTACGCTCATAGTATATTGATATTTTTAACGGTTTGCCCAGCGTAAGCTTAAGAAGCGCACGGACGCCAAGTTTGTTTTCGATTTTTTCACTGAAATCGTTACTGCTTGGCTTCCTTTGATCATACATAAATTATTTTCTACATAATCTTTCCTCGAGATATCCTTTACAGAATGGTGAAAACCGCATCAAAATCCATCCAGTGGTTCTCGAGATTACCCATGACATCCAAGAATCGGGGATTTTTGTCTTATATAAACAAAGTAGAGATTGTCGGTGTACACATGTACCAAGCGGTACTATGACGTCACACACCTCAGTGCATCTGGGTACATTTCGTCTTGTCACCGTAACGTAACGCCAGACCCCAGCGGAACGACGAAGTCGACAAGATCATTTAAAATGATAAAAATAAAATAAATAAAACTATTTCAATGGGGTGTATATCCGCGCATTTCCGAACTCGCGCTATGGTAGAACTGTGAACGCGGCCAGCCACGAGACGAGAGTTGACGCGAGGCAGTGAGCGTTGCGCTGGGGTTGTGTTGGGTTGCTCATCCAGTAGCTGGAGGGCTGAGGGCGGCGAGGAGTAAAGTGACACGATACTCCCCTCTCCAGTCCTTCTCGCGCTCCCTTCACAGCTGTTGAGAGGGGTGACGTCACCTAGACATGGGGACAAGTCAGTCAGTGATGCCAACACAATGTCTACAGAATGTACTGCACAGGGATTCAATAACAAACTTGCTTCAAGCAAAATGTCTTTTATGTTCGACGATCTCGAAGTGTAAATATTATATGTCAGAAAACTGTATCATTATAACACTATTTTTTTATTATGAAGCAGTTTCTCCTACCAATCAGAGCTCAAGAAACAGTTGTGTGACCAATTAGGTGAGGATAGCATCGCACCTGCGCTGACTTCCACGGCCCCCTATTTTAAATTTCACCACGTGGCGAGTGCCATAGTGGGGGTATTTGAGGATGCCATAGTCAAATACAAGGTATTCTCTGCGTCCCAAGCGCTCTGTTCATTACATACAACTGGCGGAATCTCGACAGATACCTGTTTATGAATATTTATGTTCGAACATAAAATAGTTATAATTATCGTCGAACATAAACAGTCGTATGCAACTCGCCTATAATGGTAATTTATAAACATACTCGTGTCTTAATTATTGCCATTATAGGCTCGCTGCATAATGTACTATTATGTTCGACCCTGGCGAAGTGTAATTATTATATGACAGAAAACTGTACTATAATGAGGCTCATTATAATACAAGTTTTCATTATGATACAGTTTCTCCAACCAATCAGAGCTCAAGAGACCAATTAGGTGATATCATCGCACCTGCGCTCACTTCCATGGCCCCCTATTTTAAATTTCACTGCGTGGTGAGTATCATAGTGAGATATTCCAGGAGGCCATGGTTAATTACAAGGCATTCTCTGTGTCCCATGCGCTCTGTTCAGTACATAAAACTGGCGAAATCTCGACAGATATTTATGAATATTTATGTTCGAACATAACATAGTTATAATCATCGTCGAACATAAACAGTCGTATGCAACTCATCTATAATGGTAAGTAAGACACTCTTATGGAAATGATAAAACTCGTGTCTTAATTATTGCCATTATAGGCTCGTTGCATAATGTACTATATGTAGCGTAGAGCCCGGCATTCAGCTCTAGTTCCTCTCGATATCCCAAGCTTCCGTATGGCCGGTACCGTCACCACCAATGGCAAGTGTCGCAGTTGAGTGAGAATCGTAAGAAATTTCTTATGCTCGGTGTTATCAACATTGTTGATGGGAAGATGTAGGCTACGTGATTCTTTTCCGGCTTTTTTTTCTTTGGCTGTAAGATACCGTACTTAAAAGATTGTAGGCTACTCCACAAGTTTCATTTCAAATTTTCTTTCTTTATTTTCCATAAATTACATATCTTTCTTTCTTTCTTTCTTTCTTTCTTTCTTCTTCTTTTTACGAATAACCCATTTGGAGTGTACGATGGATCAACTTTGGCTATTGTCCATTGAATTACATTTCCTTTGTTCCGAAATTTCCTTCATCCTTCTAGAGCAGAGTTTACCAACCTTTTGAAATTCACGGCGCCGTTGGAAATAACATTCAACACTAGGGGCACCCTTCCTTGAATAAACAAATAATTAAGTTTGATATGTACATTTATTAGTAAGCCTCCGTGGCTTAGGCGGCAGCACGCCGGCCTCTCACCGCTGGGTCCGTAGTTCAAATCCCGGTCACTCCATGTGAGATCTGTGCTGGACAAAACGGAGGCAGACAGGTTTTTCTCCGGGTACTGCGGTTTTCCCTGTCAAAATTTCATTCCAGCAACACTCTCCACTATCATTTCATTTCATCTGTCATTCATTTAATCA
This sequence comes from Meconema thalassinum, assembly GCA_946902985.2. NCBI lineage: Eukaryota > Metazoa > Arthropoda > Insecta > Orthoptera > Tettigoniidae > Meconema > Meconema thalassinum. Next base: position 173,905,596 of record OX336395.1, read on the forward strand.
TTGCCCCAGAGGAGTGCGTCAGGCCTCGGCAGCCGGCACAGTTCATATCCTCGCCGCTAGATGGGGGCTTAATTCATTCCATTCCTGACCCGGTCGGAGACTGGAAGCAGGCTGTGGATTTTCATTTTCATGTACATTTATTGAAATATTATATAATAATAGGTAACGTACACCATAACATGAAACCGTAAACTTTACTACAGTCATTGAGTAAAATTACATCAATAGTTTTGTTCAATAAATGATTAATGTGAAACTTGTGATTGATGCTTAGAGCACAGATACATGATATCGGACCTTACAGTTGACAATGAAACAGGCAAAACATCCTCAAGGTTATTCAGTCTATTTCTTGCTTTGGATTTTATTGTCACCATAGCAGAGAAAGTTTGCTCGGATAGAAAGGATGTCGAAGAAAGCAAAAGTGTGTTAATTGCTTTCTTCATTAGGTTAGGATACTCCTTTCTCCGTTGAAGCCAAATAGTAGCTTAAGTATAGGGTATTTCTTTTTTTTTTTTGGGGGGGGGGGGGGGGCGGTATCTCAATATCTTGTGGCACCCGTTAGCCAATCACGCGGCACCCTTTTGTGCCGGGGCACACCGGTTGGGAACCACTATTATAGAGTGTCGATCTTTCTCCTCTCGAGTCCACTTTCTGCGAGTTGTTTCTTTCTTTCTTGAAATTCTTCCTTTTGAATAGCTTCTCTGAAGAGTGATCTGTTTGCTATTGTGAGTCTGAATTCTGGCGTTTGTCAAATCTTTGTCAATTTCAATGAACCATGTGGGTTTGGATTTGTAACTGTTCAGGAAGTTGAAGATCTGTTTAGTTAGTCTACTATTTTCCATTCTATAGACTAAATGTGCCCGAAAAAACTGTAATCTTCTCTTTTTCATTATATCAGTTAATTTTTCACATTTCAAATATAACTCCCTATTTAATATAAGATATTGTACATGTTCTCCTAAACTATAGGAGATCAGGAAATCTGGTCAGGATTGTTTCAGTGTACGCTCCATGTGAAGGGGTGGATCAGGAAGAAGTAGACAGATTTTATGAGGCACTGAGTGATGGGTTGTGTCCAGATTGCAGTCATTCCGGATTGCGTTCACCTCATTAGCGGTCCAGATTGCGGTCACTTTCATTTTAGGGAAGAACTATAAACATTCCAGCGTCCAGATTGCGATCACTTTTCTTGGGAAACCGGTCATTGGTTCTTGGTTCTTCCCGACTGACTCATACCTTCCGTAAGTTTTGTGGATAACAAGGGGAACCTGGTAATTCATTACCTAACCAAAGAATACAGTTCAGTGTTCAGCTGAGCACACCCCATAAAACTTCACTTTAAAAAAATCAAGTCCCCTCCCAATCTGACCGCACCTTGTAAAGCAATGATTATAACATTTTCAGTCTTAAGAATAGAAACGGTTTAGGATCGGAATCAACGACCTTCACTTTCAACAAAATTGTTGTAACGGGAAATTTTATACTTAACAGGGTGTAATTTTTAATTTCTGCCCCTCCTCCCCCATTTGAGGCGCGAGATATCTATTTTTTCTTAGGTACTGTATGTCTTGAAAAACATTATTTTCATTACCTCGAAAAATTCGTCTCGTAAAAGTAAATAACATTGGCGAGAGGGGTGGATGAAAGGTGAGGAAATTATCAGGGGGAGTCACAACCGGACAGGTCTCCCAAGAAAAGTGATCGCAATCTGGATGCTGGAATGTTCATAGCTCTTCCCTAAAATGAAAGTGACCGCAATCTGGACTACTAATGAGGTGAACGCAATCTGGAATGACCGCAATCAGGAAGACACCGAGTGATGCGGTAGTGAGAGCTAACAATACGAAACTTTCTATAACAGGATAGGGAATAGAACTGAGGGGTATGAGAGGGTAATGGGTAAGTGGGGTGAGGATAGCGAAGCAAAAACCAATGGGAAATGTTTTTTTACTGGACTTCTGTGTTAGCATGGGGTTATGTGTAACAAACTCATTCTGGAAGCATACCGTAAGAAGGGGTTACTTCGTGACTGTAGAGGTTACTTTGTGACACGGTGATAATTTTTTGTATTTTGAATCTCGCGCTTAGACCTTAGGACAGAGAAGCTAACATTTGCGCCAGCATTTGGTCTGAATTTTAGCTTCCCTGGCCCCAGAGTCGAAGCGAGAGATTCAAAATACAAAAAATTATCACTGTCACAAAGTAATCTCTACAGATACAAAGGAACCCCTTCTTACGGTACAGAGATTCACAGATATAGCCTATAATTCAAACGCGTTTGTGTCTCCTTGAACGCGACATTGTCCACATTTTTTTCTGAAATTACTTTTATCGTTTTGCTGACGGTTGAGCAATGAAAACATATGTCCCTTGGAACACCATTTTGAAATCCAATGATCACAAATAGCCTAAATATCAGGAAAATCTCCATTCTTTGCTTAGGACTTGGAGCATCAACACGTCTTTCATGATTTTCACCCCAAAAAATATTCTGCAAGCTATTCATTTTCTCCACTAAACCTTGGTTGGTTGGTTGGTTCTTAAGTTTAAGGGCTGCGACAACGTGGTCATGTAGCCCCGTGTACTTTGGGTGTGTGTAGAATCTGTCTGATAACCGGTGTTAATTTTGATGACTGTATTAGTGTGTGTTATCTGTTTTTTTATTTAAGTACAGACTGCAACTTAGAATTTTTCAAATAGTTTCTACTTTTGCCGCCAATCACCACCGTCAACGACTACTAGGCCAAGTTCAGAACTTAGCTACTAGACGCCACCGCAGTCGGCTCTTGGCAACGAACGTAGAAACCTAAGAGCGTTGTTTACCTTTCTAACCTATCCAATTTAGCTTCACACAGGTGCAATTAGTGGAAGGTTCTTTAACACGCCATAAATCTATGACATGGGACCGCCGGCTTTACCTCCCCTCCGAAGAAGGCATACTGAGGGATTTCTAACGCTCTTAAAAAATCCGACGGCTTCGGCCGAGTTTGAACCCGCTATATTGGGCATAGAAGCTCAGCATGCTACCGGCTACGCCACCGAAGCCGCTCCACTAAACCTTAATGACCCGTGATAGTCATCCACGCAAGTAGTCAGACAGACAACTTCGCTAATAGTCCGAGCATGAACGTGTAAAAATGCAGCCATCTCTATTGAAAAAATCAATCACTATGGATTTTAAGTCTCGTTAACATGCGGCTCGCCTTTAAAATCTAGGTGGGCGGATATGTTAACATTCCATAGCTGCCTTGAGCCAAGGCTTTCCCAGCGCGAGGCATAGCGTTGTCAACTTTCCACAGTAGCCACTGAGAGCAAGCAGCGAGACTGGACAGAACTACGTGCAGATGTGCAACACTGGACACCTGATACCTGCGTGACACGCGAGCTAGCCGCCAGGGAGGGACTTTGAAGTCCACGTGGAGTGATAGAGGAAGCATACTATTGGTCAGTAGCGAACAATGGTTCTTGTCGGCGCGTGCTACTGCGTTACGTTGAATTTAGTAAATTGATCAGGAATAGCAAGCTTAGGTATGGAAGGAAGGGTCGAGGACAAGAACTGTAGGGGTAGACCAAGGTTAGAATATGTTAAACAGATTACCTCGGATGTAGGGTGTGTACGCTATGTAGAGATGAAACGATTAGCTCAGGACAGGGAGGCATGGAGGGCTGCCTCAAACCAGTCAAAAGATTGAAGACTCAAACAACAACAGACCTAGTGTGCAGAAAGTGAGGGCTGTTTGCAGACGGGTTAGGGTTAAAAATCTCCAGGATAAGGAACTTACGCAGAAATACATGGAAATAATTGATGAGAAATTCCAAAGGATTTGCAGGACATTGAAACTGAGTGGTCAGGATACAGGGATGCTGTACTAGAAGTAGCAAAGGCATGTCTAGGGACAAAAGTGTGTAAAGACAGTAAGAAGCTCACATCCTGGTGGAATTACACAGTGAAGTATGCTTGTTAAAGTAAATAGAAGGCTTACAAGAACTGGCTCTACCGTAAACAAGGAATCCGGAAGACAGAGAGAGCTGTACTGCTCGGGTCCAAGCTCCGTGAACCTGAGAGGAATGTGGATCGCGGACTATGAGGAGTGATTGTGACAAGTGATGAGGGTTCCCGGTCCGCGCATAGTAACAGGACCAATTGCGTTGGTCGATGAGTCACTCACGTATTCGCAACGCCACAGTGGTTGAGCAACGACACTATGTTAGCAGTATTGGAAATAGATATGAATTCCAGATAACACAGCAGGCTGTTGACAGGCCTTTCTCTCTCCGCATGACTTCACCTCACCCAGCAAGTTCACAGAGCTTTGACTCGAGCAGTACGTAGTGAAAAGTAACAGATCCAAACAAATAATAAACGAGTCCTAACGGAAATCATGGTTTGTCTGTTTGTCTATTATTTATACAAATCTACACCGTTTCACCGATCTGAACCAAACCACTCCATTCCCTGCATTTAGGCCCTTTTGCACAAATCTACACCGTTTCACCGATCTAATAACTTGACGGACATATTGTCGCTTGGCGACAACGACTAGCACTATATCATGATAGTCAACGCCGCACCATTAATGGACAGGTTGTCACTAGACAACAACGATTTACTCTGTATCACGATAGTCCGGTAAAATTTGCTAACAAGGGGAGGATACGATGCATGGGTCACCAATTCGAACCATCTTTAGTACACGTGTAGGGCATGATCAGGCGTATATCAGGTGCAAGTAGTATGGTGCGCTTCTCAGCCGTTTCCGAGAAATGAATTGATTGCAATTACAGTTCAGCGTCTATGTGCGTTGCACGTTAGCAAGAAGCCAACGAGTGCGTGGTGTTGCGGTAAGAGCCCTGCTTCTTACGCGCGGAATCACTGGATCGAATCCCACCGATGAGCCTTTGCAGTGTGTTGTGTTTCTTTCTCTCTCTCTCTTTTTTTTTACCATTGGCAATTTCCAACCAATACCCATAGCATGAGTCACTGCTTGCGGGGTACGGGTTGGTGTGATGATTCACAAAGTGCATCGAACGGAACAGACTGGGCCTTCAATGTATTAATGTATAGACTACATATAGTAGAATACACCTGACGGCATAATACCAATGTATTGACAATGGCGATACTGTACATTATGTAAAGTCACAAACGTTGACCCCCATGCGATGATTTCAGAATCTTTTTTCCCGCTCACATAACACGTTATTACAATTGACTCCAAAATAAACATTATTCACGACACCTACAGTTGTACGAATTACCAATGTTTATATAAAAAAAGAAACACAACACACTGCAAAAGCTCTCCGGTGGGATTCGAACCAGCAATTCCGCGCTTACGAAGCAGGGCTCTTACCGCTGCACAACGCGCTTGTTTGGAGATAAATTAGAAAAGTTAGGTCAAGCGACAGGGAAACATTTCTGGAATCTTAGAAATTGAGGAAGAAAAGAATTGAGAAGCGCTCTTGAGAATTCAGGAAAACTCATTTTACGTACCAAAGAACCTCTGGGAAGATGGCAGGGATACTTTGAAAACTTGCTAAATGTTAATGTAGACTTATCTGGCAATGTAGCAGATTTTGAGATTATGCAGGAGGAGAAGGAGGACGGGAACAGAATCATGGTTGAGGAAGTAGAGGGATGGTAAATAAACTACAATGTCACAAAGCGGCAGGAGTAGATGACATTCGACCAGAAATAGTAAAGTGTAGTTATTTTATTTATTTAGCGTATGGCTTTTAGTGCCGAGAGTGTCCGAGGACATGTTCGGCTCGCCAGAGGCTGTAGCACCCATAGGGTCGGCTACAAGTTCCGTTTAATTTCAAGTAGTTCCAACATTCGTTACCAGATGTCACTGATACCTAGTGGTGAACGTTGGAACTTTGATAGAGCGTTACAATGAAATCTAACCTAGAAATTTAGCTTCACACAAGTTTAGTTAGTGGAAGGATCTTTTAGATGCCATAAATCTATGACATGGGACCGCTGGCTTTACTTCCCCTCCGAAAGAAGGCATACTGAAGGATTTTAACGCTGTTAAAGAAACAGACGACTTCGGCCGGGTTTGAACCCATGATCTTGGGCACAGCAGTCCAACTACGCCACCGAGGCCGCTATAAAGTGCAGTGGGAAAGCAGGGCTGAAATGTTTACGTAGGATAATCGAATTGGCATGGGTTTTAGGAAAGGTACCTTCTGATTAGACAAAAGCAGTAATCGCTCCAATTTATAATCAAGATAACAGAAAATATTGCAAAAGGCCTAATTATAGAGGCATTTCCTTGATAACTGTCCCGGGCAAAGTGTACTCAGGAATTGTAGAAAGGAGAGTTTGAACATTGGCTGAGAATAAGATGTAAGAAAACCAGTGTGGCTTTAGGCTACAACGAGGATGTTAAGATCAAAATTTTAGTAAGCTCCAAGTTATTGAGAAATGATACGAGAGGAATAGACAGTTGTGTTTGTGTTTTGTACTTAAAGATCTCGAGAAGACTTACGATTAGAGTACCCAGGGAGAAAATGCTTAGCATCCTGAGGAATTATGGAATCGAAATGCAATTTAGGTAAAACGCTACTCGGACGAAACGTAATTTAGGTAAAACACTATTCGGACGAAATCCATTGTAGGTAAAACGCTACTCGGACGAAATGCAATTTAGGTAAAACACTATTCTGACGAAACGCAATTTCGGTAGAACACTACTTGGACGAAACGCAATTTCGGTAAAAATCTACTCGGACAAGAGCAATTTAGGCAAAACACTATTCGGACGAACTACAATTTTGGTAAAACGCTACTCGGGTGAAATTCAATTTAGGTAAAACGCTAAGCGGACGAAATGAAATTTAGGTTAAACACTATTCGGACGAAATCCAATTTAGGTAGAACGCTACTCGGACAAAATGAAATTTAGGTAAATCAATTATCCGAACAAAACGCAATTTCGGTAAAACGCTTCTCGGACGAAAAGCAATTTAGGAAAAACACTATTTGGACGAAACGCAAGTTCGGTAAAGCGTTACTCGGACGAAACGCAATTTAGGCAAAGCACTATTCGGACAAAACACAAGTTCGGTAAAACGCTACTCGGACGAATTAGGCAAAACACTATTCGGACGAAACGCTAGTTCGATACAACGCTACTCGGACGAAACGCAATTTAAGCAAAACACTATTCGGACGAAACGCAAGTTTGGTAAAACGCTACTAAGACGAAACGCAATTTAGGCAAAACACTATTCGTACGGAACTCAGTTTAGGTAAAACACTATTTGGACGAAACGCAAGTTCGGTAAAACGCTAGTCGGACGAAACGCAATTTAGGCAAAACACTATTCGGACGAAATGCAAATTAAGTAAAACGCTACTCAGCCGAAAAGCAGTTTTGGGAAAACACTATTCGGACGAAACGCAAGTTTCATAAAACGCTACTTGAACGAAACGCAATTAGACAAAACACTATTCGGACGGAACGCAATTTCGGTAAAACGCTACTCGGACGAAATGTAGTTTCGCTAAAACGCTACTCGGACGAAACGCAATTTAGGCAAAATACTATTCGGGCGAAACGCAAGTTCGGTAAAACGCTATTCGGACGAAACGCAATTTAGGTAAAGCACTATTTGGACAAAACGCATTTTAGGCAAAACACTATTCGGATGAAACGCAATTTAGGTAAAACGCTACTCGGACGAAACGCAATTCAGTTAAAACACTATTCGGACGAAACGCAAGTTCGGTAAAACGCTAGTCGGACGAAATGCAATTTAGGCAAAACATTATTTGGATGAAATGCAATTTAGGTAAAATGCTACTCGGACGAAACACGATTTAGGAAAAACACTATTCGGACGAAACGCAAGTTCGGTAAAACGCTACTCGGACGAAACGCAATTTCGGTAAAAATCTACTCGGACGAAAGCAATTTAGGCAAAACACTATTCGGACGAACTGCAATTTTGGTAAAACGCAACTCGGGTGAAATTCAATTTAGGTAAAACGCTAAGCGGACGAAATACAATTTAGGTAAAACACTATTCGGACGAAACGCAATTTCGGTAAATCGCTACTCGGACAAAACGCAATTTAGGTAAAACACAATTCGGACGAAACGCAATTTAGGCAAAACACTATTCGGATGAAACGCAATTTAGGTAAAACGCTACTCGGACGAAAAGCAATTCAGGTAAAACACTATTCGGACGAAACGCAAGTTCGGTAAAACGCTAGACGGACGAAACGCAATTTAGGCAAAACACTATTCGGACGAAATGCAATTTAGGTAAAACGATACTCGGACGAAACACAATTTAGGGAAAACACTATTCGGACGAAACGCAAGTTCAGTAAAACGCTACTCGGACGAAACGCAATTAGGCAAAACACTATTTGGACGAAACGCAAGTTCGGTTAAACACTACTCGGACGAAACGCAATTTATGCAAATCACTACTCGGCCGAAACGCAATTTCGGTAAAACGCTACTTGGACGAAACGCAATTTAGGCAAAACACTATTTGGACGAAACGCAAGTTTGGTAAAACGCTACTCGGACAAAACGCAATTTTGGTAAAACACTATTCGGTTGAAACGCAATTTAGGCAAAACACTATTCGGACGAAACGCAATTTAGTTAAAACGCTACTTGGACGAACGCAATTCAGGTAAACACTATTCGGACGAAACGTAAGTTTAATAAAACGCTAGTCGGACGAAACGCAATTTTGGCAAAACGCTATTCGGACGAAATGCAATTTAGGCAAAACGCTACTCGGACGAAATTCAATTTAGGTAAAAGGCTACTCGGACGAAATACAATTTAGGTAAAATGCTACTTTGGTGAATCGCGACGCTTCGACACGGAAATAATGGACATGCTGCCACGTTCCATTGCTGCTCGTTGCCAAGACACTTGTTCTGAGTGATAACACGTCACTCACTATCTCATAGGCACTGTTTCCGGTTCTTATTGCAGGTGTAGCATGTAATATTCTACTCGGGTCTTAGCAGGTGCATGGGGGCATTTACATTGTTTATCTACTTTTTAAAGGTCTTTCCAGATAATGATACTCGAAGCACCAGCTGTATATTCGTGGGAAAAAGAAATTTTCATGCCAAGCTACCCCCTACTTCAAGGAATGTTTTTTTTTTTTCTTTTCTTCTTTTTGAACTACATTGACCCTACGACCTCCTCTGCTCCTATATCTCGCAATTCGAAATCGTTCAACACTAACTCTAACCATCGCCTCTGCTCTAACCTCTGTTTCTCTTACCCTTAATAGCCTCAAGTTCATTAACCTCTTAGGTAAACTCTCTTCATCCAAGCAGCTTCGGTGGCGTAGCTGGTAGCATGCTGAGCATCTATGGCCAAGATCGTGGGTTCAAACCTGGCCGAAGTCGTTGGATTTTTTAAGAGCGTTAAAAATCCCCCAGTATGCCTTCCTTCGGAGGGGAAGTAAAGCCGGTGGTCCCATGTCATAGATTTATGGCATGTAAAAGATCCTTCCACTAACTAAACTTGTGTGAAGCTAAATTTTTAGGTTAGATTTCGTTGTAACGCTCTATCAAAGTTCCAACGTTCATCACTAGGTGTCAGTGATATCTGGTAGCGAAAGTTGGAACTACTTGAAATTGAACGGAACTTGTAGCTCACCCCATGGGTGTCCGCTTGAAGCAGCTACAGCCTCTGGCGAGCCGAACATGTCCTCGGACACTCCCGGCACAAAAAGTCATACGATAAATAAATAAATAAATAAATAAATAAATACATAAATATAACTTATATGCAAGAAAGACATTAATGCTATGAATACGATAAGAGTCTAACTAAATATTTTCACATTGGTTGGAAAAATAATAGTATCTAATAAAATCAATTAATAGATCAATGTCTGTTGTTGTTTGAGTCTTCAGTGTCTTGACTAGTTTGAAGCAGCCCTCCATGCTTCCCTGTCCTGAGCTAATCGTTTCTTCTCTACATGGCTCCCACACCTTGCATCCGAGACAATCTAACCTTGATCTACCCCTACAGTTCTTATCCTCGACCCTTCCTTCCATAACTAACTTTGCTATTCTTGGGTGTGTTAGTATGTGTTCTACCATCCTATCTCGTCTCTTCATTAGCAGTCGCCGGAAACATCTCTCCTCTCCCTCCAGTCATAATACCTCTTCATTTGTTACTCTACCCATCTGATCTTCAACATTCTCCTGTAACACCACATTTCAAACGCTTCAATTCTCTCTTTTCTGCTGCACCAATAGTCCAAGTTTCACTTCCATAGAGTGCCACGCTCCAGACGAAGGCTTTCAAGAAGTACTTCCTAATACCTAAATCTATATTTGATGTCAAGTGATTCCTTTTCTGTAGAAATGCTTTCCATGGATGTGCTAAACTACTTTTTATATCCTCTTTGCTTCGTCCAACACTGGCTATTTTGTTTACTAAGTAACAGAAGTCTTCTATTTCTTATTGCTTTTCACTTGCCAATTCGATTTCTTTCGGCTGCATACCAATATTTTTGTTTTACATTTATTAATTTCCATCATGAATTCCTTCCTCAAGACAGAATCCATATTATTTAAAAACTCATTCAATTCCTTGGGTGTGTCGGCTAAGATGACGATGTCATCATCAAATATCATGGTTGACATTATTTCTCCTTGATTCTTGACTCCTACTTTGAATTTTTCTCCAATTTCCTTCATTGCTGTAGTTAACTCTTAAAAAGATATTTCATAATACGGTGCCGATTCTGTAATTTGAAAATATAATTATACAAGCTGTACCCGGCATGCGTTGCAATGCAAATCAAAGAAAATGTAGGCGTTGTCATTTTGTTTGTTGAAGTGCTTTTGGATACACAATATTTTATTTCTAAACTATTGTAAAATTGATTTACTAATTCAGAAACATTCATGGGAGCGTGCACATCAACTCACCAAAGTTCCATCGCAATCGGATAAATGGTAGTCTATATGAACGCATACGGGACTTGGTTGAAATAAATCGCGCGCCGTCACTCATTTCTTGAAATTACTCGTGCGCTACCTTTTGTAAAATGGTTTTACTAAGGCAGAAACCTTCGCAATCGGATGAAAGGTACTGTACATGAGCGCATTAAGGACACATATACATACAAACCATCACGTAACATTCGTTTTAATATATAGAGATTACGAAATAAACGTAGAAAAACAATAGTGTCGAATTGGTCCCAAAAAATGGACCACCTAGTGGTGTAGCGGCTAGCATTCTTGGCTATCGACCCGGAGGTCCGGGTTCGATTTCCGACTCTGCCAAGAAATTTTAATTCTGGTGTTAGGGATGAAACGGGGTGCACTCAGCCTCATGAGGCAAAGCTGAGAGGAGGTGTGTTCGTTTCCTACCTCAGCCTTCCTAGAAGTGGTTTTCCGTGGTTTCCCATTTCTACTCTAGGCAAATGCCGGGATGGCACCTAACATAGGGCCACGGCCGCTTCCTACCCAAATCCTACCTCAATTACAAATACCGTACACACTCTAGTACATACATCACAGTGACTCAGGTTATCAGACAAATTATACACACACCCAAGTACACGGGGCTACATGACTACGATGTTGCAAAGCCCCTTAATAATAACATTTCTTTATTTATTTATTTATTAATTAATTTACTTAATCAGTTGTTAACTCGGACTCGTAATTGCGGTCAAGGTCGGTATTCGAACCTCCAATCTCTGGACTTGTTGCAGCGCACCATTCGAGTTATGGTGGGCGGCTTCGGTGGCGTAGTTGGTAGCATGCTGAGCTTCTGTGCCCAAGATCGTGGGTTCAAATCCGGCCGAAGTCGTCGGATGTTTTAAGAGCGTTAAAATCGCTTAGTATGCCTTCCTTCGGAGGGGAAGTAAAGCCGGTGGTCCCATGTCATAGATTTGTGGCATGTTAAAAAACCTTCCACTAATTACACCTGTGTGAAGCTAAATTGTATAGGTTAGGAATGTAAACAACGCTCTTAGGTTCCTACGTTCGTTGCCAAGAACCGACTGCGGTGACGTCTGGTAGCTAAGTTCTGAACTAGTATTCGTTGACGGTGGCGTTTGGCGGCAAAAGTAGGAACTACTTGAAAATTGATCGTCTGCAGTCCTTACTTGAATTAAAACAGATACACACACTAATACAGTCATCACAATTAACACCGGTTATCAGACAGATTCTACACACACCCAAAGTACACGGGGCTACATGACCGCATTGTCGCAGCCCCTAAACTAAGGAACCAACCTACCAACCAACCGAGTTATGGTGCGCAATTAAGCAGCTACGCCTCCGTAGCGTAGCGGTCAGCATGGTTAGCTGCCGCCCCGGAGGTCCTGGGTTCGATTCCCGGCTCTGCCACGAAATCTGAAAAGTGGTATGAGGACTGGAACGGGGTCTACTCAGCCTCGGGTGGTCCAAATGTGTAGAGGGGGTTCGATTCCCACCTCAGCCATCCTCGAAGTGGCTTTCCGTGGTTTCGCACTTCGTCTTCGGGCAAATGCCGGGATGGTACTGTCCCCGATAATCCGGATAGTAGGCTGTCAGATATCCGCCCCCTCAATCGGATTGCCAATAATCAATCGCACCGGCACAGCTACATCAATGAAAATGGCACTGACAGATACTACCGAGATTAGAGCACAGCAGTTAACCAGAAATTATTGTGGAACACACCAAAATATACGGGGGTTCATACTTACCTTTACTTACCTCTTCAAATAAATCTCGGGTCTGGGTTGTCAACTGGATCACTTAAAGTATGCCCTCACAATAACCTCCACCATGATATTTAAAATTAACCAAAACCGAAACAAGAAACTTTAAACTGTACAATAATTTATTTCACATAAAGGGAATGATTCTAACAAAATTTCAACAAAATAAACGTGGCAATCAGAAGCCATTGTCAACGTAATCATGTCCTCCTGTAGGACTTGTAAACATTACATACAAAATCTTAGCTCTCACTAGCTTAAAAGAACGTAATAATCATAATACACTTGGAATGGATAAGGGAGTTGGGACGAGACATGTAGCAATTGTTTTCCTCTTAATAAACATCACACTTTTATTTATAACTGCAAGGCTGCTATGTAGTCGACCTTGGCCTCTAACAACCAGTTGTCTGGCCAGCTGCGATCCACCCTGCATCATGTCGCATGCCTACATCGTCAAATGGACTCACCTGTCCAGTCAACGTTAGCATCTGCTAGTTACATCAGAGCCTAGCTCCTTCTCAAAACACTTTAAATGTCCTCAACTCAACTCAAATATCATCACGCAAATCTCTTAAATGCTCCATCCAAATGTCACTGGATTACTCTAATAATCCCAAAACTTGTTTAATTATAAAATCCAAATGTTTATATAGCGTTGTTAAGAGTATAATGACAAAACGCTAATGTTTATAACAAATGCTCATTAATTGTTTATAACAATTTAAATTGTTTATAATATTGTCAAACGACAATCCAAAAATTTATATACACGCCTCTATTAATTTCTTTCATTTCAAATATTATTAAAGATTTATACATAATTATTTACAATGTTTATATTATTATTTTAGAAATACATTAAACCACACGTCTATCCGGTTGATAATTACATAAATCGTGGAGATATAATCGACCAATGAAGGTTAGTTATATTTAAATGTTATAATCAGGTTTAATAAGGTTTAATAATTATTATTATTATTTGTGACGGTAACCTCCATTCAAAATCGTTATCTCAAATTATTTTAACACTCTTGTTAATTATAACAGTAACTTCACATGATTAATATTCAAAGGACCTGGACAATACACTCAGCGGAAAAATACTTCGCTCAAAACGCACAAAATTGCATAACAATAGGCCCAGAATTCATCATATATCTCAATATATATGGCATCAAAATCTTCCACAATACATACAAAAACCTCCACTTACAAATTCTTCAACATCATTAATAACTGTGGGAATCTCCTTCACTTATTCAAGGGCATTATTCATCAGCGACTTTTACACGTCCACTGAACTAACGATTATACATCCATAGTTCCTCCTTAAAAATTCTTATATTCATTAATTGTGTCAAACTGTTATTATATTTAACCTTCGTGGGTTTCATTCATGAATCGATATGAAGTAAAAATTTGCCAATCACAAATAAATTTAATAGCAAATACGATTAGACACGCCTCCCTGGTCTATCAAAATTGAGATTAATATCTTCAAAGTATTGCAGTATAAAAATACTATCTTCAATCAAAGCTCATCTAATCTGCATAAATAATCGAATAGAATCCAATTAGACTGTGGAATGCAAACATTATTGTTCCAATCTAGAATTGAGAAAAACTCCTATCAAAAGTTCATTACTATAGTGTATTCAATAAATCGTAATCAAAGTTCATATTTCATAAAATTGTCTATAATGCAATGGTATTTCATAATTGACGATAAATGTCTATGTTGCAATCATTCATAAAACGACTAGTATTTCCAAGATCGTCGATACAATAATAGATTTTAACGCTCTAAAATCTTTTAATTATTCTTCTTTCTTGATGATGACAGAAAATTGGTCAGAGTAATTTACTGGATAGAATTACTTTAATAAAGTGACACGCTGTCTGAATTCAAATCTGCCATAGAAATCATTAACTTTACAGTCACATCGTGACTACAAAAATATGCAACTTACTGAAAGAATATATATTATCAGTCTCAACTGATCGAAAATTAATTAACTATGCCAATGACATAACAATGTCTTAATAAATCGTCGAACAAGGCATAAATCATCAAAGTGTACTGAGTACAAAAATATCAAGCAAGAAAATGGGGCAAAATATGTAGGACAGAAAATATGGGAAAAATGGTTGCTCAGATATCGCTAAATGGCTCAAATAAAACAATAAACGTTCACGACTACCTTATCTGTTGATTGAAGTTCCAGAGGAAAATTTCCAAAGAAGACTGCTGATGGTTCCACTTCACCAAAAAGATGTGCTCCGACCTCGAACCTGGAACCAGCGCCCTCGGAGAATCGAACTGCTTACTCCTCCGGAAATTGCACTGCTCCGTGTAGACGATAGACATCCTTCTGGCAAAACTCTTCTTTGTGAGCCGGCTCCACCCTGGCCTCTCTTGAAAGTTCCCTGAAGTTCTGGCAAAACTCTTCTTTGTGAGCCGGGTCCACCCTGGCCTCTCTTGATAGTTCCCTGAAGTTCTGGTAGAAATTCGTCATGAAGTTTATTGCAGTTATTTCCGCAGAAATATTCATAGTTGTAGAGTATGAAACTATTTCCACTGCCATTTGATATAATTCAGCGTTGGACCACGATGCATGAGTGTAGTTGGATGTTCACTACATGCTCGCTTGTGTAGAATGGCGATTAACGAAGTTCCATGCTGCTATTTTACTCCATTGATATATGTCCCAATTGCATTAAAGTCTTAGCCTTCCATCTTCACTTCCGTTATAATAGTTGAAAGAACTGTCAGATTATATTGTTGCATATTAGAACGTAGCATTGTATCACCAAATGCAATCTTAAGTATCACGGTTGCAATACCAGTGTCAGCCGTAGCGTAGAATGTGATGTTATACAAGTGCTTCTCAGGTGGCGAGAAAATCACTTTTGTCTGCCGTCTTAAAATGCCAATATCTTCCAAATTATAATCGTAAAAATGTTCAACTTTACCACACACTTTAATACTGTACTGCACAATAGAATTAGCATACAGGCATTAGTCAACTCTTGATATATTATCTTGTAGACTCTTTAATGTGTGCGTTTCAACTTCGCCTAGTTTCAAAACCGTAAAATGGTACTGCTGCACTGCTCCGTGCTCGTTCGATGCGGTGGGCTTTACCACGCGCTAATAACGACTTGCTTCACTGAATCACTCGAAAACGACTATAAGACACCAGAAATATGATCAATATGAGATATCTATGAGATATGAGAGCTTCTCTCTGCTGTGCAAGACCTTTTATCAACTTCATAAGGGGCGTATCCATCCCTTCCATAGCTTGTTCCTGCGTCATCGCTAGAAGTTCTAACTTTGGCAATTCTTGACGGATTTTCAAATTTCAAAAACTCAAAATTAATTTCTCCAAAATTCCAAATCAATGCCATAACTGAAAATGGATTTCCACAATTCTGCATTCCAAAAGTAATTAAATATGGTAGTTTCAGTAATCTCCGTCTCCCTCCAAACTATCATTCATTGGTTCGAGCTTTTCCTCCAATCGCGTAACTTCTTCCTCAGCACAATTCCTCGTTTCCCTGCGACTGCGTCGTAAATCTCAGATCTTTCTCGAACAAAATCATGACGTCACCAAGAATCTCAGCTCGACCAGCCTACTTGCATAAAGTCTGCGTCATCCGTGCCTACGTCATGAATATCCACGTCACAACTATGACAGCCATAACTTAATTCATATTTGCCAATACAGCCACCGTGGTCTCAATATAATTCAATTTACGGGGACAGTACCTACTGTAAGGCCACGGCCGCCTCCTTCCCTCTTCCTAGCCTATCCATCCCAATCTTCCATCCCTTCCCATCCCTCATGAGTCCCCTGTTCGCTTTGCAGGTGAGGCCTCCTGGGCGAAGTGCTGATCACACCTTCCCAGTCGTATACATCCCGACCAGATGTTCCAAGCTCCAGGACACTGCCCATTGTGGCGGTATTGGTGAGTTCCCTCGCTGAGTCCGTGAGAACCACCAACCTAGAGGGTAAATTGACTAAATAAAAAAAATAAAAAAATCTATTTGACTTAGGCCTAATGTGTTGAATAAAATTATATAAAAAAACATAATAAAACATACTTTAACAATTAAAGTGTAAAAATAAAATATAAAAACAGAAATAAAAATCATAAAAATAAAATTAAAATAATAAAATAAATATAAAAATGAAAATAATAAACATAACTACAAAAAAATAAGAAAATAATTTTAAAAATCAATTCGAAATTAGTTAATTAATCAATTCAATAAAAATATCAAAATTAAATCTATAAGAACATAAATTGGAAATTTTAAATAAATATACAAACATTAGAATTGGAAAAACAAAATAATAACATTATTAATAATTATAATACCGTAATTAAAATAAATTTCAATGTAAAAACAGTTTAAAAAAACATGTTTTGCTCTATAAAGGGTTACACATCAACCAGTCGTTAGATTTATTCTTTGAATTCAGTGACTGGTCTCTTTGTAGATGTAGTCCCCTGTCTTCTCTCCCCACGAGCTTGTCGTGAAAGGAACTTATAAATAAATCACTTGTAATCACTATTTTCTTGGGACCCCCCTCTCTCTCTCTCTCTTTGTGAAGTGTTTGCGGTTTAACCACTTCCATCCAAAAGGTAGGGAAATTAGAGATAATTAATACACCTTCAGACATGTGTGTGCGGGGGCGCAACTGGTATAAAGGTGCGTGTGCTTGCATGTCAGGTAGTAATGGCTCTTTCCTGAAGGGTGGCCGTGGAGTCCAACCCTTACCCTAGCACGAGCCAGTTAAAGAAATACTCTACTAATATTTTATGCTCTTGTTTTCATTCCTTACTGCTCTGATGACCAACAAGTCTCTAAGAGGGCTGGAACTCTTAATCGATTAATTTCAGATATCGATTAATCGAAACAGAAAAATCTAATAGCGATAAATCGATTGTGCGTTTGATCGATATTATGGGTTGAGAGTAGTATAGCATCTACGCTTCTTTAAAACCTGATTACATTATATACTGACACCAGTAACTTAGTTTTTGTCGTTGTTAAATCATCGTGTAACTTACACGGATAGGTCCCTGGGACCCACGAGTGTTTTATTTTGTAAATTGTTTATCATATGTTGGCCACGTTGCACTTAGCTTCTCTGTGCACTGCTTTCCATTAGTCCTCTACCTGACTTTGACAGGTATGGACACGCCGTGGTTTCCTTTTGTGCATAATTAGCCTACAGAGTTTGTTTCCCTGGGACCCAAAAGTGTAAGGAAATTGTCTTTTCTTTGTATGTGCTTGAAGTATGCTGAATTATGACGGAATGTTGTAATGATCTGCACAAATTACCATTCTAAATCTCCCTTTTTGATGATTAAAATATTCAGTTTTTCCTTCCTCATAGCTTTGATCTCTTAACGGTTTGCTTCAACTATCTGACTGTTACAGATTTTTTTCTACCTTTACATCCCTGAAAAATATTGCACCTTTGAGATAAACAACATTCCAATTTGAAAATCATGTTATTTTGTGACAGAAAGTAATGCAACGCAAAACTTCAATATGGCAACAAAAGAAGGAAGGAAGATGGTAGTTTTACGTGACCGTGAATCTTGTGGTTATGAGCCACGGGACCTCCTTTTTACGTGGAATCCGAACCACAGGACATGGCATCTCACTTCGATCATCTCACATGTATTGACCGGGAATCGAACCCAATCCACCTTGGTGAGAGGCCAACAGCTTGACCGCTGTGCCACCACGCCCCGAGTATGGCAACAAAAGAAACTCATGTTTCCATTCAAGATAACAAGTTATAACTCACGATTAGGGACCGGATTCTTAGGTTTTTACCATTTTATTTCCTTACTTATAAATACAAGAATAGTCTACTTGAATACATTTCCGCATCACATTCAAAAGAGCCATATTCATGAATTCTGTAGTACTTAAAAAAGACTAAAAGATTTGAGATTACCTAAAAATATCTATTTGCAGGTTTTTTCCATTTATTGTAGTATATTTGAATTTTTACTTCATAATTTTTAAAAGTAAACCTGGAGAGTGTTCATTCCTAGCTCTAGTTGATTGAGAGAAATCCTACCTGCCAGAAAATTCATTTCAGCACCGTTCAGCTTATATCTTATTGGTTATTTACTGCCAGGAAAGTGGGGACAAATATTTAATCATTTCCAAGAATCCTATAGTAAAAAAAAACGGACTAGAGTGTGAAAATCGCCCCTGACAACCTTGGTTTTATTGAATTTGAATAATTAACATATTTAAGGAGAGTAAATATTGCCGAAAAGTGTGAAGTTCTCGCTGATAATTTGATGACGTACCATTATGTAAAATATTTACACTCTCGTTGTAATCAGATTTTCTACTAATAATTAGGCATTGATTTTAAGCTTTGCGGAATTTATGTAAACTTTTGCTACACTTTAAACATAAAAACCTATTATACATATTAAAACCTATTTTACGTTTCTGAGACCTAAAATGACAATTACAAATAAAACAGTCCCTAGTTATAACTCAAATAACAAAATGTTTTCAAAAACTGATAACGACATGTTGTAGAACAATACTTCACACTTAGGTGACGTTTTTCATCGTGTAAGCTAAAGCTGTCTGAGTCTCTGAAGAGGGGAAAAGAATTGCGTTAGAAAAATGAGAATGAACCGAGGGGAAAAATAGGGTTGGAAGTTATTAAACGCACTCAACATACCGAGTAATTAATAACTGTTAGAGGGGTGCCTACCATTGTTACCAACATAATGTTGAATTAGTTCAGGGCAATTAGAACGTATCATGAACCTTGATTACATATCAGCTCATTACTACTTTTGATGTACGACTTACACGCTGCATTATCAGCTGTTCCCACCTACATTCGTGTGTCCGTCCCCTTTGTATGGAAATGAAAGTGATGTGCCTGTAAAAAAGATGGATTTTCAGATGTGGTATAAAACTAATACAGCACTGGTAAAATATTCTATACATTATAAAGATTTTTTCCAGTGGGTTATTAGTCTATTATTAAGCTTATGACAAAGTAGACTACATAATATAAACAAAAACATATTATATTCCTGTTGACTTTTCCCATTTTATAATGATGATGATAATTAGGGCTCGGATTCGAGCATATTTGCATTTTTTTCCCTGAATAGTACACATTGAAAGAAGCCTTTCGGTTGGATTTTCACCTCTCTGGGGCCGACAGAATTGAAATTTATCGAGCATATAAATGCATAAAACCGCGGTTTCCAGAATAGAAGCATATAAATGCATATTCTTGTGGTTTTACTCTAAATAGTTTGTTTTTCTTCTAATCCTCCCCCCCCCCCCCCTTTCCGAATTCAGGCCCTGACCATCCTTAAGGTTCGAAAACAGAAATATTGAAAAGCCTATCTGGTGCGAATAATACAACCGCAGGGTTTTAACCTTTAGTGAGGTCGTTCTCGTCATTGAAACTTTTATTGACTGATTTAAGAAAATCACTCAAAACTGAAAACATAGAAAAAATTCTTGTTGTACAGACCAATGCAGATCTACTTCATTGACTCGCCTAATTCTGAACCTTTTGTAGATGAACTCTTAAACTGTAACTTTTATAAGAAAACTTCTCTTATATATACTTGTAAAACTTGAATGCGAGTATATTGCAGTGTATCATACATGCAATTAGAAAATAAAGCTCTTATATAAAGGTATGTTATTGTTTTTTTTTCGTTTCACTTTCCTTTCTATAGTTTTAACGGTGTTTTTCGAGCATATTCTGCTTATTTAACCGCAAATAATGTTTTTTTCGAGCATATAATGGGGTTTTCGAGCATATATATCGAGCATAAAACACGTGGTTTTCGAGCATATCTGGAGATTTTATCGAGCATATAGACCCGAGCCCTAATGATAATTGTTGTTTTAAGGGGCCTAACATCTAGGTTATCGGCCCCTAATGGTCTGGGTGATAGCGTAAGTACAATTAAATGGAAACCTTAACGAAAATTAAGCTAGACTGAAAATACTTATAAAATGTAATTTAGATTCAAAATACTTACAAAATATAGAGTGGAAATACTTAAAAAGGTTAATTAGAAGGAAAATAGTCACAAAAGGAATTTTGATTGAAAAATACGCCCAAAATGTTGTTTAGGTTCAAAATACAGTACTTGCAAAATGCAATGTAGATGCGATATACTCACAAAATCCAATCGAAATTCAAAATACTTACAAAATGCATTTGGAATTCAAAATACTTACAAAATGTAATTTTGATTCAAAATACTTACAAAATGTAATTTAGATTCAAAATACTTAAAAATGGAACTCAGATTGAAATGACTCACAAAATATAGAGTGGAAATACTTACAAAAGGTTAATTAGAAGGAAAATACTCACAAAACGAAATTTGATTGAAAAATACGCCCAAAATGTTGTTTAGTTTCAAAATACAGTACTTGCAAAATGCAATGTAGATGCGAAATACTCACAAAATCCAATCGAAATTCAAAATACTTACAAAATGCAATTGAAATTCAAAATACTAACAAAATGCAATTGAAATTGAAAATACTTATAAAATGGAGTTTAGATCGAAAATACTTATAAAATGGAGTTTAGATCGAAAATACTTACAAAATGCATATTGAAAATACACAAAAAATGTCATTTAGATACACTGGGAGCCAATTCACAAAAACAGACGGGAATCTTTAAGAGAGAAGGAAATATAATGAAAGGAAAAAGAAATTTGATCCCTAGAAGAACAAGGGATCAGGAAAGATGAGAGAAGGATCAATTAAGTCGGGAAGGAAGAGACTCCCTAGGCCTCGGATACCCTAATACCGTCCCACTAGATGTGAGCCCCTGGGGGATTTCCCATTTTAATGCAAGATTTTTCCTGAACTATTGAGACTATTTGGAAGATTTTGGTACAAATCGCACCTTCTAACTCCTTATGGTTTAAAGGGTCTGGTATAGCTTACCATGGCAAAATTTTAGTAACTTGGAACATTTTTTTGCTTGAAACCACAATACTTACAATAATGAAATTTTGTGCATACGAAACCCTGATATTGTTTTACATGGAAACAGCATTCCCATTGACTTAAAAGAATAATTTGAATATTAAAAAAAAACTAATTGGTGGTTGTTTTTCAAGCAATACTGGATCATTTTGGTGATAACTCCACTAATTTTCAACTTTTTCAGGTTCTTTTTATCTTATTTTATTACTAATATTCCCTTCTGCAAATTAACGCACTTTCAGCAACATATCTGAAGAAATAGTATTTTTAATTTTGTAAATTTGTATAATATTTTACCACGATTTCTTTGTTTAAGAAGACACTATCTAAGTGAGGGCTATACATTTACATCATGTTGTAGATATAATATGTAGAAACACACCCAAAAACTTTCATCAGTGTATGTCAATTAGTAGCCTATTTGAGTTATCAGATCACTAAAACGGTTGTTCAAAATACAACTTTCGGAAAACGAGCGATAAAAAAAGTGCATAAATATTACATACCACACAGACAGAACGAAAAGGAGTGCACGTCTTTGCCTTTTAAATCGTATTTCAAAAACTGTTGCTCATAATGACATATTTATTTCACCAAAATGTTCCTAAAGGATGACGATAATCCACAGCCTTCCAGTCGTCCGACCGGGTCAGGGAATGGAATGAATGAAGCCCCCCCCCCCCCTCCAGTGGCGAGGATATGAACTGTGTCGGCTGCCGAAGCCTGTCGCACTCCCCTGGGTCAATGATTAAATGAATACCAGATGAAATGAAATTATAGTGGAGAGTGTTGCTGGAATGAAATTGTGACAGGGAAAATCGGAGTACCTGGAGAAAAACCTGTCTGCCTCCGCTATATCCAGCACAAATCTCACATGGAGTGACCGGGATTTGAACCGTGGACCCAGCGGTGAGAGGCCGGTGTGCTGCCGCCTAAGCCAAGGATAGGAGCATCAAATAAAAAATAAATTGAAAAATCGATTTTTTTGAAGGAGACTTCTGTTACTTAGGAAGCAAAATAACCAGTGATGGACGAAGAAAAGAGGATATAAAAAGTAGGTTGGCTCAGGCAAGAAAATAATTTCTACAGAAAAGGAATCTGTTGACATTGAATATAGATTTCGGTATTAGGAAGTCATTTTTGTAAGCCTTTCTCTGGAAGTGAAACTTGGACTATTGGTGCAGCAGAAAAGAGGATAATTGAAGCGTTTGAAATGTGGTGTTACAGGAGAATGATGAAGATCAGATTGGTAGATGGGGTTACAAAGGAAGAGGTATTAAGACGAGTGGGAGAGGAGTGATATTTCTGGCGACTGCTAATGAAGAGAAGAGATAGGTTGGTAGGACACATACTAAGACACCTATGAATAGCAAACTTAGTTATGGAAGGAAGGGTCGAGGACAAGAACTGTAGGGGTAGACCAAGGTTAGAATATGTTAAACAGATTGCCTCGGATGTTGGGAGTGGTGGCTATGTATAGATGAAACGATTAGCTCAGGACAGGGGGCATGGAGAACTGCATCAAACCATTCAAATGACTGAAGATTCAACCAACAACAACGAAGGTAGTCTAGCAAGCTGTACCAGACCCTTTAAGAGCTTTAGTTTTGTGCAACATACACCTTAGAGTTTTATGTATACGATGATTATTGAATCTTTCATTTTATGACTGAAGATTTTGTGACCATATAGGCTACTGTACGTCAGATTGTCCCCTGGTTGGTTGAGTTATTCTCTCACACAGAGTTCCAGTATGTGCACTGCCCTCCTGCCGACTGAGACAAGAATAGCTCGCATCCTCACATCTCATCGTGGACTAGAATGAGAACGTTAATTCATATTAGAGATGATTATGATAATTGTTGTTTTAAGGGGCCTAACATCGAGGTTTTCAGACCCTAATAGATAAGATGATCGTGAAAATGAAATGGAAACTAGAACTACTAACTTATTACCAACTATGGAAATGAAAAATTTAAAAAGGAATAAGGGAAATAATACACAGGATTACATAAATGTCTTCAATCTTCAAAGAACGAGATTGAGGTACTTGAAACAAAGGAGAGCCATAAAAGGAAAATAGGAAAGGGAAAGAGGAGAGAGACCGTCCGAAGGTCAGAGAAAAAGGGGGAAAACGTTCCCAGCTCAGTCCTGAAATCACCAGCCGTGAGCCCTTGAGGGTGTAGCACTATCCGGGGTGTGGCTACACACACTCTGTCTCCCTTAGGGCCTTGTGCAGAAGGCAAGATATACTGTGAGCCATTGAGGGTGTAGCACTATCCAGGATGGGGCTGCGCACACCCTGCCTCCCTGAGGGCCTTGTGCAGAAGGCTGGAGATACTGTGAGCCATTGAGGGTGTAGCACTATCCAGGGTGGGGCTACACACACCCTGCCTCCTTGAGGGCCTTGTGCAGAAGGCAGGAGGTACTGTGAGGCATTGAGGGTATAGCACTATCCAGGGTGGGGCTACACACACCCTGCGTCCTTTAGGGCCTTGAGCAGAAGGTAGGAGATACTGTGAGCCCTTGAGGGTGTAGCACTAGCCAGGGTGGGGCTACACACACCCTGCCTCCTTGAGGGCCTTGTGAAGAAGGCAGGAGATACTGTGAGCCATTGAGGGTGTAGCACTATCCAGGGTGGGGCTACACACACCCTGCCTCCTTGAGGGCCTTGTGCAGAAGGCAGGATATACTGTGAGCCATGGAGGGTGTAGCACTATCCAGGGTGGGGCTACACACACCCTGCGTCCTTTAGGGCCTTGAGCAGAAGGTAGGAGATACTGTGAGCCCTTGAGGGTGTAGCACTAACCAGGGTGGGGCTATATAGGCCTCCTTTAGGGCCTTGGGCAGAAGGAAGGAGATACTGTGAGTCCTTGAGGGTGTAGCACTATCCAGGGTGGGGCTACACACCCTTTCTCCTTTAGGGCCTTGTGCAGAAGAGAGGAGATTTGAAAGAGAACAAGAGGTCTGACCCCTCGAAGAATGATGGTGTCAGGAAAGATGACAGACAGGAGCCCGGCACGAGTTAAGTGTAAGCAGTGCCTGACTCAGCTTAAATCTACAGTACATTGTTTGTACTGTTTATGCACCACACAAACTAATAGATGAAAGCAGTGGCATAACTGCCGGCCCTGTGGTGTTGGGGTAGCGCGCCTGCCTCTCACCCGGAGGCCGTGGGTTCGATCCCCGGCTCCGTCAAGGATTTTAAAACTGACGTGAGGGTTGGAACGGGATGCACTCAGCCTCGTGAGCACAATTGAGTAGCTGTCTGACAGTGAGACAGCGCCCCGATCACGAAAACCAAGATTAACGGCCGAGGGGGCCGACGCGCTGATCACGCGTCACCCCAATATCTGCAGGCCAAATGGCTGGGCAGCGGTCGCTTGGTCGGCCTTAGCCCGTCATGGGCTGTATAGTGCCAGTTTTTGTTTTGTTTTAGTGGCATAACTAGGATTTGCTTCTGGAAGGGGGGGGAGTGGAGTTAAATCTGAACTAATGCTTTAAGAGCATTTTGCTACCTGTTATAGGACAATACTATGTTTTCAAATATTTTCTTCTGTAATTTTTTTTTCTCATTTTGATTTAAATTTTAGTTTTGTGACTGTATTTATATTGTGTTTTTGTTTTGATTTTGTGTTTGTTTTGCTAGTTTTTTTTTGGGTTATATGCTTTGCGTTTTTTTGGTTTGATTTTGCTTTTAATTTTGCATTTATTTTTATATATTGTTTTTGATTTGTGTTTTTTGTTTATGATTTCGTGTTGTTTTGTGCATTGGATTTTGTTGTTGCTTCGTGTTTTTTGTTGTTTTGTATTTTTATTTTTGCTTTGTGTTTTTTTTGAGGGGTTGTGTTTTTTAATTTCGTTTTTGATTTTTTGTTTCTACTTTATTCGCAGGAGGGCTTGGGCAAAAAGGGACATAATCAATGAAATCCAAACTACAAGTTTTCGTTTTTGATCTCGATAGCATTTGATATGTTTTATTTGCACCTATGCATGTGCAAAAGCTCTGGCTCTGGGGGCTGGATTGATCCCCCTGATCAACCCCCGTAGTTTCGCTAATTGGTGAAAGTCTTCATTGACTCACTTTTCCTATTCTGTACTGGAATGACGTGGAATGGAGGTCTAGTTTCCAATAGACGGAAGTAGCAGGCCGTCTCCAATGAATGACTTCACTTCACGTCTTTACGAGCGAGCAAATCATGGCATGGGGTATTTTAAGACTCGCGTCTCTGCTACATCTACAATAGCGTGTTCTTCTCCTAAACATACCGCGCTGCTGCGCGCTCGCTCTATTGACACCGTGTGGGTCAGTGGCGTAGCTAGGATTTGCTTCTGGAGCAGAGTCAATTCTCAACTAATTGTGTTTTTGATTTTGTGTTTGTTGTTTTCTACTTTTTTTCTTTTTGCTTTGTGTTATATGTTTTTTCTTTTGTTTTTGAATTTTGCTATATGCTTTGTGTTTTTTGGTTTTGTGTTTGTTTTTTTCTTTTGTTTTTTAATTTTGCTATATGCTTTGTGTTTTTGGTTTTGTGTTTGTTCTCTGCTTTAGCTTCTTTTTGAATGTTGTATTTTCATTTTTTTTGTTTGTGTTTGTTTTCTGCTTTTGCTTCTTTTTTGAATTTTGCATTTTGCTTTTTTTTTTTGTTTTTTTTTGTTTTGTGTTTATTTTCTGCTTTTGCTTCATTTTTAAATTTTGCTATGTGCTTTGTGTTTCTGATTCTTTGTTTTGTGTTTGTTTTCTCCTTGCTTCTTTTTTGAATTTTGCATTATGCTTTTGTTTCTTGGTTTTGTGTTTGTTTTTTGCTTTTGTTTTGTGTTTATGGTTTTTGGTTTTGTGTTTGTGTTCTGCTTTAAATTTTGTTTGTGAATTTCGCTTTATGCTTTCTGTTTTGGTCATGTTTTTGTTTTAGCTTTTTGCTTTGTGCGGGAGGAAAATAAGACAGTCAATGAAAGCAAATCTACACGTTTGATCTCGATAGCATTGCACCTCTCAATTTGCGGAAATGAACAGTTTTAATTGGTTTAACACTAAATATTTTACACCAGTGGAGATAAATGTTCTCAAATTATAAACGTACATCCCAAATCGTTTATCAACAATCCCAAAATTGGCTTTTTTTTAAATAAAAATTTCATCAAATTACGTTTTCTTAAAATTATTTGGCTATGGTGGGGTTCACATGTTAAGAATGTTATAGCGATATTTCACTTTTTCGAAAAAGACCCCTCCATTTTCACCCCCGGGTGAGATTTTGTCCTTTAACGAACTGGACCGAAAATTTGAATGGTTATATTTTATGTATAGGCTAAATTCTAACGTGATTGATGGAAAAAGGACGGTAGTCATCGTGTCCACAATAGGTTAGGGGCAGATGACCAGATAGTTCCGCCCCTTAAAACAGCAATAACTAACTAACTAACACAATAGGTTGATGTAGATATTAACTTCATTCGCAGAACTCACTAACACACTTGTCTGGTGTTCGAAGTAGGCTACATGTAATAATAGACTAATAATGGTATTGGTTTTACGTCCCTTTTAACTACTCCGGCGTTTAGAAACGCCGGGGTGCCAGAATTTTGCCCCGAAGGGGATCTTTAACGTGCCTGTAAATCTACCCTCAAATGCCAGCTGACTGCGCCAGGATACGAACCTGCAACCTTGGGCCAAGCAAGCGAGAACATTACCGCTGAGCCACGCAGCCAGTCTTTCGAAAGTCGGCTTCGGTGGTGTAGTTGGTAGCATGCTGAGCTTCTATACCCAAGGTCGCGAGTTCAAACCTGGCCGAAGTCGTTGGATTTTAAGAGCGTTAAAAATCCCTCAGTACGCCTTACTTCGGAGGGGAAGTAAAGCCGGCGGTCCCATGTCATAGATTTATGGCATGAAAAAGAACCTTCTACTAACTACACTTGTGTGAAGCCCAAATTTGTAGGTTAGAATTGATAACGCTCTATTAGTTCGCCGCCAGATGCTGACTTCGATGCGATCTGGTAGCCAAGTCCGCAAGCTTGGTGTCGTGGATGGTAGCATTTAGTAGCAAAAATAGGAACTACTTGAAATTACTGTCTGCAGTCCTTACTTGAATTAAAGCAGATAACACACACTAATACAGCCATCACAATTAACACCGGTTATCAGACATATTCTACACAGAACCAAAGTAAACGGGGCTACATGACCGCGTTGTCGCAGCCCCTAAACTAAGGAACCAACCAACCAGTCTTTCGAGGTACAGTACAACAGAAAATTTTTAAATATATTTTTGTGTAAAATCCTAACTTCAACACGCTGTGAACAATGACAAGAGAGACAAGCAGGAAGTGAAATGGAAACATGTTCTGATTTACTCCAACGAAACGTTATGGGCCAATTCTCCAGGCCCTCGAAGGAAAATAATTTCATAGCACAGAAGAATAATATGTATGTCCACTATTTTCTCACCCGGCCCTTCACTCCATATAGCCTAGGCCTACTTCACATGGAAGGTTCTATAGACTGTCAGGAACTTACGCAAGCTATGAGTTATGTATAATGAATTCTTTTTAGAAATTCGAGGAGGGAGAACACTTATTTTAAATAGAATATCTGTGATTTAAAGTCATTTTAAAGACATTAATAAAACAAATTTTGTGCCCTGGGTGGGCAAGGCCCTTTCAGCCCTTAATGACGCTCCGCCCCTGTTTTCAATTATTCTAAATTTATATTCAATGTTACTAAGTTGCGCTGTCTTATTAGACTATTAAGGCTAGGATTTTAATGCCCTACAAAAAATGCACTTTAAACAAGTAGTTCCGTGAAGAACTATACAGCCTATTTTCATATATCCTGCTCATGTTAATTGCCTCTATCAACATACAAAATTTCAGTTTAATTGCTGTAACAGATTCGTAGATATTGAGAACCGTCTAAATATTTCAGATGGTCGCCAGGTTGGATTTTTATTTTTGTACTATTACATTAAGATTACTGTGTACGTGTGGTATTCAAACTTCAATCGCATGATTAGAACACAAGAAGTAAAAACGAGATTTTAAAATTACGCACAGCAGCCATCTTGTGATTATGCAAACAATTGAAATAAATTAGATGCCCCTTTTAGACTAATTTCATCCCCTAGATTTATTATTTGTACAGGCATCCCTCACAGGTACCTTACAATAGGTTCATTATTCAAACTTTCACTTCGATCGCATGATTACGACACAAGAAATAACAACTTAATTTTAAAATTTCGCGCAGCCGCCATCTTGAGGTTATGTAAACAATTGAATGAAATTAGATGGCAGTGCATTACAATCTGCAAAATCATTTACTGTACCACATTTCACTGCGCTCAGAGAGTTAAATCACGAGAAAAGTATATTAAAATATTTCAAATTCGCTTGGTCGCCATGTTCGTTTTGTACTTTACTGGTTTATGAAATATACATAGGTAAACTTGTATCAGTACTCTTTATCACCGTACAAAATTGCAGGGTGATATCTGTAATAGTTTTGGAGATATAGAATGTCAGTGAAATATTTCGCACAGCCGCCATTTTGAGGTTATGTAAACAATTGAACTAAATTAGACTCCAGTACATTACAATGTGTATAAACATTTGCTGTACCAAGTTTCATTACGTTTGGATAGTTAAATCGCGAGAAAAGTCTATTTAAAAGTCTCAACTTCGCTTGACCGCCATGTTGGTTTTGTAGTCACCAGGCTTTTGAAAGTCTCATAGGTGAACTTCTAGTAGTGCCCTTTATCACCGTACACAATTTCAGGGCGATATCGGTAATAGTTTCGGAGATATTGAATGCTAGTGAAATATTTCGCACAGCCGCCATGTTGGATTGGTGAGACGTAACAAAATTTGAAGGGCACGGTCGAGGTCGCCGGGAATAGTGCTATGACCTTACCGAGTTTCATTGAAATTGCTCCAGCCGTTTTGATTTTATTAGGGACACACACACACACACACACACACCTCACACACACACACACACACACACACATGCACACACACACACACGGACAAAAGGTGATCTCATAAGCCTATTTTTTCAAAATTGAAAATAGGCTAAAAATGGAGTTATGACCTAAAAATAAACAACAAATGTCCCTTAAAATTTATAAAATGCCCTGAAAATTGCAAAAATTTATTCTGATATCTGCTTTCTGAATATAAATTGAAAATCACGCAGAATAAAATAGTACGGTTTAGTAAAAATAAAGTTTATTTGATGAAGTTACCGAAAGTTAAGAAATGATATTTAAAACTGAAAATAGCCTATCCGTCTTGAAAAGACGAAACCGGTCGTGGTAGCTATGCGCGCTGAGGCACAAGGTCATGGGTCCAGATTGCTCCGGACTCAGTAGACAAATGGGTTCGAACCCTAACGTTGGCCGTCCTTGAAATGACTCTTCACTATTTCCCATTTTCAGGTCAACTCAAATCCCAGGACCAAACCTTCAAATATACCACGTCCTTCCAACTCCTCGCCCAGTTCCATTCATCTCCTCTCACAACGTTGACGTCAGGAAGGGCATCTGGCTTTAAGAACCATCCGCCACAGACAAATTAATCGCATACCATCCCCAATCACGCAGAAACAGGATATACATGAATACCCTAGAAAACTTTCAAAAAATTAAAGTACAGCCACAAAGTAGCCTACTTCAAATGCATATAAAATGTAATAAACCCCGATAAGCATTGTAAAATGCAATTTTAAAAAACACGAAATTAGAGAAAAAAGAAATATAATATCCTAACAAATATGCTTAGTTCAGTACCTCAAACTCTGAAACACATTTATATAAAACTCATAAATGAATTGGGCTTACAAAAAAACAAAAAACAAAAACAAAAACCCTACTTAGTCTATTATAATTAAATGGGTTCAAATGTGTCTAACATTAAAACTCTAAAAGAAAAGATTGCCTAAGCGCAGTATTGATGGTGATTTTGAGAGAAAACCTTCCAAGTAGGCCTAATGGTTGAGTTGGCCTCCCTAGTAATCGTGTGATTGAGATAGATGAAAGCAACAGATTAGAGTGGACACAAAGGCTGGTAGCTCGCTCTAATATTCAGAGTGCGGGGGTGGCACGATCACACACTTCAATAATGCACGCGGGGGAAGGTGGGTGTTTACACGCGAAGGCAGGCAATATGGTCGGCCCTCACATTCAGCCTTGTGGAACCCCTACCGTAATTATTATGGCACTGCCATATACTTGAAAGCCTTCAAGGTCTGCGAGTCGTTATCGGGATTGCTAGTACACTTTGCTGTTGAGTATTACAATGTGTCCTGAGTAATTTGCGTTATTGTTTCACAGCCGTAATTTATTTTGCCCGATTTATTGCCTTTGATTGTTGCCAACGGGGATTATCTGTTGAGAACATTCCTGACTTTGCTACCATAGTCTTCCTGCTAGGTTTACCTGTAAATCAGGGATTACAATTAGGGATAGTACGCCGTGTACGTACGAGAACCCTCAATATTTTCACCCTATAATTCGCGATACGATTTAAGTAGAGTCCCGGAGTTTTGGTTTTAACAATATCCGAGAAATTGTTCAGACCATATATATTTCATCACGATATGTTTACCCGAAATATGTTTTTTTTTTTTTTTTTTCGAAATTGAAGTCGCGAAATATCGCAAAAGAAAATTATGTTGCGAAATTTTGTTATTTTCGCCGTAAAGTGCGAAATAACTTACGAACGCGCCTCAGACAATTTCCCCTGATAAGATTTTCCTAATAGACCTCCGTGGGGAGAACTCATTAGCGCAGCTCGGTATCACCCGTACGTAAAACATATGAGGTTTTAGCCCACCATGCGAGTTTTTTCGCGACCACGAAGAACAATTAAAGCTCATGGAATATAGGCCTATTAGCCTACAAAGAGCAGATGGTCTTCACAGAAGGTCTCCGTCATCTTAAGCTGTTAAAAGAACTGGTCATGATAGGTTCTCTCACACGAAGGCCTACCTGATAACAAAAAGAGATATCCCCCAGCCCCGTAATCACCGAATGTAAGAATCATGCCGATATAATCCTTAGTTTGCAATAACCGCCAAGTTCTTCGGATATGGCCAAAAACTTATCTCAGAAAAGTTTTTTGATAGCACCAACCATTGACCAAAAGGGTGGGAAAGAGAAAAATTCATACCTCCCTTGAAAATGAAAATCCACAGCCTGATTCCAGTCGACCGACCGGGTCAGGGAATGGAATGAATGAAGCCCCCCATCTAGCGGCGAGGATATGAACTGTGCCGGCTGCCGAAGCCTGTCGCACTCCCCTGGGGCAATGATTAAATGAATGACAGTTGAAATGAAATGATAGTGGAGAGTGTTGCTGGAATTAAATTGTGACGGAGAAAACCGGTGTAGCCTACCCGGAGAAAAACCTGTCTGCCTCCACTTTGTCCAGCACAAATCTCACATGGAGTGACCGGGATTTGAACCACGGACCCAGCGGTGAGAGGCCGGCGAACTGCCGCCTAAGACACGGAGGCTCTTCATACCTCCCTTTATAGGCAAAATATCAAAATCGCTTAATATGGTAGATATTCCTCTAAAACTTTTGTATTAAAGAATTGTTGATACTGTACGACCCACCTTTACGCCAAGGGATGAGCAAAATATTTTGGGAATTATAGGTTGTATCGTCTGCTAAACATGTAAAACGATTGTAGGTTACAGTGCTTTTTTTTTCTAAAATAAAAGGGGGTACTCTCAGTTGTAGTCGATAAAACATCTCGATCTTGCAGTTTTCGGCATTTTGCAAAGTCCGGTCATTGTTTATGTTCGAATCATTAACTTTCAGTTCGGTTATTTTCTTCACCCTTCAAAACTAACCACTCTCACAAAATAACAACCTACCCCGCCTCCAAACACTATAAGAACGGGGGAAGTTGCCGACCAAAAGAAACTGATTCGATATATCGATTTAAAGCGAGAATTACTCGAAATCTCCTCCAGCTGTTGTGAACAGCCCGTTGACGTTGAACTTTCAAGTCGGAAGTTATATTTGCCGGACTAGATAGGCTATGAATGTACCAATATTTTTTCTTAAACAGTTTTCAAACGTTTAAGGGGTACGCGAACCCCCGCGTTGCCCCTAAAAAAAAAGTAGCTACTGTAATACAACAATTGGCAAATTTAGTGAATTCGGAATATTTTTCTTTGCGCGGTGAAATCTAGGCCTATTTCCATTTTTAACTAACAGTAGTGCCCGGCTTCGCCCGGTGGATTTATTTGTTTTATGGATGATAATGATTACTACTACAGAACTGGAGCGCTCAAGGATTAGGATCGGAAAGCACCACCGCTTATTGCAGCTGATAACCTCAGTACACTGCACCAACACCATCGCCCTTATACAGAGGCATACTATCGTCATGATAACTGTTTTAAGGGGCCTAAGAAATCTATTTGCACTAATTACTCCCCGTGACTGCAATTTATAAACAGCTCACAATTCTGCACCAGAACACTGGTAGGGACGGCGTGATGCAGCCCGCATTGCCAGGCAACGATATACTGTACTTAGGTATTATTGAAGCTGTTCTGGAGCGCTTGCTCTTCCAACTTACTGAACAAAAATCAATCTTTAAGGTTACTTGAGAGGTGTAGCTTAATGCTACATGGCCTAAACTATTCCTCTTGAATCAGGCTATCATATAGATTTCGAATCCGACTGTTAGTTCCAGAGATTATTGCGTTTAAACACATGAACAGACTCTTCAGTTTTATTATATTTGTATAGATTTTGACTCATTCCTCTAAATATAATTGAAAAATCCACATTTGTAGACTGTGTTATGAAGGGCGCCTTGGTGTTTCGCCCCTTAAAACAACCTGGCTGGCTGCGTGGCTCAGCAGTAACGTTTTCGCTTGCTGTGCCCAAGGTTGCAGGATCGAATACTGGTGCAGTCAGCTGGCATTTGAGGGTGCACAATTGCGAGGGAGCCGTGTCAGTTGATTTAATGGCACGTTAAAGATCCTCTTCGAGGCAAAATTCCGGCACCCTGGCGTCTCTAAAAGCTGCAGTAGTTAAAAGGGTTGGCCTGTTTGCCATCTTTGATGAATGCAGTACATTTGTCTGTTGTCTGTTAGCACAGGCTAGAGTAAAATGTGGCTTTTCACCGATGTCTCAGTCTCACTCATGGCTGTGATTATATGGAAGCTACTGAGGTATGGGTGGTGCTTAGTAATGACATTCAGGGCGCAGTCAGCAGGCGTGGATTCAAACGGAGACCAAATTTTTTAGCAAACTCCAAAAACGAAAACACAATAACCAGACAAATAAAACTTAACGAATTTTAACTGAAAAACAGTTTTTTTTTCATTTTATTCAATACTGAAAATATCTTTATTGCAATTATTGTGTTCTGTTACAACTGTACATATTTACAACTTCATACCTGTTATATAAAAACGATTATTTATATAACAAAATCAACTCGTCTATTTTGTTTAGCAAACCTTGTGATTACCGAATCGATGTATATAGTGATGTCACGATGAATGTGCAGCAATGCACGGATAGGAATTTGGGGCTTTTTTCGCACCAATTTTTTTTGCCTACGTCCAAACTGCAAGCTTGGTTGGCAATTTAAGCTGTGACTTTCTCCCTTTGTCGGTACCAACTCGACTTGCCGAAACTGTATCGTACCTTCATACTTTTCTCGAAGCTCGATGTAAAAGTCGCAAAACACGCCGTTGCAATTTGTAGAATATTTTTGGTGCGCTAAACGCATCAAATTTCTATCCACGTAGCTTGCAAAAAAAAAAAGTCTGGTTTTGTACGTTTGTTTATTTTGTGATTGCGTTTTTAGTGATACCATTTTTCTTAACAATTTCGATTCTCTGACCCCTCCCCCCCCCCCGAAAGCCAAACTCTGGATCCGCGCCTGCAGTCAGTGTCTGTGGATGCTGTGATAGGTTCTACTCATAGGGTTAGTACTGCTGTTCTGACTCAGTGAGGAAAGCAATGGCAAACTACGTCACTCCTCTTCTTGCCCAGTACGCCTCAATATAGCGCTGCCTTGGGTTTTTGTGGGTATCTACCTACATAACCTAACAGTGGTACTTTTTGAGGATCCAACCAGCCTTCGGGCTGACTACCTAACAGACTGTTAAAAGAGCCGTAAAACCAATAACATTATTATTCCTTAAAACAACCACCACCACCAATAATCGCATATCCTATGCCAGGGATGATGGAAGTAGACCACAGTAATCACGCGATAAAATAAACCGGTACACTTAAATAGCGTTTTTACTATCAGAGCTTGATGTTAAGCGAAAGAAAATTGCATGTTTCATGTATGTGGTCGCTTTGCGTGTCACGCATTTATCATAACTCACGCACCACTGCCATCACGCCTCCGGACTTCCGTTGTATTACCGGCCTGTTTCCGCCACGGAAAAGCTTACCTATTGCCTACTGACAGCTTTAAAAGCCCGAAGTGACAGAATTATTACTCTACCTCTGCTAAATTCTTGCAACTTTTCGACAACCACACCTGACAGCAAGCAAAATATTGACCGATTTCTAGCGTTTCCATTTCTATCCAATGCCAAATTTTCCCCAAGTTTATAGCCATGGTTCTTTTTTTTTCTTTCTTTCGGGCTATCAAAATATGCAGATCTAAGTTAGGTGCAGTACCGTTCTTCTTCCTCTTCGGATGCCTATCCATTAATGGATGTTATAACGACCACATGATGCATCTTTTGCTTATGAACTGCGATGTGGAATAATCGATGCTGGATAATCCTGTCGATTGTTTTATGTTATCCACCCAGGAAATCCTTCTTCGGCCCCTTCCTCTTTGACCTTCGATTTTTCCTTTCAGTATCAACTTGAGAAGTCGATATTTGGTGTTCCGGAAGATAGGCCATGTCCCAGGTATACAGTTTTTCGTCTTTTAAAGGTTTCGTTTCGTTGTCTGTTCATTCTGTGCAATACTTCAATATTAGTTATTCGTGCAGTCCATTGTATCTTCAGCATTCTGCGGTAAATCCACATTTCAAAGGCCTCTATCTTCTTTGTTGTTGCCGCATTTATTGTCCATCCTTCAGACCCATATAGAAATACAGACCAAATGTAGCAGCTTACAAACCGAAGTCTAAGAGTTAGATTTAAATCCGTACTTGTAAGGATTTTCTTGAATTTCACAAAAGCAGTCACCGTTACTTACTACTTGAAATTGAACGGCACATGTAGCTTACCCTATGGGTGTCCGCAAGAAGCAGCTACAGCCTTGGCGGCTTCGGTGGCGTAGTTGGTATCATGCTGAGCCTCTATGCCCAAGATCCCGGGTTCAAACCCGAAGCCGTCGGATTTTTTAAGAGCGTTAAAAATCCCTCAGTATGCCTTCCTTCGGAGAGGAAGTAAGGCCGGCGTTCCCATGTCATATATTTATGGCATTTAGAACCTTCCACTAATTACACCTGTGTGAAGCTAAATTATATATAGTCTAGATTAAACATTCGACAGACGCTCTTAGGTTCCGACGTTCGTCGCCAGGAGCCGACTGCGGTAGCATCTGGTAATCAAGTTCTGAACTAGTAGTCGTTGACGGTGGCGTTTGGTGGCAAAAGTAGGAACTACTTGAAAAAAATTCAATGTCTGCAGTCCTCACTTGAATTGAAAACAGATAGGCCTAACACACACTAATACAGTCATCACAATTAACACCGGTTATCAGACTGATTCTACACACACCCAAAGTACACGGGGCTACATGACCGCGTTGTCGCAGCCCCTAAACTGTGGAACCAACCATCACTCTAGATAGCGAGTGCCTACATAAATGTAATTGTTCTTTATTTTTTTTGTGCTGAACTGTGTCTGAAAAATATAAACGAGTAGGCCACCGTAGTTCTGACGATAAACCGAAAACTAGAAACTAGAAACTAGAAATGACATAGAAGAGAGTGATCACGACTCGGACAAGGAAGTTTCGGCAAATAGTGAAGAAGGTGCTGAAACCGAGGATTGTGCCAGACTTGAGGTGCCCCCTCTCCCTCCTTAGCGTAGGCCTACACCATTACTGTGCATATCTACTTTTAGATTTCTGAGTTTTATATAATATTGCCTCTTTAGGTAGCGGCTTCGGTGGCGTAGTTGGTAGCATGCTGAACTGCTGTGCCCAAGATAGCGGGTTCAAACCCGGCCGAAGTCGTCGGATTTTTTAAGATCGTTAAAATCCTTCAGTATGCCTTCCTTCGGAGGGAAAGTAAAGCTGGCGGGCCCATGGTCATAGATTTATGGCATGTAAAAGATCCTTCCACAGACTAAACTTGTGTGAAGCTAAATTTCTAGGTTAGATTTCGTTGGAACGCTCTATGAAAGTTCTAACGTTCACCGCTTGGTATCAGTGGTGAAAGTTGGAACTACTTGAAATTGAACGGAACTTGTAGCTCTCCCTACGGGTGTCCGCTTGAAGTAGATACAGCCTCTGGCGAGTCGAACATTGCCTCGGACACTCCCTGCACTAAAATCCATACGATAAATAAATGAAACCTCTTTAGCTTTATTGTAGTTTTTACAAGGCTGTTTAAAAACGTATGTATGGTTTTAAACGCAGAAGCAGAATTTGTAACAGTGGTATTTTATATGTGAGAGGGCTAAGTTCTTTAATTCCATGAAATATAAATGAAAGAACAACAAGAACATTAATAGGCCTACCAATAAAATAAATGCTACCAAAAAGGACTGCGTAAAGTAACATGCGGTCTTTTCCACCGCGCGCGTGTTCTCGCGTAGCAATACTCCATGCGTGTTCTGGAGGATAAAGTAAATGAGATTGTCTTATCGGGGCTCTTTAATGTCTCCGGGCCCTTCCACCCACCCGGGTCCCTCCCTCTCCTCATGCCTGGTGGAATCGAACCCAATACAGTTAGGGCCAAAGCCTAGGAGCTAACCACTTAGCCGTAGTGGGGCGTTGAAAGACGGGTTTCTTGGTATAATCTTGGCGGGTGAAGGAAGAATATGGCTGCTATGACGATCGCGTGCTGTGGACCTGCCCTTTTCTAGATGAGCCAGCAGGTAGCTCGTCCAATGAAGCGCGCCCTACACACTCATTGGTTCTCACCTGGGCCACAACCTTGCCTTCAAGGAACCAACTCGTCACGCTACCGCTAGACCGGAGGAGTGGAGGAGGCTCTAGCTGCTCAGAGCGGGGACTGAGTCTTCAGACTTTTGACTGGTTTGATGCAGCGCTCCATGCCTCCCTATCCTGAGCTAATCGTTTCATCTCTACATAGCTACCACACCCTACGTCCGAGGCTATCTGTTTAACATATTCTAACCTTGGTCTATCCCTACAGTTCTTGTCCTCGACCCTTCCGTCCATAACTAAGCTTGCTATTCCTGGGTGTCTTAGTATGTGTCCTAACTACCTATCTCTTCTCTTCATTAGCAGTCGCCAGAAACATCTCTTCTCTCCCACCAGTCTTAATACCTCATCGTTTGTAACCCTATCTACCCATCTGATCTTCATCATTCTCCTGTAACACCACATTTCAAACACTTCAATTCTCCTCTTTTCTGCTGCACCAATAGTCCAAGTTTCACTTCCATAGAGCACCACGCTCCAGACAAAGGCCTTCAAAAATAACTTTCAAACACCTAAATCCATATTCGATGTCAACAGATTCCTTTTCTGTAGAAATGCTTTCCTTGCCTGAGCTAACCTACTTTTTTATATCCTCTTTGCTTCGTCCATCACTGGTTATTTTGCTTCCTAAGTAACAGAAGTCTCCTACTTCCTTTAGTTTTTCACCTGCCAATTTGATGTCCATAGAGGATTCTGATTTCTTTCGGCTGCATTCCGATATTTTTGTTTTACATTTAGTCTATTAATTTTCATCATGAATTCTTTCCTCAAGACGAAGTCCATACCATTCAAAAACTCATTCAAATCCTCAGGCGTGTCGGCCAAGATGACTAGACTTTGTTAGAGTTGTAATTATTTCTCATCGAATCTTCACTCCCATCTCAATATGGCTTACAAAAAGAAGTATAATATTGGTTTTTTTAATAATTATTTGAATTCAGTAGACCGTGTTCATAATGGCAAAATTATTCACGGGATTTTCCGCCAACACATATTAGAAAGCGCTATAATGTCGAGGAGCTTAGATATCTAATTTCTTAGACTTTCATAGCGTTCCAAGGAACGACAAAATGTGACATGCAAGCTGCCCTTAAACTTTCTTCGGCTTTTCCAAATTAATTGGGAACGCCGGAGCCAACCAGACACATTTAGGTTTTGACGGGGGATTTAAGGCCGGATGCCCTTCCTGACGCCTCGTGATTTTTGAGGTGAAAATTCCACCCCGCTGTCACCGATACAAATTGCCCTCTGAGCGTCAAATAACAAAGCTTGCATCCGGCACTCGAGGCCATACGATATTATTAGTCTATTATTATTATTTTCGTTAATTCCACCTTAAGGAGAACGTTAAGACACAATCAATTTTCATCCTCTTTTATTTCTGTCCCTTTCTTCTTTCCTCCCTAAGCTGTTTGAACCGAAATCTTCCAAATCGTCTCAATACTACAGGGGAAATCTTGCATTTCTTAAAGTCAACGTAAGTCAACGTAATACAGTGAGTTTAAACAAATATACAAGACGACAGCTCCTGCCAGAACTGTGTAGCGTCGAGCCCGCATAACAGTAAAGCCGAGCGGGTGGTTCATACACTTGTGACAAGTAAGCGAAAAGAAAGAGAATCACCCGCAGTAATGACGTATTTTATGGATGATCCCTTAGCCTATGGTTTAGTAACACACACACACACACACACAAAAACGCTGTTTTTATGTCTTAATTTTTGTAGGAGTTATGATTGCAGTCTACAGTATTTCGGAGGAGGCTGCTTTAGGGAACTTTTATTGTTTGGTTGGCAAAGCTGTGTCAACCTATCATGCAATAATGATGGTGCTAGATAAAGCTGTCCAGTCCAGCCTGAAGATCAATACATGACATACTAACCACTCTCAGGCCAGCTGACAGATTATAAGAGATATGCATTCACAATAGTGCTATAACTAGTGTTTTCTCTGTATTGATGTATTACCACTGAGGAGGTCAGTGGACCTGTGTTCTATTGGAGTGGGACGCTTTGTAGGCTCCACGTCGCGGACTAGTACAGTCATCATATGGCACAGACTAAACACACACCCAATTACACGGGGCTACATAACCACAATGTCGCAAAGTGGAGCTGTAGCCTATACTCCATCTTCTGAGTCGCCGACATTGCTTCCACTTGTGCCGAAACTATGGACTTACGAGGGAGATTCCTTGTGGATGTTCCTTAGTTTAGGGGCTGCGACAACGCGGTCAAGTAGCCCCGTGTACTTTGTGTGTGTGTAGAATTTGTCTGATAACCGGTGTTAATTGTGATTGCCATTATAGTTAGAGCCCTGTGCGGATAAACAAAACCTTATCCGCAACCGCCCCGCAACCACACGACTTTTATCCGTATCCGCACGTTTGTTATTGTATCAAAATTCGCTGACATTACAATAATATTTTTTAATTTCTTAAAAAAGTATTAAATCAACACATATTTTAGACATTTGAAAAGATATTCGTTTCCCTAGGCTATGTGTGAATCGCAAGACAATGTTGACTGACTTTTGTCCGTCTGAGTAACGCCATGTAAAAGACCGGCTGGCTACTTAGTCGTCGGATATACCCACGCAGGTATAAAGGACAATTTTTTTTTTCACATAAGTCAACATTAATTGAGGGTATTTCCATGATTGGCTTCTCTTACTTCTCTATTATTTTCATACGATCCAAGTGAAAGCAAATAGGGAAATAACAAGAAACGTGAAAGACGCACATCTTAGCAAAAAACTAAAATTAATAAGAAAAATCCAGTTCAACATTGCAAGTCTCCGTGGCTTAGGCGGCAGCACGCCGGCCTCTCACCACTGGGTCCGTGGTTCAAATCCCGGTCACTCCATGTGAGATCTGTGCTGGACAAAACGGAGGCAGACGGGTTTTTCTCCGGGTACTCCGGTTTTCCCTGTCAAAATTTCATTCCAGCAACACTCTCCACTATCATTTCATATGTCATTCATTTAATCATTGCCCCAGAGGAGTGCGTCAGGCCTCGGCAGCCGGCACAGTTCATATCCTCGCCGCTAGATGGGGGCTTCATTCATTCCATTCCTGACCCGGTCGGAGACTGGAAGCAGGCTGTGGATTTTCATTCATTCATTTCAGTTCAACATTGTATTCTAGAAACTGTCCGCAAATATAGCCTACTCTAAACATTATCCGTAGCTTATCCGCTATCCGTACAGTCATGCAAACTTTATCCGTATGGCGAAAAATTTTGCGGATATCCGTGGATATCCGCATCCGCGCAGGGCTTTAATTATAGGGTCGTTGCAAAATGTACTGGTTCCATTCACATTGATAAGTTAGTATGAACAATTTGAATGGTGTCGTTCTAATTGTTTAACTTAGCAACTACAGCTACTGTACTAATTCCAAGGTTCAAGGCTTCTAAGTGGCCGTGAAATACCCCCAGAGGAGTAAAAAACTCTGGACTAAGTTTGCCCAGACGGGATCCTCAGGCCCTAGCGTATCGTGTCGCTTCCCGCGCAAGTGTTGGCGACCTTGACACCATCTTCAACAGCGCCTTTCAAACAAACAAAGAAAAAAAAAATATAGAAGGGAAGTTCATTCATTATCAGGCCTCCTCAAGAAGTGCCAGCTGTTACATCGTTATTACTGCTTAACAGATTTCAGTAGCCCATTCTCTTGGCGGGCTTGCTTGTAATCACAAGTACTCGGGTATTTAGCCTACAAGAGTCAATTGGTCATAATTTTTAACTGACAATTAACTCTGACCACTACTGTTTATTATTCATTATTTATTTATTTTGATACAGCCATCTATGGACTACAAAAAGGTCTTCATCTTCTTCAAGGTGTTTCTGCCTTGTTGTTTAGATTCCTGCCAGAGATCTTTCATTCGTTGGCTCCTTCGCAATCGTTCTTCCACTGAAAGTGCGAGTCTTTTTTCGGGGGATCCTTCACACTTGCAATTTTAGATCTGTATCCTGTCCTGTCCCACACTTCGACTAATCCTATGTTTGCCCTTTTTAAGTCTTGATAGACCTCTTGAAGCCATGGGGGTTGTACCTTCCACTTCCCTTGCAGATTAAGAATTTTATTAGCCAACCTCTCGTTCCCCAATCGCTTAACGTGCCCATAGGACATCAACCGTCATTTCCATATACTGACAGAAATCCCTTCAAACTTGTTATACAGTTCTTGGTTATTAGTCTATTATTATTATTATTATTATTGTTATTAATTCAATACAGCCATCTATGGACAGAGCCCTGCGCGGATAAACAAAACGTTATCCTCATCCGCCCCGCATCCGCTTGACTTTCATCCGCATCCGCTGACATTAGAATAATATTTTTATTATTTATTAGATAAAGCGTATTTCAATCCAGCGACACTCTCCACTGTCATTTCATTTCATCTGTTATTCATTTAGTCATTGCCCCAAGGGAGAGCGACATGCTTCGGCAGCCGGCACAGTTCATATCCTCGCCGCTAGATGGGGGAATTCATTCATTCCATTCCCTGACCCGGCTGGTCGACTGGAAGCAGGCTGTGGATTTTCATTTTCATTAGATAAAGCGTAAAGTAGGCCTACTAAAGCGGGTTCAAACCCGGCCGAAGTCGTCGGATTTTTTAAGAGCGTTAAAAATCCCTCAGTATGCCTTCCTTCGGAGGGGAAGTAAAGCCGGCGGCCCCATGTCATTGATTTATGGCATGTTAAAGAACCTTCCACTAATTACACCTGTGTGAAGCTAAATTGTATAGGTTAAGAATGTAAACAATGCTCTTAGGTTCTTACTTTCGTTGCGGTGGCGTCTGGTAGCTAAGTTCTGAACTAGTAGTCGTTGATGGTGGCGTTTGGTGGCAAAAGTAGGAACTATTTGAAAAATTCAAAAGTCTGCAGTCCTTACTTGAATTAAAAAACAGATAACACACACTAATACAGTCATCACAATTAACACCGGTTATCAGACAGATTCTACACACACCCAAAGTACACGGGGCTACATGACCGCGTTGTCGCAGCCCCTAAACTTAAGAACCAACCAAAGTACGAAAGCAACACATTTAGACATTCGAAGAGAAATTCGTTCCCCTTTTTTAACTAAGGGCCACATTGTAAATAGCCTAGTTGGGGGAACTTGCGGGCCAATAACACTCTGGGAGTTTTTTTTTTTTTTTTTTTTAATATAGGCTGGGTGCAATATGGTGAGATTTGTGGCTGTCTGACCTTAGTGTTCTTAGTATTGTTGCACTTTTCTATAGGCCTATTTATTTGTTGTGGATAAAAAATAAAACACTAAATATAAATTTACATATTTTTAATAAATCCCTTTAAAATAGAAGTACGATGATATTCAATACCCATACTGCTTGAATGACAAACAGTGAGTATTTATGTTCATTTGACACAATTAATAATCAAATTATGAAATAAAGTTCATGATAGGCTAGTTTAGTTTAGTGTGACGACTGGAACTGCTCTGGGTAGGGGTGCGCGCGCACTTCTTTGTCCAGTTAGCTTTAGTTGTTTCAAAGTTTTGGCGACACGGCGCAGGCGCGGTGCGGCGGGTCGGAGAAAATAGTCTCGCGTGCCGTAGGTTGGGCAGTCCTGCCCTATAGTCTAGGCTATGTGTGAATCGCAAGACCATGTTGACTGAGTTTTGTCCATCTGAGCAACGGCATGTTCAACAGCGGATGGCTAATTATAACACTTACTTATTGTTAGTCGTCGGATATCCCCACACAGGCAAGCGCAGGTATAAAGGATTTTTTTTGTGGGGGGGGGGGGATAAGTCAACACTGATTGAGGGTATTTCCATGTTGGCTTCTCTCACTTCTCTATTATTCTCATACAAACCAAGCAAAATAATGTAGGGAAATAACAAGAAACTTGAAAGACGCACATCTTTGCAAAAACTAAAATTATTAAAAAAAAATCCAGTTCAGCATTGTATTCTAAAAATTATCCGCAAATTTACTCTAAACATTATCCGCAGATTATCCGCTATCCGCACTGAGCCCTGTTGTGTACCATCAACAAATAAATAAATAATTAAATAAACTCAATCAGCGAGCGGCTTCGGTGGCGTAGTCGGTAGCATGCTGAGCTTCTATGCCCAAGATAGCGGGTTCAAACCCGGCCGAAGCCGTCGGATTTTTAAGAGCGTTAAAAATCCCTCAGTATGCCTTCCTTCGGAGGGGAAGTAAAGCCGGCGGTCCCATGTCATAGATTTATGGCATGTTAAAGATCCTTCCACTAATTGCACCTGTGTGAAGCTAAATTGGATAGGTTAAGAATGTAAACAACGCTCTTAGGTTTCTATGTTCGTTGCCAAGAGCCGACTGCGGCGGCGTCTAGTAGCTCAGTTCTGAACTTGGCCTAGTAGTCGCTGACGGTGGCGCTTGGCGGCAAAAGTAGGAACTATTTGAAAAATTCTTAGTTGCAGTACTTAAATTAACAAACAGATAACACACACTAATACAGTCATCACAATTAACACCGGTTATCAGACAGATTCTACACACACCCAAAGTACACGGGCTACATGACCGCGTTGTCGCAGCCCCTAAACTTAAGAACCAACCAACCAAACTCAATCAGCATGGTGAAATTTTTTGCGGATATCCGTGGGTTTCCTGCCAGAGATTTTTCAATCTTTGACTCCTTATAAATCTTTCTTCCACTGAAAGTGTGAGTTTTCTTTTTTTGTTTTGTTTGGGGGGGGGTGTCCTTCACACTTGCAACTTAAGTTCTGAATCTTGTCCTGTCCCACCAGTCCAATATTTGCCCTTTTTAAGTCTTCATATACCTCCTGAAGCCATGGAGGTTGTATCTTCCACTTCTCTTGAAGTTTAAGAACGTC
The DNA here is from genome assembly GCA_946902985.2 of Meconema thalassinum. Taxonomy (NCBI): domain Eukaryota; kingdom Metazoa; phylum Arthropoda; class Insecta; order Orthoptera; family Tettigoniidae; genus Meconema; species Meconema thalassinum. Next base: position 173,950,351 of record OX336395.1, read on the forward strand.
ATTAGCTAACCTCTCAGTTCCCATAGAACATCAATCTTCTTTTTATCATACTGACAGAAATCCCTTCACGCTTGTTGTAGAGCTCTTGATTTGACCACATTTGAAATTTATATCCAATTTTCTCAGGAATTCTGAGATTTTCTGTTATCTCTTCTGGGTGGATGAACGGTAGTGTGTTCGGCCCCGTGGCGAATTGGTCAGCGCGCTAGGCTTTGGCCCGCAGGGTCCCGGGTTTGATTACAGTACGAGTCATCGGGGATTTTAATCCCCTAGAATAATTCCCGTGGCCCAGGGACTGGTCGTCTTCATCCGTATTAGGACGCGCAGGTGATCCCTGAGCATTTGTTCCGTATCTTAGAATCCATTAATCTAAATTTACAAGTGGTTATTTACTCGAAAGAAGTTGTTTGGAATTCTGATTTTTGTTTTTCCGTAAGTTAAATTTTATTTATTATTATTATTATTAGTTTTATTTAATTTTTGTTTTATTACTTTTGTCTTTTTTAATATTTTGGCTTCCACCTTAAAATTTAAATATGTATTCCAAATTTGTATAATTAAATCTGTGTTAAGAGGGGCAGATGACCTCGTAGTTCCGCCCCTTAAAACAAAATAACTAACTTACAATCCATGCAAGGAGACTATTTCAAACAAACTTCAGTGCCTTAATCAGGCTACAATGTGTATTTCGAACAAATAATGCCATTATTACCAACGTTTTACAGGGTGTCTACTTTCTGGAAAACAGGGAATACTCAGGGATTTTTTGAATCCTGGAAAACTCAGGGAATTATCAGAGTATTTTAATGGCACTCAGGGAATTTTAGTTTTACAATGTCCAACCTTGAATAAGAGTTTGAGCATTTAAATTTTGATGGGCGAAAGTATATTTTGGTGATGATTATTTTAGATGTATGTTTGTACTGACGTTAAATCATTTCTTGCAAGATAGAGCACACAAATTACATGTGTACAATGTATTCGTATATAGCCTAAATGTGTAACTGTACGATTGTTGAGCATTACTATTGACGAGCTACTTTCAATACTCGCAAGTACAATAGGCTAGTTATCTAGATGAAAAATTTAGAAATTGGCAAAATATAGAAACATAGGCTATTTGTGTTCGACCCTGACTATTAGACTATATGTCAGAAAACTGTACTATAATGAGGCTCATTATAACACTATTTTTCATTATGAAACAGTTTCTCCCACCAATCAGAGCTCAAGAAACAGTTGTTTGACCAATTAGGTTAGTTGGTTCTTAAGTTTAGGGGCTGCGACAAAGCGGTCATGTAGCCCCGTGTACTTTGGGTGTGTGTAGAATCTGTCTGATAACCGGTGTTAATTGTGAAGGCTGTATTAGTGTGTGTATCTGTTTTTAGCCTACTTTCGATTTTTGCAAAAAAAATGAAAGTAGACTTATGAGATCAACACAGGGCGAAAAAAGTGTTTCTGTCTGTGTGGGTGTATGTGTGTGTGTGAGTCTGTGTGTGTGTGTGTGTGTGTGCGTGTGAGTCTGTCTGTGTGTGTGTGTGTGTCTGTGTGTGTGTGAGTGTGTGTACTCTGAATGTCTGTCCCCCCCTATCAATTCGAACACGGTGAAACCGAATTGAACGAAATTTGGTACAGAGGTAGAACAAGCAAAGGGCACCTCAGTGTCATGTTTTATATCGCCGCCATCTTTACTAAAACTGAATGGCGGCCACTCAAACGTTCAAAACGTAAAATCAAATAACGACTAACCAAATCATCCGATCTCTACCAAATTTGGTAACAACATACCTTCGTATAGGATGCGTCTTGTGACAAAACTACAAGGTCGTCCGCCATACCATTTCAGGATGGCGGCCGTGCGAATTATGCAAACTTTATAATCCATATCATGGGACCCACCAGTTCCGATTATCGAGCCGAGAATCGTTTTAACTGTTCTAAAGGAAGAGGCACGTTCGAAATTAAAAGTTTATTTTGTAATACTATAGTGCAGACGTGATTTTAAAAAGCTGAGCCGATTCAGTAATAAGACAAGATGGCAGCGGATATCTTGTGCCTGACTTATATTTCACTAATTTGAGTATTGCATGCAATATAGCGTACTGATACAAAATAAATAAACTTTGTATGAAATGCTTTATATATAAATAATATACCCCAGTGATGAAATCGTTTAGTATAAATCATTATTTGCTAACAAGTTCTATGTAAGTCATTTTATATAGAACGATATTCGTTGACACAATTAGCTCAGTGGTAGAGCGTTAGCCTATCGGTCAAATGCCTATGGTTCAAACCCGGTCAGAGCTAGGTTTTTTGCTTGAAATGTTAATGGCGGGGCTAATTCGCCCACGGGGCTTTCCCGCTCAAAATAAACTTGACGTTGCACTGAGCAGCCACCCTGCTCAGCTGATATCGCCCTTTGTGTTCAGTGTGACCCTCGGTCTCTGTGCTACTACATCTATCGTTTGTTTGAGAGTGACAGCTTGAGTGTTGAGTAAAACAAAGGAAGAATACTGCAAGGTACGTTGTTCATGTTGTGGAATTTGTCGTCATTAAGAATTTGTGCTTGCAACTTAAGGATTAGTGTCCACAGTAGCGGCTTTTTCCCCCCGGAAGTATGGTGCCTGGCAGTCTGAAGGTTAAGTTACATCTTGACATAGCAGGTAGCGCGTTTCCTTGGTCACAGCCAACAAAAGACGCGCTATTGTAAATTCCTGTAATTGGGGCTACTCCGCCCAGAAATATGGGGGCTACTCCGCTCAGCCACGACTTCTCTCTTGTTATAATATCGCAACCAAATTATTTCAGATAGCAGATTAGTATCTCTTTCTTGTTACGTTAGAGATGGTGCGGACGTATAAAAGGAAAGGGCCAGTTCGAAAAGGGACGGAGGAAGATATTGACCGAGCTATTTCAAGTGTATTACGAGGCGATGTGAACATGATAGGTGCAGCTGGACTTTGGAATGTGCCTTATTCAACACATAAAAAAATCGTGTTCATTTGTGTAAACGGCAAGGACCCTTGAGAAAATCATAGTGGACAAACCACCGGGTCATCCCACAGCATTTAGTATGCAAGAGGAGACGGATTTAGCTTCCCGGCTAAAATGCTTGGCAGCAAGAGGTTGGATGCACACCAGAACAGATTTGAAGGGCAAAACGGAGCTTAAAATTTGATAAGGCCCATAAAGAAAAGGCTGCCAAAAAATCTTCGAGACATTTGCAAGACAAATGACCGGGACCTTCAATCCGTACGACCAAAAGACTTTGACAAGGAAGAAACACCATGTGGATTTTGTGGCGTAACTTTTATACCGCTCAGTCATCATTAAAGGGTGGTTGGATTCAATGCAAAGACTGTGAAACTTGGTATCATGACATGTATGTTGGGGCTACAGGAAGGAAAAACCTCATTTGTGGTAAATGTCGTTGAGGAAAGGTCATTATTACAGTGAGCGAAATAGCCCCACTAAATTTGTGATTCGTCATTTTTGCTTTGAATTATATTTTATTTCATCAAGCCGGTATATTGTTATAACTGTATTTTGACAACATTCGTATGCAATAAGCAATAAATAAGGTGTGCTTTGCTGTTGGTTCCATCTTAGAAAAATGAATAGTTTTTGATGTATAATGTTTACAATTTGAAATGAGCGGAATAGCCCCGCTCTACCCTATATGTTTATTGTTTTGTAATGACTCAGACGTTTTAAAATTAAGCGTTATATTGTGCATATTATGGTGTAAAATATATATTTAATTAAAACATAATTCGCCAGCAGATTTACTCGAGACATCTAGCTGCCAAAAAGGTAACTGCACGCCGACCTACTTATTAACTTCCAGATTTTATTGAAAAGTTTCTTCTTCTGGCCGCTAGAATGCACTCGCTCTGTTAGGATTATATTGTTCGATATTTCACCACTAGCGACTAGTCTACGTGGGGCTCCATTGATTACTATACCATTGGCATTCTATGCGCATCGAATTTGAAGAATGACAAGATGATACTACGATACATTTTTACTTTTTATTTTAAAGGGTTTGTAACAGCCTATTTTGCGTTACTTGAAAATGTTATTTGAAGTAAAGAACAAAACGATTTCACATAGTAACTGAATTCAAGCCGTTGGTGTTAGTTCAGGTTATTAATTACTACTTTTATTTCAGGCAAATAGCAATCGAAAATATCCACATAGTTTGTATACACACGTCTCTGTAGGGTCATGGAAAGATTTGTTAATTCAATTAGGGTTGTGAAAGCCATGCACAACCAGACGTGTAAAGACATGCCTCAACTCAAAGTTGGATGTTGCCCACGGCAGGTCGTATATGTAATAATAATAATAATAATAATAATGTTATTGGTTTTACATCCCTTTTAACTACTGCTGCTTTTAGAGACACCGGGGTGCCGGAATTTTGGCCCGAAGGGGATCTTTAACGTGCCAGTAAATGTACTGACACGACTCCCTCGCATTTGTGCACCCTCAAATGCCAGCTGACTGCGCCAGGATACGAACCTGCAACCTAGGGCCCAGCAAGCGAGAACGTTACCGCTGAGCCACGCAGCCAGTCCGGTCGATTATGTCTCCAGATCCATAACATTCTTGATATACTTCTTATCTTTCTTTCTTCAATGATGGTAGCAGTTTTTATCTAGGTTGTGGCGTTTGGTAGAGGTAAATCGTTTCTAAGGTCTTCAACAAAGAATAGTTCTATTATACTCTTTGATAATAACAACGAGTTATAACTATACTCATACATTTAGGAGAAAGTAGGCTATATGTTCTTTACTGAACATCTTGTTTAAATTCAAGTAAGGACTGCAACTTTGAATTTTTCAAATAGTTCCTACTTTGGCCGCCAAACGCCACCGTCAACGACTACTAGGCCTAGTTCAGAACTTAGCTATTAGACGCCACCGCAGTCGGCTCTTGGCAACGAAGGTAGAAACCAAAGAGCGTTGTTTACATTAATAACCTATAGTCTACAATTTAGCTTCACACAGGTGTAATTAGTGGAAGGTTCTTTAACATGCCATACATCTATGACATGGGACCGCCGGCTTTACTTCCCGTCCGAAGGAAGGCATACTGAGGGATTTTTAACGCTCTCAAAAAATCCGACGGCTTCGGCCGGATTTGAACCCGCTATCTTGGGCATAGAAGCTCAGCATGCTACCAACTACGCCACCGAAGCCGCCGACCAATTAGATAATTAGATGCGCTCAGTTCCAAGGCCTTCTAATTTAAATTTCACTGCCTGGCCTAGTGTCTTAGTAGGGTAATCGAGGAGGCCATGGTCAAATACAAGGTATTCTCTTCGTCTCATGCGCTCTGTTCAGTACATAAAACTGGCGAAATCTCGACAGATATTTATGAATATTTATGTTCGAACATAAAATAGTTATACTAATTATCGTCGAACATAAACAGTCGTATGCAACTCGCCTGCAATGGTAATTAAGACATTCGTATGGAAATTATAAAACTCGCATCTGTTTCTTTTTCTTTTGTCTTCTCAACTTGATTATGCTACCCTTTATTGTTCAAGCACTTTTTGAAATGCTTTTTAAGTACAAAATCTGTTTTATATATTTATTATAGCTGTTACTGTTATTCGGGGAATTTTCTGATTCATCCTGGGAAAATCAGGGAATTGTCAGGGAAATCTGTTAGTTGGTTTTGGTAGACATCGTGGTTAATTTCAGTCATGGATAGAAAAACTGAAATGTTGGAAAACTAATAATTTGTATACGAAGACTTGTGTGTTATAGGCAGCGGTGAAGCTGAATTCGATCCCCTGGTAATGAAGCAATGGCGGTAGCTACATCACTTGTCGCGCGTGTCCCGGCAGTCAGCTCGGCCTCATGTTAGACGCACGACATAGATAAAGCGACAGTCGTATCGACCGACTTGCTTGAGGGAGACGAGTGTGATGAATGAAGGCCAGACCAATACAAGCACACATCTTGTGGCCGGCCATCTTACAGCAGCTAAATAGCCCTCAGTAGGCCTACACCATAGTGTTGCCAACCATACGAGATGAAACTGTATCGAGTTGGAAGCCATTTTTTCAGTTTTGCCTTAGTAAATTACATTTACAAATTGTAATGTGTGAAAAGAGAAAGCCTCCGTGGCTTAGGCGGCAGCACGCCGGCCTCTCACCGCTGGGTCCGTGGTTCAAATCCCGTTCACTCCATGTGAGATCTGTGCGTTACAAAACGGAGGCAGACAGGTTTTTCTCCGGGTAGGCCTACTCCGGTTTTCCCTGTCAAACTCTCATTCCAGCAACATTCTCCACTATCATTTCATTTCATCTGTCATTCATTTAATCATTGCCTCAGAGAAGTGCGACAGGCTTCATATCCTCGCAGCTAGATGGGGGCTTCATTAATTCCATCCCTGACCTGGTCGGTCGACTGGAAGCAGGCTGTGGATTTTCAATGGGTGGAAAGACAGAATAGAGACGGAGTCGGGTGAAAACCAGTTTGGTTTCAGGAGAAATGTAGGAACAAGGGAAGCTGTACTAAGTCTTAGGCTGATAAGAGAAAGTTCATGACATTTGTAGACTTAGAGATTGCTTTTGATAACGTTGATTGGACGAAATTGTTTGACATTTTGAAAACGATTGGAATAAAGTACAGGGATAGAAGGGTGATCTACAATCTTTACAGAAACCAGACAGCAGTCATTCGAGCTGAAGGACATGAGAGAGAAGCTAGTATTCAGAAAGGTGTAAGGCAAGGCTCCAACTTATCACCCATACTTTTCAATCTTACATTGAACAAGCAATGGAGGAAATTGGAGACAAATTCAAAGTGGGAGTGAACATTTAAGGAGAAATAATTTCAACTCTGATATTAGCTGATGACATCGTCATCTTAGCCGACACGCCAGAGGTTTTGAATGAGTTTTTGAATGGTATGGACTCAATATTGAAGAAAGAATTCATGATGAAAATTAATAAATGTAAAACAAAAATATTGGAATGCAGCAGAAATAAATCAGAAACCTCTATGGACATCAAATTGGCAGGTGAAAAGCTGAAGGAAGTAGGAGACTTCTGTCACTTAGGAAGCAAAATAGCCAGTGATGGACGAAGCAAAGGGGATATAAAAAGTAGGTTGGCTCAGGCAAGGAGAGCATTTCTACAGAAAAAGAATCTGTTGACATCGAATATAGATTTAGGTATTAGGAAGCCTTTTTTGAAAGCCTTTGTCTGGAGCGTGGCACTCTATGGAAGTGAGGCTTGGACTATTGGAGCAGCAGAAAAGAGGAGATTTGAAGCGTTTGAAATGTGGTGTTACAGGAGAATGATGAAGATCAGATGGTTAGATAGGATTACAAATAAAGATGTATCAAGGCGAGTGGGAGAGGAGAGATGTTTCTGGCGACTGCTAATGAAGAGAAAAGATAGGTTGGTAGGACACATACAAAGACATCTAGGAATAGCAAGCTTAGTTATGGAAGGAAGGGTCGAGGACAAGAACTGTATAGGTAGACCAAGGTTAGAATATTTTAAACTACCCAACTCACCGATTTGTTCAACGTGCTTCACTTGTACTCACTAAATAAAATATCTTGAGCAAGCCACGGTGGGAGTGTTGGAGCCCCACTCCCATCTGACAGATCAGGGACTCCATTGGAAGCAATGAAGGCCGCAATGCTAACTGCTAATAGGGAATCGTGGAGGCGATTGTTCGCAAATAGAGGCTTGCAAATGAAACTGTAGTCTACTGTATGTATGAAAATGTATTTTACCAAATTTATTATTAAAATAATATGGTCACATAGACATTCAACCTAGACCAAAACATTGTGATATGATTTTTTGAGTTTCAATTAAAAAAAAAACAATATGAGTATCGGGGAAAGTGTTAAAAATCCCTCAGTATGCCTTCTTTCGGAGGGGAAGTAAAGACGGCGGTCCCATGTCATAGAATTATGGAATGATAAAGAACCTTTCTCTAATTACACTTGTGTGAAGCTAAATAAATTATAGGTTAGATTGGACTAACGCTCTTAGGTTCCAACGTTCGTTGCCAGGAGCCGACTGGTGGCATCTAGTAACCAAGTTCAGAACTAGTTGGTCGTTGACGGTGGCGTTTGGTAGCAAAAGTTGGAACTACTTGAAAATTGAATGTCAGCAGTCCTTACTTGAATTAAAAACAGATAGCATACACTAATAAAGCCATCACAATTAACACCGGTTATCAGACAGATTCTACAAACACCTGAAGTACACGGGGCTACATGACCGCGTTGTCGCAGCCACTAAACTGAGGAACCAACCAGTATCGGGGAAAACCCCCATTCCTATCCACAAATTAATTTGTGGACATTAATCCAATGGTGTCATCTTATTAATGGATGTTTTTTACCGGGTGAGTTAGCCGTGGTGGTTACGGCATGACTGATGGCAGTCGCTCACATCCGGGAGGCGAGGAGGTTCGAATCCCCCCGCCGGCAACCTTGAAGATGGTCTTCTGTGGTTTCCCATCTTCCTTCCAGGCAAATGCCGGGGTTGGTCCCTAACTATAGGCCACAGCCGCTACCTTCCAACTCCTCGTCCTTACATTCCAATTTCCCTCCTTCCCTCCCCAACGGTACTTGTAGCTCACCCATTGGGTGTCCGTCTCGAAGCAGCTACAAAACTGGTGAGCCGAACATGTCCTCGGACACTCCCGGCACTAAAAGCCATACGCTTTTTTTTTTTTTAGTTTTGTTAAAGGAATACAGACCTTTTGTTACATTAAAGTAATTCCAAAATTGTTGTTGCCATTTGGCAACACATTGAAGCTAAGACTGGGAAGCTTCAGTAGGCCTAAGGGTTGAGCTAGCGCGGACTGAACTTTCACCAGCATTTTGCCAACAGACGGTCTGCCGAAAGCTCAAGGACGAACAGTGAGAGCGAGCGTTGAAGTAAATGAGTAAACCACTTTTGTTACGTGTACAGCGCAAAACCGCAACAATGTGTGCGAAAACTTAGTAATAAATACTAGCGGACCCGTGCAAGAAATCTCGCATGTTCATAAACCACACTTTCCCCAATAGCTTTACAATGAGAGATTTATGGAGAAAGGTTGATTTGTTTTTATTTCATTCAAGTTAGAATACCAAGTTCTACGTAACCCTAACTTAAGAAGGCAATCACTGAAATTTGGATCATCGTTACACACACAGGTTATTTCATATTTATGAAATTATACTATTTGAGTAGACTACACATTCCTTTGATTTACTGTTTATGAAATCCATGCAAAATGATAAAGGAAATACCACAGAATGTTAAAATGACATGAAACAGGCGTCACAGCGGCCAAAATGTGAAGTGGACAGCAATTAAGGAGCGTATTTTCCTACAGCAACAGTACACTTTTTTTTAAGAAATTATAAATATTTATGAAATTAGAGTGCAATTCGTCACTGCTAATGTCTATTCTCTTTCATTTGAATGCTCATTTGTCACGATCGGTCGCTTGTGAGTGCCGCAGGAGGGATCTATACTACTGGAATAATATATATGATGATAATGGTAATAATAATTATAGCTGCGTTTTCATGAGTTAGTCTCTTTCTTTCTTTCTTTCTTTCTTTCATTATGCTACTTTATTTGTGAATGTTAGCAGCCTCCGTGGCTTAGGCGGCAGCACGCCGGCCTCTCTCCGCTGGGTCCGTGGTTCAAATCCCGGTCACTCCATGTGAGACCTGTGCTGGACAGAACGGAGGCAGACAGGTTTATCTCCGGGTACTCCGGTTTTCCCTGTCAACATTTCATTCCAGCAACACTCTCCACTATCATTTCATTTCATCTGTCATTCATTTAATCATTGCCCCAGAGGAGTGCGTCAGGCCTCGGCAGCCGGCACAGTTCCTATCCTCGCCGCTAGATGGGGGCTTCATTCATTCCATTCCTGACCCGGTCGGAGACTGGAAGCAGGCTGTGGATTTTCATTTCATTTGTGAATGTTAGCAGACAGAATATAGCACAATGTTCGTTGGCAAGAGATTCCATTTTATTCTTCCATAAAACAGTGTCAGATTATACAAGGGGCTAGTCAGAAGAAGTGAAATAATTGTAACACATGGCATGAGGACGTCAGATTGTGTTTAGATGTCGCCTGATGAACCACCCACCTATCATTACAAGAGGAGACACTCAAAGATTGTAATCTCACTGTTTTAATTATACTCTTGTATCTGGCTCCGTGCCTACGAGGTGACGTCCCCACAAAGATGTGCCTCTTCCAAGTTCTTTTGTTGGAGTGTTTTCTTTCTAAAATATCGACTAAACAGTGGCAGCTATATGTTAAGCGCTTAAATGTGGAATCTTAACTATTCATGGCTTTTACTGAACTGCAGGAAGCGTTCCGAATATGCAGTTGTTCATTTATTTCACAAAGAAAGTGATAAAACGCATTAAAAACCTGTGGCTATTTATCCTCATAGTCACCATTGGCATTGAAACATTTGTCGTGCCTTCAAATCAACTTCAAGAAACCCTCTGGTAAAATTCGGTATCCAGCGCTTCCAGGAAGTTCTTCATTGGTGAGCTGGGATATTTCCTTGTCATTTATATATGAAAGTGGTGCATCCGCTGTGATGATCCTGAACAGGTGAGCTGGGATGTTTCCATGTCACTGAGGTGGCCTTAGTCTCGGGGGTAAAATGGTGCACCCTTGTCTCATCCACTGTGATGAGCCTGAACAGGTGAGCTGGGATGTTTCCTCGTCATTGAGACACCCTTAGTCTCCGGGTTAAAGGCGCACCCTTGTCTCATCCTCTGTAATGATCATGAACAGTTCAGATGGGATGTTTCCATGTCACTGAGGTGTCCTTTGTCTCCGGGATAAAGTGGTGCACCCTTGTCTCATCCACTGTGATGATCATGAACAGTTCAGATGGGATGTTTCTATGTCACTGAGGTGACCTTTGTCTCCGGGATAAAGTGGTGCACCCTTGTCTCGTCCACTGTGATGACCATGAACAGGTGAGCTGGGATGTTTCCATGTCACTGAGGTGACCTTTGTCTCTGGGATAAAGTGGTACACCCTTGTTTCATCCACTGTGATGATCATGAACAGGTGAGCTGGGATGTTTCCATGTCACTGAGGTGACCTTGGTCACCGGGATAAAGTGGTGCACCCTTGTCTCATCCACTGTGATGATCATGAACAGGTGAGCTGGGATTTTTCCATGTCACTGAGGTGTCCTTTGTCTCCGGGATAAAGTGGTGCACTCTTGTCCCATCCTCTGTAATGATCATGAACAGGTGAGCTGGGATGTTTCTATGTCACTGAGGTGTCCTTTGTCTCCGGGATAAAGTGGTGCACCCTTGTCTCATCCACTGTGATGATCATGAACAGGTGAGCTGGGATGTTTCCATGTCACTGAGGTGTCCTTTGTCTCCGGGATAAAGTGGTGCACCCTTGTCTCATCCGCTGTGATGATCATGAACAGGTGAGCTGGGATGTTTCTATGTCACTGAGGTGACCTCTCTGGGATAAAGTGGTGAACCCTTGTCTCATCCACTGTGATGATCATGAACAGGTGAGCTGGGATAATTCCATGTCACTGAGGTGTCCTTTGTCTCCGGGATAAAGTGGTGCACCCTTGTCTCATCCTCTGTAATGATCATGAACAGGTGAGCTGGGATGTTTCCATGTCACTGAGGTGTCCTTTGTCTCCGGGATAAAGTGGTGCACCCTTGTCTCATCCTCTATAATGATCATGAACAGGTGAGCTGGGATGTTTCTTTGTCACTGAGGTGACCTTGGTCTCCGGGATAAAGTAGCGCACCCTTGTCTCATCCTCTGTAATGATCATGAACAGGTGAGCTGGGATGTTTCCATGTCACTGGGGTGACCTTTGTCTCCGGGATAAAGTGGTGCACCCTTGTCTCATCCTCTGTAATGATCATGAACTGGTGAGCTGGGATGTTTCTATGTCACTGAGGTGACCTTTGTCTCCGGGATAAAGTGGTGCACCCTTGTCTCATCCACTGTGATGATCATGAACAGGTGAGCTGGGATGTTTCCATGTCACTGAGGTGACCTTGGTCTCCGGGATAAAGTGGTGCACCCCTGTCTCATCCACTGTGATGATCATGAACAGGTGAGCTGGGATGTTTCTATGTCACTGAGGTGACCTTGGTCTCCGGGATAAAGTGGTGCACCCTTGTCTCATCCACTGTGATGATCATGAACAGGTGAGCTGGGATGTTTCTATGTCACTGAGGTGTCCTTTGTCTCCGGGATAAAGTGGTGCACCCTTGTCCCATCCTCTGTAATGATCATGAACAGGTGAGCTGGGATGTTTCTATGTCACTGAGGTGTCCTTTGTCTACGGGATAAAGTGGTGCACCATTGTCCCATCCCTGTAATTATCATGAACAGGTGAGCTGGGATGTTTCCATGTCACTGAGGTGACCTTAGTCACTGGGGTAAAGTGGTGCACCCTTGTCTCATCCACTGTGATGATCATGAACAGGTGAGCTGGGATGTTTCTATGTCACTGTGGTGTCCTTTGTCTCCGGGATAAAGTGGTCCACCCTTGTCTCATCCACTGTGATGATCATGAACAGGTGAGCTGGGATGTTTCTATGTCACTGAGGTGTCCTTTGTCTCCGGGATATAGTGGTGCACCCTTGTCCCATCCTCTGTAATGATCATGAACAGGTGAGCTGGGATGTTCCTATGTCACTGAGGTGACATTGGTCTCCGGGATAAAGTGGTGCACCCTTTTCTCATCCTCTGTAATGATCATGAACAGGTGAGCTGGGATTTTTCCATGTCACTGAGGCGACCTTTGTCTCTGGCGTAAAGTGGTACACCCTTGTCTCATCCTTTGTAATGATCATGAACAGGTGAGCTGGGATGTTTCCATGTCACTGAGGCGACCTTGGTCTCCGGGATAAAGTGGTGCACCCTTGTCTCATCCTCTGTAATGATCATGAACAGGTGAGCTGGGATGTTTCTATGTCACTGAGGTGACCTTTGTGTCTGGGGTAAAGTGGTACACCCTTGTTTCATCCACTGTGATGATCATGAACAGGTGAGCTGGGATGTTTCTATGTCACTGAGGCGACCTTTGTCTCCGGGATAAAGTGGTGCACCCTTGTCTCATCCACTGTGATGATCATGAACAGGTGAGCTGGGATGTTTCTATGTCACTGAGGTGTCCTTTGTCTCCGGGATAAAGAGGTGCACCCTTGTTTCATCCTCTGTAATGATCATGAACAGGTGAGCTGGGATGTTTCTATGTCACTGAGGTGTCCTTTGTCTGCGGGATAAAGTGGTGCACCCTTGTCTCATCCGCTGTGATGATCATGAACAGGTGAGCTGGGATGTTTCAATGTCACTGAGGTGACCTTTGTCTCTGGGGTAAAGTGGTGCACCCTTGTCTCATCCGCTGTGATGGTCCTGAACAGGTGAGCTGGGATGTTTCTATGTCACTGAGGTGACCTTTGTCTCTGGGAAAAAGTGGTGCACCCTTGTCTCATCCTCTGTAATGATCATGAACAGGTGAGCTGGGATGTTTCTATGTCACTGAGGTGACCTTTGTCTCTGGGGTAAAGTGGTACACCCTTGCCTCATCCGCTGTGATGATCATGAACAGGTGAGCTGGGATGTTTCCATGTCACTGAGGTGACCTTTGTCTCTGGGGTAAAGTGGTGCACCCTTGTCCCATCCACTGTGATGATCATGAACAGGTGAGCGGGGATGTTTCTATGTCACTGAGGTGACCTTTGTCTCTGGGATAAAGTGGTGCACCCTTGTCCCATCCACTGTGATGATCATGAACAGGTGAGCTGGGATGTTTCCATGTCACTGAGGCGACCTTTGTCTCCGGGGTGAAGTGGTGCACCCTTGTCTCATCCACTGTGATGATCATGAACAGGTGAGCTGGGATGTTTCCATGTCACTGAGGTGACCTTTGTCTCTGGGATAAAGTGGTGCACCCTTGTCCCATCCACTGTGATGATCATGAACAGGTGAGCTGGGATGTTTCCATGTCACTGAGGCGACCTTTGTCTCCGGGATAAAGTGGTGCACCCTTGTCTCATCCGCTGTGATGATCATGAACAAGTGAGCTGGGATGTTTCCATGTCACTGAGGTGACCTTTGTCTCTGGGGTAAAGTGGTGCACCCTTGTCTCATCCGCTGTGATGGTCCTGAACAGGTGAACTGGGATGTTTCTATGTCACTGAGGTGACCTTTGTCTCTGGGAAAAAGTGGTGCACCCTTGTCTCATCCTCTGTAATGATCATGAACAGGTGAGCTGGGATGTTTCTATGTCACTGAGGTGACCTTTGTCTCTGGGGTAAAGTGGTACACCCTTGCCTCATCCACTGTGATGATCATGAACAGGTGAGCTGGGATGTTTCCATGTCACTGAGGTGACCTTTGTCTCTGGGGTAAAGTGGTGCACCCTTGTCCCATCCACTGTGATGATCATGAACAGGTGAGCTGGGATGTTTCTATGTCACTGAGGTGACCTGTGTCTCTGGGATAAAGAAGCGCACCCTTGTCTCATCCACTGTGATGATCATGAACAGGTGAGCTGGGATGTTTCTATGTCACTGAGGTGACCTTTGTCTCTGGGATAAAGTGGTGCACCCTTGTCTCATCCACTGTGATGATCATGAACAGGTGAGCTGGGATGTTTCTATGTCACTGAGGTGTCCTTTGTCTCCGGGATAAAGTGGTGCACCCTTGTCTCATCCACTGTGATGATTATGAACAGGTGAGCTGGGATGTTTCTATGTCACTAAGGTGACCTTGGTCTCCGGGATAAAGTGGAGCACCCTTGTCTCATCCTCTTAAATGATCATGAACAGGTGTGCTGGGATGTTTCCAAGTCACTGAGGTGACCTTTGTCTCTGGGATAAAGTGGTGCACCCTTGTCTCATCCGCTGTGATGATCATGAACAGGTGAGCTGGGATGTTTCTATGTCACTGAGGTGACCTTTGTCTCTGGGATAAAGTGGTGCACCCTTGTCTCATCCACTGTGATGATCATGAACAGGTGAGCTGGGATGTTTCCATGTCACTGAGGTGTCGTTTGTCTCCGGGATATAGTGGTGCACCCTTGTCTCATCCGCTGTGATGATCTTGAACAGGTGAGCTGGGATGTTTCTATGTCACTGAGGTGACCTTTGTCTCTGGGATAAAGTGGTGCACCCTTGTCCCATCCACTTTGATGATCATGAACAGGTGAGCTGGGATGTTTCCATGTCACTGAGGCGACCTTTGTCTCCGGGATAAAGTGGTGCACCCTTGTCTCATCCGCTGTGATGATCATGAACAGGTGAGCTGGGTTGTTTCCATGTCACTGAGGTGACCTTTTTCTCTGGGGTAAAGTGGTGCACCCTTGTCTCATCCGCTGTGATGGTCCTGAACAGGTGAGCAGGGATGTTTCTATGTCACTGAGGTGACCTTTGTCTCTGGGAAAAAGTGGTGCACCCTTGTCTCATCCTCTGTTATGATCATGAACAGGTGAGCTGGGATGTTTCTATGTCACTGAGGTGACCTTTGTCTCTGGGATAAAGTGGTGCACCCTTGTCTCATCCACCGTGATGATCATGAACAGGTGAGCTGGGATGTTTCTATGTCACTGAGGTGACCTTTGTCTCTGGGATAAAGTGGTGCACCCTTGTCTCATCCACTGTGATGATCATGAACAGGTGAGCTGGGATGTTTCTATGTCACTGATGTGACCTTTGTCTCTGGGATAAAGTGGTGCACCCTTGTCTCATCCACCGTGATGATCATGAACAGGTGAGCTGGGATGTTTCTATGTCACTGAGGTGTCCTTTGTCTCCGGGATAAAGTGGTGCACCCTTGTCTCATCCACTGTGATGATCATGAACAGGTGATCTGGGATGTTTCTATGTCACTGAGGTGACCTTGGTCTCCGGGATAAAGTGGTGCACCCTTGTCTCATCCTCTGTAATGATCATGAACAGGTGAGCTGGGATGTTTCTATGTCACTGAGGTGACCTTTGTGTCTGGGGTAAAGTGGTACACCCTTGTTTCATCCACTGTGATGATCATTAACAGGTGAGCTGGGATGTTTCTATGTCACTGAGGCGACCTTTGTCTCCGGGATAAAGTGGTGCACCCTTGTCTCATCCACTGTGATGATCATGAACAGGTGAGCTGGGATGTTTCTATGTCACTGAGGTGTCCTTTGTCTCCGGGATAAAGAGGTGCACCCTTGTTTCATCCTCTGTAATGATCATGAACAGGTGAGCTGGGATGTTTCTATGTCACTGAGGTGTCCTTTGTCTCCGGGATAAAGTGGTGCACCCTTGTCTCATCCGCTGTGATGATCATGAACAGGTGAGCTGGGATGTTTCAATGTCACTGAGGTGACCTTTGTCTCCGGGGTAAAGTGGTGCACCCTTGTCTCATCCGCTGTGATGGTCCTGAACAGGTGAGCTGGGATGTTTCTATGTCACTGAGGTGACCTTTGTCTCTGGGAAAAAGTGGTGCACCCTTGTCTCATCCTCTGTAATGATCATGAACAGGTGAGCTGGGATGTTTCTATGTCACTGAGGTGACCTTTGTCTCTGGGGTAAAGTGGTACACCCTTGCCTCATCCGCTGTGATGATCATGAACAGGTGAGCTGGGATGTTTCCATGTCACTGAGGTGACCTTTGTCTCTGGGGTAAAGTGGTGCACCCTTGTCCCATCCACTGTGATGATCATGAACAGGTGAGCGGGGATGTTTCTATGTCACTGAGGTGACCTTTGTCTCTGGGATAAAGTGGTGCACCCTTGTCCCATCCACTGTGATGATCATGAACAGGTGAGCTGGGATGTTTCCATGTCACTGAGGCGACCTTTGTCTCCGGGGTGAAGTGGTGCACCCTTGTCTCATCCACTGTGATGATCATGAACAGGTGAGCTGGGATGTTTCCATGTCACTGAGGTGACCTTTGTCTCTGGGATAAAGTGGTGCACCCTTGTCCCATCCACTGTGATGATCATGAACAGGTGAGCTGGGATGTTTCCATGTCACTGAGGCGACCTTTGTCTCCGGGATAAAGTGGTGCACCCTTGTCTCATCCGCTGTGATGATCATGAACAAGTGAGCTGGGATGTTTCCATGTCACTGAGGTGACCTTTGTCTCTGGGGTAAAGTGGTGCACCCTTGTCTCATCCGCTGTGATGGTCCTGAACAGGTGAACTGGGATGTTTCTATGTCACTGAGGTGACCTTTGTCTCTGGGAAAAAGTGGTGCACCCTTGTCTCATCCTCTGTAATGATCATGAACAGGTGAGCTGGGATGTTTCTATGTCACTGAGGTGACCTTTGTCTCTGGGGTAAAGTGGTACACCCTTGCCTCATCCACTGTGATGATCATGAACAGGTGAGCTGGGATGTTTCCATGTCACTGAGGTGACCTTTGTCTCTGGGGTAAAGTGGTGCACCCTTGTCCCATCCACTGTGATGATCATGAACAGGTGAGCTGGGATGTTTCTATGTCACTGAGGTGACCTGTGTCTCTGGGATAAAGAAGCGCACCCTTGTCTCATCCACTGTGATGATCATGAACAGGTGAGCTGGGATGTTTCTATGTCACTGAGGTGACCTTTGTCTCTGGGATAAAGTGGTGCACCCTTGTCTCATCCACTGTGATGATCATGAACAGGTGAGCTGGGATGTTTCTATGTCACTGAGGTGTCCTTTGTCTCCGGGATAAAGTGGTGCACCCTTGTCTCATCCACTGTGATGATTATGAACAGGTGAGCTGGGATGTTTCTATGTCACT
Organism: Meconema thalassinum; assembly: GCA_946902985.2. Classification (NCBI taxonomy): domain Eukaryota; kingdom Metazoa; phylum Arthropoda; class Insecta; order Orthoptera; family Tettigoniidae; genus Meconema; species Meconema thalassinum. The sequence continues at coordinate 173,968,139 of OX336395.1, forward strand.
AAGGTGACCTTGGTCTCCGGGATAAAGTGGTGCACCCTTGTCTCATCCTCTTAAATGATCATGAACAGGTGTGCTGGGATGTTTCCAAGTCACTGAGGTGACCTTTGTCTCTGGGATAAAGTGGTGCACCCTTGTCTCATCCGCTGTGATGATCATGAACAGGTGAGCTGGGATGTTTCTATGTCACTGAGGTGACCTTTGTCTCTGGGATAAAGTGGTGCACCCTTGTCTCATCCACTGTGATGATCATGAACAGGTGAGCTGGGATGTTTCCATGTCACTGAGGTGTCGTTTGTCTCCGGGATATAGTGGTGCACCCTTGTCTCATCCGCTGTGATGATCTTGAACAGGTGAGCTGGGATGTTTCTATGTCACTGAGGTGACCTTTGTCTCTGGGATAAAGTGGTGCACCCTTGTCCCATCCACTTTGATGATCATGAACAGGTGAGCTGGGATGTTTCCATGTCACTGAGGCGACCTTTGTCTCCGGGATAAAGTGGTGCACCCTTGTCTCATCCGCTGTGATGATCATGAACAGGTGAGCTGGGTTGTTTCCATGTCACTGAGGTGACCTTTTTCTCTGGGGTAAAGTGGTGCACCCTTGTCTCATCCGCTGTGATGGTCCTGAACAGGTGAGCAGGGATGTTTCTATGTCACTGAGGTGACCTTTGTCTCTGGGAAAAAGTGGTGCACCCTTGTCTCATCCTCTGTTATGATCATGAACAGGTGAGCTGGGATGTTTCTATGTCACTGAGGTGACCTTTGTCTCTGGGATAAAGTGGTGCACCCTTGTCTCATCCACCGTGATGATCATGAACAGGTGAGCTGGGATGTTTCTATGTCACTGAGGTGACCTTTGTCTCTGGGATAAAGTGGTGCACCCTTGTCTCATCCACTGTGATGATCATGAACAGGTGAGCTGGGATGTTTCTATGTCACTGATGTGACCTTTGTCTCTGGGATAAAGTGGTGCACCCTTGTCTCATCCACCGTGATGATCATGAACAGGTGAGCTGGGATGTTTCTATGTCACTGAGGTGTCCTTTGTCTCCGGGATAAAGTGGTGCACCCTTGTCTCATCCACTGTGATGATCATGAACAGGTGATCTGGGATGTTTCTATGTCACTGAGGTGACCTTGGTCTCCGGGATAAAGTGGTGCACCCTTGTCTCATCCTCTGTAATGATCATGAACAGGTGAGCTGGGATGTTTCCAAGTCACTGAGGTGACCTTTGTCTCTGGGATAAAGTGGTGCACCCTTGTCTCATCCGCTGTGATGATCATGAACAGGTGAGCTGGGATGTTTCTATGTCACTGAGGTGACCTTTGTCTCTGGGATAAAGTGGTGCACCCTTGTCTCATCCACTGTGATGATCATGAACAGGTGAGCTGGGATGTTTCCATGTCACTGAGGTGTCGTTTGTCTCCGCAATATAGTGGTGCACCCTTGTCTCATCCGCTGTGATGATCATGAACAGGTGAGCTGGGATGTTTCTATGTCACTGAGGTGACCTTTGTCTCTGGGATAAAGTGGTGCACCCTTGCCTCATCCACTGTGATGATCATGAACAGGTGAGCTGGGATGTTTCTATGTCACTGAGGTGACCTTTGTTTCTGGGATAAAGTGGTATACCCTTGTCTCATCCACTGTGATGATCATGAACAGGTGAGCTGGGATGTTTGTATGTCACTGAGGTGACCTTAGTCTCTGGGGTAAAGTGGTGCACCCTTGTCTCATCCACTGTGATGATCATGAACAGGTGAGCTGGGATGTTTCTATGTCACTGAGGTGACCTTTGTCTCCGGGATAAAGTGGTATACCCTTGTCTCATCCACTGTGATGATCATGAACAGGTGAGCTGGGATGTTTCCATGTCACTGAGGTGACCTTTGTCTCTGGGGTAAAATGGTGCACCCTTGTCTCATCCACTGTGATGATCATGAACAGGTGAACTGGGATGTTTCTATGTCACTGAGGTGACCTTTGTCTCCGGGATAAAGTGGTAAACCTTTGTCTCATCCACTGTGATGATCATGAACAGGTGAGCTGGGATGTATCCATGTCACTGAGGTGTCCTTTGTCTCCGGGATAAAGTGGTGCACCCTTGTCTCATCCTCTGTAATGATCATGAACAGGTGAGCTGGGATGTTTCCATGTCACTGAGGTGACCTTTGTCTCCGGGATAAAGTGGTGCACCCTTGTCTCATCTGCTGTGATGATCATGAACAGGTGAGCTGGGATGTTTACATGACATTGAGACACCCTTAGTCTCCGGGGTGAAGTGGTGCACCCTTGTCTCATCCTCTGTAATGATCATGAACAGTTCAGATGGGATGTTTCCATGTCACTGAGGTGTCCTTTGTCTCCGGGATAAAGTGGTGCACCCTTGTCTCATCCTCTGTAATGATCATGAACAGGTGAGCTGGGATGTTTCTATGTCACTGAGGTGACCTTTGTCTCCGGGATAAAATGGTGCACCCTTGTCTCATCCTCTGTAATGACCATGAACAGGTGAGCTGGGATGTTTCCATGTCACTGAGGTGACCTTTGTCTCTGGGGTAAAGTGGTACACCCTTGTCTCATCCACTGTGATGATCATGAACAGATGAGCTGGGATGTATCCATGTCACTGAGGCGACCCTGGTCTCTGGGATAAAGTGGTGCACCCTTATCTCATCCACTGTGATGATCATGAACAGGTGAGCTGGGATGTTTTCATGTCACTGAGGCGACCCTGGTCTCCGTGATAAAGTGGTGCACCCTTGTCTCATCCACTGTGATGATCATGAACAGGTGAGCTGGGATGTATCCATGTCACTGAGGCGACCTTTGTCTCCGGGGTAAAGTGGTGCACCCTTGTCTCATCCTCTGTAATGATCATGAACAGTTGAGCTGGGATGTATCTATGTCACTGAGGTGACCTTGGTCTCTGGGATAAATTAGCGCACCCTTGTCCCATCCACTGTGATGATCATGAACAAGTGAAATGGGATGTTTACATGACATTGAGGCGACCTTTGTCTCTGAGGTAAAGTGGTGCACCCTTGTCCCATCCACTGTGATGACCCTGAACAGTTCAGATGGGATGTTTCCATGTCACTGAGGTGACCTTTGTCTCTGGGGTAAAGTGGTGCACCCTTGTCCCATCCGCTGTGATGATCCTGAACAGGTGAGCTAGGATGTATCCATGTCATTGAGGCAACCTTAGTCTCCGGGATAAAGTGGTGCACCCTTGTCTCATCCACTGTGATGGTCCTGAACAGGTGAGCTGGGATGTTTCCATGTCACTGAGGTGACCTTTGTCTCCGGGATAAAGTGGTAAACCTTTGTCTCATCCACTGTGATGATCATGAACAGGTGAGCTGGGATGTATCCATGTCACTGAGGTGTCCTTTGTCTCCGGGATAAAGTGGTGCACCCTTGTCTCATCCTCTGTAATGATCATGAACAGGTGAGCTGGGATGTTTCCATGTCACTGAGGTGACCTTTGTCTCCGGGATAAAGTGGTGCACCCTTGTCTCATCTGCTGTGATGATCATGAACAGGTGAGCTGGGATGTTTACATGACATTGAGACACCCTTAGTCTCCGGGGTGAAGTGGTGCACCCTTGTCTCATCCTCTGTAATGATCATGAACAGTTCAGATGGGATGTTTCCATGTCACTGAGGTGTCCTTTGTCTTCGGGATAAAGTGGTGCACCCTTGTCTCATCCTCTGTAATGATCATGAACAGGTGAGCTGGGATGTTTCTATGTCACTGAGGTGACCTTTGTCTCCGGGATAAAATGGTGCACCCTTGTCTCATCCTCTGTAATGACCATGAACAGGTGAGCTGGGATGTTTCCATGTCACTGAGGTGACCTTTGTCTCTGGGGTAAAGTGGTACACCCTTGTCTCATCCACTGTGATGATCATGAACAGATGAGCTGGGATGTATCCATGTCACTGAGGCGACCCTGGTCTCCGGGATAAAGTGGTGCACCCTTATCTCATCCACTGTGATGATCATGAACAGGTGAGCTGGGATGTTTTCATGTCACTGAGGCGACCCTGGTCTCCGGGATAAAGTGGTGCACCCTTGTCTCATCCACTGTGATGATCATGAACAGGTGAACTGGGATGTATCCATGTCACTGAGGCGACCTTTGTCTCTGGGGTAAAGTGGTGCACCCTTGTCTCATCCTCTGTAATAATCATGAACAGTTGAGCTGGGATGTATCTATGTCACTGAGGTGACCTTGGTCTCTGGGATAAATTAGCGCACCCTTGTCCCATCCACTGTGATGATCATGAACAAGTGAAATGGGATGTTTACATGACATTGAGGCGACCTTTGTCTCTGAGGTAAAGTGGTGCACCCTTGTCCCATCCACTGTGATGACCCTGAACAGTTCAGATGGGATGTTTCCATGTCACTGAGGTGACCTTTGTCTCTGGGGTAAAGTGGTGCACCCTTGTCCCATCCGCTGTGATGATCCTGAACAGGTGAGCTAGGATGTATCCATGTCATTGAGGCAACCTTAGTCTCCGGGATAATGTGGTGCACCCTTGTCTCATCCACTGTGATGGTCCTGAACAGGTGAGTTGGGATGTTTACATGACATTGAGGCGACCTTTGTCTCTGAGGTAAAGTGGACTACCCTTGTCCCATCCACTGTGATGACCCTGAACAGTTCAGATGGGATGTTTCCATGTCACTGAGGTGTCCTTTGTCTCTGGGATAAAGTGGTGCACCCTTGTCTCATCCACTGTGATGGTCCTGAACAGGTGAGCTGGGATGTTTCCATGTCACTGAGGCGACCTTGGTCTCCGGGGTAAAGTTGTGCACCCTTGTCTCATCCTCTGTAATGATCAACAACAGGAAGTCTGTTCTAGAGTGTATATTTGAAACGAAGTAGGATTTGGGTAGGAAGTGGCCGTGGCCCGGCATTTGCCTGAAGTGGGAAACCACGGAAAACCACTTCTAGGATGGCTGAGATGGGAATCGAACCCGCCTCTTCTCAGCTTTGTCTCACTAGGCTGATTGTGCTCCGTTGCAACCCTCTGGAAAAGAATTAAATTTCTTGGCAGATCCGGGTATTGATGTTGATGTTGTTGTTGTTGTTTCATTTGAGGGGCTTGAACAACAAAACATTGTTGTCATTGAGCCCCTGTGTACTAGGGTGAATGTGGAATGTTGTCTGATAACGTGTGTTATCGTGGTGGCTGTGCTAGTGTGTGTATTTGTAATTCAGGTGAGTTTCGGGAAGTAAGTAGCCGTGGCCTTAGGTTTGGAATCATCCCGGCATTTTAGGTGGCTTAGTTGGTAGCATGCTGAAATGCTGTTCCCAAGATAGCAGGTTCAAACCCGGCCCAAGTAGTCGGATTTTTTTAAGAGCGTTAAAATCCTTTACTATGCCTTCCTTCGGAGGGGAAGTAAATCCAGTGGTCTCATATCATAGATTTATGGCATGTAAAAGATCCTTCCACAGACTAAACTAGTGTGAAGCTAAATTTCTAGGTTAGATTTCGTTGGTACGCTTTGTCAAAGTTCCAACGTTCACCACTAGGTATCAGTGACATCTGGTAGCGAAGGTTGGAACTACTTGAAATTGAACGGAACTAGTAGCTCACCCTATGGGTGTCAGCTTGAAGCAGCTACAGCCTATGGCGAGCCGAACATTTCCTCGGACACTCTTGCACTAAGAGCCATACGATAAATAAATAAATAAATAAATAATTAAATCCACAGCCTGCTCCAGTCGACCGACCGGCTCAGGTAATGGAATGAATGAAGCCCCCATCTAGCGGCGAGGATATGAACTGTGCCGGCTGCCGAAGCCTGTCGCACTCCCCTGGGGCTATGAATAAATGAATGACAGATGACATGAAATGACAGTGGAGAATATTGCTGGAATGAAATTTGTGACAGGGAAAACCTGAGTACCCGGAGAAAAACCTGTCTGCCTCCGCTTTGTCCAGCACAAATCTCACATAAAGTGACCGGAATTTGAACCACGAACCCAGCGGTGAGAGGCCAGCGTGCTGCCGCCTAAGCCACGGAGGCTTTCTAAATAAATAAATAAATAAATAAATAAATAAATGAAACTTGGTGTAGAAGTGGGAAACCTCGGAAAACTGCTTCCAGGATGGATGAAGTCTCACGAGGCTTAGCTACGATCCAACCCTCAACACCAGAATTAAATTTCTTTGCAGAGTCTCGAATCGAACCCAGCGTAGTCTCAATACGGAGATCACTGCGGTCTAGACGGACTAGAGATATAACCTAGGCTACGCTCTGGGATATGTTTATGAAGCCTGCGGACACTTTCGATAAACAGCACTGTCTTTCACCATCCAAGCGTTATTTAAAGAAAATGCGATAATCAATTGAAAATAACTAGCATGCTGGTTCTATTTCAGTTTGAATAAAATAATTCTTCCACACTCGTTAAATATATCATCCTAGTCCTAAGTGGGTCACATGGCTATATTTATACATTTTATTACCTGGATAAATAAGACAACGCACGAGAGAAGATGTTCTTCTTCTGTTTGCGAAAGTGTCTCAAACAACAGAAGCGTTTTGTGAGAAGTGCCAGGGTTACTAAACAATTTTTATCAATTGGTTATTATTAATATTATTATTATTATTATTATTTATTTGTTTCACCCAACTTTGGGGTACATGAAATCAATCACTTTTTATCGTTTTGAGCTTTCCTTTTGGCCCAGTATTGCCTCATCCTTTGAGATCTTGCTTCCCTTTCTTCGGCAGAGATGTGGATCGTACGATTTTGTTTGAGTTTCACTTGGAACCGTTGTTTCTTGTCCTTGGTGACGGTTTTGGCTGTTTTGTCCATGAGCATGGTATCTGTAATTTGGAGTTCCATGAGGTCTTCCTTGGTTTCCTTAAACCAAAGAGGTTTTGTTTTTTATTACGGAAGTGGTCGAAAATCTTTTTGGTTAATCTATTTGAATTATTATTGGTTGTTTACTCAGTTTAAGGGCTGCGACAACGCGGTCATGTAGCCCCGTGTACTTTGAGTGTGTGTAGAATCTGTCTGATAACTTGTGCTAATTGTGATGGGTTTATTAGTGTGTGTTAACAGTTTTTAATTCAAGTAAGGACTGTAGATATTGAATTTTCAATTAGTTCCTACTTTTGCCGCCAAACTCCACCGTCAACGACTACTAGGTCAGAACTTGGTTACTAGATGCCACCGCTGTCACCTCCTGGCGACGAACGTTGGAACCTAAGAGCGTTGGTCTAAATTAACATATACCGTAATTTATAAATAATAATAATGTTATTGGTTTTACGTCCCTTTTAACTACACTGGCTTTTAGAGACGCCGGGGTGCCGGAATTTTGCCCCGAAGGGGATCTTTAACGTGCCAGTAAATCTACGGACACGGCTCCCTCGCATTTGCGCACCCTCAAATGCCAGCTGACTGCGCCAGGATACGAACCTGCAACCTTGGGCCCAGCAAGCGAGAACGTTACCCCTGAGCCACGCAGTCAGCCTGCTATACCGTAATTTAGTTTCACACAAGTGTAATTAGTGGAAGGTTCTTTAACATGCCATAAATCTATGACATAGGACCGCCGGCTTTACTCCCTTCCGAAGAAAGGCATACTGAGAGATTTTTAACGCTCTTAAAAATTCCGATGACTTCGGTCAGATTTGAACCCGCAATCTTGGGCATAGAAGCTCAGCATGCTACCAACTGCGCCACCGAAGCTGCCATTATTATTATTATTATTATTATTATTATTATTATTATTAATGACATTATTGTGTCAAAGTTAGGGCCACACAGAATGCAACGTATTACCAGTGGCGTACGCAGAATTTCTCTCTTTGGGGGGTCATTCAAACAGTGTGGTAGTAGTGACAGTGGCGTAACTACGGGGGGGATTAGGGGGATCAATTCCCCCCCCCCCCCCTTCCAGTGCCAAATAATAAATAAAAAATAAAAATTAACCTGCAATAAGTTTTAAGAACTAGAACCATGATTCTAAGTTGGATTGGAAGCCACGAAATATTCTTCAAATGTATTTAGTTTCAATTCTTTAACTTCAATAGTAAGGTCATAAATGCACCTTTTGCTTAATATTTTGTTTTTAAAATTTGATTAATTGTAATGTTGGAACATTGCCTTTTCAGTATGTTTGTCTACCCCTTATTATTCCCGTTTTTTCAACGGGGTCGGGGATGAGATGCGATGGAAGTCTTTGTGGCGGTGGTTTTTACGGTCGGATGCCCTTCCTGACGCCAACCTCATGAGAGGAGTTAATGAGAGATGAAATGAATGATGGTGAATGAAACTGGGCAAGGATGTGGAAGGAAGCGGCCGTGGCCTGTCAGAAGGTACCGTCCCAGTATTTGCCTGGTGTTGAAAATGGGAAACCACGGAAAACCATTTCAAGGACGGCCGACGGTGGGGCTCGAACCCACGCGTCTACCGAGTCAGCAGAGAGCTTGGCCCCATGACCTAATGCTGCGCTTTAGCCAGCGTAGCCACTACTGTCGGTCTTTTCAGTAACTTAACTATTTATCTAATAAAGGGAAATGATACATTTTCATAACAATTGATTCTGTAGTTTGTGTGGTAGGATCATATTAAGAAACGGCTTGCCACGGTGCGTGAGTGGTTATCGTGTCTGTCTACTAACCCCACGCTTGCAGGTTCGCTCGTGGCCGTGGTAAGTGATTTTTGAAAGTATGATAAAAATCACGGCACGCATGTCATACTTTGTTGGCATGCTAAAGAACCCATTTGAGTTCAGTAGGCCGTGTTCATAGTGGCAAAATTAATCTCGGGATTTTCCGGCAACATAGTTCCTCATTTCTCTACTTGAAAGCGCTGTATTGTCAAGGAGCTTATATATCTAACCTCCTTGACTTTCATAGTGCTTCAAGGAGCGATGAAATTCGACATGCAAGCTGCCCTCTGGGCGTAAAATAACAAAGCTTGTACCTGGCACCGAGGCCATACGATATTATTATTATATTAGCGGCTTCGTTGGCGTAGTTGGTAGCATGCTGAACTGCTGGGTCCAAGATAGCGGGTTCAAACCCGGCCGAAGTCGTCGGATTTTTTAAGAGTGTTAAAATCCTTCATTATGCCTTCCTTCGGACGGGAAGTACAGCCGCGGTCCCATGTCATAGATTTATGGCATGTAAAAGATCCTTCCACAGACTAAACTTGTGTGAAGCTAAATTTCTAGGTTAGATTTCGTCGGAACGCTCTATCAAAGTTTCAACGTTCACAACTAGGTATCATTGACATCTGGTAGTGAAAGTTGGAACTAGCCTACTTGAAATTGAACGGAACTTGTAGTTCACCCTATGGGTGTCGTCTAGGAGCAGCTACATCCTCTGGCGAGCCGAACATGTCCTCGGACACTCCTGGCTCTAAAAGCCATACGCTAAATAATTAAATAAGTAATAAATTATTATATTAAGAAAGGGGAGCCTCCGTGGCTTAGGCGGCAGCACGCCGGCCTCTCACCGCTGGGTCCGTGGTTCAAATCCCGGTCACTCCATGTGAGATCTGTGCTGGACAAAACGGAGGCAGACAGGTTTTTCTCCGGGTACTCCGGTTTTCCCTGTCAAAATTTCATTCCAGCAACACTCTCCACTATCATTTAATTTCATCTTTCATTAATTTAATCATTGCCCCAGAGGAGTGCGACAGGCCTCGGCAGCCGGCACAGTTCATATCCTCGTCGCTAGATGGGGGGCTTCATTCATTCCATTCCTGACCCGGTCGGAGACTGGAAGCAGGCTGTGGATTTGCATTACCTGAATAAATAAGACAACGCACGAGAGAAGATGTTCTTCTGTTAGCGAAAGTGTCTCAAGCAACAGAAGCGTTTTGTGAGAAGTGCCAGTGTCACTAAACAATTTTTATCAAATGATTATTATTATTAATATTATTATAGCTTGCTACGGTGGGTGAGTGGATAGCGTGTCGGTCTACTAACCCCAAGATTGCAGGTTCGCTCCTGGCCGTGATTTTTGAAAGGCGGCAAAAATACGACACGCATGTCATACGATGTTGGCATGTCAAAGAACCCATTTGAATTCAGTAGGCCGTGTTCATAATGGCAAAATTAATCTCGGGATTTTCCGCCAACACAAAGTTCCTCATTTCTCTACTAGAAAGCGCCATAGTGTTCAAGGAGCTTAGATATCTAACCTCCTTGACTTTCATAGTGATTCAAGGAACAACGAAATTCGACATGCAAGCTACCCTCTGGGTGTCAAATTACAAAGCTTGCACCCGGCATCCGAGGCCATACGATATTATTATTTTATTATTATTATTATTATTATTATTGGTTCCTCAGTTTAGGGGCTGCGACAACGCGGTCATGTAGCCCCGTGTACTTTGGGTGTGTGTAGAATCTGTCTGATAACTGGTGTTAATTGTGATGGCTGTATTAGTGTGTGTTATCTGTTTTTGATTCAAGTAAGGACCGTAGATATTACATTTTCAAGTAGTTCCTACTTTTGCCGCCAAACGCCACCGTCAACGACTACTAAGTCAGAACTTTGTTACTAGATGCCACCGCAGTCAGCTCCTGGAGACGAACGTTGGAACCTAAGAACGTTGGTCTAAAATTAACCTATAATTTAGTTTCACACAAGTGTAATTAGTGGAATGTTCTTTAACATGCCAGAACTCATTTGTTCAACTACATATTTAGATCGTAGGCGTCAGTTAGCGCCATCTTAAATGAATGAATGGTACAGCTATCGCAATAACACAGGTTGCTAGACAAAATTACACACACACACCTATGAGCGCGGGGCTGACTGTCTACGATGTCCAAGTCCCTAAATTGAAACAAGAACGTTAACGTTCAACCAACTGCGTCACTCAGAGAGAGAACACATTCTTGGAATAACTCCTGGTAGCTTTGATGATGGCCAGACTTGTTTCATGGCCACCTCAAATTTTATTGAGGCTTAAGAGAGAACATATCACAAAGACTGTTGCCAATTCTATCTGAAGGCCTGATGATGCCAACTTCCTCGAGTACAGTCACAAGGTGCTGTGTACATTTCATCGCGACACTTGGCCTGCGCAGTATCAACAGCGTTGTGTCCAGCATCCGATTAGTCCTTCTTTAGACACGATTGAAAATGAAAATCCACAGCCTGCTTCCAGTCTCCGACCGGGTCAGGAATGGAATGAATGAAGCCCCCATCTAGCGGCGAGGATATGGACTGTGCCGGCTGCCGAGGCCTGACGCACTCCTCTGGGGCAATGATTAAATGAATGACAGATGAAATGAAATGATGGTGGAGAGTGTTGCTGGAATGAAATGTTGACAGGGAAAACCGGAGTACCCGGAGAAAAACCTGTCTGCCTCCGCTTTGTCCAGCACAGATCTCACATGGAGTGACCGGGATTTGAACCACGGACCCAGCGGTGAGAGGACGGCGTGCTGCCCCCTAAGCCACGGAGGCTTCTTTAGACACGATTAATTAGGAAAAATATTAACCATAACGGAGGGCGGCTTCGGTGGCGTAGTTGGTAGCATGCTGAGCTTATATGTCCAAGATCGCGGGTTCAAACCCGGCAAAGCTTCTCATACTGTTTTTTCTCTTGTTCACTCAAGTAGGATCATCACGTTTTATCAGCCAACAGTAGAGATATTGTGAAATTTTGCAATATATTTTTAATCAAAAATACTGCAATTATAAAACATTGGCGATAGGACAAAAGTAATGGCACTTCTGAGTTCAGATGAACAATGTAGGCTACATGTAAAATAAGAGTCAACACCAAGAAAGGGAAAATCGTGTAGACCTGTGTTATCGATTCTAGGAGTTTCTGGTTAGCACGCTAGGCTTTGGCCCGACGTGACCCGGGTTCAATTCCCGGCCGGACCATCACCGCCATCATTAAAAAAAAAAAAAAAAAGTGGCTTACAACCAAATGTTCTGAGCTTAAATCAAATTACGACTAACCTAATCATCCGATCTCTACCAAGTTTTGCAAATATAATGTGGGAAGCGTCTTTGCCCAAACTACAAGGTCATCAGACAAATAGTTTCAAGATGGCGGATGTAAGATTCATGCAATTATTATAGCCTTACCGTAACTTACGATTCAATACCTGTACTCGGCCTCTCAGGAGGCCACACGATCATTATTACTACAGTAAATATTTCTTATTATTCCATTTTTTCATCTGTTTCAGGGTTCCCGTTCCCAGGAATCAGGGCCGGCTATCCCACCGTGCTGCCCAGTCAGTATGGGTGAGTGTTGACCCTATACCTGCATCCTGATTTCTATTCTCACCAGTTTTACTTGTTATGCTTGTCTAATTTTTCGCTTGATGTAGTTAGGTTTGTGTCTTCACAAATATATACTTGCAATAATAAGTTAAATGTATTGACTGTTTAAAGGGAGACTCCACCGCAAAATTTCAATTTTTTTTCCAAAGAATTTTATTGGCTATTTCAGACCCTTGGAGTGTTTTCTCTTAGATCCCAGAAAGATTTGGCCCTATTCGAATTATAAATAAGTCTAAATAATATTTGATAATATGGACTGCATGAGGGGGGCGTGGCTCACTGACAGCTGTCAAATATAGTATTTGATGCTATCACCATCAAACACGACCATCTTCTCACAAATCGGATAATCTTTGTTCCAAAGTTAGCTCTTTGCTTTTTCTTCAAAAGTAGTGATTCCTGGTGACAAAAAGCTGAACTAGTAGATTTCAAGAAACATTTTGTTGAGAGGTAAATTTTTATAAGTTTGATTTCTAACTTCAATACCAACTTTTTTATCCTAAATATTAACCAATCTCAGTGAAATTTTTGCAGGACGTAGTCATGAGGTATTTGCATACTTCTGTGCATTAATTTTAAATGATATGCAGTTTCAGTGATTTTTATGACATTTATGTATGCCTACACATTATTTGAAAAAAAAATGAACTAAGGGTAAATAAACAAACATTCTCATAAAATAAATGCACAGAACTCTTAAACTATGTCATGTTTACTGTGTCTGAAGAAATTGAATTGTAAAAATTGATATCTCAGTACCAAAAGTTGGTTTTCAAAAATGCCATTAAAACCCACATTAAAAATTAATTATTCAAAAACCATTCAAGTTATGGCCTGCAAACCTTAGACATTCCTACATCTTCACGTGATATATATGATCACAAAATTCATTTGAAATCGACGCTGTAGGAGAGAAGTTAAATTTTTCAGTGGAGTCTCCCCTAAGAAGTACTATCCAGACCGGCCAAACATACTCTGTGAACAGGGTTGAGTTATTTTACGACGGTAATGATGGATAACGACGGTATTCATTTACTGTAATGGTAACCGTTCCTTTTAGGTAGATTTCATTGCATTCATTTCTTTGCAATGCATGTTATGACTTCCGGAAAATTTCTATATATCTTTGCGTTTCACATCCCCCAGACCTCAAAATCACCAACCTTTATATATAATTTATAGACTATATCACGAGTATGAAAAGCCAAGAATATAACCATGGCAGCCCTTGTCCTTATTGACGAAGTTTAAATATTCAGTAAGTTGCAACCTTGAGTCAATAAATAGTTTCGGCTACATTGTGACCTTCTTCAGCATTATATTATAAAATATGAAACGAAGCAAGACTTACATACAAACATTTCCTTATCAAAAGTTGTTATCAAAATAATTACTAATACTAATAGGCTTAAGGCTGAAAGACACTTATAACCTACAAATTTTACATGCACATATAATAACCACATCACTGTTTTAACGTCAAGCTGCTTTTTTTTTTAAATCAAGAGGCGTACCTTTCATTTTATTAACACATTGCAATAGATCTGATTATAATTTTTTTAAGTGTCTTTTAGCCTTTAGCCTACTGTATTAGTATTTTAAGTAATTATTTTGATAACAACTTTTGATTAGGAAATTTTTGTATGTAAGTTAAGTCTTGCTTCGTTTCATATTTTATAATATAACGCTGTAGAGGATCACAATGTGGCCGAAACCGGTACTGTGATTAAAGTACAACTATTATTGACTCAAGGTTTCAATCATCATCATCATCATTTCCCCTTATCCAGCTCCTGCCGGGTCGGGGTATTTATGGCACCTCCACTTTCCTCTTTCCTTCCACAATTCTTCTTCCACGATCTTGTCCCAGTCCAGATTCCTTTTTCTCACGCTGTTCTTCACTGAATCGATCCACCTTGTTCTAGGTCTTCCCCTTGCTCTCTTACCCTTGCACTTGGCCTCCAGCATCTGTCTTGGTATTCTATTTTCCTCCATCCTCTTTACATGTCCAAACCACCTTAGTTTATTCTTCTCAATTCTCTCATTTAGTTTTCCCATCCCAACTTCCTTCCTAACATCTTCATTCCTCACTCTGTCTTCCCTTGTCTTTCCTATCTTCCTTCTTAGGAATTTCATTTCACTGGCTTGGATTCTACTCTCTTGCCTGCTCGTCAGGGTCCAAGTCTCAGCTGCATAAGTTAATATGGGTACATAGTACATTTTATACATTACCTCCTTGCTTTTCCTTGGTACTTCCTTATCCCAAACAAGTTTTCTTACACTTTGATAGAATGCATTGCTCTGATGTACCCTCCTGCCAATCTCCATGCCCAACCTACCAGTTTGCATCAATTCACTTCCTAGGTATTTGAACGTGTCCACAATTTCCAAACTCTGACTTACAATTTTCACAGTGCCCTTTCCTTGTCTTTCCCCTCTTGTCATCACCATGGTCTTGCTTTTCTCTATACTGATTTTCAGGCCATACTTCTGAATATTTTCGTTCAGTGCATCTAGTTGTTTTTTGCACTTCAAGGTTTCAACTTACTGAATATTTAGACTATATCACTTTCTAATGTATACATAAAATATAACCGTTTTGGTCAATGTGAAGAATCGGACCAAGCGGAAATAGGGGGCCTTTTTCGAAAAAGTGAAAAATCGCTATAACTTTGTTAGTACAGTAGAGTCCCTCTAATCCGAACGAATTGGGACCGAACCCTGTTCGGATTAGCAAAAAATTCGGATTAGGTGGATTTTCGTCAAATATGACAACATATTGACTCTAAGGCTCGGAAACCAATACTGTACCGGTACTGTAATGTTTTATAAGCACTGTTGGCCTCTACCTAGCTTGCAGCAATGCCTCTGCGACACGTACAGTAAGCTTCCACTAATGGTAATCTCCAAATCGGCAAAACCACGGTGATTCAAAAACATGAACATGAACTCACTCCCTGTTTTTTTACAAAAATCACTTGACTTCACTTGTTAAGCGTTGATTTGCTTTTCCGTTTGTTTTGTTGTTACCGTACAGAAAATTCAATTCAAACTTTGTTATGCACATTGTTAGTAGGCCTAGGCCTTCCGTTTTTTAGTATTTGTGTATTAGATAGCCGACAAATTCGCTGTTTACGCCTGTAGCGTTTATTTCATGTTTCTCTGTGTTAATAAATCTACAAATTTACTTGAAAAAAAAAGTTTAATCTTAATCTTTAATTTTTCCTGTTTTAAAATTCAAAACAAATTTGGTAGATATATTTTCCTAGCCCTGTTCGGATTAGCGTGGTTCGGATTGGTGGGACTCTACTGTATATTAAAAATCGCTACCATTCAAAGTTCGTACTATTCTTAGGATGAGGGCCAAAAACTTACCACCATAAATTGTTTTGTTAGCACCAACCATTGACCATGGGAAAAATGGAGTTTTGAGAGAAAAAAAATCACATCTCCCTTAATAGGCGCAATATCAAAACCGTTTAAAATGTTCGATAGTCCTCTAAAAAAATACCTGAAAAGTTTGTCTTAAATAATTTTTGATATGACCTACCTTTACGCCAAGGGATGAGCAAAATGTTTCCTAAACATTGGCCATTGGCAATGTAGTCAATTCCAAACAGTTTTCTGTGCCCAGTGAAATCTACCTCCGCCTTACGGCGTGCCGGGAGAGATTTTTATGTATAAATGAGTAACGAAATACGTCGCTACTAGCCCATATTTTAGTCGTAAGCAGGCCTGATTAAAGAGATGGGCAAATGGGGCCCGGACAGACTGAAGGGCCTGGGGTCGCAAAACAGCCATTTTACTAAATTTAATTTTAAAATGTAAACCAGTCACAAGTCATGTTATTGACCAACTCGTAGTTACATACGTTAATATTTTATTGGTCTCTTTAGTTATGATTTCTTCTTCGTGGACTTAACAACTTTTCCCAGTTGAGTAGGAAATTGGGATTCCGAGGGAAACCTCAGCTGGGACATTTTTCAATGTAGGCCTACCTTCTAAATCAGCTGATTTTAATCCATGGTCCACGAATCTTTGGAATAGTTCCAGAGCGGACCTTCAGCAATAAAATAAATCGAATCCCTCTGCACTAAATTCACATGAAAACTAGAATAAAGCATACAAAATAAAACGTGCGACATTTCTCATTACAAGTCTTCTCTTTTAGCGGATATTAAAGAAATAACTGTGTGTTTCTTAAAAGAAATGTGATTAAGATTAATCTTTAAATGTTTGTAAGAATTTCAGCACCTGCCAAACATTTTTATTGCTTAATGACTTAACGTCATAAAAAGTTATGAAAATGATATATGGTGCTTAACGCCATTTTTAGTGTTGCCTTAGTAATCGAAATTTAATGTTTTTCAGTCGGTCAACATTTTGTAAGTTACCCAATTGTGATGGGCTATTCCCTAATCCTGACGATCGAAACTGCTCATCCGAGTGTATTTATTAATCTCATGATTTTTTTTCATGATTAGGGAATAACCCATCACAATTGGATACAATCGTGTTGACCGTCTGGAAACATCAAATTTCGATTATAATAAAATATCGGCCTCGGATGCCGGGTGCAAGCTTTGTTATTTGACACACAAAGGGTAGCTTGCATATCGAATTTCGTTGTTTCTTGAAGCACTATGAAAGTCAAGGAGGTTAGATATCTAAGCTACTTGAACACTATAGTGCTTTCTAGTAGAGAAATGAGGAATTTAGTGATGGCGGAAACTCCCGAGATTAATTTTGCCATTATGAACACGGCCTACTGAATTCAAATGGGTTCTTTGACTTGCCAACATCGAATGACATGGTGTCGTATTTTTGCCGCCTTTCAAAAATCACTTTCCACGGCCAGGAGCGAACCTGCAAGCTTGGGTTTAGTGGACCGACAAGTTGACCACTCACCCACTGTGACAACACTGAAAATGGCTTCAATCACCGTAATGTCGTTAGTTCTATAAATATTATTTTCTTGTTGTTCCTATCGTTTCCCGTCATAGTGTTCAAATATTACCGCTCGTCTTCCAATAGCCTACAATTCAACAATCTAAGAACACGGGAATAATATTGGCACAGAGCGGCTTTACATTACTTTTGTATTATCCTAGGGACCGGATATTTAGGTTTTCAAAATTTTTGTTTTAGGTTTTCAAAAACATAAAATAGTCTTTCTTTTTTAGTTTTTTTCATATGTAAAATAGGATTTTCAATTTGTTTTTTATGTTTAAAGTGTAGCAAAAGTTGACATAAACTTCGCAAAGCTTAAACTTAATGAATTGCTGGTTGAAAATCTGATTGGAACGAGAGTGTAAATATTTTACATAATGATACGTCTTTTATCAAATTGTTACCGAGAACTTCCCCCTTTAGGCAATATTTGCTCTCCTTGAATTTGTTAAATATTCAAATTCAATAAAATCAAGGATGTCAGAGGTGATTTTCACACTCAAGCCCGTTTAATTATCTTTGTGTATTTGGGATATAGGGATCTTGGAAACTATAAGAGATTTATCCCCACTTTACTGACAGTAAGAATATGATAAAATATTTAGCTGCACTTTTCTTGATTACAGTAAGTAACCAAGTATCTCTTTTATAAATATGGACTAAAGATTAAAATATACTACAATAAATGGAACAAAACTGTAATTAGGTATTTTTAGGTAGGCCTACTCGCATATATTATTTAGTTTTTTTTTCTTTTCGGATGAGTATTAACTTATTTTTTTGTTTAGAAGTACCGGTAAGGAAACAAATAGGTAAAAATCTAAGAATCCGGTCCCTTATTATCACGAAAGCTATTATAAACCGTATAAAGAGTCGCGTTACAGTGAGTGTGAACGACCTCACTCAAGGCTCTTGTTTCATCTTGAAGGATAATAGTGAATGTTTTGTATTCATCAGATTACTTTGTATTGGCTGTCGAGTGTTTGCCCTCTTTGGCGTATTTATTGCATTGAATACGGCAGGATTCTAACCATCCGGGCGGACACAAGAATGCAACGTTCATAAGCCTCATTAATAGAGCGTTAAGAATCCCTTCCTCTGATCATGACCGGAAGCAAGAAATTGACATTATATATCAAATAGCTAAACTCAATGGTTACAACCACAATTATGTCAGCAGATTAATTTACAAGTTGAAAAACAGACCCTTAACAAAATTAGTTAGAGAGGACACAACAAAGAAAGCACTTGCCACCTTCACCTACGTAAATCGAAGCGTTTACACAGTAACCAACACCCTAAAGAAACACAATATGAACGTCGCCTTTAAAACCAATAATTCTAATTTCAACAAATTTTTCAACTCCAATAAAGTCAACAGTAGTGATAAACATTTAAAATCGGGAGTTTATGAGCTCAGATGTAATTTTTGCAATTCAAATTACGCGGGACAAACGGGTAGGAGCATACGTACTCGTTATGCTGAGCATGTTTCGGCCATAAAACACAGGAAGTTTTCAGCCATGGCGGTACACATGGAAGAAACGGGACATAAGTTCACGGACATTAATAATGACGTCAAAATTTTGCATTACGCATCGAAGGACAGCTATATGAATATTTTGGAAAATATTCATATCATTACTTATCAGAGGTCAAAGGAATGGAATAATCTAAACGAGGTTAATTTTGAAACGAATGAATTGTTTGATTTATTAGCAGATTATTTAAATAATAATAAACGCAAACCACCTCCTCAACCCCCACCGCAATAGTTTAATTCCAACATACATTCCTGACTCGAATTATTTTCATGACGCCACACCCAATTACCTTCTTGGGTGCTGGTTAGTTGTTTTCTCCGCTTTTGGCAAGGTTATACGACACTTGTGTGCATTTCAGCAACCCACGTTGAAACTAGCAATGAGTAAATGTGTCAATGTGTCAATATTCATTACTTCAACTAATAAGTGTTTATTCCGTGAGCGACATTAATGTGTCGAATGACACAGGCCTAACAAAGGAAGAACAAGAGGATAAATGTGAACTGTGTTTTTTTTGTTATTTAGTGAGGTTATCGATGTTATATGATGTTTAACACCAATAAGTGGGCTGAGGAAGAAAACATTGTGTGTTTTCGAAACATGTACCTATAGATTTCTTATGTAAGTAAAAAGTATTGATTTGGTGAGAAATTTATGTTATACTTCATGTTAACAGGTGATAAAGGTAGCATGGCTTCGGTGTTTAATGTATTTATGTTTTGGAACACACAAAATACTAAAACCATGTCAATTAGGCACATACCTATAGATTAGTGACCTAGAATTTGTCTCCATGAACTCGTTAACAGTGGTTTATGAAAGCTAGTCAGAGATATTAATAGATTCATTACTGTAACATAACCAGAGCCATTTAAATTACAGTTCTTGCGAAATGGTGAACTTGTTTTGATGATCGTAACTAGCTGTATGTATGCGCTTAATAAATACATCTATGATTAAACACCAGAACAGTGGCGCCTCTGAGATTCCCGTAATAGGTTATAGGGCGGTCACGGCATTTCAGCCCCTTTTCTGTCGTTTCTTAGCCGCCCCTATTATAGTAAAACCTTCCTTCAACAGACCCTTTATTAAACGGAAACTGTGTTACACGGACAACGAAAATAAAAATACGCATTTTAACGAAAAATTTCCCAATCTCCGGAATGCACTGTTTAGAAAATTTCCAGGCACCCTGTGTAAGACTGCCTTTTGTACTGCAACAGTTCGTTGGTTGGTTGGTTGGTTCCTTAGTTTAGGGGCTGCGACAACGCGGTCATGTAGCCCCGTGTACTTGGGTGTGTGTAGAATCTGTCTGATAACCGGTGTTAATTGTGATGACTGTATTAGTGTGTGTATCTGTTTTTTTTAAATTCAAGTATGGACTGCAACTTTGAATTTTTCAAATAGTTCCTACTTTTGCCGCCAAACGCCACCGTCAACGACTACTAGGCCTAGTTCAGAACTTAGCTACTAGACGTCACCGCAGTCGGCTCTTGGCAACGAACGTAGCAACCTAAGAGCGTTGTTTACATTCTTAACCTATACAATTTAGTTTCACACAGGTGTAATTAGTGGAAAGTTCTTTAAAACGCCATAAATCTATTACATGGGCCGCCGGCTTTACTTCCCCTCCGAAGCTAGGCATACTGAGGGATTTTTAACGCTCTTTAAAAATCCGACGGCTTCGGCCGGGTTTGATTCTGTAGCTAACACGTTATGTGCAAATAGGCCTTCAACCTTTTGATCTCCAAATTACACATCAAAGTGTCAAATCACGATACGCATGTCATACGATGTTGGCATGTTAAAGAACCCATTTGAATTCAGTAGGCAGTGTTCATAATGGCAAAATCAATCTTGGGATTTTCCGCCACCACAAACTTCCTCATTTATCTACTAGAAAGCGCTATAGTGTCAAGGAGCGTAGATATCTAACCTCCTTGACTTTCATAGTGCTTCAAGGAAATAACAAAATTCTACATGCAAGCTGCCATCTGGGTGTCAAAGCTTGCACCCGGCACCCGAGACCATACGATATTATTATTATTATTATTTAATCGATTGTTCCCCTTTAGGAGAGCGATTGAACTTGAATACATGACTTCATCTTCAGGCGTTTTCCCGCTTCACATCCCAAAATCTCTTCATCCTCTCAGAATGCTCCTTCTTCCGCTCAGCTGTCCATTTTCTTCCAGGCTGTCGTTATGGTTTATCATCAAACTTAACATTAATGATTTTATTCCGGCACTCAGTGCGGTCCTCGAGATGTTGTATGTTGACCTGTTGTAGGTCCCTCTGAACCTCTCTCAGCCACTCCGTTCCACACTTACTCTGTGTTATAACGTTATTATTATTATTATTATTATTATCAAAGTGTCCGATTATTTTCCTGTATCCTGTTGCCTGTATCCTGTTCCCAATGCCAGCTTTAATGAGCTGTCCACCAACAAATGCCTGCAAGTTTTGTTTGCGCAGTTTTGTATTAATTCGTAGCGGAAATAAGTAAATACTACACTAAATAAGGTATGTACGTCATATTATATTTTCTCATTATGTTCATTGTTTAATTATTTTAGAATAGACCTACCTTCGTTTACCGGAAACCTACGTTTAACGAAAAATAACGCGAGTCTAGTTCGATTCCGTTGAGGCAAATTTTACTGTATTTTCCACATGAGTTCTATTGCAATAGCTTTCAGTATATTACCACCTCCTGGTGTAGCAGCTAGCGGTCTTCGCTGTCGCCCAGGAGGTCCGGGTTCGACTCCCGGCTCTGTCAAAAAATGAATTCTGGTGTTAGGGCTGGAACTGGGTACACTCAGCCTCGTGAGGCAAACGATACAGATACACACACTAATATAAACACCACAATAACGCACATAACTCTTAAAATACAACGCATTTCAAAATACACACTTCAGCCAACCTGGAAGTTGTTTTTCCCTGCCTCACCCCACCCCACCCCACCCCACCCCACCCCACACTTCTACATACTCAAGGCAAATGCTGGGATGGTTCCTAACTTAAGGCCAAGGTCGCCTCAATCCAAATCCTTATCTGTATACAGATACCACACACTAATATAAACACCACAATAACATACAACTCTTAAAATACAACGCATATCAATACAAAATTAAGAAATCTATTCAATTGTTGGTACATATTTCAACCTTTCATTGAGGGCGCTACGCGGCCGACACATCGCTTGCGGCGGTAAAACTATATTATATATTAAAGAACATACCAAATTTATAAATGAAATTAAAAATTTACGTCCTTAAAATAAAATACACCAGGCAGAGTAGCGCTTAGTCGCAACGGTACCTGGTCCACTAGTGCCGCTGGCCTGCTCGCTTCGCTCGCAGCCAGCGGCTTCAAAACAGATTAGCAGCAATGAGGTCTTCATCAGCCAATAGCGCAAATTGCTTATATTTAATTCTTAAAACTATTGTAACAATTATTCAAAAAACAAAATGGATATCCTATCATTTTATTTCAAGAGTTATCTATTATTTGTCAATATGGTAAATATCATATATTTCCTAACGTGGTAAATGTTATTGCTCTTTTACAATAGCACAGGTTATCAGGCAAACATTCTACACACGCCCAAGTTCACCGGACTAAATGACCACCATTTCCTGGCCCCTCAAATGAAACTACAATAAATGGTATTAATTAATGTTCAAATTGGTGCAGAGAGGCTATCATCGATTAGATTTTATTGCTTGAACACAAGCGTTTCCGTTTTGATTCTCATTTGTCGGTTTCCTACACCATATTATAACTATATAATACTACATTACCAGGTCCGACATGTCAAAAAGAATGCAGGGGACATAACAGAAAGATGAACAAGCAACAACGATGTTTGACTGGCGTGTAAATGAAATATGCTTCCAAAGAAGCCTATATGCATATACAAAGAAGTGAAGGATACAAAAAAAAAAAAGCAGGAGCTGATCATTTTAATAAAAAAAAAAGAAGAATATGTGGGTATTCCAGAGCCAAAATCGTTGTTAGGACTTCAATTTCCAAAATAATTAAATAATATTTGTTAAAATTCAAATAAGCATTATTTTTATCCTTAGATTTGGAACAAGAGTGTTCACAGATGTTTGTAATGGCCTGGATATGTCTTGGTATCATTATATTGTCAAATTTTGTTCGATTATACCTTGAAAGATGCAATGAGCAAATAATAACAGATCAGGAAGTTTAATTGAATATGTTTGGAGCAATTAACTTGTAAAAAATTAATTTGATGTCTTATTGTAGACCAGACCTATAGCCTATTGTTGTATACGGCGTGGAAACTATGAAGAGCATTGACAAAGTTAACCTGAGAAATATTTGATCTTACGATGCATAACATCCTTATTTGTAGTAGATTTACCACAAAATCCTTATTTGTAACAAATTTGCCACAAAATGCACAAAATCCTTTCGTAACAAACTTGCCACAAATCCATTATTCGTAACAAATTTTCCCAAAGTGTATATAATCCTTATTTGTAACAAATTTTCCACGAAATCCCTATTCATAACAAATTTGCCACAAAATGCACAAAACCCTTATTCATAACAAATTTTCCCAATGTGCATAATATCCTTATTTGTGACAAATTTTCCTCAAAATCCTTATTCGTAACAAATTTTCCTCCAGTGCATAAAATCCCTATTTGTAACTAATTTGCCACAACATGTACAAGATCCTTATTCCTAACAAATTTGCCCAAAATGCATAAAATCATTTTTAACTAATTTACCACAAAATCCGTATTCGTAACAAATTTGCCACAAAATCCTTATCCATAAGAAATCTGACACAAAATGCACAAAATCCTTATTTGTAACAAGTTTGCCTGCCACAAAATCCTCATTCGTAACAAATTTGCCATAACATTTTTATTCGTTATACATTTGCACAAAATCACAAATTTGCCACAAAATCCTTATTCCTAACAAGTTTGCCACAAAGTCCTAAATCGTAACAAATTTGCCATAAAATGTTTATTCGTGACAAATTTGCAGAAAATCACAAATTTTTACCGTAATCTTTATTCGGAACAATTTTGCCCAAAATACACAAAATCCTTATTCGTAACAAATTTGTCACAAAATCCTTATGCGTAACACCTTTGCCCAAAATGCATAAATCATTATTTGTAACTAATTTCCCACAAAATGCACCAAATCCTTACTCGTAACAAATTTGCCACAAAATGTACAAGAATAGATCCTTATTCCTAACATTTGCCCAAATTGCATAAAATCATTTTGTAACTAATTTACTACAAAATCCTTATTCATAACAAATTCGCCACAAAATGCCCAAAATCCTTATTCGTAAATTTCCACAAAATCCTTATTTGTAACAAATTTGCCACAAAATCCTTATCCATAACAAATGTGACACAAAATGTTTATTTGTAACTAGTTTGCCACAAAATCCTTATTCGTAACAATTTGTTCAGCAAATACTAAATCTAAAATTCATAGGTATTTCAAAACGCTACACTCCGAATTCAAAATGTGAAACTTGGCATTTTAAATGCTGTGAACCACAGACTAATCATAGTACATAATCTGATGTAGGGCCTGTAGTTTCTCAATTTAGGGGTTTGTAACATTGTGGCCATCAGCCCCGTGTTTTGAGAAGGTGTTCAATGTAGCCAATCTGATACCTGCTGAGAATACCGTACACAGTGGGGGGGATAGCGCTCAGAGTAGCTACATTTAGACCGGTGAGCAATGGGAGGTCAATTCATGTTCCTCGGCGATGCTACGACACTAAATCTCATGAGTCTTAAAGGAACAGAAAAATGCATTCTGGCATTAGATGTGACATTCCAAGACCTAAAAACGAAAGCAGAGACCTTTACATTTAAAAACTACACGATTTTTTTAAAAAATATCTATGACTTTTATCATTCTTCTAGATTTTCCCGTATTGATTTGATATATAGCAACAATATCCACTTTGCAATACAAAATGTTTTTATATGATGTCCTTAACTTTTTTGATACATGTTTCGGTTCTTGTGAACCTTCTTCAGTCAAAACACATTCTCATATGACAATCTTGTAACACTTATAAAAACTCTTTTTTACATTCGTCAAAATTCTTTAAAATAGACATAAAATACTTAAAGAATTCGATTATGTATTTGAAGTTCAAGTCTTAGGCCCTTCGTCGTTGAAATCCCAAATTTTAAACTCAGGATCTGTAACAGTAAAAAAAGGGGGCGGGGGTGTCCTGATAATCTACTTTTTTATTTGGAGACTGATTTAAAAAAATTGGGATTGAACTTACCCCATTGTACAAGTGTCTTGTTAAAATCGTGTATAAAAATCCTTGCGGCTATGGGTGAACGGAAGATCCTTGCTTAAAACTTGTTATTGTTGCTTCCCAAAATTTAAAAAAAATTCAGACTCCAAATAAAAAAGTAGATTATCAGGACCTCCCATTTTACTGTTACAGATCCTGAGTTTAAAATTTGGGGTTTCAACGACGAAGGGCCTAAGACCTGAACTTCAAATACATAATCGAATTCTTTAAGTATTTTATGTCTATTTTAAACAATTTTGACGAATGTAAAAAAGAGTTTTTATAAGTGTTACAAGATTGTCATATGAGAATGTGTTTTGACTGAAGAAGGTTCACAAGAACCGAAACATGTATCAAAAAAGTTAAGGACATCATATAAAAACATTTTGTATTGCAAAGTGGATATTGTTGCTATATGTTTTTTTTAAACTTCAACGAGACTTTCATGGGATTACGAATCGAGCTGTAACTGTTATTTATTATTTTTGGTAAGTAACGGTAAATATAACGTATTTACTATTACTGCCCACACACCGAAGCGATCGCGGTGGCGATCAAATACTTCCTGCAGAATTACAGGTACCGGTATCCCTCGATTTACGCGATGAATTCGTTCCGAGTAATCATCGCGTAATACGAAAACGCGCCAAGTGAATGTATTATAATATGGGTTTGATAGGTGATACGGACTATTTCAAGGGGAAAATAAAAATCCTATCAGTGTTAAAAAATGCAATTGAGTGCTCCTGGGTTCTCGGAATGATAAGCCAACTGGGGTTTGATTTTATGGTCTCGAGACGCATTTCCTCCCAACAACAAAGTGAGACGATCTTGGAGACTTTAAAGTCGGGGTCCTCTTTTATCGTATTGACAGAAATGTGGTCGCACTTTTGCAGTTTCTTTATTTTTTCTGCTTGAATTCTTATGGTTCTCAGAGTTGATTCAGAGATTCCTGTAGCTCTGACAATGTCCACAGTGCGTTCATATCGATTTATAACTTTCAGCTTTTCTACAAGTGTTATTGATTTCCTTTGCTTTTTGTTATTGGAAGCATTTTGATCACACTTTCCTTTCTCCATAAAGTTTTTAGAAACAATAAAATACAGCTAGTTAACACAATGCTCTCGTTAATAATGACCACATGTCGCCAGTCAACACTGAAACAAAGGAACACAGCCACTTTGAGACTGACAACACGCCGCGCACCGCCTTGCAGCGCTGCACACTCGATCACGAAATCTTCTCACAGGGTGATTGCAGGCCCGACGAGAGGGTGGGGCAAACGGGGCTGCAGCCCTGGGGCCCGGGACGGTAGAAGAGCCCAAATAGACAATTTCCCTGGACGTAATTCTAAATATTTTTGAATTCTTCTGACAAGGCTATATTATTTAATGTACCAGCAACTAGTCCTCTCACCCGGAGGCCCCGGGTTCGATTCCCGGCTCCGTCAGGGATTTTAGAAACTGACGTGAGGGCTGGAACGGGGTGCACTCAGCCTCGTGAGGACAATTGAGTAGCTGCCTGACAGTGAGGCAGCGCCCCGATCACGAAATCCAAGATTAACGACCGAGGGGAACCGATGCGCTGATCACGCGTCACCCCAATATCTTCAGGCCAAATGGCTGGGCAGCGGTCGCTTGGTAGGCCTAGGCCCTCACGGGCTGTAGTGCCAGGGCTTATTTATTATTTATAACAGCAACTAGTGATGAGTGATAAGGTTTTGAATATTCCCGAAGGGAATATGATGTAGTTTCCATTTGAGCGGATGAATTATCAATAAATGATAAAAATGGTCCGGTTAGCTCAAACAATGCCAGCGTTTCGCCCCAGTGTGCCGTTGGGCTCGTCAGTTGGTACAGACACACCTACCAATACGCGTGGCTAGCACATACTGAGAAGGCCATGCAAGACACAAAATACAAGCAGTATTGACGTCACGAGCATGCCAATGTGCTACAGGAGTCAAACTCCCTTTCATAAAAACAAAAGCCTTACCTTGGCATTGTTTGAGCTAACCGGACCATTTTTATCATTTATTGATAGTGATGAGTGTGTAAAACGTCAGAAAGAGAATATAAATTGAATGATAAGATAACTATGATGTTTTTATCTTCTCTTCCAGGGAAATGACAAAGATTTCCAGAGTTATTATTATGACATATTGACATTAAAGAGTTCATATAGGGTGAACAATTTCAAAATAAATATAAGAGAAATCGATTTACTTATCATGGTCCTGAAAAGCGTCTTGTTTGTCCTAGTGGTGAGCATAAATACTCATACACACAAACGAAAAGACTAAAATCCACATTGATCAAAAGCAAGAATAAAATAAATCATTGAATGGGAGACAAAAATAGGGCTCTCAATAACGGAAGAACAAAAAAACTCACATTTAATTAGATATCCTATACTAAATTACAAAGAGATCTTTTTAGGTTAATGTCACGGGACGAATTAAAAATATGGGGCCCGAAAGTTCTTGTCCTGGGGCCCGCGGTCACTCTCTACAGCCCTGGGTGATTGTGAATCCGCAACCTAACTTGTACATATTTTTTTATTTTATATAATTATGTACATTTTTAAAATCGCGTTATAACAAAATCGCGTATAGTGAGAACGCGTATAACGAGTGATGACTGTAAATAGAAGCTTTCACACAGGCACACAGGCAGCGATCACGCGGGCAGCGTTCAGGACAGTGCTGCGTTCTACTATGCGGTGGCGATCAGACGCAGCCTGTCGAGTTTGACCGCTGCCCGCGTCACTGTGTATTGGCAAGACAATGTGTGCGACAACAGAGCAATTCATTGAAGAAGTGAAATTGCATTTGTCGCATTCGGACTATAAACATATAGTGCAGTAGATCATCAAAGCATTCCATTGGCATCCAAAGTAAATGTAGAATCGTTCTTCGTGTTGTCGCAGTTGCCGATATAAAGTATGATTTTCTCCTTGATGCTCACGAAGCAGATTCAGGTCGTGAATCCACGTTCTCTTACGCTTTTTTATCATTTCAAATGATCTTGTCTACTTCATCGTTATGCTTTGGTCTACCGTTATGCGTTACGGTTACGGAGAGGAAATGTACTAAGGTTGCACTTGAGCGTATGACGTCATCATGTTGTTCAGTGCATATGCACAGAGTCTGAGTTTACTCCTGGGCTATGGCGTTATGCGATACGGAGACGGAGAGCGTATGACGTCATCATGGTGTTCAGTGCATATGCACCGAGTCTGAGTTTACTCCTGGGCTATGGCGTTATGCGATACGGAGACGGAGAGCGCGCGAGGTCATGCAGCAGAGTGCACCTCCCGCGCGGGAAGCCTAAGTTAATTGGTGATGGAGTTTGTTGAAAGAGCCCTCCTGAGCCTTTCTAACATGTGTAGCATTTGTAGCATGCTTCATTTGAAATGATATAAAGTCTAGTCTTTCAGACTGACTGTAACTTTTTTTCTGAAAAATATGTTATTTGTGATTTGTATTATTTGTAAATACTTCTGACATTTCTCTAATTGTACACAATGAAAGGAATAATTACCTTGCCCATCGCATCATCAACTATCGCTGCAAACAGTAACACCTCTTCGTCCAGTTGAGATAACTGATGCCTCCTTGACGTACACGATTTTCCAACCGCGCGTCTGGGTGTGAAAAGACCTGATCGCCATCACACCATCGCGATCGCTCCGGTGTGTGGGAACCTTAAGGTCCAGAATTATTATTTAGACGAACCTCCCGCGATCCATAGGAAACCCACGAACATTCTCTAGTAAGTTTGGAGTGTGGTAATTATTATCATGTCTCCGCCTCACGATTGCGGTGAGTAGAGTGGTGCCGGTTTTTTAATGGCAAGTTTATGCAAAAAGAAAAAGAAACGACGACGACGTTGGTAGTACACTGACGTTTAAAAAAAAGGAATGGCGCGGAGCTAATGATGGAGTTGAAGTCACAAGAAATAAGCGGCAAGTATAAGAATTTTACTCGATTGTCACCTTCTGACTTTGAGAATCGGCTGCAGAAGATTGGACCCCACATTTCCAAAGATGATACATTTTTCCGCCCTGCGATTTATTTTACTTTCCTCACGCCGGTAGGAAGACAGCAGAGATATCACCTTCTTCTTGCATTGGTCCGCAGATATATCCATCTCAGCTCCTATTTCCCTCCAGGCCTCTGCCTTTAGTCTAATGGTTTCTTAAAATGATCCATATGTTGAGGATCCCACAGAAGAGGCTTTTTGCGATAAGCATCGATCAGTTTTATCACAGCTTCGTCTGACCACTCCATTATCACCACTTAAAACGCACACATATTATTGGAATCAGATGCGCGCGAAAAACAACGAACTTCTCACAATCCCGTCCAAATCTGAACTGCGAACACTCAAAGTGCGCGTGGAAAAAACCGACAGGAGATGGATCGTCGTGCGCCGCGTGCGCGCAGCTTCGAAACTCCGTACTAATCTAGAGAACTTGCTGCTCGCGAGCGGCGCGGCGCGCAAGTGTATTCGCACCTTTAAAGGCCTATTTACACTCAGTTGTGACGTAACCGTGACGTTACCGGCACGTGATCCCGCCGGCCGTGACCTCACAGTGATGTCTATTCGCACTTAAACGTGGCATGACCGACGTCAGGCAGTGTTTTCTATACCACGGAAAATGGCGAAACTCGCACAAGCTGATTTATAGATGATTGCTCTTATTTTGGATGAAGAGGAGGAGCTACAAGTGAGAAAACGGAAATGGGTTCATAATACCTGGAGAAAGAGAAGAACAGAAGGGGAATGTTCTACTCTTTATACTCCATATATTATTCTTAAAATCCGTGTCCATGTAGGCCTACTGAGGATTGGAAAGATGATACAACACAGGATAATTGCGCAATTGTTCAATAAGTTTTTCATCATTCATCTATGAGGCGCGTTCAAAAAGTAACGAGCCTGAGGCTGGAATGCGCAAACCGGTGACGACATCGGCTAATCGTGGCGTGTGTAACGAGGTGTGGTTCCGACCAGAGCGTGGAAGGTCACAGCCCGTCGCCAGAGGGCACGCGTGCACGTCACGTGACGATACAAATCGAGCAGCAGCATGCATCAATCGTCCAACGCTGCCAGTCACATTGCAAACAGTGACATGGAGGCGTCAAACGAAGAGCAAAGAGGTGTTGTTCGGTTTCTGACCGCGGAAGGAGTAAGGGGAACGGACATCCATCAGGGGGAACGGACATTCATCGTCGAATGTCACAAGTGTACGGCGAACACTTCATGTCTCTTGCAAGGGTCAAGGCGTGGCACAAGCGCTTCAGGGAAGGACGAGTGTCGTTAGCCGATGATGCCCGGTCTGGGGCACCCCCCTGCATTACCGATGACAACGTCCAGCTGGTTGATGAACTCATTATCCAGGACCGCCGAGTGACAGTGAACGCCATAGCCGGATTGAGCGTCGGAAGTGTGCAGCCAATCATGAAGGAACGTCTGCACTTGCGCAAATTGTGTGCCCCACGGTCTTCAACCACACCAGGAAGCATGTCGAATGGCCCACTGTCTTGGTCATCTGCAGCGCTGTGCGAGGGAAGGGAATGGGTTCCCGGCACGAGTGGTGGCTGGAGATCACATCGAACCAGAATCCAAACGACAAAGCCTCCAGTGGAAGCATCCAGGGTCACCACCACTCAAAAAAGGCAAGGCCATCCACTCGAGTGCAGGTAAGGTATCCTCCGGCTCGTTACTTTTCGAACGCACCTTATATATAAAACTTGGAAATGAGCCAGTGACACGGCCGTGAAATGAGAAAAATATCGGTGGCGACTAACGTGACTGTCACGGTACAGCGACGGTTAGAGAACTGACTGCACTGTCACGGCCAGATGACGGTCTAGTGTGATCAACACCACTCAATATCCTGGAGGAATATTTTCAGGCTCGCCGGTAGAAACACGTACCGGTCACGTTACGGTTACGCAACTGCTAAGTGTAAATAGACCTTGACTCATCGTCATGCTCTACGTATCTTGCCAGACTACGTCAAATGGCCTTAATTTTCAGCACAAATGTGCAATAAAAATAATTATATTGGCTGGTATATTGGCATTAAATTCAGAACGTATCATTATTAGTGGTATGCTTTATAGGAATGTATCCGGCGCGGATTCAAGGGGGTGGAGGTCACGGGGGTCATGAACACCCTCCCCCCCCAAAAGGAGACCAAATTTTTTTGCAAACTCAAAAAACGAAAACACAATAACCAGACAAATAAAACTTAACGAATTTTAACTGAAAACCTGTTTTTTTCTTCATTTTATTCAATATTGAAAATATCTTTATTGCAATTATTATGTTCTGTTACAATGTACGGTACATATTTACAACTTCATACATGTTATATGAAATGAAAATCCACAGCCTGCTTCCAGTCTCCGACCGGGTCAGGAATGGAATGAATGAAGCCCCCATCTAGCGTCGAGGATAGGAACTGTGCCGGCTGCCGAGGCCTGACGCACTCCTCTGGGGCAATGATTAAATGAATGACAGATGAAATGAAATGATAGTGGAGAGTGTTGCTGGAATGAAATTTTGACAGGGAAAACCGGAGTACCCGGAGAAAAACCTGTCTGCCTCCGTTCTGTCCAGCACAGATCTCACATTGAGTGACCGGGATTTGAACCACGGACCCAGCGGTGAGAGGCCGGCGTGCTGCCGCCTAAGCCACGGAGGCTTCCATACATGTTATATAAAAATGATTATTTATATAACAAAATCAACTTGTCTATTTTGTTTAGCAAACCTTGTGATTACCGAATCGATGTTTATAGTGATGTCACGATGAATGTGCGGCAGCGCACGCATAGGAATTTGGGGCTTTCTTCGCACCAAAAAATTTTGCCAACGTCGAAACTGCAAGCTTGGTTGGCAATTTAAGCTGTGACTTTCTCCCTTTGTCGGTACCAACTCAACTTGCCGAAACTGTAAAGTACCTTGATACTTTTCTTGAAGCTCGATGTAAAAGTCGCAAAACACGCCTTTGCAATTTGTACGAATATTTTTGGTGCGCTAAACGCATCAAATTTCTATCCATATAGCTTGCACAAATATTGGTCTGATTTTGTATGTTTGGTTATTTTGCGATTGCGTTTTCAGTGATACCATTTTTCTTAACAATTTCGATTCTCTCCCTCCCCCCCCCCCCCCCCCCCCT
This sequence comes from Meconema thalassinum, assembly GCA_946902985.2. Lineage (NCBI taxonomy): Eukaryota > Metazoa > Arthropoda > Insecta > Orthoptera > Tettigoniidae > Meconema > Meconema thalassinum. Next base: position 174,000,463 of record OX336395.1, read on the forward strand.
CAAAGCCAAGCCAAACTCTAGATCCGCGCCTGAACAAGTGGCTCAACAACGGGGGCGTCTTCTGTTAGCTCATCCTTTTCCCAGTAATGTTTCTGTACTTTTTTGGTGTGTTCAATGCATTTTTTCCATAGCTCCGGTGTTACGGACCTCAAGGCTTCTTTACAGAGATCTCGCATCACCTCCATTGTTCTTCCTCTCTCCGCCTGGTTACTCATATTCACTTTAGCTATTTTATTTTTTACGTAGGACCAAACCAGCTCTATGGCAGCCAGACGAGTTCGACGTCAGGACGAACATTCTTGATTATCTGTTCCAGCTTCTTTTTAGGTGCCCTGAAGTGAGGTTTAGCGTGAACAATTAGCTCTGCTTTCGTCATACTTTCATACTTTTGGATTCTGGGAGGAAGAGGAATACCTTTCATTGCAGCGGCACATCTCTTCACCGTGGCTATCGACCTTCCAATACACTTGGATACTTTTTGCTAAACACTCTTATCATTATTACGTTCTCTCTCGCTTCTAAAAAAAAACATATTACACTTATAATCATGGCAAATTCTCCCTCCGTTAACTGCGGTCTAGTTTGCATCTTGATCGATGTAGGTAATACAGACAGTGATAGTTGCTGCTTGTTGCTAATGACTCAACGAAGAACAAAGGTCAGAGTTTGGTGTGCGTAGGAACGAGCGCGCAGCGAGTTCGAAATGCGGTAGTCAACTGGCAACATTGCCAGGCTGCTACGGTACTATCGCCGCTCACACGCAATGGTTCGATTAAATATCAATCCATATAAAATCGATAATCAAAAGTAGATAAAATGTAGTTTTACGTTAAGCCTTGCATTGCTATGAGCCTCATAACAAGCCAGGCCCGAGAAAAAGTTGTTTTACAAAATTCACAACTATTTTAAGAAACGTCAGATCAGGTTAAAACTTCATATACGCGTTAACAATAAGTTCCTTTAAGATGTATTAAAGTTTCGTTACGATCAGATGAATACTTTTAACGTAATGATCTTTCTAAGTGAGCGCTCCGTAAACTTGGTAAGAAAAACCGGTACTTTTTTGTTCAATCTGCTATAAAATTTTAACGAGATACAATGTAAATATTTATTCTATATCGTTATACGACAAATAAAACAAGGAATTTTTTGGTGTAGGTTGTTCTTATGTAAGACTAAGGGTAAAGGTTTTATTGACCTCTAAACTCTATACTTATTTCCCTGAATGTCAGGGTACGGCGATGGTTAGAGCACTGACTGCACTGTCACGGCCAGGTGCCGGTCGGGTGTGAACAACACCACTCAATATCCTGGAAGAATATTTTGAGGCTCGCCGGTCACGTCTCGGGTACGCAACTGCTAAGTCTAAATAGACGAGGGTTGCGTTCACGGTAGCAAACAGTTGATCAACTGTTGAAGAAAGTACGCTGTGAACGCGGTGTGATGGAGCGCTCCCTAAACTTGTTTCATGGAGCGGACGCCATTTTATGGAGCGTAGAAAAACTTCGCTCCATCCACGGAACATGTTTAAATCCAACATGGCGTAGCCTGAAGTAGATTTAAAAACAAATGTAAACATTGTGGAAATCGCTCAAAATAGTTCCTAAACTGATGAATACTGAAATAATAATGAAGAACACAACATCACGGTCCCTCTATAGCCTATAAAATGACCTGCATTGTGTTAAATTCGTGATAAATCTTTATTCCGATTTACGGACCGCAGTTGCGACAAATTTTAACCTATGTGTGAAACAACATAACCTGATATATCGGATGTTACAGCCTTTCTTTTGTTCCAAGTATTAAAAATTATATGAATTCAGGTGTGTGGTTTCATTTTTAGTGGCAATGTGCATTTTTAAAGTATTTGAATCGATGTTTCAGCGATTTTTCATCACTTGTCTGGGGTAATTTGGTCTGAAAATACTATTTTAACCTATGCTTAGGGCTGAATACTGTATCTCGATGAATATATTGTTGTGTAGGCAGGATAGAGAGAATCAAACTTCTAGGCTACCGGTACTGTATAAAAATACCTTTCATTTGGAGCAAGCATAGGCTACCAGTACTGTATAAGAATACCTACATTGTACTGGGCCTACCCCAAATTCTGATTGGCTAAGACCTATTGTCCAGAGTCTTGATTCAAAAATAAATTATTTCAATACCCTTGGCTACCGGTACTTGTTGGGTTAAGGATTTGTATGCAATCTTATATATAAAAGTGAAAGTCTGTATGTATGTATGTATGTATGTATGTATGTAGGCCTATGTGGATCTGTTCCGTATACAAATCTACACAGTTCCACCAATCTCAACCAAATTTTGCATACACATAGTTTAGGACCCAGAAGGAACCGCTGGCTACATGAATTTTCGATAGTCTTTCTCATTCTTTTGATTTAGGCCCTTTTGGACTCAAGCTCAGGCTAATCAAATCATAAAATATACTCATGAAGGAATGGCAAGGCAGATAGTTTCCATGGCAACATAGCTCAAGTCGAGACACGGCCGTCTGGATGCCAGTTGCGCTCTGCACTACTGGTATAGAAAATAAGCATCTTTACTTGAAATCCCGTTAGTTACTCACCTACTCACACAGCACTGTCAACCGAGTTTAGCATAACAAAGACTTGACACTATCTTCTACTAATATATTTGTCAAATACCACTCACTCACTCATTCATTCATCACGAAATCTCAGAAACCACCGAACGGATTGGAATGAAATTTGGTATGCAGCTTCCCCAAGGACCGGAAATGCCCACTAAGAAAGGATTTTTGTATATTCAGGTTCTAAAGGGGTGTTAATGGGGCAGACCTGCATTTCATTGACTAGCAATATCTCCCGATTGGTTTCATTGGGGGATGTGATACTCGGCACATAAACTCATTATTAAAAATAAGAAGACACGAGTCTCAGGGTTTTTCGATGTGGTGTATATTATGAGGTGAAAGGGGTGAAAAGTGGGGATTGAAAGATTCCTAACGGAGCTTGTATCTCTTAAACGACAAAGGCGAGGAGTTTGAAACTCAGCGAAAAAAAATCAGCATAAAAATAAGTAAATATGTGTTTGACCGTTTTTTCATAAATCCAATTTAAGGAGCCCATGGGGAAGGGTGAAATTCTGGTGGGGGGGGGGGGGACAGGAAAGAAAGTGTCCTAACTGATTGACTGACTCACTCACTCATCAAACTCAGGGGGAAAAACTGCTTTAAAGTAAGTAAATAGCTGTTCGACAGTTTTTTTCATAAATCAAATTTAAGGGGTTCATGGGGAGGGGTGAAATTCTGAAAAAAGAAAATTGAAAGAAAATGTCCTGACTCACTCACTCACTCATCATCATCGCCCTGCCAAAATTATTGAAGTTAGAGACATGAAATTTTGGGGATATGTTCATTGTATGTCAAAACAGTCTACTAAGGGAGGATTTTCGGATATTCAGGTTCTAAAGGGGTCTTAAGGGGGTTAAACCTGCATTTCATTGAATAACAATATCTCCCGATTGGTTTCATTGGAGGATATGATTCACGGCATATAAACTCATCATTAAGAAGTAAGAAGACACGTGTCTGAGGGTTTTTCGATGTGGTGTATATTATGAGGTGAAAGGGGTGAAAAGTAGGGATTGAAAGATTCCTAACGGAGCGTGTATCTCTTAAACGACATAGGCGAGGAGTTTGAAACTCAGCATAAAAAATAAGTCAATATTTGTTTGACCGTTTTTTCATAAATCCAATTTAAGGAGCCCATGGGGAGGGGTGAAATTCTGGAGGGAAGAAAAACTGGAAAGAAAGTGTCCTAACTGATTGACTGACTGACTCACTCATCAAACTCAGGGGGAAAACTGCTTTAAAGTAAGTAAATAGCTGTTCGACAGTTTTTTTTTGATCAATCAAATTGATGGGGTTCATAGGGAGGGGTGAAATTCTGAAGAAAAACAAATGAAAGAAAATGTCCTGACTCATTCACTCACTCATCATCGCCCAGCCAAAGATATTGAAGTTGGAAACATGGCATTTTGGAGATATGTTCGTTGTATGTCAAAACCGTACACTAAGGGAGGATTTTTGGATATTCAGGCTCTAAAGGGGCCTTAAGGGGGTTAAACCTGCATTTCATTGAATAACAATATCTCAAGAGTGGTTTCATTTGTGGATGTGATACTCGGCATATAAACTAATCATTAAAAATAAGCAGACATGTGTCTAAGGGTTTTTCGATGTGGTGTATTATTATGAGGTGCAAGGGGTGAAAAGTGGGGGTTGAAGGATTCCTAACGGAGCGTGTAGGCCTATCTCTTAAACAACATAGGCGAGAAATTTGAAACTCAGAGAAAGAACATCAGCTAAATAAATAAGTAAATCGGTGTTCGACCGTTTTTTTTTTCATTAATTAATTTAAGGGGCCAATGGGGTGGGGTGAAATTCTGGGGGGAAAAAGGAGAGAAATTGTCCTAACTGACTGACTGACTCACTCACTCATCAAACTCAGGGGAAAAAGACAGCTTAAAAATAAGTTAATAGGTGTTCAAGAGTTTTTTCATCAATCCAATTTAAGGGGCCCATGGGGAAGGGTGAAATTCTGGTAAAAATAATTGAAAGAAAATGTCCTGTCTGACTCACTCACTCATCACGCCCAGCAAAAACTATTTAAGTTGGAAAAATGAAATTTTGGGAATATGTTCGCTGTATGTTGAAAACGTCAACTAAGGAATTATGTTTGTTTATTCGGGTTTTAAAGAGATGTTAAGGTGGTAAACGTGCATTTCATTGAATAACGATATCTCATGAGTTGTTTCTTTGGGGATGTGATATTCGGTATATAAACTAATCATTAAAAATAATCAGACATATATCTAAGGGTTTATTGATGTGGTGTATATTATGAGGTGAAAGGGGTGAAAATTGGGGGTTGAGGGATTCTTAACGGAGCGTGTATCTCTTAAACGACATTGGCGAGAAGTTTGAAATTCGGCGGGAAAAAGCAATTTAAAATACAAGTAAATAGGTGTTCGACCGTTTGTTTCATAAATCCAAGTTAAGGGGTTCATGGAGAGGGGTGAAATTATCAAAAATAAATGAAAGAAAATGTCCTGACTCACTCACTCACTCATCATCGCCCAGCCAAAATTATTGAAGTTAGAAACATGAAATTTTGGGGATATGTTCGTTGTATGTCGAAAAGGTCCACTAAGGAAAGAGTTTTGAATATTCATGTTCTAAATATGTGTTAAGGGGGGGGGGGGGGGGTATACGTGCATTTCATTGAATAACAATATCTCAAGAGTGGTTTCATTTGGGGATGTGATACTTGGCTATATACTAATCATTAAAAATAAGCTCACACATGTCTAATTGTTTTTCGATGTAGTGTATATTATGAGGTGAAAGGGATGAAAAGTGGGGGTTGAAAGCTTCTTAACGGAGCGTGTATCTCTTCAACGACTTAGGCGAGGAGTTTGAAACTCGGAGGAAATCAATCAGCTAAAAAATAAATAAATAAATAAATAAAATATGTTTTCGACCGTTTTTTTTTTTCATAAATCCAATTTAAGAGGGCTATGGGGAGGTGTGAAATTCTGGAAGAAAAACGTCCACTAAGGAAGGATTTTTGGATGTTCACTCTCATCGACCAACCCAAACTATTAATGTTAGAAGAATGATATTTTGGGGATATGTTTGTTGTGTGTCGAAAACGTCTACTAAGGAGGGATTTTTGGATATTCAGGTTCTAAAGGGGGTGTTAATGGGGTTAAACCTGCATTTCATTGAATAACAATATGACGCGAGCGAAGCGAGGCTAAAAATGAGATGGTGTGTGTCTGTGTATTACTCAATCACGCAAGTACCACTGGTCCGATTTACATGAATTTTACATGGAAGTACGGTAGCTGATTTACCTGGTTAACATATAGGTTACTATTGATTTCAATGCTTTGCACTATTTAAAGATGGCGTCCATTTTAGTGACGTCACTACACCCTTTGGTTTAAAACTTTCATATTTCCATTTCAAATAAAAAGAGAACGCTAAGAAATAGCAAACTTTTGATGGCATATACGAGGTTTAAAATTACATTTGCTATCCGAAAGGTATCTCCAACCGTTAGCGAGTAAAACCTAAATGTGTGCTATAAAACACGGTCAACGCCGAGCGGTGTAGTTGGACAAAATGTTCCATCCTTAATCTCCCTCTGCGCAGCACCTCGCCTATCCCCTGTTTTAACTGTCACCTTCACATTTCATTTTATTTATGACGCGTAGCGAAGCACGGGTACTTCAGCTAGTAGAATATAAGAATTACCGTAGATCTGTTTGTGCCTGCATTATTACGTGATTCTTCCAATAGAAAACTAAGTGTTTGGCTGATCAGAATGTAATGACTGGGAAATGCTAGTAGCCTATCAGTATTTTTCTTTTCATGGTATTAACAGACTTATCTGAACAGTTCTCTTGCTTCTTGGCTGCTGTTTAGGTCTAGATTAGCCTACACATCCACATTCCTTTCAAGAATGTTGAAAAACCTATTCACTAGGCCAATATTTTTTCTTGAAACAATCGTAAATGTTTCACTAAATTGTACGGTATTTTAAATTCACACAGCTAATTATCAGACCGCAAGACCTCCCCCCCCCCCCCCCCCCCCTCCCGGCTTTCAGCTTGGACTGAATGAAGTCAGTTTGGTCTTGTACAGGCCCTAGCCTATAAATATGTTTCTATGTTTGAAAGAAACCAGCTTCCCTTGGTAAGCATTTCAAGTACCGGTAACCATTACTTTTCTTTTCATGGCATTAGCAGTCCTATCTTAACAGTTATCTTGCTTCTCGGTTGCTGTTCAGGTCTAGATTAAACATCCACATTCCTTTCAATGTAATGAATATTACCTACCGTACTGGTACCGTACCATTGGCTATAATTGGGCAAGCTCAATAGCCAATGTTCACTGCAGTAGGCTACCAGTACGGTACATCAAGAAGCTGGGAATGATTATGCACTGAAACTCAAGATATAATACATATATACTGTATATAAATTTCTTTTTACTCAAGGAGAGAAAATTAAGCACTCTTCAACATAGCACTTTGTCCTTTGTCCTTTATTTCCTTCACTTACGGTATCTCAACATGCCTGAGTATTAACATTTTGTGACAATTATTGTATGCACATACTGTATTTTGTCCATGCTTCAACTAATCCAACACCAAAATTTCCATCCTTGACTTCCTTTTGTCAAACGAGCGATGATTTTCTCTCTGATGACAGGTTAGGACTCTGTACTCAAATAGGAACTGACTATTAAGTAAAATGCATTATGAGAATGGATTTAGAAATTGTGACATAAGGCTAATTTATTTTACTCACTCTCTTGTGTGTATGCTACATATTGATCTATATTTTAACAGTAGCCTAGGCTACAGGATACATTTCAAAATGCTGTGGTGTCAGTAGTTGTGCATGTATTTTTAACTGAGGCTAGGATTGGGAAGGAGGCTTTAAGTTACAAGCTTAGTAACCTGTAAAGGAAATTGTTAGTAAAATGAAAACTTTAAGGGAGTGAGGAGTCATGAATATTACCTACTGGTACTGTACAGTAGGCTATAGGCTACAATTGGTTAAGCTTGCTAGCCTAAGTTCACTGCAGTAGGCGACCAGTACATCAAGAAGCTGGTAATGGTTATGTACTGACACTCATGATATATAATATATTTTTCTTCTTACACTAGCAGAGAAAATTGAGTACTGTTCAACACAGCACTTACCCATTTGTCCAATATTTCCTTACCTTATCTCAACCTGCCTGAGTATTAACATTTTGTAACAGTTATTGTTTGCACATACTGTATTCTGTCCATGCTTCAGTTAATCCAACACCATAATTTCCATCCATGACTTCCTTTTGTCAAACGAGCGATGATTTTCTCTCAGGGAACAGGTTTAGTCTCTGTACTCAAATGTGAGGTGACTAATAAGTAAAATGAATTATGGGAATGGATTTAGAAATTGTGACATAAGGCTAAATTATTTTACTCACTCCCTTGTCTGTACAGTATGTTATGGTACATATTCATCTCTATTTTAACAGTACAGGATACCTTTCAAAATGCTGTGGTGTCGGTAGTAGTGCATGCATTTTTAACTGAGGCTAGGATTGGGAAGGAGGCTTTAAGTTACAAGCTAAGGAAATTGTTAGTAAAATGATAACTTAAAGGGAGTGAGGAGTCATGAATATTACCTACTAGTACTGTACAGTATAGGCTACAATTAGGCAAGCTCACTAGCCTAGGTTCACTGCAGTAGGCTACCAAGAAGCTGGTAATGGTTAGGCCTATGTACTGAAACTCAAGAAATATAATATATTTCTCTTCTTACACAAGCAGAGAAGATTGAGCACTGTTCAACACAGCACTTACCCAGTTTGTCCAATATTTTCTTACCTTATCGCAGCTTGCCTGAGTTTTAACAGCTCATTACAGTGATGCTTCACTTTATAATCTGCATATTCATTCACACAGCATTATTTGCTGCTGACCACAGAAGACCTGATGTTCTTGTACGGTGACTGAATGAACTATGTTTGTTACAAAACTACACCTACGGTATAGTTCTTTTGTACTGTAGTTTCATTTGTATTCAATCTGGTATGGTAATGAGCCTAGGTGGAAGATATTACTTCTTTTAACATTTAGTTTGCTGATTCGTACCAACCATCTATCTACCAGGCACATATTGAGCAACAAAGGGAATTGTTAGTAACCAAGTATCAATATCTTTAAGAGAGTGATGAGTCATGAATGTTACCTTCGGTATTGGTATGCAATTGTGCGAGCCCACTAGCCAAGCCCCATTGAAGTACCAGTATCGTACATCAAGCAGCTGGTAATGATTATGTACTGAAATTCAAGATAAAATGTAGTCATTGCTGATTTTCGGGTACAAAATTATAAATATATAAACACTCTCCTGGAAAAATTACATGTATTAGTTAGTTAGCACACCTAAATGGGCAATGGGCAACTAATACATGTAATTGTTTCCAGGAGTGTGTTTACATATTTATAATTTTGTACCCCATGTTGACCGACTGAGAAGCAGCAAAGACAATTTGTATAGGCAACGCTGAAAAAAAAGAATGGCTTCAAATTATCACAGAAAAATGTATTCTTTAGCACTGCTTCATTTATATTTGTTCCTAGGAGTCATTCATCCTGGTACTTTCCTGCTTTTTACATCTTTTTTTTTTCAGTTTATATTTTTGCAGTCTAGTTTCCTCTACCTCATTCTATACTGTCCAGACTTGGGTTGCAATAATTTTAAAATGCCCTACTTTCCTTAATTCTTTCTATGTTACTGGACCATTTGTTGACATGATCTATTGAAAAATCAATTGTGAAGGCATCTTTTAGACAACTGTTTTCAACCAAAAATCTGTAGCCTAACATTTTTCATTTTCATTTTCATTAGATGAACAGTAGCCTATAGGGAATATGGTATGGAAACCAGTTGTGTATTGATAGGAGGAGAATGGACTGCCAAGTAAGAGACTAATATTTAAGGTAATCCATCAACAGTTCATGTTGTGCCTTTCTCTTTAAGTACTAATATTGGGGTGTAAACAAGTAAGGTACCGGTATAGCAAGGATAATACAGGCTCGTAACATGATTTCCTTTGCTTTAGATGAGAACCCAGAAATTTTATTTCTAGATGCCGGTTATAATTTTAAAGGGTGGAACCTTGAGGTCATCTGACCTTATTGGATAGGGGAAGGGTAATGATCCAGATAAATACCCCTAGTTGACAGGTAGGGACAATGTGTTTTATATTCTTGTAGTGTTTCAAATTAATTTTGCAATCTAACCTGATTTTTTTGTAAATACAATTAATTTGTATAGTACAGTAACTAAAAACTGTACAGCACAGTTAAGCTGATGAATAAATCCAAAAGCTTCAAATATAAGAAGCAGGAACAAATTAGATAGATGAAGCAGTGCTAACAAATAATGAAGTCATCATGTGTGGATGACTGGTAAGAGGTTTACTGCTAGACTTACAGACTCTTGACCCTTCTCATATGATAATATTGGGGTGTAAACAAGTAAGGTACCGGTATAGCAAGGATAATACAGGCTCGTAACATGATTTCCTTTGCTTTAGATGAGGGACCCAGAAATAATCGCCTCATAATAAACTATAAAAAGACAGTATGTCTAAATTTCCACACTATACAGAATAGGAATCCTGCGATGCCCAATATAACATTAAATGGTCATCAAATAGAAAATAAATCAGAAACGAAGTTTTTAGGACTATGGATACAACAAGACTTGAAATGGAATAAACATATACAATATCTGAATACTAAACTGAACTCGATGTGCTTTGCGTTACGTATTTTGAAAACCTGCACTAGCATGCACACATTAAGAAATACTTATTTTGCTTATTTCCATTCATACTTAAGATATGGGATCATATTTTGGGATATGTCGCCAGATGTACTAAGCACGTTTAGGATACAAAAGAGGGCGATTAGAATTATGGCAAATGTAAACTCTAGAGAATCATGTAGACCTCTGTTTAAAGATTTAAACATTCTCCCACTGCCCTGCGTATATATCTTTGAAAGTATTTTGTTTTTTAAAAAGAATTTAATGAATAAAGATGTTTTTCTTAAAACAAACAATGATTTTCATAGGCATAACACAAGACAAAATCAAAACATTCATATTTCACACACACAAGCATATATCAAAAAGGAACTTTTCACACTGGAGTTAAATTATACAATAAACTACCCCAGTATATAAAACTGGCCCCAAAAATAAAAACCTTTGATAGAATGTTGAAAGCTTATCTGCAGTGCCATTGTTTTTACTCAGTAGTTGAATATTTTAGCGTATAGGAGTGATGGAATCTATAACTATATTTTACTTTTTTAATTTAATTTTAATACCTAGCTGTATGTTGTTGTATTTATAGAATTAAGTTTTCATATTATGATAATAGAGTGAGGTGTAAATAGTTGTGCAATAAGATTGTATCTATTAAGATTTGCTATTATAATAAGTTATAAATAGTTATAATCTTAGTAATATATACCTGTTAGTTCTTTTATTTTATGCATGTAAATTCTGACGTGTCCTATATCAAAAATGTATTGAATGCATGTATTTGATCAAATGGAATTAATAAAAATCTATCTATCTATCTATCTATCTATAACCCTACATTAATAAAATCAAAGCTACGTATATTGATATTCTTGAATAAATATTCATCTATTGAGACGTAGGCCTAACCTACCGTGTTCAATTTGAAGGGATTAAAATGACTTCAATTATCATAAATCTTGAGATATACCACCTTAATATACCGTAGCCTACCATACGTTAAACTGTCAAGTATTCTTTACCGTCGCCGAACTAGCATAACACAATAAATGCCGTATCAGAAAGACAAGAAATTTACGTACGTAGGCCTAATATTATCGGGAGCAAGGTATGGTTTGATACATGTTCACAGCCTTCGGTACATAGTTTCAGAGCAATTTCGTTCCGAGTTGCAAAACTAAAGGTAAATTAGATACTGATCTAATATCAGCATTCAATCTCATAAGATTATCTGATCATTTCAACATCGCCCTTGTCCACTTTCGAACAACGCGCGCTGCTACAGATCAGATGGAGCAAACCGTTCACAGGTACACGTAAAACCTGATCCCGCTCCCGATGCATCAGCTTTGGAGCTGTTGATCAACTGTTTGCTACCGTGAACGCAACCCTTGACTCATCGTCATGCTCTACGTATCTTACCAGAATACGTCAAATGGGCTTAATTTTCAGCACAAATGTGCAATAAAAATAATTATATTGGCTGGTATATTGGCATTAAATTCAAAACGTATCATTATTAGTGTCATGCCTCATAGGAATGTATCCGGCTCAACCATGAGCTTGTCCATGTTAGAAATGGCGTGAGCCGGCAGTACCGAAGATGTCCTCTATATATGAAGTGTGCTGACGTTCAATTGAACGTTCGCCAAGAGTGACAAATGCTGATCTGTTCTTTTCTCAAGCTCTCTGCTCTGTTCTCGCTGTTTCTCTTGGCTCCAGCTTCTACTTTTTTTTTTTTTTGTATTTTATTCTACCCATTGTGGTTATTTTTGTCTTTTAACGATGCCTTTTCTTCCTCATCATTTTATGATGCCTGACAACTATTGCATATTTTAGTAAATTAACCAGGGTTGGGGAGTAACGCCGTTACTTTATGGCAGGGGTGCCCAACCTTTTTTAACTAAGAGCCACATTGTAAATAATTGGGGGACCTCGCTGGCCAATAATACTCCGGGGTGTTTAGGGGGTATGGATTTTTTCAAAAAATGTAGGTGGAATATGGTGAGTTTTGTGGCTGTCTGAGCTTAGTTTTCTTAGTATTGTTACCGTTTTCTATATTTTTTTATAGTGGATAAGAGAATTAAACACTATTCTTTTTTAAATAAATCCCTTGAAAATAGAAGTACGATGATATTCAACACACTAATACAGCTAGAATGACAAAGAGTGAGTATTTATGTTCATTTGACACAATTAATAATCAAATTATGAAATATTCAAAAGTCTGCAGTCCTTACTTGAATTAAAAAACAGATAACACACACTAATACAGTCATCAAAATTGACACCGGTTATCAGACAGATTCTGCACATACCCAAAGTACACGGGGCTACATGACCGCGTTGTCGCATCCCCTAAACTTAAGAACCAACCATCTACCTCTACAGTTCTTGCCCTCGACTCTTCCTTCCATAACTAAGCTTGCTATTCTTGGGTGTCTTAGTAGGGCCTATGTGTCCTACCAACCTATCTCTTCTCTTCATTAGCAGTCGCCAGAAACATCTCTAGTCTCCCACTCGTCTTAATACCTCTTTATTTGTAACCCTATCGACCCATCTGATCTTCATAATTCTCCTGTAACACCACTTTTCAAAAGCTTCAATTCTCCACTTTTCTGCTTCACCAACAGTCCAAGTTTCACTTCCATGGAGAGCCACGCTCCAGACAAAGGCTTTCAAAAATGACTTTTTAATACCTAAATCTATATTCGATGTCAACAGACTCCTTTTCTGTAGAAATGCTTTCCTTGCCTTGCCAACCCACTTTTTATATCCTGTTTGCTTCGTCCATCACTGGTTATTTTGCTTCCTAAGTAACATAAGTCTCCTACTTCCTTTAGTTTTTCACCTGCCAATTTGATATCCATAGAGGTTTCTGATTTATTTCTGCTGCATTCTAATAGTTTTGTTTTACATTTATTAATTTTCATCATGAATTCTTTCCTCAACACGGAGTCCATACCATTCATAGACTTGTGTTCTGAAAAGCATAAGCTTTACTTTACAGTGTCAAACCGAAGCGCAAAAAGGCAGTGCTCCACACCAGTGGCGTATGCTACCTATGGGTAGGCTTGCCATACGTCCCGGTTTGACCGGGACAGTCCCGGTATTTTTCTCTTGTCCCGGTGTCCCGCCCGGTTTTATCAATGTCCCGGAAAACGGCCGTAAGAAGTAAAAAGTAATGAATTTTTGTGTTTAAGAATCTTTTATGAATCGGTTACTTTTCAACAATCAACATCGTAGACTATCGCGCACAGCGTTTTTTTTGTACTTGTTTTTGTAGTTAGACAAGAAGTTTTAGTTTTTCAAAAAATAATAAGATTTAGTAATAGTTCAATTATAAAAATTATGAAGTTTTTTAAATTGTATTTTATTAACACTTCTTTCTAGATGGTAGACCAGAAAAAATTATCATTAAAAAAGAAAAATTATATATTTTTATGTAGCAAATATTCTTTTTTATTTTAAAAAGGTGTGTAGAACTAACAATTTAGGGCGCCAGATTCCCCCTCCCGTCACTTGCGAGGCTTAAAAAAGGCTTAAAACTCACCAATTTTGCTTCTAATTTAAAAAAATCCCGGGGGAAGACCCATGTAAGACCATCCCATATTAATGTTCATTTATTCATTCATTCATTTATTGGCAATGGGGGGTGTGTCCCCCGGTGGCAAATTGGATATACATAACAAATAAATAATTATACATAACAATTCAATAACAATTATACAACAATTAAACTGAAGTATTTACACAAATAGTCAGTCTTTTCTTAAACACACCTATATGTTTGGGAAAAGGCTCTAAGACTGCGGCAGGTAGAGAGTTCCAGTTATCAATGGTACGGTTTACAAAAGAATATTTACCATAATTTGTTCGCTGTGGTCGGCCCTTAACTTTGAAAGGATGATCGCTCCTACCCATGTAAGTGGGCTTTCCCAATCGTTTGCTAAGCTCACCCCATGCTGGTTGATTTGTATACGTGTTGTACATAGCGCAGAGTCTAGATTTCATCCTCCTAGCCTCCAGTGATTCCCACCCAAGTTTCTTCAACATACGGCTCACACTGCTCCTGGGATTAAAATCACTGAGCACAAATCTAGCGGCCTTTCTTTGTACCATTTCCAACTCATTGATGAGCCCTACTTGATATGGATCCCAAACCGCCGAGGCATATTCCAGAATAGGTCTTACAAGTGACAAATAGCCTAATTCTTTAGCAGAGGTACTACTTCCTTTTTATACCCTCATTACAAAGTGCAGGGATTTGTAAGCTTTTGAAACTACACATCCTACATGACTACTCCATTTCATATCATTCCTTACGTGAACGCCCAAATATTTGCAAGAATCTTCTTCTACAAGTATTTCCGAGCCAATGTTATATTGAAAATCCTGCCTTCGCACTTTCCCTATTTTTAAGAGACTACATTTTCTTGTGTTTATTTTCATTTTATTTTCAATCGCCCACTTATAGACCAGGTTCAGGTCCTCTTGAAGCACTGCATTGTCTTGTGAGTCATGTATCTTTCGATATATTACACAATCATCCGCAAACAATCGACAGTCACTGCGAATCCCTTTTGGTAAGTCATTTATAAACGCCCAAAATAACTAAGTTCCGATTACGCTGCCCTGAGGGATACCCGATGTTACGGTAATTTCATCCGAGAATATGCCTTCGACTTTCACTTTCTGTGAACGACCCGTCAAAAATTCTTGGATCCATAAAATTACTCTTCTATCAATCTTCGTCGAAGCTAATTTATGGAGTAGCATGTCATGCGGCACGACATCAAATGCCTTCGCAAAATCTATAACCACGGCGTCGACTGAAACTCCATGGTCTAACGATTCGCTAATGTCTTGAAAAAGTGATAGCATCTGACTCTCGCATGAGTAACCTTTCCGAAATCCATGTTGCCTATCATTAAACCATGATAATGTTTCCCACTGTTCCCTCAAGTAGTCGCAAATGAGATGCCCCATCTGTTTACAAACGATGGACGTAAGGCTAACCGGCCTGTAGTTGCCCAATTCAAGTCTGCTCCCTCCCTTAAATATTGGCACTACCGTAGCTCTTTTCCAGTCATCTTGGATTTGCGCATTGTTAATGGACACATTAAACATCACCTCCAAGTATCGTGCCACGGCCCTACCTCCTAGTTTAAGTACTTCACTAACAATATTATCAGGACCCTTTGATACATTGAAACGTAGTTTTTGTATTAGCATTACAATTGCTGACTGGTTTATTTGGAACAGGGGAGCCCCTGATTCGTCGTTAAGGTCCAACACACAGCTATTGGATTTATTGAACACACTACCGTAAAATACATTTAATTCATTAGCAGTGGCCTGTTTCTCAGTAATTAATTTACCGTCACCGGACATTATCATCGACAAATTATTTGAATTTCCCTTTCTTCTCCTAACATAACTGTATTTTTTTTTTCCACCCATCACCTCCCGAACCTAGTAAACCTTGCATATAACTGTCATGAGTAGCCCTCTTTTTTAAGATGAGCTCTCTTGATAAGGACTTAAATTTCAACATATACTTGTCACTATCATCATGTCTTTTATTGTATAATTTCCTAATTTTCCGTTTTAGACTCCTAATTTCTCGTGTGTAATACTCAGGATCTGGGTTTTGTTTCAGCAATTTAAATGGGACAAATTTATCGACAGCGCTATTTAAAATTTTCAAAAAGTTAGTCCACAGGATATTAATGTGATTTCCTTCCGCTGCCCATCCTACAAATAGCTCATTCAAATACCCCTGAAACTTGCCCTGATCCGCCCTGCGATACTGGAATATGATCTTTTTTGCTACATCAGAGTCTAATTTTGTAATGTCACCATATCTAATATTTAATTCAACCCCAGAATGGTCACTAATTCCTGGTACTTTCAGACAGTTAATATACAGCTCTACAGGCCTTACGAGATAATCATCTAAGGTATTATTGTCTCTAGTTGGGAAGTCAACTACTTGGGAAAATCCCCCCTCCCTTAAGAATTTATTTGCAGCGCTCTGAGCTTGGCCACAGCTAGTTGACTCACCAGACCAGTCTACTTTGGGGAGGTTTAAATCTCCAGCAATTATTATGCTCTTTTTCATAGCATTACCCGTACAAGTTTTATCATACAGTGTTTCGAGGAGAGAAAAGTTATCTTTCGGTGCTCTATACGCCCCTATCACCTGAAGAGGGAATTTATTTCCTTTATCCGAAATTTGTACACATAACATTTCATGATCCATATCAGCCCACTTTAAGAAACTAGCTATATTTTTGCGCACACAAATAAATAGCCCACCACCTCGCTTCCCCCGATCCCTTCTGTACATTTCGTAGGTCCCTTGAATTACTTCGCTACTATTTATGTCCTCATATAACCAAGATTCAGTTGCAATGACAATATCCGGAGAATACGTCTCTACAAGATTCCAAAATTCAATTAATTTATTTCCTAAACTGTGACAATTAACCTGCAGTAATCTTAGAGTCTTACTTCCGCAGCAAATATCTCGAAATAGCTCCTTCTGTTCCCATTGGCTGGCAACCTCTGGACCTGCTCCTCCTCACAAAAGCCGACACGAACCGATGACCCTGTCATGTAGGCTCCCTAGGTTAAAAGCGCCCCGTCGATTTAGATGCAGCCCGTCTCGGGCGAAGTCAGGGCCACCAATCCAGCAGTCAGCTTCTACGTACACTAATCCCAGTTGTGCATATGCCCAGTCCATGCGGTCATTTACAGTCTTAACTCGCCTTAACGGAACATCTCCCCGCCGAACAATGCCACTCATTATAATTTTTGCATTTCTAAACTTGCTTTTAGCTTTTCTGCCTAGTTCGTAGAGCTCCCCCATGATGTAATCAGCTGTAGCCCTCTTCTTCAAATCGTTCGTCCCAACATGTAGCAACAACACTTTAACTTTGCCACAGTCCTCTACATTTGATTGTTCCACTTGTTGGGCAAGCTGGTCAATTTTAATCCCCGGATAACACCGCACTTTCGCACCTGATTTCCTCGAGATATTCGCACTCCATCG
Organism: Meconema thalassinum; assembly: GCA_946902985.2. Lineage (NCBI taxonomy): Eukaryota > Metazoa > Arthropoda > Insecta > Orthoptera > Tettigoniidae > Meconema > Meconema thalassinum. Next base: position 174,017,915 of record OX336395.1, read on the forward strand.
TATAATTGAATCACCCATTATGATAACGTCATCCTCAGTTTGCTCCTGCACGCCCTCTTCCACGCTGATCCCAGTAGAAAGCCGTTCAGTCACATCCTTCACCGTTTCTTCTGATTCACGAAGCTTTGCTCTAAGTTCCTGTATTATTTGATCCCTTGCTTTGATTTGCACCCTCAAACAGTCCGGCGTATCACATACTTTACAAAACCAATTTCCGACATCACAATCCTCCTTCTTGACCTTAATACAGCCGAAGTGAAACCATTTCTCACATAGTCCACACTCAACACCATTCACTCAACACCATTCTTCAATGTTTTACTGCACGTCGAACACTTTAAAGCTGCCACTGGATCATTTGCCTGATCCACATTTGGAGTAACAGGCCCTGGATTCACTTCCACTCCACCAATATCTAGCAATGCAGCTATCACTAGGGCTATGAACCACAAGTTGCTAGGTCCCGTACGCACACACAAACACCGGAAATCCCGACTACCCTTCGAATACCACAGTCCGATCCTCGCCCGATAACACTCCAGAGAACAACCCATTTCAGCACACCTGAGAGCTCGGGAAAAACACGACCTTTCACTTTGACTGCCAACTGATAACTGTCCTGGTTTCACTCACCAAAAATATGGCAAGCCTACCTATGGGGATCAACTCCCTTCCAGAGCCATATAATAACAAATGCGTATAAGTATAGTCGCCACACAAACAGGGGTTACCAGGCTGATTTCACACACACCAAGTACATTGGGCTGATGCCTGAGATGTCAGAAGCACGTACGGTATAATTAATTAGCAACTACAAACAAATTCATTCATGAGAGGGGCAAGTTGTGTGTGTATTAGGAGAAGATTCTTTGCTTGTCTGTGTACGATGCAACCTGTATTAATGCGATGACGTTACGGTGGGGTATGCTGGCCCTGGTCCATACTACGTCACATCAACTGATTTAGCCGTCAAACAAGTGATAAACATCCGTGCCCCTGCTCTGGTCTGCTCTCTACGTCACACCTCCCGCTTCCTACAGTAACTAGGCTGTATGATCCATCCGTAGTTTGTCAGACTCGTTAACATGTGATGGGACACTCAACCGCCTGTGGCGTACCCTAGGATGAATTCTACCGCCTTTGCTATCATTTGAAGTATAATTTCGTTACAATTTAGCGACGAAACAAAAAAAAACTACTTTTTCGCATTATTTCATTAAATATGTTTAATCGCAAAAGGCTGCATTATTGTGATTTGTAATTATTTATGAAAGTTAGATTTATACATTTCTACTATAATACGAATAATAATACTTATAGTCATGACTATTTAATCATTCTTCACTTTGTGTAAAAGATAACCTTGCACCGAGAGGTAAGTCCAAGTGCCTCAGTTGTAATAGGCAGTATTTGGTGAAATATATCACTAGATGTACGTCGACTACTAATTTCAAATAGGCTTTTCCTTCCTTTAAATAATTTAGTTTTTGGCACTTGCATCCTTTACGTCGTCAACGCGTCAAAGCGATTTCGGCATGTTTGGGAGTGGTTCTCATTTCAGTTTTGCTTTTCTCACCCAGTCTATTTTTAAGTTTTGTTAGATTAATTATTTTTCATGATGATAATTGAGGAGTGTTTGTGGGAAACGGTATACTGTATGTGCCTAAAGTTAAATTCTTCAGAAAATGACAAAAAGGTCTCAGATATTTTGTAATGTTTAATTGCCATTGAAACTTTTTTTTTTTTGAATCGTGCATACAAAAGCAACAAGTACTGAACCGGTATATGAAGACTTTCAAAGGTTCTGAAAGTTCAGTCCAAACTGATGTTCTTAATAAGTCAATCGCTTCATGTACAAATGTTTCCGTTGAAAAAGGAAAAAAAATATCCTGGATCACACATACATAAATAAAAAAAAGTATTGAACAGGAACACGTTGAATTGTTCTGAAATTTGTCCAGTACAATCGCTTCATTCACAAATGTTTATGTAAAGCCTGCGGTATTTGTTATCCATGAAATCATGCAATGGTAGAAGATGTTTCTTTTATTTGATTTTTTTTTCAATCATTTGAGATAATGGATTTAACTGACGTAGATTCTCCAGAATTGTCACATTTTGCATTTTATAACCTTTCTTGAATATTGAATAGGGGTTCCATTCCTCGATTACACTGCAGCTTTTCTCGACCAGAATAGTGTTGGAATTACGCACTCTTATTAAAGAGAATTTAGTGAGCTGTAGTTCTGATGTATTGATATATATATAATTAAACTAAAAGTTTAAATTATACGCCATTCAATACTCACATAAATATATATGTTTTATATATTGTACATGTTTCGATCTAACATTGAGATCATCCTCAGCTTAAATTAAATGAAACCAATTAAGAATTAAAACAAAACAATATAGATGTACTTAAATCTAAATTTGAAGTGAAATGTTTATGATAAAAATTGTAATAAAAATGAAATAAAGTAATAAAATGGATATCCTTACAATGTAGTAAAAGCCCAATATTACATTTTATTTTAATTAATATTTATAAATATAAAAATAAATATTAATTAAAATAAAATTTAATATTGGTCTTTACAATAAATTTTCAAAATGCAGTTAGAAAAATAAGAAATTTTAATGATGAGTGTAAATAGATAATAATCTTTATATTAAAAATTCAAAATACTGTGTAAACAAAACAAAAAAAGAAACAATTTAGAAAATCAAGTGCCGAAAATCAACAAATATTTTAGCTCGGCGCTTGAATGAGTAAGATAAAATCTTCTTCAAATACGGAGTTTGAATTTTGATTAGGTGCCAACCAGTTATTGCGTCGTATGAATTAACCTAATATATATATATATATATATATATATATATATATGTATGTATGTATGTATGTATAGTATAAGGCGTGATTAAAACGTTTCTGTTTGACGGCCGTGCAGTCCAGAATCGGTATGCCAATCAGGCAAAATCACCGTGAGCATTGAATCATTCATCCCATCGACGCAGCGGGTAGAAGATCCCTGTATGGTAAAACACCGTATCCTGCTGCGTCAAGTCCGTAACCACCTGCTACACATTCTCGTCCGACAGCAATCGTCGACCCTTCAAGGCCTTTTTTAAGAGACCGAAGGCGTGATAATCTCATGGGGAGAGATCAGGACTATAGGGTGGATTCTCGAATCCCTCCCACTTGAGATGGCGTTCCTTCTGCGTTATTATTATTATTGAATATCCAAAAAAAAATACAGGAACCCTGTTTTACCAGTGGTACATTAGGGTTGTAGATTAAAAACAAAGCAAATACAAATATTACTAACATAGTTTACAAAAAAATTGTTGATGAAAGTGAGAAATTGTCCTAAACAGCACTGCCTCTTGAAAATATGGTACAGCGGTTTTGAAAGTTCCAGGTTACAGCTCTTAAGGTGGCATTGTAAATAGTATCTTTCCTTTTCAAAAACAGGACACTCAAATATAAGGCGACACACCGATTGAGGCAATCCACAAAAACTTGAATAGTCATTTGTTGCTATTTTAAAACGTTCAAAATAAGACTTGAGTTTTCCATGACCAGTGTGAGGACAAAGTTTGACACTAATAATTTTGATAACAGTCGATTTTGTACTTCCGGAAGAATATTTATCTTGTTACAGATCCGTTCAGGCTACATGTCCATGCGATATTCCATTCGTGTAATATGTATTTCCTAATCTGCCTTTTAACGTAACATATTGGAGGCTTACTATATGTTATTTCAAGATGTGTCGTAGCCGCTGATTTTGCTAATTGGTCTGCTCTTTCATTACCAGCCAATCCAGTGTGTCCCCTTATGCATGATGTGCATATAATTATCTGAACACTCCTGAGCTGTTGCCCTGATGTAGACAGCTATTGGGTTACGACCGTTGCGGTATGGGGAAATGCGTTATTATGAAGCAGCAGCATTCCTTGTTGCAGTTTTCCGGAACGTTTCGCCTTAATTGTACGCCGTAATTTCTCCAGTGTTGCGCAGTACCGTTACCCAGTGTTGGAGACACAAGGTTCCTTGAAATCAATAAACAATGAGCCCCGGTAATCAAAGAACAACGGTGATTTTCCACAGACATGCTGCCCTATACACATTCGTCATTCTCCGATGGATGTCCACCGGTGTTTGTCCTTTGGCTGCCATGAAAAGAATAACAGCGCGTTGGTCCTGTGTGGGTGCATCTGGTAATAACGTTACCGTTGCCGCAGTTAACGTACACACCTCGGCAAGACACGACTGCCACACTAATCCCTTGCGAATTCACATTTAAAGACAAATCGACCTCTGACCTTCTACCGTTGGTCTCTAGTCTTTATTCGCTTTGATTTGCAATTTTTGTTTTCGATTCGTATATAGCCTATGTTATATGTTATGTGGTTCATTTGGGTGCGCAGCTTATTGGTCGTTTTTATTTAATAACTTAACTTGAATAATTAATTACTGCCTTAATATAACTACTACTTTCACCCTATCCTCCAGTGTAGGGTCCATTGTCAAGTATCAATTTAAAAAAGTGTAAATTATTGTTAAAACCATTAGAAAATTTAAAATTTGAAATCTTTAAAATCTTTAAAATAATTCAAGAGGATTTGGTCAATATAGTAGAACCCTACACTAGAAGATTTTTTGGGTGTTTATAGAGATAAAATCTCTCTTTCGAGATGTTCTTGATTTCTTGCTTCTTGCTTTCTGCTACACTCCCTTGCCTACGTGTCTGTGCTTATAACCCGCATTGGTGTCGCGCTACGTTTGGGTAGATTATTGGCTGAGGAATAACCTAACCACCAAGGGAAGATGATAAAGAAAAGGAGGTGGGTTTCGGACTGGAGAAAAAGGATGGAGAAATAGGAGGAGAGTCCCACAAAAGTTATAAATTTAACTTTAAATGCACTCAGAGGCGGTTGCCAACGCAAATCCGCTCTCTGATACCTAAAGTGGGTAAGGACCTGGTCGAAGCTGACGGGAAACGCAGCTAGGACTTGGGCGGTTTGCAAGAGAGTGGCTTTAGTGTATTCCCTCTCAAGCATGCATATGCCTACTATGTGGAAGGGTGATGGTCTGGCAAGACAGAGAGGAACAGATTTATTGTATGTCTGTTCAAAGAAATTCGTTTTTGCAAAGTAATTCGAAGAATGCCAATAATTTGAATCAGGTTTAGTATTTCCAGTTTTCGAAGTTATAGAGTTCCTGAAAAAGCGACCAAGTGCTTCCAAGAAGGATAGTGATAAAAAAAATATACCTTGGGGAGTAATTTTGGTAAGTGAACCAATAGTTGCATTTGGAAATGGCTAAGCTTTTACTCAGCAAGGAGCCGACTAAAAGTTTAGGCAAAGAGAAACACTTATCATTTGGAAAACTAACCATAAGTTTTCGGAGAGGATCTCCACAAGCAGGTAGCTGGCGTAGCGAGCTGTACTTGCCTTACTGGCCAGTTAGAATTAGCTATTAAAGCTAAGAGAAACTTTAACGAGATTACCACTAAGAGTTCTTGCTCAAATGCAACGAGTGGTGAAAGCCCTATCAATAGATTTAATGGCATTGAGTAGGGAGAGCCAAGGAAGACAGGATCTTGCCTAACCGTTGTATTAGAGAAATGATGAGTCGAAAAGGAAAGTTTGAATTTATTTAACAATGCAAAAAAGTCTAATAAATTTGACAAGTATATAGTTTCAATTTTTAGTAACAATTTGGGGTCGCAGACCTCCTAACATTTAAAGTTTGCTCCAGGCAATTAACAATTCTTTAGGTTTCAAACCTTATATATGTACTAAAATCTTTGTAAGATTTAAAAAAGACAAATGAAGTGATTAAAGTTTAAACATTAAATCGAGTACAATGTGTGTACTTTCAGAAATTCCCAAGTACCTATCTTAGAAAAAGTTACAACTTCCAAAATAACAAAAAAAAAACAGGTAGAATGGAAGAGAAGTTCCTATAACTTCTTATATTTACGCTGAATTATTTTTATAATAGTTACAAAATAGTACAGGTCACTTACTGTGAAACCTGAAGAGAAAGTAAAAAGGAAGGTTCTAGGCTTCCTATGGTTAAATAGGAATCACGAGACAAATAGGGCAAGTTTCCCTTTCGTGAGACCTAGAAATAACTCACTAATGAGTTGAAAGAATTGTATTATCTAATTAGAAGGGAGAAACAATGTAAGTTTAAAACGTGTGCTAGACACGTATTTATGCAGAAGTTAATTAATGTTATATAAGAAAAAGGGGAGGGCACTTCTATAGAGTGACACCTCATTGAAAAAAAGACTTAAAGTAATAAATTTATTATTATGGTTTGTTAGTAAAGGGTTTAGGAAAGATCAATTGGGATTGAGGATAAATGTTCATGGCCTTATTTATGGTAATCGGACGATCGCGACGCGGTAGAAATGTTGAACAAGCACTAGTTTTCACTATAGTCTGTTGAATGGATGACAAGTTCACTGTAGTAGCGCAAAAGTTTATGGCAAAGAAAGTTATTGCAATTGTGAAAAATGACTGGTTGCACTAGATAGGCGAAAGTCTATTACTTGAGAAAGTTGTGGATTACAATTAAATGCGCCAGAAAAAATCCCAACGGTGGAAGAAAATTTAGCTATTGAGCATTAATTTATAAGGTAGATTCCTTAGTTTGAAATGGCATTCCCACAAGTGAGTGAAAGATACATAACGGCTTGACTTGTAGATAAAGTGCAGATTCTGGAAAGTTCCAGAACGATCTTAATGGAAGAATAGGGCCAAAGTTACTCCAGCGGTGGAACAAGCTTAATATTTATAGACAGTGGGTATTCTATAATATCCCCCGTTGTGAGAAGATCTCTCATTTAATAAGCATAAGAAATGCTGCTTTTTACGAAGGTTGGCTTAATTGGACAGAAGCCCAACATGGAAAATCCCACGAAGAATGATTATTGCCACAAATAAATATCTCACACTGCCTATAAAATAGTCGTTAAAAGCATGAAGACAGTAAAACCGATGAAGATGAGGTTAAAACCTGAAGTATGTACTTATCTTTGTTGCATGGCGAAGGTGAAGTTCCCTTTGACTTATAAATTTAATGTGCCAACATGGCGTAGAATGTAGAGAGTGCCTCTTGGTTTGAGGAGACTGGCTCTAGTTGAGCCTTGACTGACTAAGTCAACTGCCGACGAACAAGTGAGACATGCTCAGCGAAGCGCGGAGGGACCAAGGAAGGAAAAAAAGTGGGGGTAGGAGACAAAAGGAGAACATAACAGAATAGACAACTTTATAAAACTAAAAGCTCTTCCTGATGAATGGTCTTCAAAGAGTTGATAGCAGGCGATACCAGCACAGCATGGTGGGTGAAAAGGTAGACGAAGTTCTCTTGATCACAGAGATGATAGCTGGCGATGATGACGAGATCTGATGGCCAAATTGATAAGTAAGTCCTCTTGTACAGGGAAGAATTGAGGAACTTCTGAGATTCGCTGCTAGATGACGCTAGGTGGGTCATGGAAGATATATATCTAGAACATACTCACAACGAACATAATAGACATGACCACCAAAGAGAAACTAGAAGATCGCTGTTGGTGTTTGATAAAAAGGAAAAAATGAACATGCAAAGAGCATTAAAAATTATATTCTATCATACCGTGTATTCAAAGAATACACCAACGTTGCATATACGCTACAGCAACGCCCTGAAACAAAGACTTTTTGAACACGTCTTATAATTTACATTGGGTAGAGCACCCATATCAAAAAGTCCTCTCGTTGCATGTTAAGGACTGTTAAAGGATTTTTCAATGGATTTTTCAATCCGGCATACAGGACCATGTTCGTAACGTCTTCATCTTTCAATATGCTTTTCAGTCGGTCAACACGAGTGTACCCAAGGGAGTTACAATCGATTTTCTAGTGCCTGAAATAAATACATGAATTATGTACACACTTAATAAAACACTTTTCATACGAATTTTGTGAAATTGTAAAATTCAATTGATGTTCAAGATATACGTATTTTTCATAAAATAAAGTTAAAAAAAATTAAAAACCTTCCACACGCTTTACCAATGTAATGAAAAATTCAGTATTTTGATTTTACAAATCCTCAAACATTTTAACAATTTTACATACATTTTTCGAAAATTCAGAGATTTTGCTGTAATAGCGGTTTAATACTTGCCATAATAAGTTAATCTATATTTCTTAATTTCATTTTGTTGCTGTTTTTTATGGATTATTTTTCTTGCTTCAGAATATTGATACCTGAATTTTTACTCTGTACATTTGTTCATGGTCTAAATCTAAACAAAAATAGTAAATTTATTTCAATTGCTACAAAATGTAATGCGTGTGGAACATTTTGAAAATATAAGAAAAGCAGATTTTTGAAATAATTATTTATAGGCAACCTCTTTGGTTTACCTGTTATTTAAACATGACTGCCCAGACCATTGGCAACGGGGAAAGAATGAGTTTCCACGAAAAAATAGAATTACGATTTTCGACATACTGTATGCTTTACAAGTCCCCCAATACAAGGCTCTTGTTCCACAACGGAGATTCGAAGATTAAGACTACCTCACAAACGTCTAGTTTTTTTATTTCTGTATTTTATTTATTTATATATTTATTTGTACTTATTTTTATTATTTATTTATTTATTTATACCCCGACCCTTGTTTTTCCCAGGAATGTATGAGGATGCAATGCATATGTTATTGCAGTTGTCCATTATACATATGTTTCAATTGGTTGTATGTTTTCCTCAGGAGACCTGAGTTGGCCGTATTAAATGGATACCCTACGGCCGCTACCACAACCTCGTCCTCACAGGCCTTGAAGCGAGAGGGGAAGGAATTGGCAAGACATCGGCTATTGCCGTATGCAAGGTATGGTTTATTCCAGATAAGAAGATAAGGTTCAAATATTATTATAATAGGCAGAGGCCAGCCTAGAAATCTTTACACTACACGATAAATTACAAAATAAACTAAATCGTTTTTGCATCGGATTTAGTTTAGAAAAAGGTAATACGTATTACTATAATCAGCAAGATTTAATAAATGATTAGCTAATTATGATTCTAATTTTGTACTCAATACACGAAGTTCAGCTTTAAAATTCTAATTTAAATGGTGTGCATCCGCTGTGTTCTATCAGAATAAGGGACTACATTGGTTCTTTTATTTAAGGATTATTCTATAGGAATTTGTAAAGGAGACATCTAGCAAGGTGTTGTTTCTGAACGCAACTAGGCTATACTATTAAGATTAATTTCTAATAATTGGGGAAACAACCTCACAAAACATACGCCCAACTTTGTACAAATAATAATTTAAAATTATAGGTACGTGAAATCCAAAAGTATTCTTGATTAAATATTACAAATCAATTTCTTCTCAAGTAACATATAACACTTATTTTAAAATTATTTCTCGCAATCTTTTTGGACACTTTTTGCTTTGTTTTATGTTTTAAAATATGTTTTTGGATGGCATTTAGTGACTGTTTTAAATCAAAACATGATTTATGGAATCCTGGTGCAATATTAATTTGATCACCAACTTTCATCGAGAATGATATGTTATTCAGAAATATAAATGGGAACAGTACTCGAAACAAATTGTGCTGTAGGTATTTCATTTAAATTTGTTGATAAATACGTCCAAGGGTCTGTCCTATTCTCAAGTTCCTCTCTAGGAAAAGTAAAAAATTGCAACCATCTTCAGTTGTTCGAAGTAATACAAAAATGTATGATGTTTACAGACTAGTTTATTATTAGCTTCGAGATTGAATTAGTAACATTTACTGGGTTAATATTCAGGTATGATTACTGAATTATATGGGCATATTTTGGTGATTGAAATTTTGCGCTCATTTTGTATCTAGCCCGTTTTCTTTTACATCGGATTCCTTTGGTAACTATTTTTATATAACTTCGTATCTCACCACTTTACATAATTGTCCCATCTAGTTTCTGATCACACCAGGACACAACGGTAATTGCACGATTTAAATCAAGATTTTTTAGTTGCTGTGAAAAAGACTTCGTGGATTAATGATTATAAATCCTTGCTCAGATTAAATTTTCTGCTATAGTGGCAGCAAGTGCTATCAAATTTATGGACAGGATGTTGGAAAAAACACTGCATTTAGAAAAACGATATGTCCGAAGTAAACTTTATTTCCGTTTCTGCAAATTTAAAGACATTTTAATCATATTACTTTTAAGAATTGTGGCTTAATATTGCCTGGCATCTAAATTTAAGCAGTACTTGAAACAAAGTGTGTTGCAGGTACTGTATTTGATTTAAATGTGTTGACAAATACGTCCAAGGACCTGTTCTATTCTAAAGTTCATCTGTAGGATAAATAAAAAATCCTGAATCTATTAACTTCTGAGACACCAAATATCACTAAGAATTTCACTCGGATTTCTCAAACACACTATTGTAGTCATAATTTATAGCACTCACAATACTGTGAAATATTTTACACCCAAGACACAATTTTATTATGTTGTTATAAGTATTATTTTAAGTTGCTTTTACTGACTCAATTGGCCTCAATAAAATTATTAAGTATAGCAGTGATCATGTGGGAACGGCGCTACCAACATAAATCAAAATTATTACAATGGGGATTATTCTGGGTAAACATTCCTCAGATTTCATATTTGCTTACCGACATTTCGTCTGCAAATATTGCACACATTATCAGGACTGCTAGTTTCAAAGAAGCCGTAAAGATATTCCTCCGGCATGAAAGCATGGCCTTCTACATGCACATGGCATTCCAGTGGGTTATATATTAAAGGCAAAGATGTTATAACTTATGTTATATTGCTAACTCTTGACATTTCCTTCACACAAAAATGTGAAGTCGTTATCATCTTTGAAATTGACAGAAATCCCACCACAAATGACATTAGATATAGCTTTAACTACGAGGTATGGTATTGCCCATGAGACAGGGTGCTTTTGGATTTCTGTCATTTCAAAGATGAAGACCGGCCTCATTTTTTGATTGGGAGTAAGTTTTAAGGTCTTTGCTTCCATGATATTGCCCTAACGTATTTCCCATGACGGACATGTGACCTCCAATTGGGATGTCATGTTACCAATTCTATAGTTCTATTGACTTGGAACTGAAGAAGGCCGTTGTGAACTTTCTGTATTCAGTAATTTCAAATAATAGCTCTTCCAAAGCTTAGGAAAGTTTCTCTTTTGGTTAAAGAATTCTTGGTGTTGGGAAACTGCTCATTTCAAACCTCTTGAAATTATTAAGAGACCATCTTATATATTTCATCCTTCGTAGTTGTGCCTGTATTTCTCAAGGCAATTCAATAGCTATCATTATCACCGGCAGTGAAACGGGTTTGTTTTGGTTTTCATGTAATTGGAAATGACAGTGATAACAAGAAATTAGGAACAGATCAAGGAAACATAATAGTTTTCTCAAGTTGGCCCCTGCGATCTTCTTATCTGGAATTAACCATAAGGGACGTAGGAGATATACTTAAAATAAATGATTTCAGGAGGGAATCCTTATGTCTATTTGAAATGTACTATGTGTGTTTTATTCGTAGCAATATTTCACGTGTGTTTTGCACGTTTCGTATTGTGTATTTTGTATCATTTGAGAAAGTAGCTTTTATATTATCTTAGCCGATTTCTGTATTTTTATGCTAAAGCACTACCCTCCCATCGATTTTTGTTTTGTTGGTCCCCCTTTGTAGCACCGTTCCTGCATCATCGCGCAGTGATGCTTGGTTAATTAGTTTGCTTGCTTATTATTTTAGAATGTGTTTTGTATTATTTTGTTATGTATGTAGAAAGAAATATCAGGGATTGAATGAAGAAGTATTTGAGGGTTGTTCTAATAAAACAGACTGATATGTATTGGACAATATACACTACTTTACAACGACAGCATGGTATAAATCACTTTTCGAGGGGGTCTACAGATATTCACCTCCACTCTTCAGGCATCTTTTCCGAAACTATACAAGTTTCCATATATCCTCCGCGAAGAAGGATGCTGGTCGCTTATGAAACCAGTCTTCCACATCACGAAGCGCTTGACCAATGGTGAAACACTTAGCCAGTTTGAAACCCCTTGCTCGCCATATAAGGAATATATCCTTAAAACACACTATTTCACGCGGGTGAAATGTGTTGCTCACGTGCGAGGTAGAATGATCCGTTAGGCATGTCCAATCCAGCTCGCCACCGAGCTGTCATGTGATCTCGATCGAGCTGCTCTTTTGTGACTGTTTTTTTTTCTCTTATGATTTTTTTAATTTGAGGGAAAACGGAGGGAGGGCGGAGAAGAAGAGCTGTGCAGTTAGCTGAAAAATCTTTGCACACGATCAAAGTTTATGGCGGACCCTACCTTCAGTTAATTATGTTCACGTCTGTTACACCGTGTGTAAGAAATACAAATCACGTGAACATAATTCACATATCGTCCCATTGGGGATAATCATTTATTTCCCTACACAGCAGTATCATGTAAAAAAACAAAACAAACACGCATGATCATCCTTTAAGGGCCAAATACTGGGCGACATGAACTCAAGACATAGCCTAATGATCATATGTTTGTCATATGTATAATTACGGTAAACGTTTGGTAAGTTACATATATTCGGACTTGTTTTGACGCAATAGCTTAATGGTTATACAGTATTATGGATTGAATGTTTTATCCGGATTTTCACAGAATTCTAGTAATTTAGCCTGTGCATTACCTATACTTTCTTTCTTTCTTATTATTTTTTCGATTTTGGCCTACTTTGGACCACGGGAAACAATTGACTTGCTGGTTTTTTTTTTCAGAACCTCTTTATCTTACTTTATTTAGATATTTATCGAGTCATTTATTTATTGAGTTAGTCATTTATCGAGTTAGTCATTTATTGAGTTAGTCATTTATTAAGTTAGTCATTTATCGAGTTAGTCATTTATTAAGTTACTCATTTATTGAGCTATTTATTTATTTATTTATTTATTGAGTTAGTCATTTACTGAGCTATTTATTTATTTATTTATTGAGTTAGTCATTTATTGAGTTAGTCATTTATTTAGTTAGTAATTTATTGAGTTAGTCATACATTGATTTAGTCTTTTATTTAGTTATTTAGTTAGTTATTGTTATTTTATGGGGCAGAACAGTGAGATCATCTGCCCTAAATGCTCTACAAAACAATTGAATGAATCTTTAGTAAAATATAGCAAGTTACGATATATAAACTTACATTAATTCAGCACTCTTTAATCTACATTTGTCTTCATCTTCGGGCATCAATCACTGCCTTCATGCAGTTCTCTATCATGCACTTGAGAGGCTAAAGACAGCACCCCTTGAGGAGGTTCGTAGACTGTTCTACAGGACACGTCTATCGCCTGGAAGTACGGGTAAGTATAGCAGCTAACCGCTCAAACGGTCTGGACGGTTCCCGTCGTAGTTTTTCATGGCTTCCAGATTCATCTCCACGCTACGGCCTCGGCCGTTATCAAAGCCAGTGGTCTACTCACAAATCTGTACGCGTGGCATGACGTTAGCACCGTTCACCTTCGACAAGTTGATAATATGCCTTTTAGAAGCGGAAGTCGGATCACACTTTCAATTCCGAATTCAGACACCTTCTGTTGTCTAGAAGTGCCGTAACTATTAAGACACCTGTACCGCAGGGTTATAGGACATAACGTACCACTTGGCCGGTTGATTATCTGCGAAAAATCAGCTAATGACCTTAAAATATTTAGGAGAGGACATAACGTACCACTTGAAAGAGTGGGAGGGTGCATGAAACCCTAACCGCACGGCCACTTGCTCGGTGTGTGTTAGGTAGTCAGCCCGAAGGCTGGTTGGATCCTCAAAAAGCACCGCCGTTAAGTTATGTGAGTAGATGCCCACAAAAACCCAAGGCAGCGCTATATTGAGGCGTTCTAGACAAGAAGAGGAGTGAGGTAGTTTGCCATTGCTTTCCTCACTGAGTCAGAACAGTAGTCCTAACCCTTTGAGTAGAACCTTTCACAGCATTCACAGGCACTGACAGTGCCCTGAATGCCATTACTAAGCACCACCCATATCTCAGTAGCTTCCATATAATCACAGCCATGAGTGTGACTGCTCGGTATTGCTCAATTAATCCTGGTAATAAATACGTGGGCAATAACATAACATAAACTAATATAAAATATGAAAAGTTTTTGGATTCCCATCACACTTTATGCAGGCTTTGGACTGGCAAAATGTTTATAAACATTTTGGCGTGTTTTAAAACAGCTGTGGTTAAGCTCTGGTAATTTTTCGTTTTCTTTACTATGTTTTTAATTATTATTTTTAAAAATTTTCAATTGTTTTTTGTGGGTTTTATATCCTAGCGAATAGCAAGTTCGTCGTGGGATGTTTCACTCTAAGTGAATAGCAAGTTCGTCACGTGAAGTTTCATTCCAAGTTCTGCGAATATGAGAAAGCTCTCAAGCAAGATTTCAAGTTTCCATTCTCTTCATACCACTTCATTATTCTGTCAAGCCTTTCATCATACTTGACATATTTCTTCTTTCTCTTTGAACTTTCAACGTACAATTTGTATTTCATCCGTCGAAGTGCGCACATAAACCGCCCTTATTCGTTGTACACAACTCCAAGTTACAATACCAAATTGTTTAAAGCCGCACAGTGTGATCACCACTGATGTTTATGTGGTAATGAACCTGTAACTGGAATGCCCGCCTGACATCAAGTGGTACGTTATGTCCTAGCATAAATATTTGGGGATTACGAGAAAACCGTTCTTAGGTAGATAACGACCTAGGTGGTACGTTATGTCCTCGAAAATCAAGTGGTACGTTTTGTCCGTGATACGTTATGTCCGGACACCGTACCGAAGCATCTGTGTTCGATTCTTGGCTCTGCTAAGAAGGGTAATTCTGGACTTATCTATGTGAAAAAACATTCTCAAAAATGAAATATACAACATTTATTTACAGATTAATTAACGGATGAGCATTTGAAGTAGCTACTGATAATCTCCGCTAGTAAACTTGGTCCACAACTGCAAACAGTTGTCAGTGGAAAGTTACAGTTACATAAATACCATAATAATAGACTAATAATAATAATGTAATAATGAAACGCTGATTATTGGCGGCAGATCATTAATTAAAGATTTTGAAAAGCAAGAAAGAAAAATCCTAAGAAAAATGTGTGGACCAGTCTGTAGAGGGGGAATTTGGATGAAAAGAAAATCCCAAGACTTATACTGTGCCCAACTGGTCACGGCAGTCTGGTATCGAACTCAGGGCCTTATCAGAGAAGACCAGGCAAATGGTTATGCCTAAGGTCGAACCAGTGGTCTCTAAGGGGGAGCCAATATATGGAACCCACAGAGCAATGAGAGGTCTACTGACACATAATAGTCTAGCGTGATTTCACGATTATTTAGGTGCAAATCATAGAAATTTAAAGGAGAAATTATAAGCAAAATGCAAGGAAATGTACGTTTTCAGTGCATACGAAGTCGAGAGAGGCTAGTTTTGAAGTCTGACAAATGACTTTTAAAAGTAGGCGGAGTAGCCCAGGCGCCTACGGAACTATTTCTGTCTAGGGCGGTCAGACAGCTCAAAATTAATGACCCGGGAATCCACCGGTCGACAACGAGCGAAGCTTTGGCGGGACCAAGCCCACAAGAAATTAATTAATTACAGATAAATGGAGCATTGTAATGCAATGGAACATACACATAGATGAATGTATTCACGGAGGAGTAATTTAGGAGTGGTTTTTCACCTAAAATTACGCCTATTTCTCAAAATGACCGCATTACAACCTAACTCACGCTCGAGAGCATGAATACGTTAACCAACCAGCGGGAAATCCCCACCGTAGCATCCCACGCGCTGAACTAAGGCAATTAATTGTAATTAATTGGCCGAAGCGATCGCCGGCACGCGAGTGTTTTTAAAACCTCCACGCCTAGATAAACAAGATGCAGTTGTTATTTCGGCTGAAGACGGAGTATTTCAAGAAGGGAGTCGCTCTCACGTGTCCCGTGAACTATTTTGTGCAAGAAACCAATATAAGGGAGAGCACCCTACGCCGAGGGTCACTTGTTGGTCAGTTACACGTCTGTTATGGTCAGTTGAAGTCACTTGTTGGTCAGTTACACGTCTGTTATGGTCAGTTGAAGTCACTTGTTGGTCAGTTATGGTCAGTCGAAGTCAGCTACACGTCAGTTACACGTCTGTTATGGTTCAGTGGAAAGCAGTTGAAGACGTCAGACGGTCGCTCGAGTTGGAAGTTAGTTCTTTGTCTACAAGCGCTCTGCAGTAAGCACGCCAATTATTAAAATATCAGCGTACCGCCGTTGAAGACAATGGAGGCAAATTGTAAGCTTCATCAGTGATAATGAAGTGCATAAGGTAACAAAGTGCAGATATTGCTTTATTATCTGACACAGATATAAATTCGCTACAGCGAATAGGAACTGATAATGTTTGGAACAGTTCGTATACCGGAAGGTATTGTCAATTATATGACATCAGCATTAGGAGCACTCCAGTGATGGGAGAGTGGGAGTTATTGCCACCTATCCAGGACAGTGAGGTAAACGGGAGTGCAGGGAACTAGGATCGAACATCTATAAAAACGCTACTAGATTTCACGGAGACCAGCGGTTATCATAAGTCATCGCATCTCTGAGGTCAAGCATAGGTGAAATCCAGATAAGGATCAACATGTGAAGTGATAGATGAAGTGTATAAATTGTGAAATAATAATTTAAAGTGTTAATGTGTTTAATGTTTAATATTCAGTGTTTATCAGTGGTAAAGGCCACTTGTGGTAATATGTGCATCATGTGTAAAAAGTGTGAATCTCAGTGTTGTGTATTGGATATCATGATGGATTAAGTCAAATCGTCATGGTAGAGCTCAGGCGGAGATACTGGTACTTTCCAGCCAGAAGGAAACGTGAGTAAACATGCAAATAATAACATTATAATGGCATAGTTCACCATGTAACGATTAATCACTTTGAAATTAAAGAAGTAATAGTCACTTACTGAACGAGTTTTCACCACTCGTCTTGAATAAAGTATGACTTTGAAGGTGATTTGCTTAGGACCATGTAGGTCAAAAATAGTGATGGATCTAAACGTTAAAATAATAATAATAATAATAATAACTGGGGTCGGCAACCATAAAGTAAGGGCAGAATTGGCCTAAGTAATGTTCAAATAGTGTCATGTCTAATTTAAGATACTGTCATTTGGTAAACAGTAAAGAATGTAGTGTGGAATATCGCGAATACGAGAGCTTTTCTCAGTGTCAGTGAAAATTTGAATAAATATTTGAAATTAAAGGAAGCCAGTATATTTATACATTTGTGTTAGGAGCTATGTAAAGCTTTGGCTTAAATAATATAACAGGAAGAACGCAGGTACCTTGATAATGGAGTCATATATGTGAAATATTGTTTAGCCGCATATAGCGTGCAGATTAACGTAGAATCCAGTGATTTACGTAAGATAAGCACGGGAAAGACTAGTATAGCTTGCGCGTGAGGTGAAAATGGGCTTAATCTTCGAGAAGTATCGCCTTTGTGCATACTGTATGGGTTACGCAGCGATTTGGATAGATTCTGTCTATTGCCAACGCTTGCATTGAATTATAGCCACTATGGACGCCCAGCGAGGCGCGGTGAGCATTTTTACTTATGGTCTGCCCGAGAGGTAGAATCATATTCGTC
Organism: Meconema thalassinum; assembly: GCA_946902985.2. Classification (NCBI taxonomy): domain Eukaryota; kingdom Metazoa; phylum Arthropoda; class Insecta; order Orthoptera; family Tettigoniidae; genus Meconema; species Meconema thalassinum. The sequence continues at coordinate 174,035,684 of OX336395.1, forward strand.
GACGAGGAACGTGGTTCCCAAAATATATATGTAAATGACAGCTGCTGATGATAACCATGGGGTTTCATTATGATGCGCGTCTTTAAAGCCACAAGTAATCACCTTAGAACGGCAATGCTATCATTAGAATTCCACCCCTGCCATGAATGTTTAATAGGAGCCATTTGAGCCCAAATACACTGTAAAGTTAGGTGTTAATTAATTAAATGACTCGATTACTTAGGACCATGCCTAGCGGATCTTTATTGTTATATAATTGTAAACAAGGATGACCTTGACGGAAGAGAGAGACAGGAAATATGGACTATTTCCGTGGCAGCCATCTTGGAGAGCTGTCTGGAACTAATTTTATGACCTGCTGAGGGGAGAGAGGTCGCTCGACCGATCCCTTGTCAATTACGGTCACAATAGGACACTGAGAGGTCTCGGTATTCAATAATGCAATTAAAATATGAGTATTTTAGTGATGCAAATGGAATTAAATGGTGTATGGCAACTCACATACGTGGTTGAACCATAGAAATCTGATGATATTTGGCGAAGTTATCCTCTGAGGGGGAAGGCTGGACCAAAATAATGTAGGCATCTTCTTTAAAGTGCATTTTGCCAGTTTATGCTAATTTAGGAAAAACGGGTATGTGTTTTTTCCCAGAACATGACACAGTTGTATCTATAATAAGTCCGACAAGACCCAGATAATCGTTATATGGTGAAACTATAAATATTCTATCCATGTTTATGTTTATTTTATGATTAAGAAGCATGACTCAATTTCCTAGAGCGTTCATAGGGATGGAAAGAAGGAAGATGATTCGCACGACACAACAAAAAAAAATATTTGCTAATAAATGTAGGAAACATTGATGTAATGATAATTAAAGTAAATGTCGTAGAAGACGGAATAATGTCTTAGAAATTCATGTTTATGTGACATGTGGTTTTTGTGTTAAGATACTTCCATTAAATAAAATTGTGTCACATGACGGACACTATGAAAACCTTGTAATCTGAACTATTATTGACAGGATATTAGAAGTAGGTTTGAGTGCATTGTAGCGCTATTTTTATGGAGAAAGCTCACAGAATAACCCTATTTATTTGTGGGAATTAATTGAAATTTGTCCTTTGTTTTGTATTTGTTGTACAGCCATGATTTTAGACCAGTAAATGTTTTATTCATAGGAATGTTGTGTGTTTCCTGTAGAGTAGTTGCCTGATAGACTCAAATCCTGAACATGTGGTCGTATTGTGGGCATGAACGTCCCATACCTCGAAAGACCGTGAGCTAGTAGGGATACGAACACATGGTCCACATGGTGACGATCGGGTACATGGGGGAGTTGTCTCTGTACTTGGATTGAGTCACAGGTAATTACTTAAGTCGGTCAAGGTATTAATGGTAGAAGCAAATATAGCATAGAATTTAGGACAGAATAGGAAGACCGCATCCCATTTGTTAATAAGCCACCACATTAAAAATAATTGTTAATCCTCCATAAGACATGCTTATATAGTTGTAACTTTCATAAACCATAGCCATAGATAACACTGATAAAATAACATGACGCTGATATGTGGGGCCAGTTCAAAATACAGGTAACCTCCACTTAAGCATCATGATCATGGCATAAATAAGCATGTTGACTACCCTAATTTAACATGTCACCCTTGAGTGGGCCACTATGACTCTTATTGTTAACATGGCACCCACGTGTGATATGCATCATTATTATTAACATGGCGCCCGTACGTGGATGGCTTATGGGATTTAGAAAAACCCCATAATAATAGCATGGTTTTCATGGGGAAAACCATAGAAATAATTTTTTTCCTCAAACTTGGTTTGAGCGATTGTGAGTCTTTCTAGATGATGTTCAGACGTCAGACAAATGTTGTCAGACGGGTACGAGGGTCTATACCCATTCCATAGTTAGTTTTGACATTTTATAATATGTTGTTGTTGTTGTCGCGGGATCGGAATCCTTTCTTTCCAATAGAACGCGCCAGTGTCTTCAGCTAGGGCCTACCTGAATCTCAGATTAAGTAGTACAGGATGGCCGGAACGGAAGAAGTACTCAGGTGTATCGCCGAGTTAAGGGAACATTTCGATGTTATAAATGCTAAAAGTAAGGAAGAATCCAAAGCATTTAAAGATGAAATAGCGGATAGGCTAGAGGCTAATCAAGCCAGTGTAAACACACAGTTAGAATTAAACCTAGTAGAGGTTAATAAGAAAATGGACGACGTTAAGGAGTCTGTCCAGAGACAGGTAACTAAGAATATTGTTAGCGTGATCTCAGAAATGCAAAATGATAACGAAAAACGCTTTGAGTCTATTGAATTAAAATTAGAAAGCAATTTGCAAATGTGTAGAGAGTCACAGCGTGAAATTAACGATAATTTAAACAGTATGTCCCGGGAGCTTAAAGACATTCAAAGTCAGAATGAAGCTAACACGAAACGTCAGTTAGAACAATTTAACACGTTTACTCAGACCGTGGATCATAGGTTCGAGGATAATGAACTCAAATGGAATACGCGAATGGCAGGTTATGCCAAGGCTGTGGACGAAGCTTTAAAAAAGCAGGACCAGAATATCCTTGACCAATGCAAGGAAATGCAGGAAATAAAGACGTCTGATCGAGATAATAAGGAAATAATGTCTAATATGAAGATACAAGTTGGAAAGGTGCAGAAAGAGTTGGAAAACACTCAGAATGACTTAGCAGTTCTCCATAAAAGACAGGACGAAGACCAAGGAGAAATCACAAAAATGAGGACTGAAATATCTCATATACAAGGTCACATTCAACGGGAAGTTACAGGCTTACGCGAAGAGTTAGAGCTTCGAGAAGGCTTAAAGACTGAAGCCAGTGATAAGACTCTTGCCGAAGTAAGAGAAAGTCTAGCAGGGGAAATTATCCACCTGAAGGAAAACCTTAAGGATAATAAAGAAAAGGTATTTTCTATGGCAGAAAGAAACCGAGATCGCCTCGAGAAAATAGAACGAGAGGTATTAGCTCGTTTGGAAAGGACTGAAAACAGGCACAGCCAGTTAGAAACGAGAATGATAGCGCAGGAAGAATCCATGTTGCGGAATCCTAGGTCTAGCGAAGGAAGTATAGACGAGAATAGGAGGAATAAATGGGCAGAGATAGAAATACAGCCCACTCCAAAGAATGCAGCAATGCCAAGTGACAGCCCGTATGCCACACCTGGTATGCCAATGGCTATGTCAACACCGCAGGAAAATGCTGTACAGAACCAAATAGTCACAGTTATAAGGGCTAGTGATGAAAAACCAAAGAAATACTCTGGGAGTAATTCTAATATGACACCCAAGTACTGGCTTAAAGAAGTTTCCGAGTACTTGAATGATGCAAAAGTACCGCCAGAGCGCAGGTTGAGAGCGATTGAAAAACTCACCGAAGGAGAGTGTGCTCTATGGTTTAGAAGTTTTAGGTACACGTTCGACACCGTTGAGGAATTTCGCCAAGCATTTTTAAGCAGGTATTGGAACGCGAGCGTACAACAAAATCTCAGACTGGACTTGTATTCCAGGCGTTACAGTACTAGTAACCCGACCAAGTACGGAGAGTTTTTTGTGAACCAATTATGCCGTTTTCGCGAGCTCGACGAAGGACTCAGAGAGTCAGACTTATGCATAGCAATAGCTAAGCAGCTGCCGTATGAAGTGCAGTGCCTGCTAATCTCAGCAAACGCCAAAACTGCAATCGATATGGAGGAGGTGCTGAGACAACTTGATTTAACCACAGTGCAGCACGCAAGACAAAGCCGACATGTGGAACAGGTTAATATGACGAATACGCCGATCGAGCCAACGAAGGTGCAGACGAAATGCAAGTCTACAAGCACCGAAACAGAAAAATCCGACTGGCAGCGCGAAGGACGCGAAAACCAAAATTGGAGGCCAGCGTATCGAGGAGGTTCGAACCGTGGTAACCGAGGAAGGAAAAACTGGAATCAGCGTGGTACCAGAGACCAGCAGCTGGATAACAGAAGAAATTACGGCCGAAATGGGAATAACCAAGGATGGAGATCCCAAGAGCAGAGTCGTGGGTTCGATGAAGAGGCGGAAGAACGCTATCATGCATCTTTAAGATACATGGAAGAGCGCGGAGATGATCCAAGACAATCGCGAGTTCACTGGGATGAAGCGATTCGAAATAGAAGGTCACCCGACATATATCAAAATGATGATGGTGCCAAAAGTCTGGAACTTCAGCAGCATGAAGACAGGCAGAAGAACTCCACAAAGAATGGAGCAATTGAAAAAAAAACCACCAATTTTAAATGACCAGAGAGAGATAGGTTCAGGATGGAGTACAGTAAATGTTATTAACTGGATTGCCAAACCTGAGGAGCTTATCGAAGACCTCGATGAAAGAACGGTCAATGTAAGAAGGGAACTACCTATTATTATTGTAAACATTGCGGGAACGAAAGTAAGAAGCCTCATCGATACAGGATCAACAGTGAGTTTGATAACCCAGGCATTATACAATGAAATCCAGAGTAAAATCCACGTATTGAAAATACCCATTTCAAGCGTGAAAATAAAAGGTGTCATACCAGACAAAGTTATGATATGCAGATACCAAGTATTTTTAGATCTGCAGATAGGGAACTCTACATTCTCACAGAGCTTCCTACTTGTAAATAAGCTGCCATATAACCTTATTGTTGGGATGGATTTCATAAGAGAGTATAAAGTTATTATAGATCTCTCGCAAGACATTGTAATGTTTCGCGCAAGTGAGGGAAAGGAAGACTTAGAACTCTCATTAAGGCATAATGAAGCGAGACAAGAAGAATACGTATGGCATACATACGGAGATATGACTGGGGAGGCAGTGTCGACAATAGAAGATATTGAGGAAGAGTTGGCAACACTGGCCGCAGACATTGAAAAAGATCTCGAACCAAAATTTGAAGAATGCCTGGAAGAGAAGATTGAGGAAGCTAAATTTGGTCCAGAATATAAGAAAATGCTAAGGGAATTGCTATTCGAGTATAAAGGAGTCTTCGATTCGAGACCTGGCCGGATCAAGAATTTCCAGTATGCGTTTCAAGTCAGCGATTGGACGCCATTCAAACAGAAGCCGTATCCTGTAGCTGAGAAACATCATTTAAAGGTCAAAGAAGCGATACAAGAAATGCTAGAAGCAGGCGTCATTGTAAAGACAGCCACACCTTATGTCAGCCCACTGGTAGTTGTACCGAAACAGGATGGAAGTGTGAGGATATGCCTGGACCTACGAAATTTGAATTCCAAGGTTATACCGGAATTTGATACAGTTCCACCCATTAAGGAGGTACTCAGAAGGTTCAAAGGAAAGACTGTATTCTCAAATCTTGATCTCACGGCAAGTTTTCACCATCTTGCTCTGGAAGAGAAGACAAGTCTGTTAACCGGATTTTTATTTGACCAGCACACGTACTCCTACGTCCGTCTTCCATTTGGATTAAAAACAGCAGGTTCAGCGTTGATACGAGCGCTAGATAGGAACCTATCCGAAGAAGTAAAAGCTACAACCATATGCTACGTAGATGATATACTACTGACCTCTGAAACAGTTGAAGAACATGTCAGAGATCTACGCAAGTTATTATATGACCTAAGTCAGGCTAACTTCAAGGTCAATATAAAGAAGTCTAACTTTGCTCAGAGAGAAGTTAAATTTCTAGGTCATGTAATCGATGCACAAGGAGTTAGGCCTAATCCGGGAAAACTGGAAGTCATAAAACGTTTCCCGAGACCAACGAAGGTGAAGAATGTCAGGCAATATCTAGGCGTTATTGGATTCTTTTCGAACCATTGTCCGAAGTACACCGAGACTGTAGCACCACTCCAAGACTTACTTAAAAAGGGAGGAAGATGGCGATGGACGGAGCAATGCGAGGAAGCCTTCGTGAAATCTAAATAGATGTTGTTAGATTATGTGAAATTGGGATATCCTGACTACACTCAGAAATTTATCATCCAGACTGACGCATCCTTCGTAGGCATTGGAGCTATGTTGTATCAGGAAAATAAGGACAGGCCAGAGGAGAGAACTTATATCGCATTCATCAGTAGAAGGTTGAGGCCTAATGAAAAGAATTATACGGTCACGGAGATCGAATTACTTGCGATACTGTATGCATTACAGTATTGGCACAAGCTGATTTATGGTTTTAGAATTATTTTGAGAACAGACCATAAAGCCCTAACGTTCCTGCTGAAAACTGACTTGTCGAGTCAAAGACTGACAAGGTGGTCCCTATACATACAACAATTTCAAGTGGAAATAGAATATTGCCCGGGGAAGGACAATATCATACCTGATTTGCTAAGCAGATACCCTACAGCAGAGGAAGAAGAAACTCTAGCTATTGAAATAGAAGATAGAGATCAGAAGACCTTAGATGATCTGAGGAACATCACCGTTTTTCAACGTGAAGATCCCTGGATACGGTTGATGATAAATTACTTCGAGGGAAAGCTGAATAGAGGAACCCCGATGTATATGGAAGCTGAAGCACTTTCAACGGAATATCTATGGTTTAACCAGATGCTACACAAATGGAGCGACTCTGATCACACAAAACCTAGGATTGTTGTACCACCAGCATTGCAGAGAAGGCTAGTTTGGCTAGCACACCGAGCTTTTGGACATTCAGGTGTTGATAAGACTGTTGCCCTGCTTAAAGAGGCGTTTATTTGGCCTAAACTTAGAGAAACAGTCAGAAATACTATCAGGACATGTGATATGTGCCAACGAGTAAAGCCTAACTCGTACTTAATGAGGCAGAAACCTATACCACTCTTACCAGAGAAGCCATGTCAGCTCCTGGCGCTGGACAACTTTGGGCCCCTGCCTAGAGCTAGAAGAGGAAATAAACACATCTTAGTTGCACTAGACGTGTTTTCCAAAATGGTAGTCCTGTGTCCAATTCAGAAAACCAGTACAAAACAAGTACTTAAGAGGCTGAAGGAAAGAATTATTCCTATATTAGGACAGCCAGAAAACATCTTATCGGATCACGGAAGCTGTTTTACCAGCGTAGAATTTCGCAGGGAGTTGGAAAATCTGGGCATAAGACAGATTTTGTCCACGGTTAGGCACCCGGAATCGAACTCAGCTGAGAGAGTTATGAGGGAGGTGCAGAAATACATGAAGATATACTGCTCTACTGAGAATTGGAAATGGATTGACGTGCTTGAGATTATTGAATATTGTATCAACAATACTGTGCACGAAGCTACAGGAGAGGTGCCAGTGAGCCTACATCTCGACAGAAGACCCGAGAGGCCATGGAATAATGTCATCCAGACACCCGTCGATGCACAACTTGGACGTGAGTTGAGAATCCAGAGGACGTTCGAGTATCTCAAGAAACAAGCAGATAAACGACAGCGGAGAAACAGGAGGAAACGCTATCATAGACCGCTACTCGTGGGAGAATACGTCTTATTGAAAAAACCCGCCAGTTCAGATCCAGAGAGCAGGAAATATAAGAAATTTCAGCACGCTTATCTCGGACCCTACCTGATTATAAGGGATCTGCAGAATAACGCATATCGGATTAAAGATGAGGCAACAGGTAGAGAAGTTGTGGTAAATGCCGCAAATCTGAAGTTATATAGTCCACCAGAAGACTATGAAGCGAGAGAAGAGCAAGCTACACACATTCAAGTGAACGAGGAATCATTACGTATGCACGGAAAGGTTCTGAAGAAAAGCTTGCAGACTCGAGAAGGGTCGAAGAAAAGAAAACAGCTCGCCAGCCCAGCGGACACGAGGGGAGAGTGCAGCTGTCGACTGCAGGAGGTTTACGACCAGTTAAAGGGAGCAGCTGCGGAGTTAGAGGAGATGAATGAACAATTGAGACAGGAAAACGAAAGTCTACGAGACAGCAGACAAGAGTGGAGTGGGAAAACGTGAAAGCCCATTGCCAAGAGCAATGACCGCTTAAAGCAAACACTGCAAGGAGTTGATACCAGCTGATAGGCCCGAAAAATTCACTTATGAAATGAATTTTTCGAACTTAGCAGGAGAAAGATGTGCCCAACTGGTCACGGCAGTCTGGTATCGAACTCAGGGCCTTATCAGAGAAGACCAGGCAAATGGTTATGCCTAAGGTCGAACCAGTGGTCTCTAAGGGGGAGCCAATATATGGAACCCACAGAGCAATGAGAGGTCTACTGACACATAATAGTCTAGCGTGATTTCACGATTATTTAGGTGCAAATCATAGAAATTTAAAGGAGAAATTATAAGCAAAATGCAAGGAAATGTACGTTTTCAGTGCATACGAAGTCGAGAGAGGCTAGTTTTGAAGTCTGACAAATGACTTTTAAAAGTAGGCGGAGTAGCCCAGGCGCCTACGGAACTATTTCTGTCTAGGGCGGTCAGACAGCTCAAAATTAATGACCCGGGAATCCACCGGTCGACAACGAGCGAAGCTTTGGCGGGACCAAGCCCACAAGAAATTAATTAATTACAGATAAATGGAGCATTGTAATGCAATGGAACATACACATAGATGAATGTATTCACGGAGGAGTAATTTAGGAGTGGTTTTTCACCTAAAATTACGCCTATTTCTCAAAATGACCGCATTACAACCTAACTCACGCTCGAGAGCATGAATACGTTAACCAACCAGCGGGAAATCCCCACCGTAGCATCCCACGCGCTGAACTAAGGCAATTAATTGTAATTAATTGGCCGAAGCGATCACCGGCACGCGAGTGTTTTTAAAACCTCCACGCCTAGATAAACAAGATGCAGTTGTTATTTCGGCTGAAGACGGAGTATTTCAAGAAGGGAGTCGCTCTCACGTGTCCCGTGAACTATTTTGTGCAAGAAACCAATATAAGGGAGAGCACCCTACGCCGAGGGTCACTTGTTGGTCAGTTACACGTCTGTTATGGTCAGTTGAAGTCACTTGTTGGTCAGTTACACGTCTGTTATGGTCAGTTGAAGTCACTTGTTGGTCAGTTATGGTCAGTCGAAGTCAGCTACACGTCAGTTACACGTCTGTTATGGTTCAGTGGAAAGCAGTTGAAGACGTCAGACGGTCGCTCGAGTTGGAAGTTAGTTCTTTGTCTACAAGCGCTCTGCAGTAAGCACGCCAATTATTAAAATATCAGCGTACCGCCGTTGAAGACAATGGAGGCAAATTGTAAGCTTCATCAGTGATAATGAAGTGCATAAGGTAACAAAGTGCAGATATTGCTTTATTATCTGACACAGATATAAATTCGCTACAGCGAATAGGAACTGATAATGTTTGGAACAGTTCGTATACCGGAAGGTATTGTCAATTATATGACATCAGCATTAGGAGCACTCCAGTGATGGGAGAGTGGGAGTTATTGCCACCTATCCAGGACAGTGAGGTAAACGGGAGTGCAGGGAACTAGGATCGAACATCTATAAAAACGCTACTAGATTTCACGGAGACCAGCGGTTATCATAAGTCATCGCATCTCTGAGGTCAAGCATAGGTGAAATCCAGATAAGGATCAACATGTGAAGTGATAGATGAAGTGTATAAATTGTGAAATAATAATTTAAAGTGTTAATGTGTTTAATGTTTAATATTCAGTGTTTATCAGTGGTAAAGGCCACTTGTGGTAATATGTGCATCATGTGTAAAAAGTGTGAATCTCAGTGTTGTGTATTGGATATCATGATGGATTAAGTCAAATCGTCATGGTAGAGCTCAGGCGGAGATACTGGTACTTTCCAGCCAGAAGGAAACGTGAGTAAACATGCAAATAATAACATTATAATGGCATAGTTCACCATGTAACGATTAATCACTTTGAAATTAAAGAAGTAATAGTCACTTACTGAACGAGTTTTCACCACTCGTCTTGAATAAAGTATGACTTTGAAGGTGATTTGCTTAGGACCATGTAGGTCAAAAATAGTGATGGATCTAAACGTTAAAATAATAATAATAATAATAATAACTGGGGTCGGCAACCATAAAGTAAGGGCAGAATTGGCCTAAGTAATGTTCAAATAGTGTCATGTCTAATTTAAGATACTGTCATTTGGTAAACAGTAAAGAATGTAGTGTGGAATATCGCGAATACGAGAGCTTTTCTCAGTGTCAGTGAAAATTTGAATAAATATTTGAAATTAAAGGAAGCCAGTATATTTATACATTTGTGTTAGGAGCTATGTAAAGCTTTGGCTTAAATAATATAACAGGAAGAACGCAGGTACCTTGATAATGGAGTCATATATGTGAAATATTGTTTAGCTGCATATAGCGTGCAGATTAACGTAGAATCCAGTGATTTACGTAAGATAAGCACGGGAAAGACTAGTATAGCTTGCGCGTGAGGTGAAAATGGGCTTAATCTTCGAGAAGTATCGCCTTTGTGCATACTGTATGGGTTACGCAGCGATTTGGATAGATTCTGTCTATTGCCAACGCTTGCATTGAATTATAGCCACTATGGACGCCCAGCGAGGCGCGGTGAGCATTTTTACTTATGGTCTGCCCGAGAGGTAGAATCATATTCGTCGACGAGGAACGTGGTTCCCAAAATATATATGTAAATGACAGCTGCTGATGATAACCATGGGGTTTCATTATGATGCGCGTCTTTAAAGCCACAAGTAATCACCTTAGAACGGCAATGCTATCATTAGAATTCCACCCCTGCCATGAATGTTTAATAGGAGCCATTTGAGCCCAAATACACTGTAAAGTTAGGTGTTAATTAATTAAATGACTCGATTACTTAGGACCATGCCTAGCGGATCTTTATTGTTATATAATTGTAAACAAGGATGACCTTGACGGAAGAGAGAGACAGGAAATATGGACTATTTCCGTGGCAGCCATCTTGGAGAGCTGTCTGGAACTAATTTTATGACCTGCTGAGGGGAGAGAGGTCGCTCGACCGATCCCTTGTCAATTACGGTCACAATAGGACACTGAGAGGTCTCGGTATTCAATAATGCAATTAAAATATGAGTATTTTAGTGATGCAAATGGAATTAAATGGTGTATGGCAACTCACATACGTGGTTGAACCATAGAAATCTGATGATATTTGGCGAAGTTATCCTCTGAGGGGGAAGGCTGGACCAAAATAATGTAGGCATCTTCTTTAAAGTGCATTTTGCCAGTTTATGCTAATTTAGGAAAAACGGGTATGTGTTTTTTCCCAGAACATGACACAGTTGTATCTATAATAAGTCCGACAAGACCCAGATAATCGTTATATGGTGAAACTATAAATATTCTATCCATGTTTATGTTTATTTTATGATTAAGAAGCATGACTCAATTTCCTAGAGCGTTCATAGGGATGGAAAGAAGGAAGATGATTCGCACGACACAACAACAAAAAATATTTGCTAATAAATGTAGGAAACATTGATGTAATGATAATTAAAGTAAATGTCGTAGAAGACGGAATAATGTCTTAGAAATTCATGTTTATGTGACATGTGGTTTTTGTGTTAAGATACTTCCATTAAATAAAATTGTGTCACATGACGGACACTATGAAAACCTTGTAATCTGAACTATTATTGACAGGATATTAGAAGTAGGTTTGAGTGCATTGTAGCGCTATTTTTATGGAGAAAGCTCACAGAATAACCCTATTTATTTGTGGGAATTAATTGAAATTTGTCCTTTGTTTTGTATTTGTTGTACAGCCATGATTTTAGACCAGTAAATGTTTTATTCATAGGAATGTTGTGTGTTTCCTGTAGAGTAGTTGCCTGATAGACTCAAATCCTGAACATGTGGTCGTATTGTGGGCATGAACGTCCCATACCTCGAAAGACCGTGAGCTAGTTGGGATACGAACACATGGTCCACATGGTGACGATCGGGTACAATACCAGCAGAGAAAATCTCACATTTAGGAAAAGACTATTGAAATTTTTACAGGCATATGCTCAGGATGGGCAATCAGAGACTGACCAAAGGGATTCTTAACCTTGTCCTCTCAATGAAAGTTAAAAACACCTGGCTGCTTGAAGTTGGAAAAGATCTTCAGGAAATAGGCATCACAGTTGACATTGTACTAGACAGAGCTAAGTTCAGAGAATTATTCGATAATCACCGCTTTGCGGACCATCCAAGCACTATCACCAACAAAACCTGGTCAGAAGATCGCAAGAGAAGCCACAGCGAGAAGATGAAGAGAGTTTGGGAGAAGAAAAAGGCAATGCCATCAGCTAAATAAGTTCAATCGCGCTCCTTAGTCGGGTTTTACGAAGAAAGAAAGAAAGAAAGAAAGAAAGAAAGAAAGAAAGAAGCAGAAGAGTAATGCTTAATTCCAAAAGGCCTATGTATCTCACTTATTGTGTTTCTAAAATGGTCGCTAAATGACAACTGGTTATGATTTACAAAAGCTATGGCGGGCCGGATCGGTGATACTTGCCGGCCGTAGTTTGGAGACCACTGGTCTAGACCAATACATATAAAGATATACTAGCAACCCGCTCCGGCTTCGCCCGGGAACAGTTATGAATACATTACTGATAAGCGCTTTTATTTCGATGATAATGAACTACGACCTATATCCGTTTTACGTGTTGGCATGATGGGACTATTAATTATACTATCATGGAGATGCATGTGTAACGAATTCTTGTCAGAAGTAATTTAAGAATGGCGAGGTGCATGAAACAAAAATACCCCTTCCGTCCAATCTAAAAACACTTATAGTGAGCGATGTATTGAAGATAGAGATATGCTCTCGCTGACTTTTTTGTAGAACCTTTCATGTTGAACAATTCTTACACTCATAGTATAGTGATATTTTTAACGGTTTACCCAGCGTAAGCTTAAAAAGCGCACGGACGCTAGGTTTTACTTCGCCTTTTACACTGCTTGGCTTCCTTTGGCCATAAATAAATAATTTTCTACAGAAACCTTCCTCGAGAAATCCTTTACAGAATGGTGAAAACAGGATCAAAATCCATCCAGTGGTTTTCGAAATTACCCGTGACATCCAAGAATCGGGGACTTAGTTTTATACTCAGTAGAGATACACTCCTGATTTTTGTCATGCACATTAGGGTAGTCACGCACCCATAATCTTTAATAGTGTGGTGTATTTTGTATGCCATATGTTGGCAACAATGTGTGCGCTTTGGTGACAGTTGAAGAGACCTCACGCGCTGTCGAACTTGGCTGCCGTTCTTAAATTATCAATAAATAACATCACGTATTTACGTAATTTAGCACACATATCCGGTGCAGTAGCGACCAGGCTTGATATTAATGTACCCCTGAAGATGAAATAAGGTATGAAGATCATAGCCTATATTCTCAAAATGAAAATGGAAAAGATGATGTTTCATTCAGAATGAATGTACATTATGTTTCGTTGATTATGCCTCATTTTCTCGAAACCCCACCCCCAATGCAAAAATTTTACCCTTTATACTGTAGGTTAGTGGTCTATATATTAACCACAATTTATATTGTCTATGATACTGATGGTTGAATCTTTCAGCCATATACCGACACACTTTATTTTGGAAGTGTTAATATTACTGAATACCAAATGTTATCTCTTGATCTCCTAGACCTAAACTACATGAAACATATTTTTTTAAATAAAAGCAATTAACATAAACAAGTTTTAAAAATGGTAGGCCTAATAAAATTATAATTTAAAAAACAGGCTCATAAAAATTAAAATACTTTTATTATCCTTAATTTTTAGAATATTAAAATGTTAAGGAAACTGAAAATAAAAATTATTAATTAAAATTATGGTGAAACAATTAAAATTAAAAAGTAAAAAAAGATAAATAAAATTATAATTACAAATAAATAAGCTTATAAATATTAAAATTCTATTATAATCTGCAAAGGCAGGCTTACAGATTTCTTTTGAGAAGACCGAGTTTATAACTAATATTGGCCCTGCTGTCAAAGAATTCAAATTAATGTTGAACATGGAAGTACCTAGGGGAGTGGATCGAGCCCAACATATCAGAGAAGGAAGCCTTCACATCTAGAATGAACAAGATGGAAGTGGCCTACCAGCTAACGAAAGGAGTGTACAACAAGCGAACAGTGTCCCGCAATGCCAAACTAAGACACTATCGTACAGTTATCCGACCTGAGGCACTGTAAGCAGCAGAATGCCTGGCAATGAATAGGAAGGGTCTGGTTGAGAAATTGGAAACCAAGGAAAGGAAGATCCTGAGGAAGATCTTAGGGCCGTTGAGAGACGATGGTGAATACAGGAGACGGCCTAACAATGAGCTGTACCATCGGTAGAGAGGATATCTCAAGTAATTCGGAAGAGAAGAATATCTTTCTATGGCCACTTAACTCGTATGAAACCCGAGAGAATCGCCAATCGGATATTTACCTATTTTCTTAACAAGAAAACCAAGGGACCCTGGTTTTGTGAGGTAGACAAGGATTTGCAAGAAGTAGGGATCACCCACGCTGGTATTATGGAACGTGATCTTTTGAAGGAAAATCTTGGAGCACACTACCAATTCCAAGAAAAAGCGAAATTAAAAACCGGCAAGAAGTGGTCTGATGAAAGGAAGGAGTTTCACAGGCAGCGAACGCGTGAACACTGGGCTAAGATCAAGGCCCAAATACGGAAGCAGTTGAAATGACGTGGTCCATAGCTGGCATAAACGAAGAAAGAAGAAGAATTAATATTAGGGTAAAACAATTAAAATTAAATTAAAATAAATACAAATAAAAGATGAAAAAACGAAAATCCACAGCCTGCTTCTAGTCAACCGACCGGGTCAGGTAATGGAATGAATGAAGCCCCCATCTAGCGGCGTGGATATGAACTGTGCCGGCTGCCGAGGCCTGACGCACTCCTCTGGGGCAATGATTAAATCAATGACAGATGAAATGAAATGATAGTGGAGAGTGTTGCTGGAATGAAATGGTGACAGGGAAAACCGGAGTACCCGGAGAAAAACCTGTCTGCCTCCGCTTTGTCCAGCACAAATCTCACATGGAGTAACCGGGATTTGAACCACGGATCCGGCGGTGAGAGGCCGGCGTGCTGCCGCCTAAGCCACGGAGGCTTCACAAATAAAAGATCTTCAATAATATTCTACCTTATAAAGAAAGGGTTAACTCTGCTCATCCCCTCCCAGAAGCAAATCCTAGTTACGCCACTGCCTCCACCTCTTAATTGAACACGAACGCATATCTTGTAAAGCAAGTTTGACTTAAAACCAATGAGACTAAGTCAGACATCTTAAAGACTTACTTCCTTTTTCAACATACATGTATTTCCCCGTGATATTTCCGGCTGCGATGACGTTTCCGGAGTCTTAATTTAGGAAGATCTGTAGGAGCTTCGCTTTGGAACGTGAATCAGTGTGTCTAAAATGATACACATGTTTGTCGCCAGATCAGAGACAAGTCGCCGTTATGATAGGCTACGTTCCATTTGCCCCCTTCGATTGTGATATTAGAGGACTTTTTATTTGACCTCATTCATTCGTTTATGTTCGACGATGTCGATATGTAAATATTATATGCCAGAAAACGGTATCATTATGGGTGTCATTAAAGTACTACTTTTCATTATATCACTGTTTTTCCAACCAATCAGAGCTCAATATTTTCATTCATTGACCAATTAGGTAAGGATAGCGTCTGACATGCACTGAAACTCGAACATGTCGGACATGAATTACATGATTAGAAGGTTGACAATGAGGCCAATATTGGATCAACCATTGTAGTTACAATGCATAAACAAACTGAGCTATATTGCTCAAGAAATAGCACTGTACCTTAATATCCACAACTCCAATTTCTACACATTCATAAGATTTCGCCTACAACTTTAGTGAATGCAGTTGTTGACATAAACACACAATAACGTCATGGACATGGATATTAGTTCCACGGAAATTATAATCCAGCTCCCTGTTCAGTAAATGGATTTTTTGTGCGAAACTATTCCGCCAGATACCGTTTCTGTTCTATTTGGTACTGAATTGATTTACCTTAGGTTGACATTCTATACGCATCGAATTTGAAGAATAACTAGTTGATAATACGATACATTTTAATTTTAAAGCGTTTGTAATAGCCTATTGTGTGTTATTTGACCAAAATACCTGTGCGCTATCTGTTGGTGCTACTTCAGGATAAACAATGTTTCAAAGCTTTGGAATTCGTTATTGGGTAGAGATACTGACCCCACACAATTCCCAAGAAGAAGTCAACCGACAGAATATCGACAGATATTTATGAATATTTATGTTCGAATATAAAATAGTTATAATCATCGTCGAACATAAACAGTCGTATGCAACTCGCCTGTAATGGTAATTAAGACACTCGTATGGAAATTATAAACATACTCGTGTCTTAATTATTGCCATTATAGGCTCGTTGCATAATGTACTATTATTGGAAATGGGGGTTATTTCCCGGTGGCAAATTGTACACCCAGAAAACTACCATCAATAATATCAAGCACACTTAATGTACGCAAGTCGCGATTTAGAAATTATAGTAATTACATCTGAGTATTTACACGAAACTTCAGTATTCTTACAGGGGCGTGGTGGCGCAGCGGTCAAGCTGTATGCCTCTCACCAAGGCGGACCGGGTTCGATTCCCGGTCACTGCATGTGAGATTTTCGATGTGAAATGCCATGTCCTGTGGTTCGGATTCCACTTAAAACGGAGGCCCGTGGCTTATGATCGCGAGATTAACGGTCACGTTAAACTACAAGCTTCCTTTTTCAGTATTCTTTCAAACACATCAATATGTTTGGGGAAAGGCTCTAATACTATGGAAGGTAATGCGTTTCAATTATCAATACAACGGTTAATGAAAGAATATTTCTCATAATTTGTACACTGCGGTCGACCCTTAACTTCATGCAGATGATCTGCCCTGCTCAGGTACATACGTAGGATTTCCCAGACGTTTGCTTAGTTCTCCCCATGCTGGCAGATAATAATAATAATAATATCGTATGGCCTCGGGTGCCGGGTGCAAGCGTTGTCATTTGACACCCAAAGGGTAGCTTGCATGCCGAATTTCGTTATTCTTTTAAGCACTATGAAAGTCAAGGAGGTTAGATATCTAAGCTCCTTGAACACTATAGCGCTTTCTAGTAGAGAAATGAGGAACTTTGTGTTGGCGGAAACTCCCGAGATTAATTTAGCCGTTGTGAACACAGCCTACTGAATTCAAATGGGTTCTTTGACATGCCAACCTCGTATGACATGGTGTCGTAATTTTTGCTGCCTTCAAAAAAATCACTTACCACGACCAGTAGCGAACCTGCAAGATTGGGGATAGTAGACCGACACGTTGACCACTCACCCACCGTGGCAAGCGCTGGCCGATTAGTGTAACTGTTAAACATAGTCATCTACTCGAAAGTCCTGCTATCTTCCAGAGATTCCCATCTTAGTTTTTCTATCATTCGAGTCACACTACCGTACTTCTAGGATTTAAATCGTTGAGCACAAACCTATCAGCTTTCCTTTGTACAATATCCAGCTCATTGACGATCTTCCCCAGGGGCCCACGGCTAGTGGGACGTGGTTTGGCGACCACGGGACCACAGCTGAGTTCGGCATTGCTTCCCCTTACTTGTGCAAGGCTCCGAAAACGTACCTGACATCCTGATACGCAGGCATGACGGCTGGCGGAGCTGGGCATCCCTGCGGCACTCGGAGAAGTCGCGTAGGCTATATGCTGACTGGAGCGTGTGCCTGCTTCCCACCGGCCTTGAGTGCCTGGGCCGTCAGGGCTGTCCCTTCCAACATGTACGGTACTCGCTACTTCCCACTGATGTATAGGGAGCGGCAAAAAGATCTGACGGTTTTTAAATCACAACAACACAAACATTTTAAATGATACAAACTATTTTATTACTTATAACATCAAAGTGTACATGTCAATTAATGGAAAACACGAAAGAACAATAGATTTTAACTTTTAAGATTTGAAGATAACGTCTTTCAAATGATGCCCATCTTTTGCCATGCATTCTTCCAGTCTTGCACTGAAGCTTTGCATAGTCATTAGGCTTCAACTGCTGGACAATAACCATTTTATACGGATGAAAATACAAATCGAAACACAATATTCGTCTCACTGTTCGATCAGACATTTGCAAATCAGCAGCTTGTTTACGAGCCGGCCGCCGTGGACTGGTTTCCACAGCTTGTCTCACTCGCTCAACATTTTCTGGTGTCCTGGCTGACCTTGGACGCCTGTCGACGTACGTTTTAAGGCTGAACCTGTAGCTCTAAAATTACTCACCCATAACAAAATTGTGTTACGAGATGGAACGCGTCCTCTTCGACTCGCTCAGCCGTACAACGACATAAACCGTCAGATCTTTTAGTCGCATGGCAAAAGATGGGCATCATTTGAAAGACGTTATCTTCAAATCTTAGAAGTTAAAATCTATTGTTCTTTCATGTTTTCCATTAATTGACATGTACACCTTGCTGTTATAAGTAATAAAAGAGTTTGTATCATTTAAAATGTTTGTGTTGTTGTGATTTAAAAACCGTCAGATCTTTTTGCCGCACCCTGTATATGAAGGATTCGCCACATGATTTAGGAGCCTTGTAGTTCAATCTGGCGGCTGATTTTCCGCATGTTGTCCTCTTATAGTACAGCAATTGCGTCAACAAAGTTTCAAGATAGGTTTCGACCTGTCTTACCTGATAGGCTACTTCCCTTGTATGGGAGGCAACTTACGCTACCTAGCAAATGACTCAGGAGGCAACTTACGTACTCAACAAAACAAAGCAACTCTTTCAGGAGGCAATTAAAAAGTGTGCGGTTATATGTCATAAACCCAGCCCAGATACATTGCTACGTGGTACTGACAAATGAGTCTATATTACAACACTATGTCATAGTCCTCAATCCATTATATTTCTATTACACAGTACTGTTGGACGTGTCCGCAGTTTCCATTACCTGTAATGTCTTACCTGTCTCCCATTTGTCTCTTGTATCCGTCTCTTTTGTATTCCAACGTAGACAATGGTAGGCAAGAAATTCGCTCTGCAAAATTGAACAGGTCAGAAGTTCTTCCATGACAATGAGGAAAGTTTTGACTAGCCGTTAGTTTCGCATTACGCACTCGACTGTTATCCTGCTCTATGGAGTTGAATTATGGGCACTTACCGAGATATTAATAGGCGAGAGGGCGCCCTGTCCCCTTTTTGAATGTTCTCAGCAATTTTTCTAGGTGTGGGGTTTCACCTAGGAACAGCATGCTGGCTCATCAGTGGGCTCGTGGTTGGTAGCATGTTGAACTGCTGGGCCCAGGATAGCGGGTTCAAACCCGGCCGAAGTCGTCGGATTTTTTAAGAGCGTCAAAAATCCTTCAGTATGCCTTCCTTTTCAGGGGAAGTAAAGCCGGCGGTCCCATGTCATAGATTTATGGCATGTAAAAGATCCTTCCACAGACTAAACTTGTGTGAAGCTAAATTGTTAGGTTAGATTTCGTCGGAACGCTCTATCAAAGTTCCTACGTTCACCACTAGGTATCATTGATAACTGATAGCGAAAGTTGGAACTACTTGAAATTGAATGGAACTTGTAGCTCACCCTAAGGGTTTCCGCTGGAAGCAGCTACAGACTCAGGCGAGCCGAACATGTCCTCGGACACTCCCGGCACTAAAAGCCATTCGATAAATAAATAAATAAACCCATAATTAGTGGTCAAGGTTCTTTATCATGCCATAAATCTATGACATGGGGCGGCTTCGGTGGCGTAGTCGGTAGCATGCCGAGCTTCTATGCCTAAGATAGTGGGTTCAAACCCGGTTGAGGCCGTCGGATCTTTTAAGAGCGTTAAAAATCCCTCAGTATGCCTTCCTTCGGAGGGGAAGTAAAGCCGGCGGTCCCATGTCATAGATTTATGGCATGTTAAAGAACCTTCCACTAATTACACGTGTGAAGCTAAATTGGATAGGTTAAGAATGTAAACAACGCTCTTAAGTTTCTACGTTCGTTGCCAAGAGCCGACTGCGGTGGCGTCTGGTAGCTAAGTTCTAAACTAGGCCTAGTAGTCGTTGACGGTGGCGTTTGGCGGCAAAAGTCGGAACTATTTGAAAAATTCTAAGTTGCAGTCTGTACTTAAATAAAAAAAAAAGCGATACACACACTAATACAGCCATCACAATTAACACCGGTTATCAGACAGATTCTACACACACCCAAAGTATACGGGGCTACATGACCGCGTTGTCGCAGCCCCTAAACTGAGGAACCAACTAACCAACCATCTATGACATGGGACCGCCGGCTTTACTTCCCCTCCAAAGGAAGGTATACTGAGGGAATTTCAACGCTCTTCGTCTTCGACGACTTCGGCCGGGTTTGAACCCGCGATCTTGGAAATAGAAGCTCAGCATGCTACCAACTACGCCACGGAAGCCGAAAAAAAAAACAATCACAATTAGTCAAAATCCGTGAAAACCAGCTCAATATTCCCCCCCCCCCCCCAAAAAAAAAAAGTCAAACCCCCCCCCCTCCCAAAAGAAACAATTATTCAAAAACAGTCTCCATTCTGCTGGCCTAGAGACTGAAATAAAAGTCGACGTAAGTGGTATTTATTATCAGTTTCTAGAATCATAGTCCGATGCGAAACGCTACAGATAACGACGTTTCAAATAGCGCTACCGTTTTAGGGTTAATCGTGAGCAATTTGCCTTCGTGCGACCTGTTCGTTCTAAAACGGGCGCGACCTCTCCATTGTTAAGTAAGAAATTGATAGCGTTTTAATTGTGGACGCTTCGAAGAATATTAGGGATACTATGGGCATATCTGTTCCCGAAGGAAACAGGATGTAAAATTGTCCGATTGAGCTATGTACATTAACAAATTCACAAAGAAAATTGATAATATTGTCTGGCTAGCTCAAAACAGTTGCCTGAGTTTCGCCCCAGTGTACCAATGGGCTCTTCAGCTGGTTATGGTACACCTCACCAAGACGCGTGGCTAGTACATAGCTCAATCAGACAATTTTACATCTGATTCCTACGGGAACAGATATTTCCAATATGGATTAGCAAGGTAAGCTAACATTATTTTTGAAAGGAAGTTTTGACTTCCGTAGTACATTGGCGCTGCTCGTGGCGACATTTTGTGCCTTGCAGTGTCCTTCGCGTCTTGGTGAGGTGTACCATACCAACTGAAGAGCCCATTGGTACACTGGGGTGAACTGTTTTTAGCTATCCGGAGCATTTTATAAAATTTCTTTGTGAATTTGTTAATTTACTATGGGCAGCTAAATTCATAAATGTGGAAGTACTGTGGAGCAGATCAGAAATTCTCAATATCTTTTAAACTACTCGTAGAATACTTCGGTCATTCTACAACATCAAATAGGCCTACAACCTGTTGCAATATTAACAATTAAAGGTAAGATTGATGGCATTAGGTTGTTGATGATGGATTTAGGATCGTGGTCATGTAGCCCCGTGTATTTGGATGTGTGTGGAATTTGTCTGATAACTTGTGTTATTGTAATGGCTGTAGTAGTATGAGGATTGGGAAGGAGGCGGTCGTGTCCACTTCCAGAAACATTGGCAACGGCTGAGTAGCGTAGTAAGCAACCTGCTGCAGATGACCTCGTAGATCCGCCCCTTTAAACAACAATAACTAACTAACTCTTGTACTTTCTAAACCTGCTAACAATGTCTTGAGCAAGCCTCGGACCTGTCAGATCAAGGACTGCTTGGAAACGAACATAGTAGCACATTTAGATGTTGCACGATTTAAATATTAGCAGCCTGCATGATGTTACTTCATCATTTATTGCATTTATGGGCCTTTAAGGCCTACAGCAGAAGAACAAAACAAAGATGGAAGAACAGAAAAAGTGGTAACAAAGGAATCAGTCACGAAGGAGGAAGTACATTATGCAACGAGCCTATAATGGCAATAATTAAGACACGAGTATGTTTATAATTTCCATACGAGTGTCTTAATTACCATTACAGGCGAGTTGCATACGACTGTAGATAGCATTCCAACGGGCGGCTTCGGTGGCGTAGTCGGTAGCATGCTGAGCTTCTATGCCCAAGATAGCGGGTTCAAATCCGGCCAAAGCCGTCGGATTTTTTAAGAGCGTTAAAAATCCCTCAGTATGCCTTTCTTCGGGGGGGGGCATGGCATGTTAAAGAACCTTCTACTAATTGCACCTGTGTGAAGCTAAATGGGATAGGTTAAGAATGTAAACAATGCTCTTAGGTTTCTACGTTCGTTGCCAGGAGCCGACTGCGGTGGCATCTAGCAGCTAAGTTCTGAACTTGGCCTAGTAGTCGTTGACGGTGGCGCTTGGCGGCAAAAGTAGGAACTATTTGAAAAATTCTAAGTTGCAGTACTTAAATTAAAAAACGGATAACACACACTAATACAGTCATCACAATTAACACCGGTTATCACACAGATTCTACACACACCCAAAGTACACGGGACTACATGACCGCGTTGTAGCAGCCCCTAAACTTAAGAACCAACCAACCAAAATTCCAGCGCTACTGGTCTCTAGCTTCATCTTCCACCGCATTCGGCTCCTCTTGCTGAAGTATTGGCAATACTCGATCCTTCCATCGCGTCCTGTGACGTCCCTTTGGGCGCCTTCCAGCAGGTTGTGAATGAGGGACCCGGTTTTGGATGGATTCATTGGGTCGAAAGACGTGGCCAAACCACTGTAACCTCTCCTGTCCTAGTACTCGGCCAATTTGTGGTTTTACATGATGTTACTTAGGAAAGCCTCCGTGGCTTAGGCGGCAGCACGCCGGCCTATCACCGCTGGATCCGTGGTTCAAATCCCGGTCACTCCATGTGAGATCTCTGCTGGACAAAACGGAGTCAGACAGGTTTTTCTCCGGGTACTCCGTTTTTCCTTGTCAAAATATAATTCCAGCAACACTCTCTACTATCATTTCATCTGTCATTCATTTAATCATTGTCCCAGAGGAGTGCGTCGGGCCTCGGCAGCCGGCACAGTTCATATCCTCGCCGCTAGATGGGGGCTTCATTCATTCCATTCCTGACCCGGTCGGAGACAGGAAGCAGGCTGTGGATTTTCACATGACGTTACTTAGGAAGTAAAACAACCAGATGGACGAAGCAAAAGAGATATAAAATGTAGGTTGGCTCAGGCAAGGAAAGCATTTCTACAGAAAACGAATCTGTTGACATAGAATATTGATTTAGATATTAGGAAGTCATTTTTAAAAGCCTTTTTCTGGAGCGTGGCGGTCTTTGGAAGTGAAAATTGGACGGCTGGTGCAGCAGAAAGGAGGAGAATTGAAATGCGGAGTTACAAGAGAATAATAATATCGTATGGCCTCGGGTGCCGGGTGCAAGCTTTGTTATTTGACACCCAGAGGGTAGCTTGCGTATCGAATTTTGTTGTTCCTTGAAGCACTATGAAAGTCAAGGAGGTTAGATATCTAAGCTCCTTGACACTATAGCGCATTCTAGTAGAGAAATGAGGAACTTTGTGTTGGCGGAAAATCCCGATATTATTTTTGCCATTATGAACACGGCCTACTGAATTCAAATTGGTTCTTTAACATGCCAACATAGTATGACATGCGTATCGTGATTTTTGCCGCGTTTTCTAAAATCACTTAATATGGCCAGGAGCGAACCTGCAAGCTTGGGGGGTTAGTAATTCGACACGATAACTCACCCACCGCGGCAAGCACAAGAGGATGATGAAGATCAGATGGGTAGGTAGAGTAATAAATGAAGAGGTTATTAATACGAGTGTGAGAGGAGAGATGTTTCTGGCGACTGCTAATGAAGAGAAGAGATAGGTTGGTAGGACACATACTAAGGCACCCAGGAATAGCAAAGTTATGGAAGTAAGGGTCGAGGATAAGAACTGTAGGGATAGACCAACTGTCTCGGATGTTGGTTGGTTAGTTCCTTAGTTTAGGGGCTGCGACAACGCGGTCATGTAGCCCCGTGTACTTTGGGTGTGTGTAGAATCTGTCTGATAACCGGTGTCAATTGTGATGACAGTATTAGTGTGTGTATCTGTTTTTTTTTTTTAATTCAAGTATGGACTGCAACTTAGAATTTTTCAAATAGTTCCTACTTTTTTCCGCCAAACGCCACCGTCAACGACTACTAGGCCTTGTTCAGAACTTAGCTACTAGACGCCACCGTAGTCGGCTCTTGGCAACGAACGTAGCTACCTAAGAGCGTTGTTTACCTTCTCAACCTATACAATTTAGTTTCACACAGGTGTAATTAGTGGAAAGTTCTTTAACATGCCATAAGTTTATGGCATGGGACCGTCGGCTTTATTTCCCCTCCGAAGGAAGGCATCCTGAGGGATTTTTAACGCTCTTAAAAAATCCGACGGCTTCGGCCGGGTGCGGGTTTGAACCCGCTATCTTGGGCATAGAAGCTCAGCATGCTACCGACTACGCCACCGAAGCCGCCTGTCTCGGATGTAAAGTCTGGTAGTTATGTAGAGATGAAACGATTAGCTCTGGACAGGGTGTTTGGATGGCTGCATCAAACCAATCCAAAGACTCAAACACACATTACCTACTGTAGGCACATCATTAGCGGCTCTGTCAAGGCCTCCTGTCAGTGGATCAAGTTGCGGAATCAGTTTGAGTGAGCCACGCTGTCCTGTGCCGTGACCCGATTCACTACGGTTGAGTGCTGAAACACACTGTCACTAATAAATGTCGACTCAATCGACACCGAGAGAACATCAGGTAGGCAGCACATGTTGTGCTGTGTATATCTGTCAGCCAACCGCTCGTAAAGGTGCGTGTTTATGTTGGCTGCACTGCGCCGCCGTCCTTCAACATACATTCATAATGTCACAAATAAACGTCGTTAGCATACTGTACGTTTGGTGAATTATTCTTCTCTAAAATACGTAACTATGGGAAGGATTTATTAGGACCTACCTCGATTATTATTAGACTAGTATGTCCCGGTGGGTTAGTGGTTATCGTGTCCGACTACCAACCCCAAGCTTGCAGGTTCGCTCCTGGCCGTGATAAGTGATTTTTGAAAAGCGCGCATGTCATACGTTGTTAGCATGTTAAAGAACCAATTTGAAACCAGTGGGCCGTGTTCATAATGGCAAAATTAATCTCGGAATTTTCTAACCTCCTTGACTTTCATAGTGCTCCAAGTAACAACAAAATTCGACCTGCAAGTTGCCCTCTGGGTGTCAAATAACAAAGCTTGCACCCGGCATCCGAGGCCATACTATATTATTATTATTATTATTATTATTATTATTATTATTATTATTATTGTTATGTCTTGTTTAGTCTCGGCCAACTAAGGACCACGTAATTTCTACTGTTACATTTTAGCATTACAATTAGTTCAGTATTCCTTCATTCGTAGAAGGTGTTGTTCCTTTCTCTCATTTGTCCACGCCTTTCCAGTTTCCAGCGTCGGCTTTGGTTGGCAACGCTGATGTTTGAAGAGTTTTCTGTTAATCTGGTCACGCTCCAGGATATGAGATCCCAATCTCGTGTATTTTTTGTATCTCATTGAATCAGGCTCTCTTTATCTTTTTCTATTGTAAAAAAGAGAACATGTGATAGGTTAATCGTGATGACGTCATTCGGGTCACATGCCCATAAAACGTAATCCGTCTTTTCAGAATCGCGTCAGTAATTTTCTCCACGTGTGTATATAAATCATGGATATGCCATCTTCTAAACCCAACCTTCTCTTTGACCGGACCTCATCATCATGTTTTTCAGTCAAGCGACTGGTCTGCCCCTACAATGAGTCTTGTTCGGTCTTGTGGAGAAGAATAAACGACAGGAGGAAAGAAAATGTCCTTTTGACCACTTCATAACTTCGTAGGCCAGAGCTGTTTATGAAGGATCTCATGAAAGTGTTCCGTGGCCTCCCGCGAGGGCGTTTTCCATGTATTTTGCCTTCTAGTATGTCGATCATCAGGCCACCATGTCGTAACCTGTGGCCAAGTCATGATCTGGCGGATCATTTCCCATTTTTCCTTTATTCGATCCAGCACCGTTATGTTGGTCATTTTCTCTACCCAGCTGATCTTTTCCATTCGGCGCCAACACCACATCTCAAACGCTTCTAGCCGTTTAATGTCACCTCCATTCATTGTCCAGGTCTCACTGCAGTACATTGCAACTGGCCATATGTAGGTCTTAACCAGTTGTTTTCTAAGGCTGAGGGACATCGAGCGTTGACAAATTAGTGAATGCTTTACACGGAATGCCTGCTTAGCCATGGCTATACGGCTCCTGATTTCAACTTCACATCGTAGGTCTTCTGCGAAGATCTTACCAAGGTATTTAAATCGACTGACCTGTTGTACTGGTTCTTTATTTATGGTTACATTTAGTTGGTGTCGATGCTTACTTATCACTAGAATCTTGGTCTTCTTAAAATTGATTTTCATTCCGTATTCTGTAGCTGTATCATTTAAACAGTGCAACATGTTTGTTAATGTATGCGGATTTACAGCAAGTAATGCCACATCATCAGCAAATTTAATATTCTGGATAAGTCTTCCACCAACTTTTACTCACATATTACAAACTTTTAAAGACCTAAGATCATCAAAATCGTACTTTCCTTGGTTTCCAATTTCTCTATCCCTGTCTTGTTCATGGCGAGACATTCCATGATTATTATTATTATTAATAATAATTAATTCACGGGACGTGAAAGCCTATATAGCCTACCATCTTTTTGGAAGTCTTTATAGGGGGATGGAAGGCTGCTTGCGCGTTAAGCTCTCGCAGTTAAGAGGCGCAGGTGCGCTTCATAAGAAGGGAGAAGGTTCTCAGTTCGCTACTCCCGTGGGGGTCTGGGAGCGGACACCAAGAGCCCGCTGTTGAGCCAGCGTGGTGTCACTAGGCGAAACCCCACACAAGACACGGCATAAACCTAGAAAAATTGCTGAGTTTTAATTCACTGACCGTGACCATCTCTTTGGAAGCCTTCATAGGGAAGTAAAAGGCTGCTTGAGCTTTTAGCTCTCGCTGTTAAGAGGCGCACGTGCGCTTCATAAGAAGGGAGTATTGCACAGTTCGCTACTCCTGTGGATGTCCGGGCCCACTGATGAGCCAGCTTGGTGTTCCTAGGCGAAACCCGACACAAGACATAGCATAAACCTAGAACAATTGGTGAGGTTTAATTATTATTATATACAGGGTGTATCTTAATTATACCGACGGAAGCCTCCGTGGCTTAGGCGGCAGCACGCCGGCCTCTCACCGCTGGGTCTGTGGTTCAAATCCCGGTCACTCCATGTGAGATCTGTGCTGGACAAAACGGAGGCAGACAGGTTTTTCTCCGAGTACTCCGGTTTTCCCTGTCAAAATTTCATTCTAGCAACACACTCCACTATAATTTCATTTCATCTGTCATTCATTTAATCATTACCCCAGAGGAGTGTGTCAGGCCTCGGCAGCCGGCACAGTTAATATCCTGACCCGGTCGGAGACTGGAAGCAGGCTGTGGATTTTCATCTTAATTATACCGACAAAAAAATCAGGGACGCTCTGCGGATTGGCAGAGATAATTTTTCCCTCCGAGAAAATGAGGTTACTTTGTTACTTCCGGGCGCGCGATTCAAATCTACGAACTCGCCGTATTTGCTGAGCCAGGCAGCAAGCCGCTGGCCACTGCTGTGCTTCAGGCAAGGGAAGGGAGTGTGATAGAAGGAGACAGAGATATGCTGGTGGGCATGCGGCAAGCCGAGGCGATTGAGGAAACATTAGCAGTGAGGAATTGCACTCTAATTCCATAAATATCAATAATTTCTTTAAAAAATGACTTTAAAAATATGTACGAAGTGTGCGATTAGCAGATACTGTTGATGTATGAAAACACGCTCCATAATTTCTGTCCACTTAACATTTTTGTCGCTGTGACGCCCGTTTCATGTCATTTTAACATTCTGAGGTCTTTTCTTTATAAATTTGCATGGATTTCAGAAACAGTAAATCAAAGGAATGAGTACTCAAATCGTATAATTTCATAAATATCGAATAACCGGTGAGTGTTACAGCACACTCGGCACACAAATGACATTATCAGTGACAAATTGCATTCTTAAATATTCTTAAATATCAATTTTTGTAAGAAGTGTTCGTTTTACAAAACCTATTTGGGGAAAGTGTGGCTTATGAATATGCGAGATTTCTTGCACGGGTCCGCAAGTTATTATTATTATTGTACATTTCAATTAAGCCTCTATACAGTATATTAACAATCCGTTTTTCCCCCTTATTCCATTGCCTTTGGGGCGGACTCTCTCCTTTCTCCCTTTCCTCTCTGCCTTCTTTGTCTCTCTCCAACCTTCCAAGTCCCTAATTCTCATTCTTCGAGGGTTGAGGGCATTTCCTTTCCTCCTGTCTTTTATTTAAATTCTTCTCCTTTTTGTTTCCCATTCCCTCTTCTAGTTTGTAATTCAGTAGTTAGTTTTAGTTGTAGGTTTCATTTGATTATCTCTCATTTTCATTATCATCCAAACCATTAGAGGCCGGTAACCTAGATGTTAGGCCCCTTAAATAACAATTATCATCATTTTTTTTTATATATTTTATAATCGTTTCGGTCGGATATGGACCACGTTATTTCAACGGCCTTTTCCCTCTTTCTTTCACATTGGCCCAGTATTCGCGCATTCTTCTTCGGCGAGCTTCCTTTCGTTCTTCGGTCCACTTCTTGCCGGTTTTCAATATAGGTTTTGGCTGAAAACTCTGTATCTCCCCAAGTTTCTTCTTCAAAGAGTCACGTTCCAAGATGTCCTCATGTGATATCCCCAGTTCTTGTAGGTCTTTTTCCACCTCTGTAAACCAGATCACTTTGATTTTCTTTCCCTTAAAGTAGGCACAGATTCGATTGGACAATCTTCCAGAGTTCATTCGTGTTAAATGGCCATAAAAGGAGAGTTTTCTTTTGCGAATGGTGTCCGTTATTTTCTCCACATGTAGATAAAGTTCATCGTTGTGTCGTCTTCTATACTCTCCTCGTTCCTTGACCGGGCCCAAGATCTTTCTCAGAATCTTCCTCTCTTTGGTTTCGAGTTGTTCTGCCAGGCCTTTCTTATTCATCGCCAGGCATTCTGATGCATATAACGCCTCCATTTTGGAGTGTACGGCAAATTAATTTTGGCTACTTTTCTTTGTAATTGATAGTTTTCAAATTTTCTTGATTCTTCGAGAGTGGCGTTTATTTTCTTCTTGAGTCTGCTTTCTTCCAGTTGTTAGTTTTTTTTCTCTCCTGAAAGCCTGCCGTTTGAATTATTATTATTATCATCATTATGATTACTGTATTATCGTCATTTATATAATACGCTAAGGTGTAAGTTTCACAAAACTCAAACTTTTAAACCAGAGGGAATTTGAAGGTGCGGTTTGTACCAAAATCTTTCCAATCGTCTCAATAGTACAGGAAAAATCTTGCATTTCGTAAAAAGTCAATGGAAGTATATGTATTTGTTTATAAAGTGCGTTTAAACAAATAAACATGACGATAGCCCCTGGCAGAACTGTGTCGCATCCAGACCGCATAACTACAGTGGTTTAACACATGCGAGATTTCTCACACAGCCACTCTAATTATTATTATTATTGCCACGGTGGGTGAGTGGGTATCGTGTCGGACTACCAATCCCAAGCTTGCAGGTTCGCTCCTGGCCGTGGTAAGTGATTTTTGAAAGGCGACAAAAATCACGGTACGCATGCCGTACGTTATTGGCGTGTTAAAGAACCCATTTTTATTCAGTAGGCCGTGTTCATAATGTCAAATTAATCTCGGGATTTTCCGCCATCACATTAAGTTCCTCATTTCTCTACTAGAAAGCGCTATAGTGACAAGGAGCTTAGATATCTAACCTCCTTGACTTTCATAGCTCTGCAAGGACCGATAAAATTCGACATGCAAGCTTCCCTTTGGGCATCAATTAACAATGTTTGCACCCGGCACCCGAAACCATCCGGTATTATTATTATTCAGACATTCGTTTGGCCTTTGAAAGCAGTGGCATATTATTATCTGAGACCAAGTTGCGCGTTAGGCATAGTGGGGGCGTTATTGTCCTTCGCTGTCGTAATGGCGTGGTTTTTTTTTGTGACATATGAAAATGGTTGCGATAATGAAGACCGCTTGCAGTAAGCGATAATTCATCTTTGCCAGCCTGTTTCTATTTATGAGGTACGGTTTATTATTGCGACATGTTAATGGCTATTCAAATCACTGACATGTCTCTAGTGACGCTATCGAGCTGCATGTAAAGAAATCATTTACTGTTTTTTTTTTTTTTTTGTCGTGGTGTAGCAGCTAGCGTTCGATTCACGGATCTGCAAAGAAATTCAATTCTCGTCTGAGTGACTGGATCGTGGTTTACGTAGCCTCGTGAGGCTAAACTAAGAAGATGTGGGTTCGATTCCCACCTCAGCCTACCTGGAAGTGGTTTCTTCAATTCTACTCCAGGCGAATGCCAGGATGGTGCCTAAGTTAAGGCCAAGGCCGCTTTCTTCTCAATCATCATCTGGATTACTCCAATCCACACACTATTAGGCCTACAGGCACCACAATTACACAGGTTATCAGACAAATTCACAAGAAGAAGGTGTGTTTTGTACCAAACTCATCCAAATCGTCTCGATAGTACTGGAAAAATCTTGCATTTCTTAAAAAGTCAAAGGAAATATTATTTGTTTATAAATGCGTTTAAACAAATACACAAGACCTGAGCTTCTATGCCCAAGATAGCGGGTTCAAACCCGGCCAAAGCCGTCGGATTTTTTAAGAGCGTTAAAAATCCCTCAGTATGCCTTCCTTCGGAGGGGAAGTAAAGCCGGCGGTCCCATGTCATAGATTTATGGCATGTTAAAGAACATTCCACTAATTACACCTGTGTGAAGCTAAATTGGATAGGTTAAGAATGCAAACAACGCTCTTAAGTTTCTATGTTCGTTGCCAAGAGCCGACTGCGGTGGCGTCTAGTAGCTAAGTTCTGAACTTGGCCTAGAGGTCGTTGACGATGGCGCTTGGATGCAAAAGTTGGAACTATTTGAAAAATTCTAAGTTGCAGTATGTACTTAAATTAAAAAAACAGGTAACACACACTAATACAGTCATCACAATTAACACCGGTTATCAGACAGATTCTACACACACCCAAAGTACACGGGGCTACATGACCGCGTTGTCGCAGACCCTAAACTTAAGAACCAACCAACAAATACACAAGACGATAGCTATAGCCCTACACGGATGCGGATATCCGCGGACAAACCGGCGGCTATCCGCAAAACTTTTCGCCATGTGGATATAGCCTAGTTTGCATGGTTGTGTGCATAGTGGATAAGCTGCCGATAATATTCAGAGTATATTTGCGGATGCAATGTTGAACTGGATTTTATTAAAATAATCATAGTTTTTGCCAAGATCTGCGTCTTTCACGTTTCCTGTTATTTCCCCACAGTTTTTTGCTTTAGCTTGGATAGTATGAGAATAATTGGTTGGTTGGTTGGTTCCTCAGTTTAGGGGCTGCGACAACGCCGTCATGTAGCCCCGTGTACTTTGGGTGTGTGTAGAATCTGTCTGATAACCGGTGTTAATTGTGATGACTGTATTAGTGTGTGTCCCGTGGTGTTGGGGTAGCACGCCAGCCTCTCACCCGGAGGCCCCGGGTTCGATCCCTGGCTCCGTCAGGGATTTTAAAACTGACGTGAGGGTTGGAACGGGGTGCACTCAGCCTCCTGAGGACAATTGAGTAGCTGTCTGACAGTGAGACAGCGCCCCGATCACGAATACCAAGATTAACGGCCGAGGGGACCCGACGCGCTGATCACGCGTCACCCCAATATCTGCAGGCCAAATGGCTGGGCAGCGGTCGCTTGGTCGGCCTTAGCCCGTCATGGGCTGTATAGTGCCAGGGGTTGTTGGGGGGGGGGGGGGGTATTAGTGTGTGTATCTGTTTTCAATTCAAGTAAGGACTGCAGATTTTGAATTTCAATTAGTTCATACTTTTGCCGCCAAACGCCACCGTCAGCGACTACTAGTTCAGAACCTGGTTACCAGACGCCACTGCAGTTGGCTCCCGGCGATGAACGTCAGAACCTAAGAGCGTTTGTCAAATGTTTAACCTAACCTAATTTAGCTTCACATAGATGTAATTAGAGGAAGGTTCTTTAACATGCCATAAATCTACGACATGGGGCCGCCGGCTTTACTTCCCCTCCGAAGGAAGGCATACTGAGGGATTTTTAATGCTCCTAAAAATCCGACGACTTCGGCCGGGTTTGAACCCGCGATCTTGGGCATAGAAGCTCAGCATGCTACCAACTACGCCACCGAAGACGCCTATGAGAAAAATAGAGAAGTGAGAGAAACCAGTTATGGAAATACCCTCGATTAGTGTTGACTTATGCTAAAAAGTATCCTTTTACCTGCACTTGTCTGCGTGGGTAACTAATATCCAACGACTAAGTAAGTGCTATAATTAGCGACCCGCTGTTTTACCTGCCTTTACTCAGAAGGACGAAACTCAGTCAACATTGTCTTGCGATTCACACAAAGCCTAAGGGAACGATTTTCTCCTAAAATGTCTAAATGTGTTGCTTTAATACTTTGCTTTATATAATAAATTAATAGTACATTATGCAACGAGCCTATAATGGCAATAATTAAGACACGAGTATGTTTATAAAACGAGCGTAGTGAGTTTTATAATTTCCATACGAGTGTCTTAATTACCATTATACGTGATGGCCACTACTCCTGGAAAACCTGGAAATCCTGGAAAACTCCTGGATTTTTATTAGGTTTGGAAAACTCCTGGAAAATGTCGAAATATTTGAAAACTCCTGGAAAATAGCCACTGTTAATTAATTATAAAAATCTTTCCATCTTAAATCATACTCCCGCTGCGGTTTTGGGTGCGCACTCTATCGTTAATGAAAGAAATTTCCTCGGGCTACCTGTTTCTGTGCGGGAGAACACACGATAGTACTTTTGTAAAACATATCGAGTATAGACAACTTCACCGCAATAAAATTGCAGGCGGCATTCTTTTCTCTTTTTTTAAGCGGATATTTGAGTCACAGAGGCTTTTTTTAAAACAACAATTAAATCATTTGTGTGTAGGCTCGCGTATCAATAACGGAATCGCCACTAATTTTTGTCAACATCTGTATGAGTAAACCAAACACAACTGCTTTATTTTGGTCTTTGAAGTAGGCAACGATAAAGCCCTCCCCCCTACCCCGCACTCGCGCTTATTTTTAAATCTGGAAAAATGAGAATTACTCCAGAAAACTCCTGGAAAATCGCTGACCTATTTGAGTGGCCACGATGATTATAGCCGAGTTGCATACCACTGTTTATGTTCGACGAAAATTATAACTATTTTATGTTCGAACATAAATATTCATAAATATCTATCGAGATCTCGCCAGTTTTATGTACTGAACAGAGCGCATGGGACGCAGAGAATACCTTGTATTTGACCATGGCCTCCTGGAATACCTCACTATGTCACTAGGCCACTCAGTGAAATTTAAAATAGGGGGCCATGGAAGTGAGCACAGGTGCGATGCTATCCTCACCTAATTGGTCACACAACTGTTTCTTGAGCTCTGATTGGTGGGAGAAACTGTATCATAATGAAAACTTGTACTATAATGAACCTCATTATAGGACAGTTTTCTGACATATAATATTTACAATTCGCCAGGGTCGAACATAAAACTATTATTGTAATGTCAGTGGATTCGGATACGGATAACAGTCTAGTGGATGCGGGATGGATGCGTATAACAGTCGTGTGGATGCGGATAACATTTTGTTTATCCACGCAGGGTTCTAACGATAACCCCTGCCAGAACGGTGTCGCGTTCAGTCCGCATAGCAGTAAAGCAGGGTGGGTGGTCTATACACATGGGGTGGTCAAAAGTAACCGATCGTAACAAATGGGCAATTAAAATAAAGAGAATTATCCGCAGCAGTGACGAATTGCACTCTGATTCAAAAATATGTAATTTTGTTTAAAATGGTCTTTAGACCAATAAACAAAACGATAGCCCTTGCCAGAAAGGTGTTGCGTCGAGCCCACGTAACAGTAAAGTTAGGTGGGTGGTTTATACTCTTGCATGACAATCAATCAAAAGGAGTCATTTCATTCCCACCCAAGAAGGGTGTCGGGTTATTTAACTAATTCGAATATTGGAATGCTTGAATACTTCGAATAAGTGCGAATAATAATAATAATAATAATAATAATAATATAGTAAAAAATAAAATAAAATATTAAAATTATAATTATAACAATTGTAAAAATTATTAAAATTCAAATTAAAATTAAGGGGCAGATAACCTTGTAGTTCCGCCCCTTAAACCAACAATAACTAACTAAAATTAAAATTAAAATTCTATGGCCGCACCATCTTTTGGGCTAGAGGAGGGGATTGTTTGGGAGGTTGAGAGTTATAGGAGAAGGGTGGTGGTGTATTGTAAAAGTTTGAAAAGGGAAAATGGCATGACCTCTTGGCTAAGATTAAAAGTTTTGAAATTTTTAAGTTTGAGAAAATTTGCACTATTTAAGTTTTGTAATTTGTGTAGTTTGAAGTTTTGGAATTATGAGATTTTTAAATTTTATTAGGTTTTGTAAGTTAGAAATGTAGAAAATGTTGTGATTTTATAATTTTGAAAGTTTGGGAATGTATGCAATTTTGAAATTGTTTTTTTTTTCTTGCTTTGAATGTAATCGAAGGAATGGATGATGACGTATGAGTCCGCTAGTTATTATTAGAACCTTCAGGAAAAAGAATCTCCTGGATGCGCCCCTGGAATACCTAATGATTCCCATTCCACAATATTATTCAAAACAGTTTAATGATCCTTTTGAGAGCAATTCAAACTTTCAAATCCATTTTCATCACAATTAACTGAACTGAATATGGAGCACTTACATTTTATAAGGTGGCGAGCGGAATGTACAGCACTGCTACCGTCCAGTTATGCAGCCGTATGCCATCTAGCGGGATAACCGTGTACTAAGAGTGAAATGGAAGATACGGTCTTCGCGTTCATTCGCGTTGTTGTTCTGCGCCGGCAATGATCTTGTATTGTTGTGAAAGAACTTGAGAAAATCGTTCCTACAATATTTTTGAGAAGTTGCTGATAGCTTTACGTTAGAGAACAGGTTTTTTATGAAACTTCATTCTTTAAGGACAGTGTTTGCTGATGCAAATGTCAATAAAATAGGTTTCCATATGAATTCCATTCTGACCAGATATCAAGAAAATTTCGTAAATAGAACTGAGGAACCTTAACAAAGAAGTTTATGTATGTAGGCTAAGAGTGTAATTTAGGCTATATGGTTTTTGTTTTTTTGCTGTTTTCCCAAACTTCTTCTTCTATTTTAGAACTTAAAAGGTTCATTCTGGTTCTGTATTGATAAACCAGATTATTATAAACAGGTTAAAGGTTCCGCCTGATCAATACGCCCCAGTAGTGTATGTATTTGTAATTGAGGTAATAATAATAATAATGTTATTAGTTATCATAATTAATAAAATTATTGATTAGGCGGAAACTTTAACCTGTTTATACTAAACTTCTTCTTCTTTATTCGGTGCTCTTTTCTCAAACCCTATTACTGATACAGATCTTGTTGTTGTTGTTGATTGTTTTAGGGGCTTTGGAACATCGTAGTCAAGTAGCCCCGTGTACTTCGGTGTGTATATAATTTGTCTGATAACATGTGCCACTATAATATCTGAACTGGGATGGAAGAAATCTTGTAGTTTTACGTGACCGTTAATCTCGCGATCATGAGCCACTGGAACTGCTTTTCACGTGGAATCTGAACCACAGGATATGGCATTTCACTTCGAAAATCTCACATGAATTGAACGGGAATCGAACCCGGTCCACCTTGGTGAGAGGCCAACAGCTTGACCGCTGCGCCACCACGCCCCCATAGTGTATGTATTTGTAATTGAGGTAATAATAATAATAATGTTATTAGTTTTACTTCCCTTTTATCTGGTGTGGCCTTTAGAGACGCCGGGGTGCCAGAATATTGCCCCGAAGGGGATCTTTAACGTGTTAGTAAATCTACTACCGCGGCGCCCTCGCATTTGTACACCCTCAAATGCCAAATTACTGCGTCAGGATTCGATCCTGTAACCTTGGACACAGCAGTTGAGAACGTTACCGCTGCTTGTTGAATGAAAACGTGATGGCAACGTGTTGTGCTAGCTGTCAATCTCCAAGCAATTGGTATTCCGCCAATTGCTTTCGATTCCTTTCGATTACAGGGTATACCTAGGGGTGATTACCGAGCTGTGCTAATGGGTTATATCCACGGGTTCAGTTAAGAAAATCATAACAGAGGAAGTTGCATGAGGCGTGTTTCACTACCCCCGCCCCCTCCCTTCCCTAACTCTAGGCTGGACGTGAAGGTAAATGAAGAGTAGAAATGTCAAACGTTCTAAGTGCCATCTTCTTAATTTCACAGAGGAAGGAAAAAAAATCTCTGTTTGCATTTAATTTATTACACCAACAATACATATGTAGGCAGTTTCCTACTACAAAATAATTTGGTGCAACAAATCTTTGCCAAAAATACAATGGTTTTGGAGAAACAAAGTAATAACAACAAGAACGTTCTATGTGCCCTATGATGAAAGAGTCAGTTACAAGTGCCATTCAACCTGTTGTTGCATTTTATATAAGGATTTAGAAGGATATAATAATAAAATTAACAAATGATTAGCAGGAACATATAGGCTATACTGTAATTGTATTAAACACAAAATACTGTATCTTATAAAGAAAAAGTTACTATCTTCGCATTCTCTCCTGACAACTGACAGTTTTTCAATTCTTACACAGGGGCTGTAGTTACTGTCTCATAAAACTCTATGCTTTTCAGGAAGGAATTGCAAGGAGGTCGTTCTTCTTCTTTTTTTTTTACCGATAAACGGGGTTGATCTTACAGATGAAGCACAGCTTGCTATATATCAACCACTGGTATTCCTCTCTTTAAAACATTCAAAACATTCCACACTTCTAATTCTGATTAAGTTGTTTTAATAGCTATTTGAGATGGATGAGACTGAGATACTTTAAACATTAAGTATTTTGATATGTTGCACTTATGTAATGTTAAAGATGCATGGCACTTGGACCAAGAGATGGCACTTAGAACAGCGCTATCTGTTACAGATTCTTTGAACTACTTAGTCCATGTATTGACACTTAGAACACGACTAGTTATATGCTCCTGGGCATATAGAACGTACTAGTGATATAAAACAATTTTTTAACAAAATGGCACTTAGAACGTTTGACATTTCCACTCTTCAAATATTGCCGGAACGTTACAACCTGCGCTGATCTTCACGGTGTTCTTCACTATCTACTCTTGTTATCTCAAAGACGTGTTCGATACTATTCATGAGCAAGTTTTAGCATTATTCCAGATTCCTGGATTTCTTTGGCCTTGCAATTAAAGCTCAAGTTCGGCCAGTTTCTTTGTGTTTTTTTTATAGTTAGTATTGAGATCTGTACGTTTTATTTTTTATGTTGTATCTTCGTAAACATGCAAGTAAAACCTGCACTATGAGCTTTAAAACGATATCGTGGGAACCAAAATGCTTGTATTCTGCTAGAAAATAAGGTGCATTCTTAAATTGATATGCAGAACATTCCTTGTTCGAATACCTCCACTTTTGGCCCCGTCGTGACAACTCACACTCAGGGCCGTGGAGAGCGAGTACGGGCCCGTGACATCGTGTAAATATCAAATTTGCAATTTTCTCTTTAAGGACCACTACAAAACTTTGAATATTTTAAATTTACTGTTTTTGGAACGTACTAATTTTGTTCATTGTACATTTGCCATGTCGTTTCTGTTGTATCTGACCGAAAATTTTACTCTCTCTCATCATAAGAACAATTTCAACGCCTTTCACAATCTTATGTAGCCTACTAAACTTTGCGAAGGTTCATAAATGTAGCTTAGCGGCTATTAGTTGAAATGTTATTTAGAAACTTTCCTCCCTACAAACAGTGGAAACTTTACTATTTCTCTGGCCGCCGCAAAGATATGAAGATAATGGTTATTTACATGTTCGCATTATAGTATTTTGTAGCATATTCCATTTATTCAGATACATTGTATATAATAAAATGTCAAATTTGTTGGCAAATACGTAAAATTGGGTACATTTGTTTATTCTGGGGTTTTCCACCTTCGCGGGCCCCTCGGCAAGACCGGGCCCCAGGACTGCAGCCCCGTTTGCCCCTCCCTCTCGTCGGGCCTGCTCACACTTACAAAATTTGCAGTTTCCTATAACTCGCAATTCTCCACCTCTTTGACTGTACATGGATATCATGTTACCTGCACTGATTATATGCACGGAAACTCCGGAGGGTACAGGTGTACGTGGCTGTCAGTCAAGTCATGGCTTAAACAACATTTCAGGAGAAGTTGCCTACCCCTACTCTCTTTCCAACTTCTATGCCCAAGATAGTGGATTCAAACCCGGCCGAAGTCGTCGGATTTTTAAGAGCGTTAAAAATCCCTCAGTATGCCTTCCTTCGGAGGGGAGGTAAATCCGGTGGTCCCATGTCATAGATTTATGGCATGTTAAAGAACCTTCACCTGTGTGAAGCTAAATTATAGGTTAACAAAATTGAATAACGCTCTTAGGTTCCAACGTTCGTCGCCAGGAGCCGACTGCGGTGGCGCTTAGTAACCAATGCCTGAACTAGTAGTCGTTGGTGGTGGCGTTTGGTGGCAAAAGTAGGAACTACTTGCAAATTCAATGTCCGCAGTCCTTACTTGAATTAAAAACAGATAACACACACTAATACAGCCATCACAATTAACACCGGTTATCAGACAGATTCTACTCACACCTAAAGTACACGGGGCTACATGACCACGTTGTCGCAGCCCCTAAACTTAGGAACCAACCAACCAACCAACCAACCAACCAACCAACCATCTCTTTCCAAGCGGGGCGTGGTGGCGCAGCAGGTAAGCTGTTAGCCTCTCGCCAAGGTAGACCGGGTTTGATTCCCGGTCAATGCATGTGAGATTTTCGAAGTAAAATGACATGTCCTGTGGTTCGGATTCCACATAAAAAGGAGTTTCCGTGGCTCATGATCGTGAGAGTTATGGTAACGTAAAACTAGCTTCGTTATATCTATTTCCTAACCCATTAGGTAAGCTGACCGGACTATGTGGGTTTAAACCAATTAGCGCAGTTCGACCATTCCGATATCTACAACAGTGGTACTCATGGATCTTGCAATTCCATTAGTACGATTGGTAATCCAGTAGCATGCTTAGGAAATTCTCCCACTTGGCATGATGAAAATTGTCTACACTTGGTATTAGGAAACAGAACGGCTTTCTTTCTGTCGTACGCGTGACCTGATTGCGCAGACAAATGGGCTGAACGGACGACATACACGATAACGAACATTATGTTAGCTAACTTGACGGCAGACGTGCCTTATTGTGACATATTCCATCCGTTGTTCTAGTTAGGGCAGTATACATGAAATTGACCTTAATGAGCAGAAAGGATAAAACTGTCTGCTCACGATCGTTGTGTTTTTTTTTCTTTCTCCAAAATATTTTTTTTATCTATCGATCGACATTGCATATACGAACTTGTTATTGATGTTGCATTTGAGGGGCTTGGCCATCGTACACTTAGCCCCGTGTACTTGGGTGAGTGGAATTTTGTCTGATAACCTGTGTTGTTGTGATGACTGTATTCGTGTAGCCTATTTGTAATTCAGGTGATGATTGGGAAGGAGACGGCCGTGGCCTTAAGTTAGGAACCTTCCCAGCATTCGCCTGGAATAGAAGCGGGGAAAGTACGGAATAACACTTCTAGGATGGCAGAGGTGAGAAACGAACCCACCTCTTTTCAGTTTGCCTCACGAGACGAGTGTGCCTCTTTCCAGCCCTCAGACCAGAATTAAAATTTCTTGGCACAGAATGAAATACATGGAGTTTGGTCTTAAATCATTGGCACTATCAGTCTCGGATCAGAAGACCTGAGAAAAGTGGAACAATTAACTTACCGGATGCCCGCGTATTTGTCAACGCCACCTGGCTGAAGTGGCGACAGTAGGCATGTGTGATTATCGTTTGCCCCTGCGAATTAAATAATATATTTTTCCATATTATTCTAATTAGACAATATTTTCGATTATAATTAACAATATTTTAACATAACTTTTAATATTTGAAGATTAGTCTACGATTACTGAGAAAAAATATTTTATAGTGAATATATTATTTGAATGTCAATTCCACACCTTCTTCACATTTGTACATGATTGTACCCATTCTGACAAATTGAATCTTAACCTCAATTTTTTTTTTGTCTACATAACATCCACATCACTGTTTCTTCTTCAAGCTGGTTTTATATCAAGATTTATTTATTTCTCATTTAACATATTTTTGTAACAGATCTTAAAAAAAAATAGTGTATGTGTTTTTAGCCTACTTTTCACATTTTGCAAAAATGAGGAAAAAGTAGACTTATGCGATCGATCCGGGAAAATGTGTGTATGTCTGTCTGGCTGGCTGTGTGTGTGTGCCCCCCCCCCCCCCTATCAACTCCTAAACGGCTGCAGCAATCAAAACCAAATTTAGTATGAGTAAAGATGTGCACCGGAATATCTCACGTCCATATTTGAAAATGATGTCAGTGCTACCAACTGCTGAAAAAACGCACTAGAAATTTGAGCTCCATGTTGGATATCTTGCAAGGTATGCATAGGAGCTATTTCAAAATTGGCACACATGTAGATAATACTATTTCAGTTTAATTTCCAGGAGGCCAACCATGACAGTGTTGCCAAAATAATTTTAAGCCTTCTGATAGGTCCAATGTTTAAATGCATATAACTTCCACACTATCAATTGGATTTCAACCAAATTTTGTATGTAATATCTGTACATAAACAGATATGACTGAGCGTATTCTTAAGAGCCACCAGGGCTGCCAACTGTTAATAATTGCTCTCTTTATTTTTTTTATCCAAATACCAATATATCAGAAAGTATGCAAGCCAACAGCTTTAAACTATGCACACGTATATTCTGACATTTTAGATTAATTTCGAGTAACTTATATACGTCAGTTCTACCAACATGATTATAAGCCTGCTCATACGACCAATTTTTAAATACATGTAACTTCTATACTATCAGTTGGATTTCAACCAAATTTCGTATGTGCTATGTGTACGATAACAGATATGACTATAAGTATTGTTAAGAGCAATCAGGCCTGCCAACTGTTAATAAATGCTGTCTATACTTATTTTACACTAATATCAATATACCAGAAAGTATGCAAGCCAACAGCTCTATACTTTGCACACGTATAGCACCTGACATTCTAGATTAATTTGGAGTAATTAATACAAGGCAGTGCTGCCAACATGATTCTATGCCTGCTGATATGTCCAATTTTAAAATACATGTAACTTCTATACTAACAAATGGATTTCATCCAAAATTGGCACAACAAGATACCATAATATTTCAGATTATTTCTGACCAGCACACGCATGGTATTGTTGGCAACATGCTTTTACGCGTGCTGATAGATCCAATGTCTAACTGCATGTAACGTCCATTGGACTTCAACCAAATTTTGTATTCTGTACCTTAAGAGATTGAACTAAGAATATATTCAGTCGCCAGGGCTGCCAACTGTAGTGCTCTATTAGGCTACATTATACCAGGTATATTTTGAACTAATTAGATATTTCGATATTACCAACTTAATTTCGTCATTATTCTAGATAGGTTCATATACTGTAGAATAATCATTGGCATGAAAAGTAGGCTGTATAGTTCTTCACGGAACTTCTTGTTAGTTTTTAGACGATTAATTTTTTAGAAATAGGTTTGAGAACAACTGTTTTATGGTAAGATGTTTCATGTACTGTAAGTCTTGCTTTCCTATTCATATTATTAGTCTATTTGTGCTGAGGAAGGACACAATGTGGCCGAAACCGGTACAATAAAAAGTACAAATCAGTATTGAATAAGGTTTTTAATCTTCCAGACTTATTATAGAACTAGCAGTAGTGCCCGACTTTGCCTTGTGGATTTATTTGTTTTAGAGAACTGGAGCGCTCAAGGATACGGATCGGAATAAATGAAAGTAAATTTGTAAGCACCAACGCTTATTGCAGCTGATAACCTCAGTATACTGCACCAACACCATCGCCCTTATACAGAGGCATACTATTGTCATGATAGCTGTTTTAAGGGGCCAAATAAATCTTTTTGCACTAATTACTCCCCCCGTGACTGCAATTTATAAGCAGCTTGCAATAATTCTGCACCAGAACACTGCTAGTGGCGACGTGATGCTGCCCGCATTACATGGCAACAATAGACTTCGGTATTATTGAAGCTGATCAGGAGCGCTGGTTCTTCCGACTTACTGAACAAAAATTAATCTTTAAGGTTACCTGAGAGGTGTAGCCTAATGCTACATAGCCCAAACTATTCCTCTTGAATCAGGCTATCATATACAAAAAGAATTTTTCGAATCCGACTGGTAGTTCCAGAGATTAACGCGTTTAAACACATAAACAAACACACAAACTCTTCAGCTTTATTATAGACTATTAATGTTAGATTCGTGTCCACATTTTTTTAATTTTTTATATAACTGAAGATAGTTACAAGTTAACCGAAACTGGTATAACAGCTAAGGCTTTCACGGCCGGCGTTCATAATTAAGTAGGCTACAAGTTTTTCGGGCTTGTAGGCCGTGGTCCAGACAGGATATCTCCCGACGTTTCACCGGAAACTGCGTCCGGCATTATCAAGGGTTCCGCTTCTTTCCTTGGTCAGCAGTGGAAACTGGGTTTACATCATAATTAGTTTCAATGCGTTATTGACTTTAAGATGGATTATCATTTATTTACCTATTTATTAGGTAAAATTTTAATTTTAACACTATTAATGTGTAGGCCTACATGAACAAAACAGCTAAGACGAAATATGGGAGGGTAAAGGTCACGAAACAGTTTAAAAACCTCGGAGAGATCATTAGCAACAATGGACTGGACAAACAGTAAGTGGAAAACGGAAGACTTAAACTACCGTACTGTAGAAAAACTCAACTTCTTCACTAAAAATATATAGGCTACAACAACAAGAATCTCTCCCTCAATGCCAAACTCCCCCCAGGGGCTCACATTTAGTGGGACGTGGGTTGGCGACCACGGGGCCCCAGCTGAGTCAGGCATTGCTTCCACCTACTTGTGCCGGGCTCCTCTCCGTCTTCTTTCCTGTCGACTTCACTTGGTCAACTCTTGTTCTCTTCCGAACGTATTAGGGTATCCGAGGCCTAGGCAGTCCCGAGGGATCCCTGAGCAGGGTCCGGTTTTCCCCCTTTTATCCATTACCTCTGGGG
The DNA here is from genome assembly GCA_946902985.2 of Meconema thalassinum. Lineage (NCBI taxonomy): Eukaryota > Metazoa > Arthropoda > Insecta > Orthoptera > Tettigoniidae > Meconema > Meconema thalassinum. Next base: position 174,079,166 of record OX336395.1, read on the forward strand.
GCGGACCCTCCCCTCTTTCACTTTCCTATATGCCTTTCATGGCTCTCCTTCCTTCCAAGTCTCTCAATCCGCATTCTTCGAGGGTTGAGGGCATTTCTTTTCCTCCTGACCTTTGCCTTATTCTCGTTTTGTTTTCCATTTCTTCTTCTAGTAGCCTATATGTTAGTAGTTAGTTATAGTTTACATTTCATTTTCATCTTCACAATCACCCAAACCATGAGGGGCCGATAACCTAGATGTTAGGCCCCTTAAAACAACAATTATCATCATCACCTTAATGCCAAACTAAAACACTACAAAGCTTTGGTAAAACCGGTCATCTTATATGGTGTGGAGACGGCAAACTTGATGAACCTGGAAAAGCTTCTGAAGATTGAAAGGAGGATATTGAGGAGGATGTACGGCCAAAAAGTGGTACAGGGAACCTACAGACTAAGATCGATATATGAAAGGGTGGAAGACCTGGAAACAACAATTAGGAAAATACGTTTACTAGAATGTATCCAACAAGAATAAATAAACACATTTTTGATAAAATATACAATTTGAAGAGCCAAGGGGGGTTACACCAAGCAGATAAAGGAAGAACTCTGGAGGCTAGGAATGACAGATGACTGTCGAGACAGAACACAATTCAGGGAAATTCATTCTAACATAAAGGTTCTTGTGGGAGAAAAGAGAGAGAACGCAGGGGAGGAAGATGGACAGCACAGAGAAAGGCGCAACACTCGGAAAGAATGAAGGAAGTGTGGAGGAAGAGAAAGGAAGAAAGAACTATGAGAAGGAAATTAAATGATATTTGCGTGGTCCTTAGTTTTGGTCGGTTCGCATAATGTAATGTAATGTAATGTTTTCAATGATCTGATATAGAGACTTATCTGAATGGTGAAATATCTACAAACTGCTCTGAAAATCACTGTCATGATGTAAAAATCAAACTGTATGTGGAGCCACTCACAAACCACCAGAATTGAGATTAATCCCCGAATATGGGTTGGATAGCCTAAAATAGTGTCGACAAGCGGACCCTGCCATAGTGTGGGAGTAACGCTAGTACGAAGAAGTAGCTCTGGTGGATGTTCACCCGGGTGAAGCTGGGAACGTTTGCTAGTTGATACATAAACGACGGAAGTATTTCGTAACGCTCATGTCATGCATATGAGGCCCGGAGCCAGTGTAAGGCGTTCGGTTAAGTGGGGAGATAATGGACGCAGAGCGCCACACTCACACCAGTATCGGAAATGTCATTAGGTGTTGGGGAACTCCCCACCCCCCTCCACAGGGAACCTCACAAGTTGTGTCCACACGCAACACCTCCGTGTGACAGCCAGACAGGGTGACCCCGCAGCGTACGTGGGCACGACTCCATGACTTTAAAACATCTAGGACTAGCTTTCATATCCTGTCGTCGACAAGTTCAAAGAGTAAAGGAAGTCATATTAGGACGACAACTTCTATGCCATATCCATGGTGGCCACTACTCCTGGAAAACTCCTGGATTTTTATTAGGTCTGGAAAACTCCTGGAAAATGACGAAAAATTTGAAAACTCCTGGAAAATAGCCATTGTTAATTAATTATAAAAATCTTTCCATCTTAAATCATACTACCGCTGTGGTTTTGGGTGAGCACTCGATCGTTAACAAAAGAAATTTCCTCAGGCTACCTGTTTCTGGGTGGGAGAACACGCGATAGTATTTTTGTAAAACATATTGAGTATGGACAACTTCACCGCAATAAAATTGCAGGCGGCATTCTTTTCTCTTTTTTAAAGCGGATATTTGAGTCACAAAGGCTTTTTTAAAACAACAATTAAATCATTTGTGTGTAGGCTTGCATATCAATAACGCAATCACCACTAATTTTTGTCAACATCTGTATAAGTAAACCAAACACTACTGCTTTATTTTGGTCTTGAAGTAGGTAACCGATAAAGCCCTCCCCCGGAACTCGCACTTATTTTTAAATCTGGAAAAATGAGAATCACTCCTGGAAAATTCCTGGAAAACTCCTGGAAAATCGTTGACCTATTTGAGTGGCCACCATGCCCCCGTCAGTGACGAAAAGTTGTTGTTGCTTATTTTTAGGAGCTGCGACATTCATTCATTTACGTTATTTACAAATTGGGGGTAATTCCCCGGTGACTAATTGTACAATAACAGAAAATTACCAACAATAGCATCAAGCGCATTATTTATTTATTTAGACGCTATACTATTTGCTGATGATGTTGCATTGGTAGCAGCATCTGAAGATGATCTGCAGTGGTCAATATTCAACCTCCAGAAAGTGGCATCAAAATTCAGCATGTGCATTTCTACTGAAAAGACTAAAGTAAGGTAAGGACACTATCCCCAGTAAAATTTGTCTGGATGGTAAAATTTTAGAAAGAGTTAACGAATTCAAGTATTTAGGATATAATTTATCTTTTCAAGAAGAACGAGACATAACTGCAAAAATAACTAATTATACCAGAACAACAGGAATCATCAATCACGTCATGAAGCCATCTCTTGTCCAAAGGCATACACGCTTGCGTTTGTATAACACATTAGCCAGACCAACCCTGTGCTATGGCAGCGAGGCATGGACAATAAGATCTCAGGACATCTCCAGACTCACAGCACGCGAAATGACCTTTATGCTCCGAACAGCAGGCTATACTAAATGGGATCATAAGAGAAACGAGGATGTGCTGAAGGAACTAAAAGTGAAACCAATAACTACATACATTTGTGAGTACCAAGAGAACTGGAAGCGTCATGTCCAAAGGATGGAACCTGGAAGATTATCAAAGGAGATCCTTCGCTACCAGCCACGGGGAAATAGATCGATAGGACGTCCGATGAAGAGATGGAGGGAAAGTGCAAGACCGTAACGGGACATTTGGCCCAATACTTGGAAGGAAGAAGAAGACGAAGATTTAGCTTTTGGAAAAACATTGCACAAAGATAATTACAGTCAATATACATATTTACATAATAATCTTTACACTGAGTCACAAACAGATATCCAGATTTGTGATGTATTCATTAACTTTATTTGTTGCGAAGAGGAACCACGGAATGCTCGTAAGGGGCACGCTTGGACAATGCGTGCCCTCCACAGCGCGTGGAGGATGCCATCCCCCATTTTTGTAGGGAATCAGCGCGTCTACCACAATTAGTTCGTATTCTATTCAGATCAAACGCAATAGAAAAAGGAAAAAGAAATCAAATATTTGGCAGAGACAATTCAAGAAAAGAGTGAAACGGTTTCTTTAGGCCTCACTGTTGGGTGACAAGTGAAAGGCTTTTACTAGCCCTGCCTTGCACTTTGAAACACATATATAAGAAGCTCCACAGTTGGGATGACAAGTGTAACTGTTTCCTTAGTGCCCGTTGAGCGTACAAATTTAATGTTTACTCTGACTAAGATATGTTGTATTAATGGGCGCCAAGACCTCAACGCTATGTTGAAATCTAAATTTATATTTAACAACACCTGGCTCTGGCAGAATACCTTTAAGATTCTTTACACTCAGATCGTGGTATGATTTGATCATTAACCCAACTAACAATTGTATCAGGAGAAGGAATTTGGTCTTTATCTAATGCTACCTACTGAAAGCAAAGATTGCATGGTATAAGAAATGAATTTATTATATAAAAAACAAGTAACTTATGGCAAAATTAATATTAATAATGATAAATTTAAATTGGAGCGTTACGATATGAATATTACCACTAGAGAATTACGTGAAAACAGAGTCGGATGAATTACTGATTTTACTATTATTCCCAAGCTAAGAAGTTACTGAAATACTGAATATGAAACAAAGAAACGAGAGCTTATGTAGTTCTGAGTCATTCGCGCTTACCATTGGAAATTGCCGTGGCATTTCCCTCGTACTTGATGCTGAAGAGGGCTTCCCACAGCCTTCTGGATGTCATCATCTTCTTCGTCAGTTGACGAGATACTTGAAGATATGTTAAGTTATGGTCCGATCACATCGGAACCAACCACACGAGCAACCACAACGGTCAAGTTTTACAAAGATAATTCCCTTGCCTCCTCGGCGCGCAAACCATATATGCACTCGTCGCATCCCCTCTCTGGACCCGTCTTCTACTCGTCCGCTCTCCTATGATTGGCTGAGCCACAACGCGATACTCCCCACCTCCGGGTCAATGCACTCGGCGCGACGATGATGTCGATTACGCTCCAGGCCATTTCGCCTTTTCTTGATGCAGCAACCCCGCTTGCGTCACGCTTCTCGACAAGAATAAGCCTTTAGCCGAATTCCCAGTGACTCATCTCTCTCTCTCAACAAACTCTAACTGACAAAATCCGTAAAATTCCGTAATCATATAATTTTCCCCGATAATGTTGTTCGTAATAATTCGCTTGATAGTGTTTTCTATAACATCGAAAACCTATCTGTATACTTATAATCTTATAAAAAACGCTCCAAAAAATACCTTAATAATAACAATAAGTTACAAGAAACTTGTCTTGGCTGAATAATTTGCCGTGTAAATAAATATTGAATGGCTTCCTACTGACTTATGTCGGTGGCGTAAAATACCCTCGAAAAACACGTTACAAGAGTTTAGAAAAATCTGCTGTCCCTAGAGGAGAGGATACACAAGATGGAAAGAGCGTAGGTCTACGGTATAACTAAGAATACCTACAAAAAAAAAAGTTCTTCTTCTTCTTGGTCGTAGTTCGATTTCGAACGTCGTTACCCTTCACGCAGTTCTGTTAACAATACCCCGCCATACACCGCGGTCTTCTGCTGCGTGCATTAATTTCTGAATTAAAATAAAACGAAGACAACACAGTAGTGAAACCGGAATGCCTGTATGCCAGCGAATGTCTAGTAGCCTATTGAATTACAAGTTTTATAAAATAGAAGTACTGTATTAGAAAGAAAAATTATAAGGAAAATATTAGGTCCTCTAAAAATTGCAGAGTTTTGGAAACTAAGAAGTACACGAGAACCTCGTTTATCCGGATTAAGTGGGACCGGAACTGATCCGGATTATCGAAAATCCGGATATTCTGGAAAAAACTGAAAATCTAATAGGTCATAAATGAATGTTTTTCTACTGAAACCTTCCTTGAGAAATCCTTTACAGAATGGTGAAAACCGCATCAAAATCCATCCAGTGGTTCTTGAGATTACTCGTTACATCCAAGAATCGGGGACTTTGTTGTATACTATGTAAAGATTACAACCGATGCGCTGGTGATCCCAACTTGACTCGGTCAGACGTGGTGGCAGTCAGGGCAGGCAGCCAAGCTAAGAGAGGCAGGAGCCAGTGTGTCCGCGTGCGACACAGCATAGCTAGCACGCCGATCGTGCAAAGGCTGGACGCCCCTGCTCCAGATAAAGGCTTTCAAAAAGGACTTTATGTTCGACGATGTAAATATTATATGCCAGAAAACTGTATTATAATGGGGGGTCATTAAAGCAGCCTACTACTTTTAATTATAACACAGTTTTTCCAACCAATCAGAGCTCAATATTTTCATTGATTGACCAATTAGGAAAGGATAGCTTCTGACATGCACTCAATATCCAACATGTCGGACTTGAATTATATGATTTGAAAGTTGACAATGTAGTCTATATTGGATCAACCATTGTAGCATATCTGGGCAATATTGCAAAAGAAATAGCACTGTACCTTAATATCCGCAACTCCAATTTCTACACATTCGTAAGATTTCGCCGACAATTTTAGTGAATGCTGTTGCTGACATAAACACACCAGAACGTCATGGAGGAAGCATGCGTATGACATTAGTTCCACGAAAATTATAATCCAGCTCTCTGTTCAGTAAATGGAATTCCTACGCGAAACTTTTCCGCGAGGTGTCATAACTGTTCTATTTGAGACTCAATTGATTTTCCTTCCGTTGATATTCTATACTCATCGAATTTGAAGATTAACTAGTTGATAATACGATAAATTTTAATGTTAAAGCATTTATAAATGTCTATTTGGTGTTATTTGACCAAAATAATAAAATGATCCAACATAGTACCTGTGCGCTATCTGTTGGCGCTACTTCATGATAAACAATGTTTCAAAGCTTTGGGATTCGTTATTGGGTAGAGATCAAATGCTGAGCCCACATAATTCCCAAAAAGAATTCAACCGACAGAATCTCGATAGATATTTATGAATATTTATGTTTGAATATATAATGAAGTTATAATAATTATCGTCGAACATAAACAGTCGTATGCAACTCACCTATAATGGTAATTAAGACACTCGTATGGAAATTATAAAACTCGCATACGCTCGTTTTATAAACATACTCGAGTCTTAATTATTGCCGTTATAGGCTCGTTGCATAATGTACTATTAATATACTGGTACCACCGACAGTATTGGCTACCCTGGCTAAAGCGCATCGTTAGGCCATGCGGCCAAGCTCTCTGCTGACTCGGTAGACGTGTGGGTTCGAGCCGCACCGTCGGCCGTCCTTGAAATGGTTTTCCGTGGTTTCCCCATTTTCAACACCAGGCAAATGCTGGGATGGTACCTTCTGACAGGCCACGGCCGCTTCCTTCCACATCCTTGCCCAGTTTCATTCATCTTCATCCATTCGGTGGCGTAGTCGTTAGCATGCTGAACTGCTGTGCCCAAGATAGCGGGTTCAAACCCGGCCGAAGTCGTCGGATTTTTTAAGAGCGTTAAAAATCCTTCAGTATGCCTTCCTTCGGAGGGGAAGTAAAGCCGGCGGTCCCATGTCATAGATTTATGGCATGTAAAAGATCCTTTCACAGACTAAACTTGTGTAAAGCAAAATTTGTTAGGTTAGATTTCGTCAGAACGCTCTATCAAAGTTCCAACGTTTGCCACTAGGTATCATTGATATCTGGTGGCGAAAGTTGGAACTACTTGAAATTGAACGGAACTTGTAGCTCACCCTTTACGGTGTCCGCTGGAAGCAGCTACAGACTCAGGCGAGCCGAACATGTCCTCGGACACTCCCGGCGCTAAAAGCCATACGATAAATAAATAAATTCCATCTATCATCCCGACGCGCTAGGTCGCCCACGGGCGTCGACTAGAAAGACCTGCACTCGGCCTCTCAGGAGGCCACACGAAAAAAAAACCTGGTACCTAAATTATGAGTGTGCCGTAGCGCAATAGCACATTATAAAGGACCGCCCCTACACGACAGGTAGTCTAGATTCAAAACGAATGGAGTTTCTTGTTTCTACCCACAAACACAAACCTGTTGGAATATAATGGCTGTGGTCACCCCATGGGAGTAGCCTACATGAGCACTTGCCTTTGTTCTGCTGACTAATGACAGATGACACCCATAACATCTTCCAGAGTTATACCCCGCAATGCCTCAAAATAAATGGACATTTTTGCTGTCGACAAACAAACATAAATGCCTCCTGGGAACTTCATTGCTATCATCGGGATGATGTATCAGACAAATAAGAGCTTAGACTCAAAATAAAACACAGACAAGTTAATACAGTGTTTGGTGCTTTAGCCAATACGATGATTTCTCTGGGGGGCATTTTAGTGGGAATATAATTAATCTTAGGTTAAATTAGGTGGAACCAAGTAAACAGTCTGCAGAATTTGTGATAATAATTTACAGAATAACTTAAAAAGTTCATGTAATTTTCATAGGAGATATTTTTGCCTGTCTATATCATTGTTTTGGAAACATTGTTTAACTTCATTTGTAGATCTGATTTAATTTAATTTCTATAATTTAAGTATATATATATATATATATATATATATATTTAGTAAGTTTCGAAGGATGTTTTTCTTAATTTCACAATCTTCAATTTATTTTATAGCTGTAATATGCTCCTGGTTAACAATAACCCAAGTACATACGATTTATAGGCCTATACTGTAATACGCGCAATTCATTAATAACCTTTCTTCTTTTTAATAGGCTAATACTTATAACTACGGACCGGATTATAACTTTGTGTAATTATTTTAGATAAGATTCGAAGTTTATATAGTCTAAAATTACTGGCAATACCCCCCCCCCCCCCCCCCCCAAAACAAAAGTTGTAAAATACGACACATCACACAAATAAAATATTATACTTAATGAATTTTCTATTATGATCTATGGAGTATGCAAATATATAAATATTTGTCAATTTGCTAAACAGAAAGATAAACAGTTTTTTTTACAAGTTGATAATTTATTTCTCAAAAGTACCAAACTGTGGAATTCACAGTTTTACCTCACAAGGCTTAGTGTAGTCTACCCCGTTCCAGCCCTCAGATTAGAATTCAAATTTATTGGCAGAGCCGGGAATCGAATTCGGACCTCCGGGGCGGAAGCCTAGAATGCTAGCCACTACACCTCGAGTTAGTCTCATTTCAATCTTAAGATTCTGAGGAAACTCCGGTGGCCACCGCATTCCTGCCGTACGTGAAGAAGGTGACGGACAGTATAGGCAAATTACTGAAGACCTATGGGGTGAAGACGGTTTATAAACCCACCGCCAAAATCCGGGACTTGCTGCGATCCGCTAAAGGCAAGCGCCACCCACACTCCACTGCAGGTGTCTACAGAATCCCGTGTTCCTGTGGGAAGGTGTACATAGGAACGACGAAGAGGAGCGTGACCACCAGACTCAAGGAACATAACAGACACAGCCGCCTGGGTCAAACTGAGAAATCGTCAGTCGCTGAGCATTCTCTCTTGCCCGGGCACGATGTACAGTACGGGGACACGGAGATACTCTCCACGACCACACACTGCCACGCCAGGCTGCAACGGGAAGCCATAGAAATCTTCAAACACCCCGACAATTTCAATCGGAAGGAAGAAATTAAACGTGTGCGTAATACATGGATCCCGGCTCTTAAGAACACCAAGGCCAAGAAATCACTCACACGTCAACCTGAAGAACCTTCCCGCTACAGCCCGGCAGTCGCGCAGGGAACACCTGACCCTCACAAGCTCGGTCGCCGAAGCCGGAGCACGCACCGCACCCCGCAACATGTACGTGAGATCAGACGATCCAGCCCGAATGCGAAGAGAACGCTCGGCACACCATGCTAATTTGAAGATCCAAACTACCTTCCAGCCGTTAGTTCATCGCCAAGATCCACCCAACCAACAGTCATATTCAAACAACAATACCCCATTACAAACCGTTACCCATTATTTCAAGTCTCTTCCTCATTCCACTGCTGACCAAGGAAAGGAGCGGAACCCTTGATAATGCCGGACGCAGTTTCCGGTGAAACGTCGGGAGATATCCTGTCTGGACCACGGCCTACAAGCCCGAAAAACTTGTATTTAATTATGAACGCCGGCCGTGAAAGCCTAAGCTGTTATATCAATCTTAATATTGTTTTTAACTTAGCCAATAAGTTAAGATTAGGGTACAACCAAATTTACAATTATTTTATGCTCTTACCAAAGCAACACTTTCTTAATTCCTATTGGCTTTTTTTCGTGGGGGGCTGGAGCTCCCTCAGCACCCCCCATATATACGCCCCTGCTCAAAAGAGCCATTTTCATGAATTCTGTAGTACCTAAGAAAACCTAAATGATATGCGAGTAGGCCTACCTAAAAATACCCGATTGCAATTTGTTCCATTTATTGTATTACACTAGTGTCCAAACGTTAATGATAATCACTAAACGAGGCCATAGCGCCTGATAGGAATGTCAGACGGATTGCTGAACAAACGAAAGCTGAAACACATACCATTTATGTCACACAACTTGTCCAAACAATCAGTAGGCCTATCAGAAAGGTTCTGGTAGCTAAGGTACACTTTTCACAACAACTAACAAAACTTGTCAATGTCTTCCACAACAAAATATGCTGTTAATAGGGTGTATGGTTACCCCTATCGGCCACACATGCTTCGCAGCGACGTGGCATGCTCTCTATCAGATGCTGGACCAAGAGCTCTTGTGGCAGTCGATCCCATTCCTCCAAAAGGACAATGCGAAGGTCTTGGAGGTTCCTTGGTGGAGACTGACGGGATGCAATTCGCCTCCCCAATGCATCCCAGGCATGTTCTATAGGATTCAGATCCGCAGACCTCGCTGGCCAGTCTGGGGGGTATGTCTGCAGAAAAAATAGATTCCAAGTACTGCGGGATTAGCCAAGTCTCCCATTGTAAGTTTTTAAGATCAATCTTATATCATTATTTAGAGTTAAGCTTGCCATGGTGAGTGAGTGGTTATCGTGTCAGACTACCAATCCCAAGCTTGCAGGTTGGCTCTTGGCCGTGGTAAGTGATATTTGAAAGGCGACAAAAATCACGATACGCATGTCATACGTTGTTGGCATGTTACAGAATCCATTTGAATTCAGTAGGCCGTGTTCATAATGGCAAAATTAATCTCGAGATTTTCCACCAACACGAAGTTCCCCCCATTCTCTACTAGAAAGCGCTATAGTGTCAAGGTGCTTAAATATCTAACCTCCTTGATTTTCATAGCGTCCCAAGGAACGTCTAAATTTGACATGCAAGCTGCCCTCTGGGTGCAAATAACAAAGTTTGAACCCGGCTTTTGAGGCCATACTATATTATTATTATTATTATTATTATTATTATTATTAGAGTTAAAGCAATTTCATTGTATTTGTCTGCTATTGTGTTTCATAATTGGTCATTAAAATATCTGATTTGATTTACTTGCGATGTCATCAAAATAAACTATGGTGGGCCGGTGTTGCACGTAGGCCGTAGTTTGGAAACCCCTGGTGTTAAACGAACTGCATGAAATGAGCATTTCGAAACCGGATTACTCAAGTATAAAGTAAGAATGTAATCATCGAATGGACTTGGACATAAAATGTGATATCGCTCACTACAATAGCGAAACAGGTCAGCCATTTATTGTTCCCTGCGTGTCATGAATGCATTGGAGCTTTCTTTCGCCATCAAGCGGATACAGTATCAATCCTATTGTGACAAGGTGTAATTTAAAAGACCGCAATGCCTTCGTAACAGCACCTTTGTTTTCACAAAATTACACTTCCATTGTCCGCGAGGAGGAAGCAAAACCAGTCATTTGACACTTTTTGTTGCGGGATATCAATCAATATGAGCACGAACAAATTACTCTGCATATAGACTAGCATAAACTGAGCTTAAGAACAGGTTACTGCATTCTGGGAAATGTGATATACTCACAAGAAAAGATAGCAGTGAAGCCATTTTCCAGTGTAGACTTTCAGTCGGCCAACAGATAAATCATTCCAATTACTGGAATATGCGAAAAATGACCTGAAATAAATTTATATTAAGATTTATATATAGGCCAATATTGATACGAACTACTGAAGAAGAAGAAGAAGAAGAAGAAGAAGAAGAAGAAGAAGAAGAAAACCAAGGGTTGACATGTTTCGCTCGTCGAGCGTTTTGAGGCGGAGGCTGTCTGTCGCTGTCACTTGTTTTGCATACGTGGATCTGATGATGCTCGCTTGACGGGCGAAACATTTCTTCTTATTCTTATTATTCCTATTCTTCGTCTTCTTCTTCGGCCTATTCTTCTTCTTCTTCTTCGTCTTAATCTTAATCTTCTTATTCTTCTTCTTAGGCCTCTTCTTAATCTTATTAATCTTCGTCTTATTCTTATTCCTAGGCCTATTCTTCTTCTTCTTCTTCTTCTTCTTCTAATATCGCATGGCCTTGGATGCCGGGTGCAAGCTTTGTTATTTGACACCTAGAGGGCAGCTTGCATGTCGAATTTTGTTGTTCCTTGAAGCACTATGAAAGTCAAGGAGGTTAGATATCTAAGCTCCTTGACACTATAGCGCTTTCTAGTAGAGAATGGAGGAACTTTGTGTTGGCGGAAAATCCCGAGATTAATTTTTCCATTATGAACACGGCCTACTGAATTCAAATGGGATCTTTAACATGCCAACAACTTTTGACATACGTGTCGTGATTTTTGTCGACTTTCAAAAATCACTTAGCATGGCCAGGAGAGAACCAGCAAGCTTGGGGTTGGTAATCCAACACGACAACCACTCACCCACCCTGGCAAGCTATTATTGTTCTTATTCAATAATCCGTAACAATGTACTGTATTTAAAATCTTAATCGCATGTAATTTATCCAGGTTGGTAATTGAAATGATTTTTGTGTTAACCGACTTAAAGCAATATAATCACAAGGAACGTCTGCACTAGTAATGTTGTTATTGTTGCTTATTTTAGGGGCTGTGACATCTTGGGTATAACCTTTGTTAGTGTTATGGCTGTACTAGTTTGTGTGTTTGTAAATATTGGGGATAGTATTGGAACAGTATTTGCCTGGAGTAGAAGGGTGGAGGAGAGGACCTCGGAAAAACACTTCCAGGATGGCTGAGGGGAAAATCGAACCCACCTCTTCTCAGTTTTGCCTCACGAGACTGTGTGTGTACCCCGTTTCAGCCCTAACACCCGAATTAAATTTATTGGCAGAGCCAGGAATCGAACCCGGACCTCCGAGGCGAAAGCCAATAATGCTAGTCGCTACACCATGAAATGGACGAGAATGGAAGAGGAGAGATTATCTAGGAAGTTAAAGAACTCGGCTATAGAGGGTAAGAGAAGCAGAGGTAGACCTAGGAGGCGATGGTTAGAATCAGTGCTTAACGATTTCAAGGCGAGATGTGTAGTCGCGGATGAGATCTCAGTGCTAACCCCTGTCCGGCTCCGTGGCTAATTGTTTAGGTGTTTTCCCCCCAGGGACTCACATCTAGTGGGACGTGGGTTGGCGACCACGGGGCCTCAGCTGAGTCCGGCATTGCTTCCACTTACTTGTGTCGGGCTCCTCACTGTCAACTTTCCTGTCGACCTCACTTGGTCAACTCTTGTTCTCTTCCGACCCCGACGGTATTAGGGTATCCGAGGCCTAGGGAGTCTCTTCAATTCCCGCCTTAATTGGCTCTTGTCTCATCTTTTCTGATTCCCTCCTTCTGCGAGGGGTCAGCCTTCTTTTTCTTTTCATGTTATCTCCTGCCTTCTGCTCAAGACCCTCAAGGAGGCCGGGTATATGTAGCCCCACCAATTTTGGTGCACCCTAGATAATGCTACACCCTCAGGGGCTCACGGCTGGTGAGTTCGGGAGTTGGCGACTCCGAGGGATTCCTGAGTTGGGTCAGTTTTCCCCCTTTAGTCCCTTACCTTTGGGGCGGACCCTCTCCTCTTTCACCTTCCTATCTGCCTTTCATAGCTCTCTTTCCTTCCAAGTCCCTCAATCCGCATTCTTCGAGGGTTGAGGGCATTTCTTTCCCTCCTGTCCTTTATTTGCCTTATTCTCCTTTAGTTATCCATTTCTTCTTCAAGTATGTAGGTTAGTAGGCCTAGTTAGTTTTAGTTTTAAGTTTCATTTTCATTTTCGTCTTCACGATCACCCAAACCATCAGGGGCCGATAACCTAGATGTTAGGCCCCTTAAAACAACAATCATCATCATCATCATGTTTAGCGTGCTAGGCTTTGGCCCGAAGGGTCCCGGGTTCGATTCCCGGCCGGGCCATGGGAAATTTTATAACCTGTGGTTAGTCCCTCAGGCTCGGGGACTGGGTGTTGGTGAGGTCTTCATGTACAAAAAAGATGCGTAAACGTTAACCATTTTGACAACGGTAACTGTTTTTATCCGTAGTCTATTGACTGATTGCAATATTAAATATTGAAATACTTTTCTCAATACTGTGAAAATGATGTTGAATAAATGACTAGCGGACTCGTGCGAGAACTCTCGCATAATGGGTTGTGAGTGCCCCATGTGTACAGACTACCCGCCCGGCGCTAGTGCTATGCAAGCTGTACGCGTCACAGTTCTGCCAGGGCTTTCGTCTTGTTTATTTGTTTAAAAGCACTTTATAAACAAATAAATATATTTCTGTTGACTTTTCAAGAAATGAAAGATTTTTCCTGTACTATTGAGACGATTTGGAAGATTTTGGTACAAATCACACCTTCTTACTCCCTCTGGTTTAGGAGCTTGAGTTTTGTGAAACATACACCTTAGCATCATATATATTATTTCAGTAGTATAGATCCCTCCTGCGGCACTCACAAGCGACCGATCGTGAAAATGAGCATACAAATGAAAGAAAATAGTCATTATCAGTGACGAATTGCATTCTAATTCCATAAATATCAATAATTTCTTAAAAAAATGACTTTAAAAAATGTACGAAGTGTGCGATTTGCAGTTACTGTTGATGTATGAAAATACGCTCCAAATTTGCTGTCCCATTCACTTTTTGGTCGCTGTGACGCCCGTTTCATGTCATTTTAACATTATGGTCTTTCTTGATCATTTTGCATGGATTTCAGAAACAGTAAATCAAAGGAATGAGGACTCAAATCATATCATTTCATAAATATCGAATAACAGGTGAGTGTTACGATGATCCAATTTTCAGTGATTGCCTTCTTAATTTAGGGAACGTAGAACTTGAAATTCTAACTGAAATGTAAATAGTGTTCTATAATCATTTGGTTGAAATAAAAACATAACAACCTTTCTCCTTAAGTCTCTCATTATAAACCTGTTGGGGAAAGTGTGGTTTATGAACATGCGAGATTTCTCGCATGGATCCGCTAGTCTTATTTAATAACATTATACAATTTGAGTAGGCCTACTCATTCCTTTGATTAATTACTGTTTCTGAAATCCATGCAAAATGATAAAGGAAAGACTTCAAAATGTTAAAACGACATGAAACTTGCGTCACAGCGGCCTAAATGTGAAGTGGAAGCAATTATGGAGCGTATTTTCCTACAGCAACGGTATCTGCAAATCGCACACTTCGTACATTTTTTTAAAGTCATTTTTTAAAGAAATTATAGATAGAGTGTAATTCGTCACTGTTAATGTCTATTCTCTTTCATTTGAATGAGTTTGTCACGATCGGTCGCTTGTGAGCGCCACAGGAGAGATATATACTACTGAAATAATATATATGATTAATGGTACATGTTTCGGTTTGTAATTGATAGCTTCTTCAGTGTAAATTGAATCTTAAACTATGTTTCAAATAAACCAGAATAGAAATGGATATGCTTACAAAAATTGTTTGAATTTAAATAAAATGGAAAGCTCACAAATAGATTAAATGCCTTGTATTGTGGGAATCGACTGGAATTTTTCGAGGTAAGAAGACCATAGAAAGTTTTAGGTTTCTCACAAGATTATTCCACCTGGGCATGTTATAACTCTACGTTTTTATTTCTTGCAGCGATGTCTTCTGTCACCACAGTATTAAACAAAATTAAAGGAGTGTAACGTAGGCAGTTTAATAAGGCAGATTTCTTATATTCCTAACATCTTTTTTACTATCATCTTCTTTGTATTACATGGCATTTAATCTATTTGTGAACTTTTCATTTTAATTAAATTCAAACTATTTTTGTAAGGATATCCGTTTCTATTTTGGCTTTGTTAACCTAGTTTAAGATTTAAATATCATTCAATTTACGCTGAAGAAGGTATCAATGACATTCCGAAACATGTTCGTTTAATCATTTATTAAAACTCATTTTCACAGTATTGATAAGGCGGATTTCAATCTATACTAATATAATAAAGCTGAAGAGTTTGTTTGTGTGTTTAAACGCGCTAATCTCTGGAACTACCAGTGGGATTCGAAAAATTATTTTTGTATATGATAGCCAGATTCAAGAGGAATAGTTTAGGCTATATAGCATTAGGCTACACCTCTCAGGTACCCTTAAAGATTGATTTTTGTTCAATAAGTAGGAAGAACAAGCCCTCCCGAACAGCTTCAATAATACCTACTGTCGACCAAAATATTATGTGTACTCGAGTTTGAAGGTTGTTTGTGATGTAACCAATAGACCTACATAAAATCCAATAACATCATTATTTTCGTCGTTCTATTTTACGTTAGTTCATATACGTTTGGAATTTTTAATTAATATTTTAATATTTTTTATCTTAGTTGGAACACATAAAGTGCCCGTATTTAAGCGTGTTTCAACCATGCATCACATTTAAGAATTATCATCTCAGAAACCCGTCATCAGATCGAATCCAAATTTTAACACAATATACATTGGAATGTTGTATAACTGGTTTATTAATTTCAACATTTTGAGTGTCCAAGAAACAAAGTTGTTATCATTTTTGCAAGGTAACTTTTTCCCGGCTCAGGCTGGTTGGAAAATGTAGTTCTTGGTCGCGTTGTCATCCTCATACAACAAAAGGTTATGCTGTATGATTCTTAAATACGTAAATTAATTCACTTAATTTATATCGGTTTGTATTTGTATGGGATAATAAGACATCGTTTAGCAGCTATCCGATACAGAGAACGCTGTACAGCGTTACCGAGTTGGAGCCCACCACGCGTCATGGCTCGCCTCGCTCGGCAGGGATGGGCACCAACTCGGCAACGCTGTACAGCGTTCTCCGTATCGGATAGCTGCTAAACGATCTTATTTTCCTATACAAATACAAACCGATGTAAAATTAGTGAATTAATTTACGTATTTCACAGTCATACAGCATAACATTTTGATGTATGAGGATTAAAACGAGACCAAGAACTACATTTTCCAACCAGCCCGAGCCGAGAAAAAGTTACCTTACAAAAATGATAACAACTTTGTTTCTTGGACACACAAAATTTTGAAATTAATAAACCAGTTAAACAACATTCCAATGTATAGTGTGTTAAAATTTGGATTTGATCTGATGACGGGTTTTTGAGATAATAATTCTTAAATGTGATGCATGGTTGAAACATTCTTAAAAACGTGCACTTTTTGTGTTCCAACTGCGATAAAAAATATTAAAATATAAATTTAAAAATCCAAACCTACATGACCTAACTTAAAATAGAACGACAGAAATGATGATGTTATTGGATTTTATGTAGGCCTATTGGTTACTTCACAAACAACCTTCAAACTCGAGTGCACATAATATTTTGGTCGACAGTAAGTCTGTTGTTGCCTGGTAATGCGGGCTGCATCACGTCGCCCCTACCAGTGTTCTGGTGCAGAATTGCGACCTACTTATAAATTGTAGTCACGGGGAGTAATTAGTGCAAAATGATTTCTTAGGCCCCTTAAAAACAGTTATCATCATGACAATAGTATGCCTCTGTATAAGGGCGATGGTGTTGGTGCAGTATACTGAGGTTATCAGCTGCAATAAGCGTTGGTGCTTTCCGATCCTTATCCTTGAGCGCTCCAGTTCTGTAGTAGTATTCATTATCATCCACAAAACAAATAAATCCATCGGGCGAAGCCGGCCACTACTGCTAGTATTTAATATTACCGAATGTACAAAGAAACCGAACAACTGGAAACAAATACAGCAAACAGAAAAAAAAAAGAAACGAAATAAACTTAGTGGGGTATCATTGAGGTGACTCGTTTGTAAACGAGATTCGGCTGGACGCTGAATGGTATTATGTAAATGAATGAACGGAATCCGAACCACTGAACAAGAGATTTCACTTCGAATCTTGCTACAATTTATTGATGTGTACGTTTTGCGCCATTTAACCATTACAAAATAGCCTTCCACACAAAGAATGAGCAAATATATCACGTGCTTGTTTCGCCAAGAGTTGCTACACTGTAACTTGTGATTGGGAAGCAGTAACAAGCCAGGACAGCTGTCCCTGTAGTAGGAACTGTTGCCAGCGATCCTGTCAGCCAATTGTCGTCACGTGGGATTACCCAGCATAAAACTACTGCAGTTTCTTTTTATTAGTGGCGTCTATTTAAATTATCCTGTCCTCTCTGCGCCAAGTCTTTATTGCACTAATAATAAAACATGGGTATGATGGCTTAGGGTGTAAAATTTACAGGCGTGGCCATAATATGACAATAATGTGGTTTTAGTCTTAATTCTCCAATCAACGCAACGTGAATGCGATTCAGAGATGTAAATGGTGTTCATTGTGATAAGAAGATGTCCATCCACCTAACATCACAGATACACCTCTCAATGGTGAGGCCAGTGTGTTGGCCAGCACCTAAAAGTGCTGAGTACTCTGTCATGGAAACACGGATGCTGAGAAGATCGTTAGACATTTCTCTGCTCGACCACATCAACAACACAACGATCCAACAACTAGCTGGTGTTGCTCCAATCGATGAGAAAATGCAGGATTGGAGACTTCGTTGGTATGGCCATGTCGTACGACCATCGCATGGTTCAGTCATCAGCTCAGCCTAGCATCTCGCTGTTGAAGGCCAGAGACTCCGTGGGAGACCAAAGCTAAGACGGCTTAGACACTATAAACTCAGATCTATGATCAAGAAGCCTAAACCCACAATAAGCGCTTCATCGAAAGAAATACCGGGTGAGTTAGTCGTGGTCGTTACGGCGTGGCTGCAGGCAGTCACTCACATCCGGGAGGCGAGGAGGTTCGAATCCCCCCGCCGGCAACCTTGAAGATGGTCTTCTGTGGTTTTCCATCTTCCTTCCAGTTAAATGCTGGGGTTGGTCCCTAACCATAGTCCACAGCCGTACCTTCCAATTCCTCGTCCTTACATTCAAACTTTCCTCCCCAGACAACACTCCACATGCTACGGTACTTGTAGCTCACCCCATTGGCGTCCGCCTAGAAGCAGCTACAAACTGGCGAGCCGAACATGTCCTCGGACACTCCCGGCACTTAAAGCCATCCGCTAAAAAAAAAGAAATCGAAAGAAATGGCGTGCATTGACCCGAAAAGCGGACCCCGTTCCAACGGGAACACGCTAAGAAGAAGAAGAAGAAGAAGAAGAAGTGAGTCTTAATTCTCCGAATGGATAAATGCATCCTAAAAACTGATAATGGTTTCTTTATTCGGCTAGACCAGTGGTTCCCAAATTGGGTGGGGCACGTACGAGATTTAGAAGGGGCGGCGCAGACATCTTGGAAGAAAGAAAACTATGAATACCATCCCATTGGCATTCTGTGTTCCTGTGAGATTCATTTTTATGATTACAAATTAGGGGTTGCACCTTTGATAGATTAATTTCGATTAATCGATTTTTTGAATAATTGATTAATATTGTTTGGTCGATTAGTCGATGTAATTCGCTCCTTTCACTACGCTCTCACAGAAGCAAATCAGACATTTAATTTTAATTAATTTTAAGCTCCTTAAATGAATTAACAATAACAAAATCTGTCTTTGCCGCTAACAGTCGGCAAATAGCTCGGACGGACAGCGCTCAGCTTCCGGCTAGTGGCCCATCGACCAGGCCAAAAATCACTCTATACCGATGTCACAAATATACTATGTAGTAATTTAATTTTAGTGTCATTTTTTTTAAAGCCTTCATGATGTTTACAATCAAGCGCTTAACATTGTGGATTTAGCTAGTACTCAATACTGAAGTAGAATGTTTAATATCACGGAATTAGATGAGTTTACCCTACTTGTTTGATGTTACCATCAAAGAAGTTTGCCTCAGCGTAATGACTGGGAGGGATGATGAAGACGAATGTGGAAGTGGTGTTAGAGATATGTGACAGGAATGGGTTTGCAGTGTGCGATGATCAATTGCACCAGTAATAGTGGCTTGGGAGTAGTCACGGCACGCAAGGCGACATCAGTTAATAATGCATGATGCGTCAAACCAAAGTGTGACGGAAAATATACTCTAGTCTGCCATGGAAGAATGATTGGATGAGACCCTTAGACTAACTAAGTTTCCTGTAGATATAGGTAAATTAAACAAGCGGTTCTAAAATATTTTATTCAAACATTAGTTAGTTAGTTATTGTTGTTTTAAGGGGCGGAACTACGAGGTCATCTGTCCCTCTTAACACAGATTAAAGAATACAAATTTGGAATTGAATTTAAAATTTTGAGGTGGACAACTAAATTTAAAAAGACCAAAAATTAATAAAACAAAAACAAAAAATTAAATAAAAATAAAAAAGGAAAAATTATAAAAATAAACAAAAATTACGGAAAAACAAAAAAAATATCATTCTGTAACATTTTAAAAAAGTCCTTAACTATGGTGACAACTGTAGTGGTTCAATTAAACAAACATGATAAGAATAAATATACACTGTGGTGTGCACTTACCTTTGATAGTGTAATAGGATATAATAAGTTGTTGAGCGCCAGATTCCTATTTAAGACAGTGAATCGAAATTTATTAATTAATCCTCGGCAGTCAGCAGTAGAGTTCGAGACCACTTACCCGGGCCGTAGTGTAACTTAGTTGACTAACCATTCAGTACTTATTTAAGGAGTATGATTGATTTGCCTATAGTATTTACTAACCACTATGAAAGAAATAGGCATTACGTTAAAGAAAATGAATTTATTAAATGCAAAAACAAAATATTAATAAAACAGAATAGTGATAGTCACACAATTGAATTTAAAATTACTCAATGCGGCAATTAATTTAAAAGAAAATAAACATTTGAATTGAATATTAATCTAGAAGTTACATATTACAGAGACGTCGGATATTTAATTGTTTGCTCACCCATTTGAAGTATCATCATAAAAAAGTGTTCAAGATGATCTCGATGTTCCGTTTCAAGTTGAAAATGTTGTGATATCTCAGTAGATATGGTATACCATAATCAATTACGTTGCCATCTGTGTTAAGGCCGTTGAGTAGGGATATAATCCAGTATCGGCTGATATGGATATTGGCAAGACATCGTTCAGTGTCGAATCTGTATACTCAGTTCGATGCTATACCAGGAAACCAGGTTATTACTTCATCCCTTCATTGAGAGCTGTTGATGAATCAATGTCTTGTCGAGGGCGCAGGTACTAATAGCTTCCTGATCACGTGGTCTTCGACTGTCTCCCACCCTAGTAAGCTTCCCTCTCTTCAGTGTTCATTCACTCACGAGGGCTAATTGCATCACAACTTGCAATATTTAGCAGCGTACCTACAGTAGAAATGGCGTGATTCTTTCACAATAAGGTGAAATATCAAGCTTCTATTCCTTACAGAAGGAACTAGATGGTCAAACCCGTGATGATTACACATGGGGTTTTAGCATCCCATGACAGTGACTCTTAGCCGTGGTGAAACGATACTGCGTCATTCTGGGGTTTTTAAGATCCCGGGACAATGGCTACCTGCCGTTGTGAAATAACTACTACGTCGTTCACTAATGTGACACATAGGGTTGGTCCTTATTGGCAATCTTGTTGCAATATACAATACTTCGTCTCTTTACAAATAAATATTAATAAAAATCTTTCTGACTATAATAATAAAAACCGCTTACAAGTATCTGATATAAAAATCATCTCATCGATGTACTAATTAATAAGAATAATAAATATGATAATAAATGAATGAATAATCCTTTATATCTAACAGGTATGGGATTGAATCGTTACAATTCAAAAACGAACAAGTCGTGGAGTCAATTTATACTGGAAAATTTAGATTGATTCACAGCATGTGTGTACAAAATGTTGGTAAACAGCTGGTGGAAGCTCGTATGTTGATTCCTACACTGTCGGCCAAAATACCGTAACAGGAAAATGTAAGTTAATATTGTAGCTTTCCGCCGGTGGACGGACTGTTAAGTTAGGACATACACCCTCTGTCTAAAAAGTTCGTTGAATGGGCTATATTACGAACGGATTGTTGGCTTACCTGAAACAGCCATTACTGTCCTTCGAAGTAATCCCCGTGGATGGTTATGCACTTCTGAGAACGACTGTACAAGTCCTGGAAACTCCTGGCATAGTCTTCTTTAGGAATAGCCTTCAGTTAGGGTCGTCAAAACTCTAAATTGAAAGCAAGAGAGAAGCGTGAATTTATGCAACCTGTCTTGCACACCTGATAGTCGGGCGGCAATGAGAAGGGTGAATTTATGCAATCTAACGTGCACACCTGTTCGACGGGTGGCAGTGAGAAGGGTGAATGTTCCGTGGAATGGAATGGTCCTGAAAACCATCGTCACGGGTGACGAGACCTGGTGCCTGAGGTACGACCTCGAAGGCAAGCGTTAAAGTATGGAGTACCGGGGTCCAGGGTCGCCGAAAAGCCCTGAAGGGCCAGAGTTTTTCCGACATTTCGGACATCCAACGGAATGTGACGACCCAACTGAAGGCTATCCCTCAGGAAGACTATGCCAGGACTTGTACAGCCGTTCTAAGAAGTGCATAACCATCCACGGGGATTGCTTTCGAAGGATACTAACGGCTGTTTCAGGTAAGCCAGCAATCCGTTCGTAATATAGACCCATTCACCGAACTTTCCAGGCAGGGGTGTATAATTATTTAGTGGATCGCCTTGAAAATCGTTTTAATAGAAGAGACAGTTGTTAATGGTAAAGACCAGTAGAATATATGAAAATAGGCTATTAAGTTATTCACGGAACTACTTATTTTCTTTTAAATATACACACCAGAAGACCCCACATGTGCACCTGACGGTCAATGCCCGCGTGTGGAAGTCACTTGAGACAGGCAGCCATATTTTAGTGTCTACCTCCATATGTGTGTGCATAATCAGATGGCAGAATTCAAGATGACAGCTGTCGTATGAAAATGGATCACACGTCGCTAGTATCCTTCAACATCAGAGAAGACATTCAGTGCAGGACAAGAAAAAGAATAGGGTCATATGTTATTTTTATATTTTCTTTCTTCCTTTCGGCTTGAGGAATTGAGTCAGCCTAGCCGCCAGTGCGCATGCGTTGCTCTCCCGTAATGCAATAACTAGGTGGAGGATGTTGTTGACTTAAGAATACACTAAAAGGCGGTCTTTAAAATGCCCTTAAATTTCTAGAAATATGCTCAAAAGTTAATCTCTACTTAGTATAAAACAAAGTTATCGATTCTTGGATGTAATGGGCAATCTCGAGAACCTCTGGATGGATTTTGATGCGGTTTTCACCATTCTGTAAAGGATTTATCGAGGAAGGTTTCTGTTTATAACCAAAGGAAGCCGAGCAGTAACGATTTCAGTGAACCGAGTCGAAGAAAAACCTGCCGTCCATGCGTCTTTTAAGCTTACGCTGGGTAAACCGTTAAAGATAGGTCTATATAGCCTAGCCTACTATGACTGTAAGAATTGTTCAGCATGAAAAGTTCTACAAATAAGTCCGC
The DNA here is from genome assembly GCA_946902985.2 of Meconema thalassinum. Taxonomy (NCBI): domain Eukaryota; kingdom Metazoa; phylum Arthropoda; class Insecta; order Orthoptera; family Tettigoniidae; genus Meconema; species Meconema thalassinum. Next base: position 174,102,210 of record OX336395.1, read on the forward strand.
GATAGCATATCTCTATCTTTAATACATCGCCCAATATTAAGTGTTTTTACCTTTTTATTTCTTCCAACAATCTCCATTCAGTGGAAATTTAAAGTACTACCTTCGGAGCGAGTTTACGAGCTAACGAGCGAGCCTATCACCCCAGCTTCGACCAGCAACAAACTGATGAGTCGTGACGAGTTAGGACTTCAGAGAAGAGTATATGTGTTTGTAGTTTCGCTGTTCACGTCGGCTTTTCTGAATTGCGTCTGGGATCTGCGGTTTGTGCGCCTTTTGAGCTTACGCTGGGTAAACTGTTAAAAATACCGGGCGAAGCCGGGGTGGGTTGCTAGTTATTAACAAAGGTGTGGGGGAGCTAAAAATTGTTCATGCACAATATGAAGCCAATATCAGTGTTGCCTTACCAACAATTGTTGTTGTTTGATTTAGGGACTTTGCGACATCGTGGTCATGTAGCCCTGTGTAATTGTGTGTGTGTGTGTGGGGGGGGGGGGGGGAATTTGTCTGATTATTGCGATGGCTGTATTGGTGTGTGTATTTGTAATTCAGGCGAGGACTGGGAAGGAGGCGGCCGTGACGTTACGTTAGGAATCATTCCGGCATTTGCCATGAGTAGAAGTGGGAAAACCACGGAAAACTACTTCCAAGATGGCTGAGATGGGAATTAGAACCCACTTCTTCTCAATTTTGCCTCACGGGGCTGAGTTGACCAGAATGAAAGTTTTTTGGCAGAACCGGAAATTGAGCCCGGACCTCCAGGGTGACAGTGAAAAATTCTAGCCGCTACACCACTAGGTGGTCTTACCAGCAATTGACTGGTAACTTTCAACACGCATATATAATGCCCAATTAAATTGTGTGGTAAATATGGAATTCCACCTGAAAATCTACCTTTGAATAATTTATTTATTATTAATTACACAGGATGGCATGTTTCGTTCGTCACGCGATCATCGTCAGATCAAATTCACCTAATCGAACAAAAATACAAGATAATATTTTTTTATGTAAAAATAACATTGTGATAGCATTGAGGTTTTAATAGTGTTTCATACGGTATATTTGTCTTGTATTTTTGCTTGATTTAGTGAATTGGATCCGATAATGTTCGCCTGACGAACGAAACATGTGCAAGTTATAATTAATTACAACGGGATTTTTTCAGATGGAATCACTTGTTGAGAACCAATTTAATTGTCCACCGACTGAAAGTATTCACTCGACAGATTCAAAGCTAACACGACTATTAGTAAACATTATCTCAACGCTATGACAAGAAAGTTAACTATGCACTTCACAGAAATGGGTGTTGTTTCATTTAGGGGCTTGGATATTGTGGTCGTTTAGCCCCATGTAGGCCTACTTGGGTGTGTGTAGAATTTGTATGATAATAGTTCCTCATGATACAGTACTGTATCACATTTACTCTTGTGTTAAGATCAAGCACAACTGTTGCTTTCAAAGGCATAATGACTACTGCCGAACTATGTAAGTAATGGACGTTGAGAAGTACTCGTTTAAAAGCTACATTCTAGGCTGATTGACAAGGTTCGAGACAAAGAATTGGTTGGTTGGTTTCTTAGTTTAGGGGCTGCGACAACGTGGTCATATAGGCTAGCCCCGTGTACTTTGCGTGTGTGTAGAATTTGTCTGATAACCGGTGTTAATTGTGATGACTGTATTAGTGTGTGTTATCTGAGATTCAGGTAGAAGAACTGCAGACGATTATTTTAGGTAGATTTCATTAGAAAGCTAACTATTGCAATGGGTACCATGTTTCGACTTCCGGAAAATTTCGACATATCTTCGCGTTTCACATCCCCCAGACCCCAAAACCACCGTCAGCTCAAAAGTGTATATATAATTTATGTACAGTATATATATATATATATATCAGTTTCTTGTGGACACGATAACTGCCGTAATTTTGCACCAATAACTTTGATTTTTTTTACCGAATAGGCCTATGTATACCTATAAAATCTCGGTCGAGTTCGTTACTGGGCTAAATCGGTCGAAGGGGTTGAAAATAGGGGGCTTTTTTTTCTTCGAAAAAGTGAAATATTGCTATAACTCTCTTAATATATGAAATATCGAATCCGTTCAAAGTTCATACTATGTGTCGGATAAAGCCCAAAAATTTATGTTTGAAGAGTTTTTTTTATAGCACCAACCATTGACCAATGGGGTGGGAAGAAGTGGGTTTTTCGGGAAACATTAATCATATCTCTCTTAATAGGCATAATATCAAAACCGTACAAAATGGACAATATTCCCCTAATAATTACCTAAAACTTTTGTCTGAAAGAATTTTTGATATGACCCACCATTACGCCAAGGGATGAGAAAAATGATTTCTGAATTATAAGAAAATGCCAAGAGCTATCAGAGGTTGCCATGGCAACACTACTAAATTGATGAGGGATGAGCCATCAGACGTTGCCATGACAACGCACTTGCACGAGATCAGATTCAGATTTCCATCTGACTAAGTGTGAAGCGGCTTCGGTGACGTAACTGGTAGCATGCTGAACTTCTATGCCCAAGGTCGCGGGCTCAAAGCCGGCCGAAGTCGTCGGATTTTCTAAGAGCGTTAAAATCCCTCAGTATGCTTTCCTTTGGAGGGGAAGTTCCAACGTTCGTTGTGAGTTGCTGGTTGCGGTGGCATCTAGTAGCCAAGTTCACAGCTAGGTGTCGTTGACGGTAGTATCTGGTAGCAACATTAGGAACTACTGCTTGAAATTGACCGTCTGCAGTCCTTAACTGAATTACAGACTAATACAGCCATCACAATTCACACCGTTTATCAGACAGATTCTACACTCACCCAAAGTACACGGGGTTACATGACCGCGTTGTCGCAGCCCCTAAACTGAGGAACCAACCAAAATCTCTGCGGGAGATATAATTTTGCGTGAAGAAGTAACAGATCGTTACATAGTTACACATCAGTGTCGAAACCTTGCATAAGGACAGTGTGACCACAAGTATAAAAATGGACCCCAAATGACAAGAAGGTTACCGTCCCCATAAGACAATAAAATGTTTAAAATATGCATAAAATGACGGAAAACAAAGTTAATTAAGCTCCAATTATAAAATACTTTCTCGCAATAAATGAGGTCTGATCCTTCTACGAAAACCTGCATATTCTGCCTATTTTCGCCTATCCCCAAGTTTGTCCGGTGAAATCTACCTCCGCCTTCCGGCGTGCCGAGATGACTTTTTTTTTACAATTAGTTCCTACTTTTGCTACCAAATACTATCGTCTACGACACCTAGCTGCGGACGTGGCTACTAAATGTCATTGAAGTCAGCACCTGGTGGCGAACATTGGATCTAATATAGCGTTATCAAACTAACCTACAAATTTTAGCTTCCACAAGCGTAATTAGTGGAAGGTTCTTTTTCATGCCATAAATCTATGACATGGGACCGCCGGCTTTACTTGCCCTCCGAACGAGGGCATACTGAGGGATTTTTAACGCTCTTAAAAAATCCGACGACTTCGGCCGGGTTTGAACTCACGACCTTGGGCATAGAAGCTCAGCTTGCTACCAACTACGCCACCGAAGTCGCATATTTGGAATTGGCGAAATAATCGATCGTTCGAATGATGTGTATAGTCCTAATGGTCAACCACCTTCCAATAGCCATGGTAATTAAAGCTAAGTTGAACATCTCTCAGTGTTGAACATAATGAAACATGTGAGAGATAGCGACAAGGCTGGCCATTGGATACGACAAAATATTCTATCCGATAAGGAAGTGACCTAAATAACAATATCGTAATTACCTATCATAACAAGGGACATACACGCCAATGAGCTGACCCAGATTGAAATACAATGTGCTCAGGAAAAAGTCATGATGTAGATACCGTATAGGGAGGAGTCAACCCCATTCCTCATCTGGATAATGTGGCATGGTTGACGTTGTCGTTGTTGTTTCTTCTTTCGAGGGGCTTGGCCATCGTGGTCGTTTAGCTCCGTGTACTTAGGTGCGTGTTGAATTTGTTTGATAATAAATAATAACCCCTGGCACTACAGCCCATGAAGGGCCTAGCCCTACCAAGCGACCGCTGCCCAGTCATTTGGCCTGCAGATATTGGGGTGACGCGTGATCAGCGCATCGGGTCCCCTCGGCCGTTAATCTTGGATTCAGTGATCGGGGCGCTGCCTCACTGTCAGACAGCTACTCAATTGTCCTCACGAGGCTGAGTGCACCCCGTTCCAGCTCTCACGTCAGTTTATAAAATCCCTGACGGAGCCGGGAATCGAACCCGTGGTCTCCGGGTGAGAGGCAGGCGCGCTACCCCAACAACACGGGGCTGGCAAATTTGTCTGATAACCTGTGCTATTGTCGGTTACTTTGGGAGCAAAATAACCAGTGATAGATGAAGCAAAGAGGATGTAAAAATTGGATTACCACTGGCGAGGAAAGTATTGACTTCAAATATAGATTTAGGTGTTAGGAAGTCATTTTCAAAGCATTTGTCTGGAGGGTGGCACTAGATGGAAGTGAAACTTGGACTATTGGAACAGCAGATCAAAAGGAGAATTGAAGCGTTTGAAATGAGGTGTTACAGGAGAATGATGAAGATCAGATGGGTAGATAGAGTTACAAATGAAAATGTATTAAGGAGAATGGGAGAGGAGGGATGTTTGTGGCGACTGCTAATGAAGAGAAGAGATAGGTTGGTAGGACACATACTAAGACACCCAGGAATAGCAAACTTAGTTATGGAAGGAAGTGTCGAGGATAAGAACTGTAGGGGTAGACCAAGGTTAGAATATGTTTAGCAGATTGCCTCGGATGCAGGGTGTGGTAGCTATGTCGTAATGAAACGATTAGGTCAGAACATGGAAGCATGGAAAGCTGCATCTAACCAGTCAAAAGACTGAAGACTCAAACAACAACAACAACAACTTTGTAGGTTATGTTATCTTATTTTAATTACATATTAATACAAACGTGGGCCACTTTAATTTTTTATTCCACGAGGTTGGCCCACAAATTTTAGTTTGAGCCTTCTTTCCGTTTCCTCATTTCTATTTCATCCACTTCGCGTTATATTCATCGTTCATTTCATTCATTTTAGATTCTTTATCATCTCTTTGTGCTGTCCTTTTGTATAGTTTTATGACTTGTAGGGTACACCGGGTTTGGCTGGTACCCTACGAAAATATTCTTAATATAGATAGGTTTTAAAACTATATGAGGGGTACCCTAATATTTTTATAACATATGGGGTCCATCGCTTACGTTTAGAATTTCGCCCACTGGGTAACTGGCGAGAGACACCCTGTATAGCTGCAATGACCACATTATTCACATCGTGTCGATCCCCGACTGCTCGACATTTGATCACTTCAGTGTATGATTACTTGTTTTTTTATTTCTCTTCCGACCAGTCCATGTTGATCCACTACAAACTCAATATTTACTGAGGTAAACCGTTTTTACTTCAATGAACGTTACGATAATTTGTAGCACATAATTATCAATACTATTCTGTTGGAAAGAAGCAAATTATGTGCTCTGGGTCACGCTTTAGTTGGTTAGTAGGATAGGTTTCTTCATTCGTTAATGTTCCGCCGCTTCAAGGAGTATTACTCTTTGTGCCACTCATATTTTTGAATGTCTTTCTTGATCTTAAGAAATATCAAAAATACATTTGAATATCAAAGAAAGTTATTGACATGATTACATCCCTATTGAATTATTACTAGAATAACATGTTAATTTGGTATCATCTGCTAAGTACTGTGGAACGTGGCTAATTCGAACTTCTATAATTCGAATTTTCCTCTTGGTCCCTAGCATTTTATATACAATCAATGCTAAAAAAAAAATCGTGGTTAATTCGTATTATATTTTGGATAATTCCAAGTTTTTAGTGTAAAAAGCCGATCGGAAGCCAAACAGTTGGGTCAGTTCTCGAAAAAACTGTTCCGAGTGCAGCCCAAGCCACAAACCACATCACAGAACTTAGGCGAATTTTTGAAAGTAGAAATGACGTAAGCGGTTCTGTTTTCCGTTCTTTAAATTTGTTAGATTCTTTTGTGATGGCTGAGAGACTTAATTCCTATAGGAAACAGGTAAAAATCTCAAACTATTTTGAAAAACAATAGATTTCTCTAAGACTTAACTAGATTGCTGGATTACTACTGTCGTTAAATAGGTGAATAGTACATTTTGGTTTTATTTTTCATTTGAAACTTTTGAGGTTATTCACGATACAGTATTTTGAGAAACCACTTATATTCCTAAATTGTGTGTATTTTAAGGCTGAATAGCTATTTTAATTATTTATTTTTACTTGCGGTTTGCCCACTCTTCAGGTCTTTTATTCAAATTTATATGTGTGTAATACATTTCATAGCTCAATACTCGTGGTTCTTTAACCTTCTTTTATTTTTTCTTTCACCTCATTATGATAGTTAAGCTTTGTATATTAGCAGCCTTGTAAGTCGAGGAGGCGTAAGAAATACAATTAAATAAAGTACCGTTGTCTGTTAATCTGCTTTGTTGAACGTAAATCATTATGTAAAAGTAATACAATATATTTTCTCTACCCTTTTCAAAGAACTTTCTTAATTCGAATTTTTGGATAATACGATATTTTTTTACTGGTCCCTTGAAGTTCGAATTACCCAAGTTTCACTGTATTTACGTGGTTGTAATAGCCATAGAGACAGGGTCGCAGACAGTGAATCATGAATTGTCGGGTTTGAGTATCTGTTGGGGAATAGTTTTATCATCATCATTATCACATATAACGCTAAGGTGTATGTTTCACAAAACTCAAGCCCTTAAACCAGAGGTAGTTAGAATTCGGTATGTTACAAAATCTTCCTCCGAGCTGAACGTGGCCCAAACCCGAACCTCCCTCCGAGTTGACCATAGGACCAAGTCAAGCGAGTTCGTGACTACTGGGTGAAATTCTATGGGATCTACTCGAAACTCCCTCTGAGCTAGCCATGGGACCGTTTTTTCTTTTTTCTTTTTTTTTGTGTGTGTACCACTGCACAGTGGGTCAAAATCGAAATCTAGGGGGACAAAATTATTTTTACGTATTAATCATGAATTTAGAGTGAAAGCAACGTATATAATTTGTTTACTTCATAATAAACATCGGTTAAGACTTTTTAAGCTACGTCTACACGTGCAAGAAATTGTCTATGACTAAGAGTTGGATAGAGCATTCAGTTATCTCTTCAGAACAATTTTCTACCCCTAATTTACTTTAACAAAGTCACAAAGTTCCACTTTTGACATAATCGTCGAACCCAGTGCTTCAAACAGTATTAAACGTGTGAGAAATGGTAGCGCGGCATCTTCTAAAACGTAAAATAACTACCGTAAGTAAGTTGCAAAAATATGCAAAAAATCTTATAACAGGCGTAAACTACAAGACTTTATCTACATTTGAACATTAAGTAGAAAGTGACGCAGAGTGACGCGACGTACTAAAAATCTAAGTGAAATTATAATTTTAAAAATAATAGTTAAATATTATATAAAGCAAATATACCTAAAATTACATAACAATTACGCCCATTAATAATTGAAACACGTTACAAAGATCATACCTTCAGCTGCATGTTCCATCTTAAAGCATCACATTAACCACAAAGACAACCAAACCACAGCCACTTACATTCACCCTCCAAATCAGACTGCTTGAACAGTGGTGACAGATTTACACTAAGATGCGTTTATATCCCAGAATAGTGAACGGCAATTATATGAGAATGCTGTAGAAGTAATAAATTTTGATTTTTTAATTATGAAAATAAATAATTTTTTCCTCCTAGATTTCGATTTTGACCCACTGTGCACTGACCGTGCGACCAACACATCAGCCCTTCTCTGACCTCATTTTGTATGCTCTGGAGGTGAGCAAATATTAGCAGGACATATCCGAACATTGCACAAGAAACCTTATCATTGCAGTATATTATTCTCCTAAGTGTCACTTTATGTTGTGAGTGAAACTGACAGTAACACGATAAATATGGGGAAAGTCCGTTAGCTGGCCAGGCCGAGGTAAATATTTTAGATAATATAATTGACTAGCGTAGCCTAGCGAGTTAAAGCTCACCGTAACTCCGTGTTGTTAGTGGTCATCCTTTGTTCCAGACGTACTCGATGTTAGTACCGGGTATTTCTTTTGAAAAATCTTGGAATTGAACGTACAGTATTTGCAGAAAATTTAGGAACAGGTCTAAATTTCGTTTGATACACATTTGTCCCTAAAGTAACAGCATTTCAGTTATTGTTTTACATGATGTTATTAGACATCTATATGAGGAGTTTTCATTTAACATTTCGCTGCTCTAGCTCTAATACTTTTGGGGATGGAAATTTTTACCTTGTTAAAGCCCTGTTTTTCCTTCTAATTTTTTCCCCCTCAAAAATGGCTAGTCCTACAGCCATGAAATTGTTACTGCAGTTTAACTACAACATGTCAATCATCAAAATAACAAGTCGTTCTGTGAAGAACGATACAGCATATTTTCATATATCCTACTTATGTTAATTGCCTCTATCAATATACAAAATTAGAGTTTGATTTCTGTAATAGATTCGTAGATATTGAGAACCGACTAAATATTTCGGATGGCCGCCATGTTGGATTGTTATATGAATAGGCCATAGAGTCATGTACTATTAAAGGAAAATTATTGCGTAGGTTCATTATTCAAACTATCACTTCGATCGCATGATTACGACACAAGAAATAACACTTAATTTTAAAATTCGCACAGCCGCCATCTTGAGGTTATATAAACACTTGAACTAAATTAGACACCAGTGCATTACAAAGTGTATAAACAATTGTTGTACCAAGTTTCATTGCGTTTGGATCATTACATCTCAAGGAAAGTCTATTTAAAACTTTCAACTTCGCTTGGTCGCCATGTTTGTTTTGTAGTTAACCCGTTTTCGAAAGTCTCATAGATGAACTTCCAGTAGTGCCCTTTGTCTCCGTACAAAATTTCAGGGTGATACCGGTAATAGTTTGAGAGGTATAGAATGCCGGTGAAATATTTCGCACAGCCGCCATCGTGAGGTTATTTAAATAATTGAACGAAGTTAGATGTCGGTGCATTACAATGTGTCTAAACATTTACTGTACCAAGTTTCATTCCGTTTGGTTGGTTAAATAGAGAGAAACGTCTATTTAAATGTCGCAACTTCGCTTGGCCGCCATGTTGGTTTTGTAGTTACTACGTTTTCAAAAGTCACATAAGTGAACTTCTAGTAGTTCCCTTTATCACCGTACAAAATTCCAGAGTGATGTCGGTAATAGTTTCGGAGATATTGAATGCTGGTGAAATTTTTCGCACAGCCGCCATGTTGGATTGGTGAGACGTTACAAAATTTGAAGGGCACGGTCGGGGTCGTCCGGAATAGTGCTATGAAGGAAGGAAGGAAGGAAGATTGTAGTTTTACGTGACCGTGAATCTTGTGATTATGAGCCACGGGACCTCCTTTTTACGTGGAATCCGAACCACAGGACATGGCATTTCACATCGAAAATCTCACATGCATTGACCGGGAATCGAACCCGGACCGCCTTGGTGAGAGGCATACAGCTAGACCGCTGAGCCACCACGCCCCAGGAATAGTGCTATGAACTTACTGAGTTTCATCGAAATCGCTCCAGCCGTTTAGATTTTATTACGGGGGCGGGGGGGGGAGGGAGGACACATACAGACACACGGACAAAAGGTGATCTCATAAGCCTATTTTTTTTTTTCATAAATGAAAATAGGCTAAAAATATAACCTGGGGGAAAAAATACTACTCATTTTGTCGCCTCTCAAACAAATTTTCTTCCCCGGTAATTTTGGCGGCAAATTTGGTCAAATTCGTTCCGAGATAACTTCCGATTGGCAACACTTCCAGAAAGCGCCCACAGCAGATCCATCACAAACAAGATATGGAGAAAACAACTGCGCAGTCAGAATAGCTCTAAGTGTTGCCAATCGGAAATTATCGGAACGAAATTGACCAATTTTGCCGCCGAAATTACCGGGGAAGAAAGGTTGATTGAGAGGCGTCCAAATGAGTAGTATTTTTTTTCTCCAATTTTTTGGTCTGTCTTGTGTTATTTCTACCAGCTAATTGGTGTGGCTTTCAAGTGAGGTGGTGCTAGGATTAAAATGTTCATTGTTAGCCTATTGTCATCCGTGTGTACGTGACCATAACATTTAATAATGTAGCTTGCAACGGTGGGTGAGTAGTTATGGTGTCGGATTACTAACCCAAAGTTTGCAGGTTCGCTCCTGGCCGTGGTAAGTGATTTTATTTTTATTTTTTTCGATGCCAATGAACTACGACCTATATCCGTTTTACGTCTCAGCTTGATGGGTTAAATCACTGACTGGAATATATATATATTTTTTATTTAGTCAATTTACCCTCTAGGTTGGTGGTTCCCACGGACTCAGCGAGGGAACTCACCACTACCGCCTCTATGGGCAGTGTCCTGGAGCTTGGAACATCTGGTCGGGATGGATACAACTGGGGAGGTGTGATCAGCACTTCGCCCAGGCGGCCTCACCTGAAAAGCGAACAGGGGCCTCATGAGGGAGGGGAAGGGATGGAAGATAGGGATGGATAGGCAAGGAAGAGGGAAGGCCGCGGCCTTGAACAAGGTACCATCCCGGCATTTGCCCGAAGACGAAGTGGGAAACCCCGGAAAACCACTTCGAGGATGGCTGAGGTGGGAATCGAACCCCCTCTACTCATTTGGGCCACCCGAGGCTGAGTAGACCCCGTTCCAGTCCTCATACCACTTTTCAAATTTCGTGGCAGAGCCGGGAATCGAACCCAAGACCTCCGGGACGGCAGCTAACTATGCTGACCGCTACGCTACGGAGGCGACATGACTGGAATATTAATTATATTATCATTATTATCATGGAGATGCATGTGCAACGAATTCTTGTCAGACGTAATTTAAGAATGGCCAGGTGCATGAAACACAAATCACCCTTCCGTCTAATCTTAACTTGACTGTGTATTTTGCGGAACGAAAAGTTCACAGGTAAAATGAAGAAAAGTCGATTTGCACTTCCAGTGAAACTTCAAACATAACCACTCTTCTCTGAAGTCTTAACTCAACACGACTCAACAGTTTGCTGCTGGCTGTACCAGGGGTAATAGGCTCGCCCGCTAGCTAGGCTGTAACTGGGGAGACAGGCTCGCCTCTAGCTTGCTCGTAAACTGTCGCCTCAGTAATTAAATGGAGATTGTTGGAAGAAATGAAAACGTAAAAATACTTATAGTGGGCGATGTATTGAAGATAGAGCTATGCTTTCGCGTACGTGTTTGTAGCTCTTTTCGTGCTGAGCAATTCTTACACTCATAGTATATTGATATTTTTAACGGTTTGCCCAGCATAAGCTTAAAAAGCAGCTTACCACGGTGGGTCAGTGGTCAACGTGTCGGTCTACTAACCCCAATCTTGCAGGTTCGCTCCTGGCCATGGTAAGTGATTTTTGAAAGACGGCAAAAATGACGACACCATGGCATACGATGTTGGCATGTCAAAGAACCCATTTGAATTCAGTAGGCCGTGTTCCTAATGCCAAAATTAATCTCGGGAGTTTCCGCCTACACAAAGATCCTCATTTCTCTTCTAGAAAGCGCTATAGTGTTCAAGGAGCTTAGATAATATCTAACCTCCATGACTTTCATAGTGCTTCAAGGAACAACGAAATTCGACATGCAAGCTACCCTTTGGGTGTCAAATAACAAAGCTTGCACCCGGCATCCGAGGCCATACGATATTATTATTATTATTATTATTAGCTTAAAGAGCACACGGAAGCAAGGTTTTTATCGACTTTTTCACTGAAATCGTTACTGCTTAGCTTCCTTTGATGCTAAATAAATAATTTTGTTCAGAAACCTTCCTTGAGATATCCTTTACAGAATGGTGAAAACCGCATCAAAATCCATCCAGTGGTTCTCGAGATTACCCGTGGCATCCAAGAATCGGGGACGTTATTTTATACTAAGTAGAGTTTCAGAATTGGTCAGGGAAGAGATATTGGAAGGAAATCGGCCGTGGCCCTATTGAAAGAAACCTGGTAGTGAAAATGGGTAAACATGAACCGAGGCCGGTTTCAGTCACCATGGAATCTGTGATTATTTTCAGTACATTGACTCTGTGTGTGTATTTGAGCCTTCAGTCTTGTAACTGGTTTGATGCAGCTCTCCATTCCTCCTTGTCCTGAGCTAATCTTTTCATATCTACATAGCTACTACATCCGAGGCAATCTGTTAAAAATCTAACCTTGGTCTACCCCTACAGTTCTTGTCTTCGACCCTTCCTTCCATAACTAAGCTTGCTATTCCTGGGTGTCTTAGTATGTGTCCTACCAACCTATATCTTATCTTCATTAGCAGTCACCAGAAACATCTCTCCTCCCCCACTCGTCTTAATACCTCTTCATTTGTAAACCTATCTACCCATCTGATCTTCTTCATTCTCCTGTAACACCACATTTCAAACGCTTCAATTCTCCTCCTTTCTGCTGCACCAATATTCCAAGTTTCACTTCCATAGGGCGCCACGCTCCAGACAAAGGCTTTCGAAAATGACTTCCTAATATCTAAATCTATATTCGATGTCAAGAAATTCCTTTTCTGTAGAAATGCTTTCCTTGCCTGTGCCACTACTTTTTATATCCTCTTTTCTTCGTTCATTACTGGTTATTTTGGTTCCTAAGTAACAGAAATCTCCTACTTCATTTAGCTTTTCACGTGCCAATTTGACGTCAACAGGGGTTTTTTGATTTCTTTCGGCTGCATTCAAATATTTTTGTTTTACATTTATTAATTTTTATCATTAATAAATTCTTTCCTTAAGGCAAAATCCATACCATGTAAAAACTCATTCAAATCCTCTGGTGTGTCAGCTAAGATGACGATGTCATCAGCAAATCTCCGAGTTATCATTATTTCTCCTTGAATCATTACTCCTACTTTAAATTTTTCTCCAATTTACTTCATTGTTTGTTCAATGTAGGCCTATCGATTGAAAAGTATGGGTGATAAGTTGCAACCTTGCCTTACACCTTCCTGAATAGCAGCTTCTCTCTCTTGTCCTTTAGCAGGAATAACTGCTGTCTGGTTTCTGTATATTATTAATATTATTAATTATTGATGATGATGATAATTGTTGTTTTATGGGGCCTAACATCGAGGTTATCGGCCCCTATATATTGATTAATAATATTATTAGTATTATTATTTTTTGCTGTCCTGTTACGTGGCTAATTGGTTAGCCCGCTAGGCTTTGGTCCCGGGTGCGATTCCCGGCCGAGCCATCAGGGATTTTAATCTCCTGAGGTTAATTCCCGTGGCTCGGGGACTGGGTGTATGTGACGTATTCATCATCACTTCATCCTCATTACGACGCGCAGGTCGACCACGGGCGTCAACTAGAAAGGCCTGCACACGGTCTCTCCGTAAGCCACACGATCATTACACCTTATTTGCTGAGCGGAACTTTTTCAACTTCGGTGAGCAATACGATACTTCCTGGCGCGTAATGGTTGACGCTATTCGTTTGGAAAGAAGCAAACTGTACCCATAAATTGGCTGAGTCTGTGGCCTCGTTTTTCTTGTTCAAGAGGTGAGCAAATACAATGCACGGACATTTCCAAACATTGCACAAGATTCCTTATCATTGCAGCATATTATTCACCTATGTGTGTATAATGTCACTTTAGGAAACTGACAGGTACGAGGAAGTGTTTCAACTGTCCGTGGCATTAGGTAATAATACACTGTCGTAGCCGAGGGGTTAAAGTCACTCTCCACGAGCGGAATGAGGAGCTACACATTCCGAGTTCCGAGGGTCTGATAGTCAACCTAGTGTTGGTTTCCCCGTGTTTTACCAGGCTAGTAACAGGAATATTATTTCAAAAATATTGGAACTGAGTTGGTATTATTATTATCATTATTATTATTATTTAACGAGGGACTGTAGAAAATCTTCAAAAGACACTTGTGAAGGGTCTGCACTCCACAGTAGTGTGGGATTCTTTCCCACTAAAAATCACATCCCTTTTCCCACGAAGCGTTCATCACCCCGGAACCGCTCTCGCATTACTTCAGGGTGATGTCGTGCTTACTTAGCCTTTCAGACTTCTTCTTTCTTCATTTCTTCTTAAGGGCGTTCGTACGCTTCCAGATCCCGCTTCTTCTGGAGAAGGACATCCTCCACATACACTGCTACCTGCTCCCATGATTGCTGGTTCCGTAACATCACAGAAATAATATTATCTGGTGTCACTTCTCCCAATTCAGTTTCCACATATTCTCTCTTTATCATCCAATGGCCGCACACGAAGAAGGTGTGAATTACAATCATCGGTGTCGTCACAATATATGCATGTTGCACCACTCGCTCCGCCTACTCTATGCAGGAATTTCCGGAAATATCCGTGTCCCGTTAGAAGTTGTGTGAGGTAATAATTGACTTCACCATGGACTCTTTCAACCCAGGTATCCAGGCGTGGTATCAGTCGCTTGGTCCATTTACCACAAGGGTCACTTTCCCATCTGAGTTGCCATCGCCTCATCCGTTGATTAAAGGCACGCTTCTTTGCACATTTCTTTCCCAGCTCTCCTTGGGTACGCCAGATTTCTTGTCGCTCCAATGCAAGTAGATCTATTGGGGCTATTGCTGCCACCGTGAGGATTGCAGGTTCAGAAACCGTGCGGTATGCACATGCAATACATAAAGCTGCTCTCCGTTGTACAACAGCTATCCTTCTCCGATACCATGCAAATCTCAAGGATTCGGCCCAAACTTCAGAGCCATACAGGAGCACTGACAACCGTCGTCATGAGGAGGCGTCTTTTACTTGATTTTGGGCCGTTAATATTGCCCACCAGCCTATCAAGTGCTGTCATGTATTTTACTGCCTTATCTGTCGCTCTCTGAACATGGTTCCAGAATGTGAGCTTGGAGTCAAGTGTCACTCCTAAATATTTTGTACTCGTAGATGTTTCAATCACTGTATCTTCAACAGTCATTGGTAAAAGAGTCTCAATCCTTTTCCTTGTCAGAAGAAGTATCTCCGTTTTATGTTCTGCTTGTGTTAGCCTGTGACTCGTCATCCAGTTTTTTATGCGCCGCATCACCTGGTTCAATTTGATTTGAACCATCTCAACATTGCGGGCCCCTATCAAGGCAGCCACATCATCAGGGTATCCCACTAGATTCGTATCCTCTGGCATCTCCAGACGTAACAAGCCATCATACATGATGTTCCAGAGATCTGGACCAAGAATCGATCCCTGCGCTGCTCCAGCCTTCAGTCGTTTTGCCCTTTGTCCATCCACTCATACAGCAGAGTGCGATCCCTGAAGTAGTCTCTCATTATGCGCATAAGATACTGTGGTACTTAGAAAGTCTCTTCAAGAGCTTCCAACATGTCATTCCAACTTGCCGAATTAAAAGCATTCTTTACATCCAGGATCACAAGAAGTGTCACTTTACGAGAATGATGATTGCCCGTTTGCGCTCTTTCTGCTGTGTTCACCACCTCCCATATTGCATCAATAGTAGAATGTCCTCTCCGAAATCCATGCTGATGAACAGATACATCCCCAGCTATCTGAACTGCTGAGAGAATTCATGGCTGCAGACGTTTCCCTAGGCCTTTTCCAGCCGTGTCCAACATACATAAAGGTCTATAACTACCAGATTTTCCTTTGCTCATCAAAACCAATCGAGCAATTTTCCATCGGTCATTAAAAACACCCGCTTGCAGGCAATGATTGTACATATTCAACAACAGTTCTGACAATTCTGATATTATCTTTAGCACTTATGCATGTATATAATAATAATAATAATAATAATAATAAATCATATCGTATGGCCTCGGATGCCGGGTGCAAGCTTTGTTATTTGAGGCCCAAAGGGCAGTCCATGTTGATTTTCTTGTTCCTTGGAGCGCTATGGAAATCAAGAAAGTTAGATATCTAAGCTCCTTGACTCTCTATAGCGCTTTCTAGTAGAGAATGGAGGAAATTTTTGTGTTGGCGGAAAATCCCGAGATCAATTTTGTTATTGCGATGGCTGTATCATTCAATCATTTAAAGTGGCGCTAACTGAATTGTTGAACCAAGGAGTTTTGTTTCTTAATATAATAATAATATCGTATGGCCTCAGGTGCAAGCTTCGTTATTTTACGCCCAGAGGGCAGCTTGCATGTCGAATTGTATCGCTCCTTGGAACGCTATTAAAGTCGAGAAGGTTAGATATCTAAGCTCCTTGACACTATAGCGCTTTCTAGTAGAGAAATGAGGAACTTTGTTGCCGGGAAATCCCGAGATTAATTTTGCCATTATGAAGACGGCCTACTGAATTCAAATGGATTCTTTAACATGCCAACAACGTATGACATGCATGTCGTGATTTTTGTCGCCTTTCAAAAATCACTTACCATGGCCAGGAGCGAACCTGCAAGCTTGAGGGTTTGTGGCCCGACACGATATCCTCTCACCCACCTTGGCAAGCTAATAATAATAATAATAATAATGCATTATCTACTGTAACTTGGCTCTTATACACCTACTATGCACTTTCAAAGGCACTTTTCGTTAGTGTTGATTATTCATTGGGTGATGTTGAGTCGGATTCACGGTCAGTGATGCCCATAAAAAGGACGGTTGAGTTGGTCCCATGTCTGCTCGAAGGGAGGTTCGAGTTGGTCCCACGGTCAGCTCGGACGGAGGTTCGAGTTGGTCCCATGGTCAGCACGGAGGGAGGTTCGATTTGATCCCACGGTCAGCTCGGAGGGAGGTTCGAGTTGGTCCCACGGTCAGCTCGGACGGAGGTTCGATTTGGTCCCATGGTCAGCTCGGAGTAAGGTTCGATTTGATCCCATGGTCAGCTTGGAGGGAGGTTCGATTTGGTCCCATGGTCAGCTCGGAGGGAGGTTCGAATTGGTCCCATGGTCAGCTCGGAGGGAGGTTCGAGTTGGTCCCATGGTCAGCTTGGAGGGAAGTAGGTATTGATCCCACGGTCAGCTCGGAGGGAGGTTCGATTTGATCCCACGGTCAGCTCGGAGGGAGGTTCGATTTGGTCCCATGGTCAGCTCGGAGGGAGGTTCGAGTTGGTCCCATGGTCTGCTTGGAGGGAGGTTCGATTTGGTCCCACGGTCAGCTCGGAGGGAGGTTCAATTTTATCCCACGGTCAACTCGGAGGGAGGTTCGATTTGGTCCCATAGTCAGCTCGGAGGGAGGTTCGAGTTGGTCCCATGGTCAGCACGGAGGGAGGTTCGATTTGATCCCACGGTCAGCTCGGAGGGAGGTTTGATTTGGTCCCATGGTCAGCTCAGAACTCAGAGGGAGGTTCGATTTGGTCCCATGGTCAGCTCGGAGGGAGGTTCGAGTTTGTCCCATGGTCAGTTCGGAGGGAGGTTCAATTTGGTCCCATGGTCAGCTTGGAGGGAGGTTCGAGTTGGTCCCATGGTCAGCTTCGAGGGAGGTTCGATTTGATCCCACGGTCAGCTCGGAGGGAGGTTCGATTTGATCCCACGGTCAGCTCGGAGGGAGGTTCGATTTGGTCCCATGGTCAGCTCGGAGGGAGGTTCGAGTTGGTCCCATGGTCTGCTTGGAGGGAGGTTCGATTTGATCCCACGGTTAGCTCGGAGGGAGGTTCAATTTGGTCCCACGGTCAACTCGGAGGGAGGTTCGATTTGGTCCCATGGTCAGCTCGGAGGGAGATTCGAGTTGGTCCCATGGTCAGCACGGAGGGAGGTTCGATTTGTTCCCACGGTCAGCTCGGAGGGAGGTTTGATTTGGTCCCATGGTCAGCTCGGAGGGAGGTTCGATTTGGTCCCATGGTCAGCTCGGAGGGAGGTTCGAGTTTGTCCCATGGTCAGCTCGGAGGGAGGTTCAATTTGGTCCCATGGTCAGCTCGGAGGGAGGTTCGAGTTGGTCCCATGGTCAGCACGGAGGGAGGTTCGATTTGATCCCACGGTCAGCTCGGAGGGAGGTTCGATTTGGTCCCATGGTCAGCACGGAGGGAGGTTCGATTTGATCCCACGGTCAGCTCTGCGGGTGGTTCGATTTGGTCCCATGGTCAGCTCGGAGGGACGTTCGATTTGGTCCCACGGTCAGCTCGGACTGAGGTTCGAGTTGGTCCCACGGTCAGCTCGGAGGGAGGTTCGAGTTGGTCCCATGGTCAACTCGGAGTATCAAAATTACATTTCCTCATCTAATCTAACCTCACCACCTGACTGACTGCGTGGCGCAGAGGTAACGTTCTTTCCGGACTCAGCTGTGACCCTGTGGTCACCAACCCACGTCCCTCTAGTCGTGATCACCTGGGATGCCCTAAATGAAACACCAACATAGTGGAAGTGAAATGTAATGACTTGCTATTTATTATGTTGCTGTATGTACCATGATTTGTCTCTGATCATCTAACAGCAGCAGCAGAGGCTGATGATGAACATGTTCATTAGCGAGCAGCTTTACTCAGCCGACTGTGACGTAGCCACGACTCGTAGACCCCACTCCACTTTGATCTCTGTCTCTTCTTAATTTAACAGTAATCCGTGCCAAATGGCTCCTCTCACTTCCTACTTTACTTTTCTTTTTCCTTTATTACAAGCCAAAGCAGGTATCGTACAACCCCACACACTCACGATATCCCAAAACACAAGTATTTTCTTCTTTGGTCGTTTGGACTACCTGAGGCGGCCATTTCCAAAGGGTTCCTTGTCCAAGAAGTGGAATTGCTGGGAAAACTCGAAAAACGTTTATCAGACTTACTGCTTATTGTATGCTAATATTAGGGCTCGGATCGATATGTTCGATAAAATCTCCAGATATGCTCGAAAACCTTGTGTTTTATGCTCGATAGATATGCTCGAAAAAAACCATTATATGCTCGAAAAAAACCATTATATGCTCGATAGATATGCTCGAAACCCCCATTATATGCGGTTAAATATGCAGAATATGCTTGAAAAACACCGTTAAAAACTATAGAAAGGAACGTGAAACGAAAAAACCAATAACATACCTTTAAATACGAGCTTTATTTTCTAATTGTATGTATGATACACTGCAATATACTCGCATTCAAGTTTTACAAGTATATATAAGAGAAGTGCTCTTATAAAAGATACAGTTTAAAAGTTCATTTACAAAAGGTTCAGAATTAGGCGAGTCAATGAAGTAGATATGCATTGGTCTGTACAACAAGAAATTTTCTATGTTTTCAGTTTTGAATGATTTTCTTAAATCAGTCAATAAAAGTTTCAATGACGAGAACGACCTCACAAAAGGTTAAAAGCCTACGGTTCTATTATTCGCACCAGATAGGCTTTTCAATAATTATTTCTGTTTTCGAACCTTAAGGATTGTCAGGGCCCGAATTCGGGGGAGAATTCGAAGAAAAACAAACTATTTAGACGAAAACCACAAGAATATGCATTTAAATGCTTCTATTCTGAAAACCGCGGTTTTATGCATTTATATGCTCGATAAATTTCAATTCTGTTGGTCCCAGAGAGGTGAAAATACCACCGAAAGGCTTCTTTCAATGTGTACTATTCAGGAAAAAAATATGCAAATATGCTCGAATCCGAGTCCTACTAATAATATTTTGCACATTTATTACTATTAATCATGGAAGACTTTTGGAGGAATTACAGCTTTTAGAACCCAATGATTCTTCGTAAAATAACAAATATATAACTTGGACAAGGTGCCGTTTGGAACTGCAAGATGGACAAGGGCCATTTTGGAACAGTATGAATTAAAACTCTTTTTTAAAGATAAGAATAAGAATAACTCTTGATGTGATGATAGCTAATGTTGGTTCCTCAGTTTAGGGGCTGCTACAACGTGGTCATATAGCCCCGTGTACTTTGTGAGAATGTGTAATCTGTCTGAAAACCGGTGTTAATTGTGATGGCTGTATTAGTGTGTGTTATCTGTTTTAAACTCAAGGACTGCAGACATTCAATTTTCAAGTAGTTCCTTGTTTTGCTACCAAACGCCACCGTCAACACTACTAGTTCTGAACTTGTTTACTAGATGTCACCGCAGTTGCCTCCAGGTGAAGAACATCGGAACCTAAGAGCATTAGTCAAATCTAACCTATAATCTAGCTTCAAACAAGTGTAATTAGTGGAAGGTTCTTTTACATGCCATAAATCTACGACATGTGACCGCCGGCTTTACTTCCCCTCCGAAGGAAGGCATACTGACGGATTTTTAACGCTCTTACGAGAATAGATTACATTGGTGTTTAGAAACCAACTATGTCCACAATTATTCAACTGAATCAACAACATCCTTCATCAGTCCTCCCTCATTTACGCCCTCTGATACGTCTGAATTGTCTCTGGCGCAATTTGATAAGATGATGTCTTTGTAGAATTTTTTTTTTAAATATATGAACGCAATGCTGCCGACTGGAAAACATGTAGAGCCTATTATTCATTCAAATAAAGCAAAGAGTTAATAATTCAATTTTTAATAAAATATGGTAATAGGTTATCTAACACCTGGACAAGGGTCACTTTAGAACTCAGTAGTGCAGCTTGCTTACCCTCGCAATGGGACAAGCAACCGTTTGTTATTGTACATTATTATGTCTGCCATATTGGATTTCTGGCATTGGACAAGGGCCTTGGAACTGCATAGGATATTCAAATGCAATTTTTGAGGTTTTTGGGCCGTTTTGGTACTGTAAGACAAATATAAATCAGTAGATCATGCACAGACGAAGACATTGATTCCAAAACATGAATTTTTCATATAGGTGGACAAGGAACCCTTTGGAAATGGATGCCTCACCTATGGATCATGGTGCTTGTGTCTTAACTAGTGTCTGCCACATCTGGCGTTCTAGTGGATTGCTTGGCGACTGCTTTCATGCTGAAATCTTGAGCCTTTCTATTGGACCAGTAATCTTTCATTTTCTTGCTGAACTCTATCTTACATTCCTCGCACCACTTCCTGGACGCCTTGTGATGAACTTCTGTAATGGATGTCCTCCCAGGGGCTCACATCTAGTGGGACGTGGGTTGGCGACCACGGGACCCCCAGCTGAGTCGGGCATTGCTTCCACTTACTTGTGCCGGCTCCTCTCCGTCTTCTTTCCTGTCGACCTCACTTGGTCAACTCTTGTTCTCTTCCGACCCCGACGGTATTAGGGTATCCGAGCCCTAGGAAGTATCTTCCTTTCCCGCCTTAATTGGCCCTTGTCTCATCTTTTCTGATACCCTCCTTCTGCGAGGGATCAGCTTTCTTTTCCTTTTCCTGTTATCTACTGCATTCTGCTCAAGGCGGCAGGGTGTATGTAGCTCCACCACTTCTGGTGCACCCTAGATATTGCTACACCCTCAAGGGCTCACGGCTGGTGAGTTCGGGAGTTGGCGACCCCGAGGGATTCCTGAGCTGGGTCCGGTTTTCCCCCTTTTATCCATTACCTATGGGGTGGACCCTCTCTTCTTTCACTTTCCTATCTGCCTTTTATGGCTCTCCTTCCTTCCAAGTCCCTCAATCCGCATTCTTCGAGGGTTGAGGGCATTTCTTTTCCTCCTGCCCTCTATTTGCCTTATTCTCCTTTTGTTTTCCATTTCTTCTTCTAGTATATAAGTCAGTAGTTAGTTTTAGTTATAGTTTACATTTCATTATCATCATCACGATCACCCAAACCATTAGGGGCCGATAACCTAGATGTTAGGCCCCTTAAAACAACAATTATCATCATCATCATCTGCAATGGATGTGAGGAAAGGCCTGGTTTCAACTGTCAGACGGTAGCGACTCCTGTCATTTATTGTGTCTTGCTGAATATTAAGTTCCTTCTCAACTTGTTTGATCCACAGGGACCCAGTGACTTTACCCCTCTTGGCTACCTTGAAGATCTTATAAGACAGCCTGTGGTGATCCATTCTATACAGGAGGACGTAGAAAGCCAGGCGTTTAATATACCACATATATTTTTTTGACAATTGAAATCAGCAACTATGGACTACGAGTTAATAATTGTCATTTTCTTTGTTTAGCTCTTGATCGTCTGCCAACTTTGATGTCCTGTCAGTATCTCAGTGCCCACTTCCGATCCCCTCATTATTTTCGGTATTTCCCCTACCTTAAAACCCCGGCCCTCAATGTATAGTAGAATAATTTGGTTGAATAGTGGTCGCTTGGTAGGCCAAAGCCCTCAATGGACTGTACAGCCATATGGCTGGACAGCGGTCGCTTGGTAGACCAAAGCAATCAATAGTCTGTGCAGTCAGTTAGTATTGCTCAGGACTTATCTGTGTCGTGAGGATTGTGACGATTAGAGCCCCTATTTTCAGTCTGTATACTATCCACCTCGGAGAATTTATACTGTCAAAGTTGCTTATTTTTATTTTTTTTTCAGCATTATTTTCCTACTTTCCTGAAGAATTGCTGAAAACCAATTTTTATTTCTGTATCTCCTTGATCGATGGTGGTTTATAAATATTTTTTTAATTTGATTAAAAATATAGGAATCAATAATCAATATAAACATTAAAATTCTAAATATAGAATAAAATGAAAATTATAACAGTGAATAGGAAAATTAAAATTATTAAAAATACAACAATAAAAATAATATTGTTAAAATAAATGCAAATAAAATACGGTAATACATTTTTGCAAAATAGTTCTGTCCTACAACGGGTTAATGGGATAGACTGCAAATTCATGGACAGTTTAGTACAGGCATGGTGTAGAAAAGAAGCTCCATACAGTAAAATTATACTTCTGTTTAGCCGTTACACAAGCAAAAGAGGAGTAGACGATGTCCTTAGAGTTTGAAAAAGGAAATAGTCTAGATGTAATGAAATTATATTCCAACAAATCTGACTTGAATTGAAGGTTTATGATTGATATTGTCTTCAGGCAATTGAACCTATGGAAAAGAGCATTTGTTAAATGCTGGTTTCCCGGGAAATCAACGTTTCCTTTTATTTGAACATGATATAGTAATTTATGAAATTTTTGAAATCAATGGTCCTAAAATAATTTTAATTTATTTATATGCGCATGAATCGGCAATACTTTTTGCTAATGCCATATTTTGTATGAGTGGCTGAATAACGGAGATAGTACATTATGAAAACGAACTGAAATGTCTACATCGTCATACTGCCCACCTTATTAATGCCTAAACATTAGCGACGGTCATATCGGCTGTTCAACGTACTCCTTATCCATATAGATCCACATTTTGAGTAGTAGCTCGAATACTCCCGCTAGTTCTTCAGATGGTGGAATGTATTATTTTGTTCTTATAGAGGTTTCTTTATTTTGCTGAAGAGAACGGATCGGAGTCTAATCAGGCGAATGGGTGTTGCTCCGCAATATCCTCTGATAAAAAACCATCCTAGCTGAGAAAAACATCGCTGCAGTTCGAGAACGCTAGCAGAATTTTACAGCATTCGAGTTCCTGTACCACTTACAACTAAGTTCTGTGCAGCCTCTATTTATTATTATTAAATATTAATTATTATTATTATTACATTATTATTATTATTATTATGGTATACTGTAAATAGTATGTTTTTTTTAAATATTTAATATGCTTTTCAAAAATTCAACAGTTTTTTTGCTTAATTTTCCAAGTATATATCAATTATTTTTTAATAATTTCATGAATGAGGTTCATCCTCGATATTCATGTGTTTTCTTTACACGAAAAAAAAAATCATTCCATTCTGACTGGTATTTCTTGTTAAATCGTGTTTTGTGTGAATCATAGCGTTGGAAAGTATCACAAATATTTTCCTTTCAATAAATCACGCAATACTTTATATAGTCTACTGTTCCCTTCTATGTATTAAATGAAATACCTATGTAATTACTATAAGTATATCAGTTTTCATAATTCTATGTTACATATTAGAGAAGTTATTATTTAATTCGTAACTGTGTGAGAAAACTCCCACTCGCGGTGAATGAGTCCCCTTATAATAAACGACAACTTGAGTGTTGAAGGAATGTGATAATCTTCATAAAACTATGCCATAGCTAGATACTTTCTGGCTAAAAGTACAAAACATTAAATAGGACAAATATGGGGTAAATACAGTATTTTATCAACGTTCCAAATACTATAGAAAATAAATTGAGAAAATGATTATTTTATTTTTTAAATTTGGTCGCATCTGTATAATTATACAAAATAATCGAATGAGAGATGTGAATTCTAAGACTACGTGAAATGAAATTTGAATCCTAATCCTACACAATATAAAAAAATAGAAACACCATGATAATGAAAATTTCTGAATAAACTACAGCTCCTAACAGTTCTCAATAGTACTGTAGTCTCCAAATGTTTTCCGCAAAATGGTGAGCTATTTTTTTTAGCTGAACCACAACCCAAATACTCAAGAAAACTGAATTATCCCTAGAGTAACAAGAAAATGCATAAAATGTTTCTTGTAGAAAATTTAAATTTCAAGGCCTCACGGTGTTCTTTATTTTTTTGTAGGACCAACCGTTTGTAGTTGATGTAGGACAAAAATTGGGACATACCACCCTGTAAAATCCTTCACTAGATCGAAATAGCAAACAAAATATTTCGAAATTAAAAGTATCCCTTGTTTGATTCAGGGTTCAAAGCTATACCCTAACCAAATTTCAGCTCAATTGGTAGTTTTAGAGTCTATTCGAAACAAGCAGACACCATCGCTCCTTGTTCTGAAAATGAAAATCCACAGCCTGCTTCCAGTCTCCGACCGGGTCAGGAATGGAATGAATGAAGCCCCCATCTAGTGGCGAGGATATGAACTGTGCCGGCTGCCGAGGCCTGACGCACTCCTCCGGGGCAATGATTAAATGAATGACAGATGAAATGAAATGATAGTGGAGAGTGTTGCTGGAATGAAATTTTGACAGGGAAAACCGGAGTACCCGGAGAAAAACCTGTCTGCCTCCGTTTTGTCCAGCACAGATCTCACATGGAGTGACCGGGGTTTGAACCACGGACCCAGCGGTGAGAGGCTGGCGTGCTGCCGCCTAAGCCACGGAGGCTCCACGCTCCTTGTTCTATTTTGTATTATTATTTTTGTAGATATTATGATGACTGATGATTCACCCCAAGTATATGACTATTAGTAATACAGAAACATAATTTTATGACATAGGTCATGATTTCGCAAAAAGAATCCAGCATGTTCGCCATATCTGGCTTCGTTGAGTTCAGTTTAACAAAATAAAGAAACCTCTCCGTCCGCAGAAACACTCTTCATCCGAGAAACGACAAATGCTGTGTATTTGAATTACTGTAGCCTATATCTTAAAAGAATGTTTGTCTACTGCCATTCGCCAGCTTCCAGATAGCTGACAATGGTTTGTGGAGCTAGATGAGGAGTATGTTGAGCTGCTATAATCATCACGTCCTCACTATACAGGTAAGTATTGATTGACCCTCGTAGAATTTCTGTAAACTATAGAGAGATTTTTGGCATGGTCGATGGGTCTTACGCAGTGCGCTGGCTGGGAGGTGAGGGCTCGTTGCCGAGCAACCTGTCGCGTAATGCTCGCTGATAGTGGTAAAAAGAAAAATAAACCGTTTTGGTAAATGTACGATACTTACAATCTATAAAACATGATGGAAGTGCTGTCCCTTGGCTAGAAAGCATAGTTGACACCATTCACTCGAGGCAGTTAATCTTCAGAAAGAGTTGGCCACACGTTATTCGTAATTAATCTGTCTTTGATAACTTCAAACAAAACTTTTAAAATCGCGTACGAACAGACGATTGGGTTACATCAGTCTGCTGAGCAATTCGCTGAATTGATTTCCAAAGCTAGCATGATTTGCATTTTCCTTTCTCCTGTGTGAGAGGTCGGTATTTAAACTCCGGTTTCTTGTTGAAAAATTCCCGGATTTTCTTTACTTTCTTTACCAACTTATGAATTGTGGATCTGTGTGAAACTTGTACATCCAAAAATTCACGATACAATTTTCTTCGGGCGTATGCAATACTCCGCCTTTTTTTTTAACAAAACCATTCTTCGAATTAAAAACGTTTTGTTTCAAATTAAATCTATTATTTATAAACAAAAACATGGATATATTTTTCATCTGGGAGTATATCTGAAATCAGCGTCGTCAATTTTTCGACACCATGGTGAAACCATGACAACCAATGTTCGTCATGTATGTCGATCAGTAGTGTCACCTATAGTAACCCCATCGTTACTTCCGAATTGACGTTTCAGTGCTACGCTAGGGTCATCTAGCGGTCAGAAGCGAAATTACTTTGCCAATCACAGGCAGCCATTCAAATCGATAATATCATTGACAAATCGAGTTTTGTTCGCTAAATCGCGACATCGCAAACAAAACTCGATTTGTTATGATATATCGATTTGAATGGCTGTCTGTGATTGGCTAGTTCAAGTGATTACATTTTAGACCGCTAGATGGCTCTAGCGAGAGCACTGAAACTATGGCTTTACTATATAATATGTTGCTATAAGAACCCAAGCTCTTAGTTAACTTATGTATTGTTTGGTCCGTTACAAATTTATGTACTCGTATTTCGTATAATATTGAACACTGAAAAGTAAAAATTATCGCGAACGGAAACGAGCGGAGAAGGAAGAGACTTAGTTTCAGAAATTTGTCCTCGGCACTCCATTCTCCTCTATAACTATTGATGCAGAAAAGCACAAAGCGATGTAAGTATTCAAAGAAGTTCAGAAGTCAGAAAGTTATAAACATCCATGATTGTATACTTTTTCGTGTAGCGGAGAAATTGTACGTATTTTTCTTAAATTTTTACAAAATTATTATAGAATGTAAGCGTTCCTCGGTATACCCAGTAAAAACAAAACACTCAGCATCAGCTCACAGCAGAGCCAACACAAAATAATTGCCTAGCGCATTTAAGTTGACCGGAAATTCGCCACACGTGCCTCGGGGGCTGAACCGTCTACTCACGACCAGCGTGCTTCATGAGACACGTCGACCATGCCAAAAATCATCCTACTAAGGTATTGTTATCTGAAGTTAGTATGTTGAATTTGAAGCTGGGGTCTTCTCTTCTTGTAGGAGTATAGTTTGTGGGAGCTGACCACGCGCGCAGAACGTCATCTACCTCCCGAGGAGTTCTCCAGCACGCAGTACGCCATCTCTCTCATGTGTGCGAGTGTGGGTGTGCGTGTGTTTATACATTAGTTATTACATGCACGGTGGTGACGTTGGTTTGCTGTGGCGGTTTATTGGTTGGTTACTTGGGCTGTTTTATTTTTTTTATTTTTTTATTTGTTTCTTTCTTTATATATTTTTTCTTGGGTAGTGTTTTTTTTTACTTTCCACACGTGTGTATTATTTAATTTCTTTTGAAAAGCAACTTCTTTCTTATTACAACTTTATCACCTACCACGAGTTTATTTCTTGACTTTGTTTTAGTCCAGAAATTATAGAGAAAATAATAGATATGTACAGTGCCTACCAATAGTTTATGACCACTAGCTTATTTTCAACTAAAACTTCCTGGTCTTATAATTTAGTTACAAATTTTACCAAAAATATTATTAAAATAATTTGCCACTTAGACAAAAAAAAAACATTGTGATATGACATTCAGTTTGTAAGTTTCAATTTTCTTAATACAATTGGATTATCGGTGAAAACCCCCATTCTTAACCTCATATTAATTTGTGCTCTCTAAACCAATGGGCTTATCTTATTAATATTTTTGGGGGTTTTGTAGAAGGTTTACAAACGTTTTGGTTAATGAAAAAAAATTATGACATTCGGCAGTGCTTTTTTTTCCTTTTTTTTTTTTTGGTAATTACAACCTATTGAAGCTATGACTGATTGATACGCGTTCCCTGGTTACTTAGGGGCGAGCTTCCGGTTGTTGGAAAAATATTGTGCTACAAACTGGTGAAAGTTCGGTCTGCGCTAGCTCAACCCTCACAGTGAACGCTAATTACTTAGTCTTAGCCTCAATTTGTTGCAATTTATAAAAGTACAAAAATCATTGCCAAGTGGCAAGACCATTTTTACATTTTTTCATGCACCCAATCTATTTTATACCTTCTACAAAACAAAACAAAATATCATTGATAAGATAATCCCATTCGTTTAGTGCTTACAAATTAATCTGTGATTAGGAATGTGTTTTTTCTACGATACGCCAATTATTGTATTAAAAACTTGGAACTTAAAAACTGAAAGTCATATCACAATGTTTTGGTAAAAATGGGATGTCTATAAGAGATCAAATTACTGTAATAATATATTTGTAAAATGCGTATTTGTTTACCATTTTTGTTTGGTAAATGTTATTCAGTATTGACTATTGGTGAATAATTTGTGTTATATAATCCACCTAACCAATACTAAAAATGTAGTTTATTAATATTAAAATGAACATGTTTCACTAGAAAATGATATAATCTTTAGCGTTCGAAATAGCGTTTAACATGAAAAATAAAAATGGATATCCTTACAAACAATTTGAATTAAAATTTAAGTTCCAAAATACATGAATGAGAACGAAAAGACATGAAAAAAAACCATGTCTGCCCAAAATCCTTCTTGACAAAGTTTAATGAAATAGGAAAATAATACCTTAATTCAATAAATTGTAATTCATGAGTACATTGTACATTGTTTCAACAGTAGTTGATACAAAATATGAAGTTGCAAGATTGACACAATTTTCTATATAAAAAGGAGGCTGATTTCAAAATTGTTTCCAAAACACTAACGATCTAAAATGATTATAAATACTCTCAAACATCAGATCTGTTACAGTTTTTATATGTCAAATGGAAATGTCAATGATGTGGAACTGATGAAATGGTTCATTGAAAATTATTGAGGTTGGGATGATTTGTAATTAAGATCATATGTTTACGTTGAAATAAAAAGCTTTATGATATGTTACTGTGAAAATAGTTAGTCCATTAAAATGGAGTAGGCTAGTTATAAATGATTGTTCATTTATAACTACTCAAAACTTTTCAATAAACCATTACATCCACATCATTGACATTTCTACTTCAAGCTGTCTTTTCAAGAGATTTATCTTTCATCGTTAATCTAAAAAATGTAACAGATCTGATTTTTAGTCTTTTAGAGTATTTTTTATCATTTTAGATACGGCAGTTGGTGTTTTGAAAATAATTTTGAAATCAGCATTTTTTCATAAAATTTTGTGTCAATCATACAACTTCATTTGTATCAACTATTGTTTGCTCAAGAAGGTTACAATGTAACCGATACACTGTACTCAAGAATTACAATTTATTGAACGAAGGAATTATTTCCCTATTTCATTAAGGGAGACCCAACAGAGTTTTAAAGCCAAAATGGTCCGAAAATCGAAACTGAGATTTTTGCCCTAAAAGTTACTTTTACACAAAATTAGCTTCTTCGTCTCAAATCTTCATTTTTTAGTATTCAAAATGTTGTTAGTGCAACAGTTTATGCCTGATTATGTTCAAGCTTAGCATGTCTACAGTACCTTGAGAGATGCATAAAAGTTGGTATCCATGCTGAAAAATAATTATTGTAATTGACGGAGATATGTTGAGTCAAATATGGAAATTTGAGAGTTTCTAAAAATTAAAGGTAAGGGTGAGAAAAAAACTTAAAAATATCAATATTTCAAATAATAATACTAATCATTATTCACATAAACGTACAAACTGTCACAAAAATGTATCAAGTTAAAAACTCTAAAACTGGTACGCAAGGGAAGTTTTGAAATCATGCAAATTATGTTCTTAAAATGTGTTATTAATCTGAAGCAATGCTACCAAATTGTTCCAAGTTTGAGAATAATCTTAATTTTGCTAACATCCATTAACTCACAAAATATGGTGAATATCGGATGAAAATTGCAGGACTTACAAAACTCACTAGGGTCTCCCCTTAAACTTTGTCAAGAAGAATTTTGGGCAGACATGGTCTTTTTCATGTCTTTTAGTTCTCATGTATATATTTTGGAACTTTAATTTTAATTCAAATTATTTTGAAGTATATCCATTTTTTATGTTAAACGCTATTTTGAGCGCTGAAGAAGATATAATTTTATATTGAATTATGTTCGTTTAAATATAAATAAACTACACATTTTAAGTATTGACAAGGTAGATTATGTAACACAAATTATTTAATTTATTTGGTAAAAATTTGTAACAATGTTATAAGATAATTAAGCCTTTATTGAAAATAAGCTAGAGGTCTTAAACTATTGGTAGACTCTGTCGAGCTTTCACAAAGTTGACTATTGGCGTTCACGATCAGGTAATTATGCTCTAGCAATTCTTCTAGGTTTCAGTCCTATCTGTTGCGCCGTTTCGCCCAGGTGTACTAAACTGGACGTATCATCAGGCTTTTGGTAGAGTACCCGCAAGAAGAGCTTGCCGAAACTCAAGGATGCGCAGAGGTCAATCGGCGTATGCTAATGCTCATTGCGGGGCTTCTGTGTGACCCTTGAATGCTGACTACCAGGCTCATTGCATTCTTCAACCCTGCGGGCTCGCTGCGGGACGCGGTCTAAAGCGCAGAGTGCAAGGAAGCAGCAAACACTATAGGCTAATTAGGGTAGAGGATACTGTGTCCTGGCTCAGGTAATAACTACTGTCTAAGGCACTACATACACGCCCTGAGATCTCACTTGAACCCCAGTTACAGTTTAGCATGCCAAGCCTCCGGCTGGGTAAACGATCCGTTCAGAACTGCTGCCAGCGAGCTACTGAAGCGAAGTGGGAGGGGCGTGTTCTGCCACTACCGAGCCCACCCGAACATTGCCGAAGATCTGCGCAGGATTCTGTGGCAAGCTTTTCTTGCTTGTATTCTACACTCTACCTGGACTCCAGTGGGATACTTGAAGCACATCGTCGTGCTATAGTGTTCTCGCACTCCTCGTTAACGAACGACTCTGGCTTGGTGGATATGTTTACATTCCATTGTCTGCGGGGAGCCATGGCTTTCCCAATTTGAGGCACAGTGTTGTCAACTCTCCATCGTAGCCACTGAGAGCAAGCAGCGAGGCTGGACAGAACTACATGCAACCCTGGACTCCTGACACGCGAGCAGGCCGCTAGGACCGGGCTCTGGACTTCGGTGGTTGGTTGGTTCCTCAGTTTAGGGGCTGTGACAACGTGGACATGTAGCCTTGTGTACTTAGGGTGTGTGTGTAGAATCTGTCTGATAACCGGTGTTAATTGTGATGGCTGTATTAGTGTGTGTTATCTGTTTTTGATTCAAGTAAGGACTGCAGACGATAATTTCAAGTAGTTCCTACCAAATACTACCGTCCACGACACCTAGCTGTGAACTTGGCTATTACTAGATGCCATCGCAACCAGCGCCCGGTGACGAACGTTGGAACTTAAGAGCATTAATCAAACCTAACCTACAAATTTTGCTTCACACAAATTTAGTTAGTGGAAGGTTCTTTTACATGCCATAAATCTATGACATGGGCACGCCGGCTTTACTTCTGCTCCGAAGGAAGGGATACTGAGGGATTTTAACTCTCTTAAATATCCGACGACTTCGGCCGGGTTTGAACCCGCGATCTTGGGCATAGAAGCTCAGCATGCTACCAACTACGCCACCGAAGCCGCCTACTCTTGACTCCACGTGGAGAGATAGAGCAAGCATGGTATTGGTCAGTAGCGAACAATGGTTATTGCCAGCGCGTGCTACTGCCTAACGTTTGAGTCGCCGCTCGTTAACGAGAAAAGTTAGAGAACTATACTTGGCTGTGGGAACCAGTTTTCCCTCTCTATAGAAGAACTTAAAGGTGGAATATCAGAAAGCATTAGAGATAGAGTTTGAATGTTTCTGTTTTTATTCTTCACTTCACTTCTAGCTGCGGACTTGGCTACTAGATGCCATCGTAGCCAGCACCTGGCGGTGAATGTTGGAACTAATATAGCGTTATCAAATAATCTAACTTACACATTTGGCTTCACGCAAGTGTGGTAGCCATAAATCTATGACTTGGGACCGCCGGCTTTACTTCCCCTCCGAAGGAAGGCATAATGAGGGATTTTTAACGCTCTTAAAAAATCCGACGACTTCGGCTGGGTTTGAACCCGCGATCTTGGGCATAGTAGCTCAGCATGCTACCAACTACGACACCGAAGCCGCCGGAGATCTCTTTATACATAATTTTTTATTGCAAGTCATTAAAAAAATAAGTAAATAAATAAAACAGCATAATTTGGACCATGTGTTCCCGTTGTCCTAGCGTTGGTGTGCTTACTATTTCTCGGCGTGGTTTGTCACCTTTGAATGTTTGCCTACAGTTTAGAATGCCTCAATATTTCAACAAAAAAGACTAAAGCCATGCCATTTAAAGGAACTGAGGCGTAGACGTGCTCATTAAATCGTGCACCACGGCTGCTTGGGCAGCTGCAGCAAGTCCGAAGGTCGCAGGTTCGAATGCCGGTGCTGGCAGCGGCTATCTTGAGTATGTTTCTCCCTGGGTTTTCCCACACTCCCTGCTGGAAGATACCGGGATAGCACCTTACTTCAAGTCCTGGGGTGCCTACCCCATCCAGTTACTCACACTACTACAATCGTCAGAGAAATACAGGTTATCAGACAACGCAACACTCACCCGACCACACGGGGCTGATGACCATGATGTCCCAAGTTCCTCAAATGAATTAACAACATTTAGGGCAAAAATTATTGTCGATAATACCATAATTGAGCTAGTCTCTTTGTTTAATTACCTTGGATGTTGGATCTTTTTCTTTAGACCAAAGGATGCAAAAGAAACATTATATAAATATCAAAAATTGGTTGATACGATCCAAAAGACGTCGGTTAAGAACGCGAGAACAGAAAAAGTTCTGAAACTTTATAAAACAATGCCTATCCCAACCCTAATTTATAGCTCGGAAACATGGGTACAGTCAGTGAGAGGAAAGGTGGTGGAGATTCGTTTGATGTGACCTCTGGGCTGGCTTTACACAAGAGGTGTCCATACAGCACGCCGGGCGTGTTGGCACGCCGATTGCACGCCGGTGTGCTTCTGGCTTGGACGGCCTTGCAGCGATGGTTGGGGAACACTATACGTTTGTTTCTCTCCCTCGTTTTCCCGTCTCACTCCCTCCCGTACTTCCTTTTTTTAAAATTATATCGTATGGCCTCGGGAGTAGGGTACAAGCTTTGTTATTTGACACCCAGAGGGTAGCTTGCATGTCGAATTTCGTTGTTCCTTGAAGCACTATGAAAGTCAAGGAGGTTAGATATCTTAGCTCCTTGAACACTATAGCGCTTTCTAGTAGAGAAATGAGGAACTTTGTGTTGGCGGAAACTCTCGAGATTAATTTTGCCATTAAACACGGCCTACTGAATTAAATTGGGTTCTTTCACATGCCAACATCGTATGACATACGTGTCGTAATTTTTGCCGTCTTTCAAAAATCACTTACCACGGCCAGGAGCGAACCTGCAAGCTTGGGTTAGTAGGCCGACACGTTAACCACTCACCCACCGTGGCAAGCAACCTTCGCTGTGTTGTGGTTGATCGGTTGAACTTCAAACGGGATTCAGTATATTGTAAATATGAGAACAAATTGGAACAAAACGAAAATAAGGGGGCACAATAATGTGACCAAAAATGCAATGTCTTAAATACAGTAAGTTACATGATACCTCATTACGCTTCTCTGCCCAAGATCGCGGGTTCAAACCCGGCTGAAGTCGTCGAATTTTTTAAGAGCGTTAAAAATCCCTCTGTATGCCTTCCTTCGGAGGGGAAGTAAAGCCGGTGGTCCCATGTCATCGATTCATTGAAGTTAAAGAACCTTCCACTAATTACACCTGTGTGAAGCTAAATTATGGGTTAAACATTTGACAAACGCTCTTAGGTTTCAACGTTCGTCGCCAGGAGCCGACTGGGGTGGCATCTGGTAACCAAGTTCTGAACTAGTAGTCGTTGACAGTGGTGTTTGGTGGCAAAAGTAGCAACTACTTGAAAAAATTCAACGTCTGCAGTCCTTACTTGATTTGAAAACAGATAACATACACTAATACAGCCATCACAATTAACACCGGTTATCAGACAGATTCTACACACACCCAAAGTACACGGGGCTACATGACCGCGTTGTCGCAGCCCCTAAACTGAGGAACCAACCAACCATATTTATTACTGTTTTAATAATAATGCTAAGCACGTCATCTTCAAGTGCCAGTACACTGAGAAACGCGATAACACTATGTAGATGTGTCGGATAACCAACGCATTGGACGAACAGTTTGTTTACATTAAGCCTGGTGAGCTAGTGATCCCAACTTGACTCGGTCAGACACGGCGAAGAGCTGTCGCAGCACCGGCTGCCAGGGCAGGCAACCCAGCCAAGAGAGGCAGAAGCCAACCTACCGGCGTGCGGCGCGTCATAGCTAGCACGCCCAGCGTGCAAATGCTGGACGCCGCTGCTTTGCACTGTTAGACCCGAAGTATGGTTCAGATAACCGACAACAATTTGGTGTGCCTAACGTTATAAACACCATTGGAAATTACAGAACTTCTTTGTACCAATATTTATTACGAATAGCCGGCCCCGTGGTGTTGGGGTAGCGCGCCTGCCTCTCACCCAGAGGCCCCGGGTTCGATTCCCGGCTCCGTCAGGGATTTTAAAACTGACGTGAGGGTTGGAACGGGGTACACTCAGCCTCGTGAGAACAATTGAGTAGCTGTCTGACAGTGAGGCAGCGCCCCGATCACGAAAACCAAGATTAACTGCCGAGGGGAGCCGATGCGCTGATCACGCGTCACCCCAATATCTGCAGGCCAAATGGCTTGGCAGCGGTCGCTTGGTTGGCCTAGGCCCTTCATGGGCTGTGTAGTGCCAGCGGTTGACTTTTTATTACGAATGGAAAGTTCTCGGCTTCCTGTACAAATCTACTCTTACCAAGCAAGTGGTAGAAGAAAAATTTTAAACACGAAACGTGATAAATGTTCCGGCATAACTCAAGAAATTGCCAGCGTTTCGCCCCGGTGTACCATTGGGCTCTTCAGTTGGTAAAAGTACACCTCACCAAGACACTGTCTAGTACACACTGGGAAGGCCATTGCAAGACGTATTTGATAGTCTACTTGTGTACCCACGTCACGAGCAACGCCATTGCACTACGGGAAGCAATGCTCCACTCCAAAGGAATGATAATCTTACCTTGGCATTGATTATATTTTCTTTTTTTTTTCTTTTCTTTTGGTAAAATTATAAGGTGCGTTCAAAAAGTAACGAGCCGGAGGCATAATTACAGAAACCAGTACCTGTATGTTAGAAGTATTGGCCCTGGCTGTTGAGGCACTTGTCCCACTGTGACACGAGGCGGTGAATGGCTGTCTCATAAAATTCCCTGGGTTGCGATGTGAACCAGTTCCGCACGTACAGTTGGACGTCGGCGTCCGAGGTCAATCGTTGGCCCCGCAGAGCCATTGCGTAATCACAGGGAGAGAGGTCTGGACTGTATGGAGGGTGGCCGAGAGCCTCCCATTTGAATTTCTGCAGGAGTGTCGCGACTGGGTTGGTCGTATGAGGTCGTGCATTGTCGAGGAGCGACCACGGCGGCTATGGCGTTCACTGTCACTCGGCGGTCCTGGGTAGTGCATCGTTGTCATCGGTAATGCAGAAGGGGGGGGGGGGGGGTGTCCCAGACCGGGCATCATCGGCTAAAGACACCCGTCCTTCCCTGAAGCGCTTGTGCCACGCCTTGCCCCTTGCAAGGGACATGCTGTGTTCGCCGTACACTTGTGACATTCGGCGATGAAGGTCCATTCCCCCTACTCCTTCCGCTGTCGGAAACCGAACAACACCTCTTTGCTCTTCGTTTGACGCCTCCATGTCACTGTTTGCAATGCGACTGGCAGCGTTGGGCGATTGATGCATGCTTCTGCTCGCTTTGTATCGTCACGTGACGTGCATGCGTGCCTTATAGCGACGGGCTGTGACCTTCCACGCTCTGGTTGGAACCACACCTCGTTACACACGCCACGATTAGCTGATGTAGTCACTGGTTTGCGCATTCCAGCCTCCGGCTCGTTACTTTTTGAACGCACCTTATATATAGAAGAAGAATTGGTAGACTAAAGAAGAGATGGGTGAACCAAATAAATCTGAGGATGGAACAGGCCTGATGGGTAGAGCCATGCGTGGATACACTAAACGTTATCCGTATCCGCCTCGCATCCGCACGACTCTTATCCGCATCCGTATGCTTGTTATCCGAATCTGCTGGCATTGCAATAATATTTAATAATATGTATTAAACAAGCAACACATTTAGGCATTTGAGGAGAAAGACGTTCCCCTAGGCTGTGTGTGTCATGTGCTCTGTTTAAAATGAATGTTATACAGACAGAATTACAACGTTTTATCATTTTAAATGATCTTGTCGACTTCGTCATTACGCTGAGGTCTGGCGTTACGTTACGTCAAGTCGACGGGACGAAATGTACCGAAAATGCACTGAGGTGTGTGATGTCATAGTACCGCTTGAGCGTCCTCCTTTCCTTGCGCGCTCCGGTGAGCGTGACGTCATCCAGCCAGCATTTGTAGCATTTACAATGATATAAATTCTAGTCTTTCAGACTGACTATCATTCTTTTTTCAGTTCGGAGTGTTAATATTATGCTTAATGACATGATTTGAATGAGATTAGCTTAAATCATCATCTTATGTTTGTTATTAAAAAAGACATAACGAAAAAATATGTCATAATAAACATCCGGGTCCTAGTAATGATATTAAACAAGTTCGGATTGTATTCTAAAAATATCCGCAAATTTTCTCCAAACATTATCCGCTATCCACACCGCCATGAAAGCTATATCCGCAGGGCTTTACTGATGGGCTAAACCATGAAGTTAATGATGATGATCTTTTGTTATTGTGCAGGCTTCACTGGCACAAGTGAAAAGAACGGTTCTTGCGTAGGTAAAGTAGAAACTTTATTGGATTTCTTGTAGTCCAACTTTAGAAGTTATATTTGACTCTAGTAACATCAGTTTCCAAAGCCTCCGTGGCTTAGGCGGCAGCACGCCGGCCACTCACCGCTGGGTCCGTGGTTCAAATCCCGGTCACTCCATGTGAGATCTGTGCTGGACAAAACGGAGGCAGACGGGTTTTTCATCCGGGTACTCTGGTTTTCCCTGTCACAATTTCATTCCAGCTACACTCTCCACTATCATTTCATTTCATCTGTCATTCATTTAATCATTGCCCCAGACGAGTGCGACAGGCTTCGGCAGCCGGCACACTTCATATCCTCGCCGCTAGATGGGGGCTTCATTCATTCCATTCCTGACCCGGTCGGAGACTGGAAGCAGGCTGTGGATTTTCATTTTTCAATATCAGTTTCCAGTATTTATTTCTAGGTGCATGGTTCCGTTGATGGTGGATATTGTTGTTTTAAGTGGCGAGACATCCAGGTCATCTGCTCCAACATCTTACCAGATACAGGGTCTTTATATTTGCTTGGCAAGGACATTCTCACTCACGTGCTCCGCCAGTGACGGCTCAGTTGCCAACGACCGCGCGTGCATATGTCATGGTGGCCACAACTCCTGGAAAACCTGGAAAACTCCTGGATTTTTATTATGTCTGGAAAACTCCTGGAAAATGACTAACAATTTTAAAACTCCTGGAAAATAGTCACTGTTAATTAATTATAAAAATCTTTCCATCTTAAATCATTCTATCCCAGCGGTTTGGGGTGAGCACTCTATCGTTAACAAAAGAAATTTTCTCAGGCTACCTGTTTCTGTGTGGGGGAACACGCGATAGTATTTTTGTAAAACATATTGAGTATGGACAACTTCACCGCAATAAAATTGCAGGCGGCATTCTTTTCTCTTTTTTTTAAAGTGGATATTTGAGTCACAAAGGCTTTTTTTAAACAACAATTAAATCATTTGTGAGCAGGCTTGCGTATCAATAACGCAATCACCACTAATTTTTGTCAACATCTGTATAAGTAAACGAAACACAACTGCTTTATTGTGGTCTTGAAGTAGGCAACCGATAAAGCCCCCCCCACTCGCGCTTATTTTTAAATCTGGAAAAATGAGAATTTCTCGTGGAAAATCGTTGACCTATTTGAGTGGCCACCATGATATGTACGGCCGAATACGGTGCTTAAAATCAGTATCATGCATTTTTACTCACCATGTTTACAGTTGATGCTGAAAATGTTCCCCATCCGCTGCCAGACATAATCGCCATCTCCTTATGAAGTTTCCGGTTTCTCCGGTTAATTTAGCTTCTGTATGGAAATAACGACGTCTATTTTTATAGTTTACTGAACCTGTACGTTTGAATCTTTTGGCCAGTTGTTTATTGTCCGACTTACAGGAATTGGTCTCCCTGGAAAACCTTTCTCTAGTTCTAGTGCACGATTTCCTGCACTTTGTGTACGTATTGTGCAGATATACACGTTCACGTAACGAATATTTCACATACGGCATTACAGCACGATACACAATCACAATAAAACACTATACAATACGATATACAGTACACAGTAGCTTTATAAAATACCCAATTAGCTCGAAGCTCACACGTCTACCGCAGCAAGAGCGTGGGAAAACGGCCGGAGACCGCGCGTGCCAACCTGTAACAGCCGGCTAAGGGCGCGCGGAATTGCCTTGCCAAGCAAAAATAAAAACCCTGTATTAGAAAGCATGCGTTTGCTCGAAGGGTGAAACGTTACATAAAGTAGAATTACCATTGTTGATTCCACGGAATATATTTTTGTGTCTTTATTCGAGAGAAAAGCTACACAACATGAAATATTACTTCATAGGGTAAATAAACAAGTAGTTCCGTGAAGAACTAAACAACCTATTTTCATACAATCTACTTATATTAATTGCCTCTATCAACATACAAACTTTCAGTTTTATTGCTGTAATAGATTCGTAGATATTGAGAACTGTCTTCATATTTCAGATGGTCGCCACACTGGATTTTTATATATGTAGACCATATAGTTAAGTACTATTACATGAAGATTATTGCGTAGGTGTATTATTCGAACTTCAATCGCATGGTTAGGACACAAGAAATAAAAACGATATTTCAAAATTTCGCATAGTCGCCATCTTGTGGTTATGAAAACAATTGAAATAGATTAGATGTCAGTGGATTAAAATTTGTATAAGTATTTACCGTAACAAGTTTCACTGCGCTCGGTTGGTTAAATCGCGAGAAACTTCCATTTAAATATTTAAATTTCGCGTCGCCGCCATGTTGGATTTGTGCTCACCGGGTTATTTAAAGTCCCATAGGTGATCGTATGTTCATAGCCTTTATCAACAAACAAAATTTCAGTTTGATTGCTGTCATAGATTAGTACAAATATTTCGGTTGGTCGCCATATTGGATTTTTATATAGCCTATGTAAGCCATAGTCTTATGTACTATTAGATGACGATTATTGCGTAGGTTCATTAGGCCTATTCAAACGTTGACTTCGATCGCATGATTAGGACACAGAAAATAGAAACTTAATTTTAAAATTTCGCACAGCCGCCATCTTGAGGTTATGAAAACACAATGCAGTTCCAAGTACAAGATGCCCATGTGTCCTACTTGTTTAACAGAGTGCTCTAAATACGACACGCGATAGCTGCACCAGGCCTCTACGCAGGTCACATGCCGTATTACTATACCAGTCGTGCATGTTTGCTCGAAAGTAATTTCTATAAATACACATCATGTTCCGAGTAATAAAACAGGCGTTCCTATTCTTTTTCGAAAGCAATTTGCAACGCTCTCGTATTTTATTGAGTGTATCTCTTAGTTCTAATGGTCGCGTTCCTTTTTTCTTTTCGATCTACAAGAATGTAAATGAAGACTCGAGCCTAATGTGAATCTTGAGCCAAGATTTCTCCCCTCTCGTTTTCTCTCTAACTCTGTCTCTCACACTTCTCGTAAACACCACTTGATGTGATATTTGTTTCTTTTCCAAGTGCATATCATAATATTGCCAATGAAAGCATCGGCTACTTGCTTTAACTACCTGTCTTCTTATAAATATCATCTGGTCTTCGTCTCCTCCGAGACTATTGCACAGTTCTGCATCCGAAAGCCATTATAGCTCAAAAACTACAGTAATTACAATGCAATTCTTGCAGTATTTATTTATTTAGCGTATGTCTTTCAGTGCCGCGAGTGTCCGAGGACATGTTCGGCTCGCTTCAAGCGGACACCCATGGGATATGCTACAAGTTCCGTTCAATTTCGCTACCAGATATCACTGACACCTAATGGTGAACGTTGGAACTTTGATAGAGTGTTTCAACGAAATATAACCTAGAAATTTAGCTTCACACAATTTTAGTTAGTGGAAGGATCTTTTACATGCCATAAATCTATGACACGGGACCGCCTCGCCGGCTTTACTTCCTCTCCGATGGAAAACATACGGAAGGATTTTAACGCTCTTAAAAATTCCGATGACTTCGGCCGGGTCTGAACTCGCGATCTTGGGCACAATAGTTCAGCATGCTCCCTACTACGCCACCGAAGCCGCAGTAATTGCTTATCTCTCTTCTTCTCCTTTTCGTTTTGGCCATCTAAGGACCACGAGGCTCGCTTAACTCTTTACATGGGTCGTCTGTTTCATCTTAGCGCAGAAGGCTTTCATTTTCTGGCTATGAGCAGACTTCCTCTCCTCTGTCTACTTCGTTCTGCTGGTTCCTGTGATCTTCCTGCTGGTAACGGATACAGGAAATACCCCCTTGAAGAATGAGCTGACGGAATTTGGTCCGATCATGTGCGGTGTCGGGAGAAATTTGAAGCTGCTCCAGGTCTGATTTCACTGTGGTGATCCATTTGTTCTTGGTGAAGATCCTGTTTGAGATAGGTTGGCAGGACACATACTAAGACATCCTGGCATAGCAAACTTAGTTAAGTAAGGAAGGGTCGAGGACAAGAACTGTACGGGTAGACCAGGGTTAGAATAAGTTAAACAGATTGCCTCGGATGTAAGGTGTGGTAATAATGTAGAGATAAATTGATTAGATCAGGGCAAGGGGTGATGGAGAGCTGCATCAAAGCAAGAGACTGAAGACTCGAACACACAACACAGATGCTTTCAACTGAAATATAATTGATCAGTCACTAGGAGGACACAATTTTACTATTATTCCTCAGGTTCTCACAACTTGGATATAATGGCGAAAAATGTTCAATAATAATAATAGTCTAATAATAATGGTAATAATGATGTATTATTAGTCACGGCATATTCTTCTTCTGTCGTTTAGGCCGACTATGGACCACGTTAATTTGATTTCTGCTTCTTCTGGATCTTTATTTTTGCCCAATACTCCTTCATTCTATCGCCCTGCATTCTCCCCCTTTCTTCAGTCCATGGTGCCTGGATCCGGGATGTAGGATGGCTCTTAAAACCTGTGAAATTCTTAATTTTGGAGTTGTATGTTTCCCTGTTGCTGATTTGAGCTTCAGATGTTGCCATTTCTTCTAGGTCCTTCTTCACCTTCTGATACCAGCGAGCCGTGGTTTTCCTGGTCGCAAAGAATTTCGTTATCTGGTTGGTTAATCTACCTGGGTCAGTTCTATATACTGTATATGTCCAAAGAATATGGCCCATCTTATGCGGATGGATTCTGAGATTTTATCCAATCTGAAGTATAATGGCATATTAGAGGAAAGAAACAAATCTCTCGCTATAACATTTGTAGATTTCTAGAAAGCATTTGATTGTATCCATAGATCTTCAATTTTGAAAATTCTAAGACATATAAGTACAATAGATATTTATTTTGAATATAATAATGCAATTCCACCAAAAAAAAGTCCTCTCGGCACGCCGGAAGGCGGAGGTAGATTTCACCGGACAAACTTGGGTATAGGCGAAAATAGGCAGAATATGCAGGTTTTCGTTGAAGAATCAGACCTCATTTATTGCGAGGAAGTATTTTATAATTGGAGCTTAATTAACTTTGTTTTTCGTCATTTTATGCATATTTTATTTTATTGTCTTATGGGGACGGTAACCTTCTTGTCATTTGGAGTCCATTTTTATACTTGTGGTCACACACACTGTCCTTATGCAAGGTTTCGACATTGATGTGTAACTATCTAACGGTCTGTTAGTCTTCACGCAAAATTTTATCTCCCGCAGAGATTTTGGTTGGTTCCTCAGTTTAGGGGCAGCGACAACGCGGTCATGTAACCCCCTGTACGTTGGGTGAGTGTAGAATCTGTCTGATAAACGGTGTGAATTGTGATTTCTGTATTAATCTGTAATTCAGGTAAGGACTGCAGACGGTCAATTTCAAGCAGTAGTTCCTAATGTTGCTACGAGATATTACCGTCAACGACACCTAGCTGTGAACTTGGCTACTAGATGCCACCGCAACCATAAACTCGCAACGAACGTTGGAACTTCCCCTCCAAAGGAAAGTATACTGAGGGATTTTAGCGCTCTTAGAAAATCCGACGACTTCGGCGGGCTTTGAACCCGCGACCTTGGGCTTAGAAGTTCAGCATGCTACCAGTTACGTCACCGAAGCCGCTTCACACTTAGTCAGATGGAAATCAGAATCTGATCTCGTGGAAGTGCGTTGTCATGGCAACGTCTGATGGCTCATCCCTCATCAATTTAGTAGTGTTGCCATGGCAACCTCTGATAGCTCTTGGCATTTTCTTATAATTCAGAAATCATTTTTCTCATCCCTTGGCGTAATGGTGGGTCATATCAAAAATTCTTTCAGAAAAAAGTTTTAGCTAATTATTAGGGGAATATTGTCCATTTTGTACGGTTTTGATATTGTGCCTATTAAGAGAGATATGATTAATGTTTCCCGAAAAAAAACCACTTTTTCCCACCCCTTTGGTCAATGGTTGGTGCTATAAAAAACTCTTCAAACATAATTGTTTGGGCTTTATCCGACACATAGTATGAACTTTGAACGGATTCGATATTTCACATATTATGAGAGTTATAGCAATATTTCACTTTTTCGAAAAAAAAAAGCCCCCCATTTTCACCCCCTTTGACCGATTTAGCCCAGTAACGAACTCGACCGAGATTTTATAGGTATACATATTCGGTAAAAAATTCAAAGTGATTGGTGCAAAATTACGGTAGTTATCGTGTCCACAAGAAACTGATATACATATACTGTATATAAATTATATATAAACTTTTGAACTGACGCTGGTTTTGGGGTCTGGGGGATGTGAAACGCGAAGGTATGTAGAAATTTTCGTGAAGTATAAACATGGTACCCATTGCAATAGTTAGCTTTCTAATGAAATCTACCTGAAAAGAGTAGGTGTTGCATTTAAAGTTGTAGTTGACTGAATCGTTCAAAAGGACTAATAGTAGGCTACTGTATTTTAGTTAATGAAAAGAAAAATGAATTGCTGAGTCGACGCTGATAAATGGCTTGTTAAATGTCTATATTATTTGGTGTTCAAAGTAGGTTAATTGTCTAACAAACACTATCCATACTTTAAATTTCACTTTGCACCGTTCACTTTCTCTCACGTTTAAAATCTTTTGTTGTGTGAGTGTGATAGTTTTTCTATCTATTTTACTACTGTATTTTTGTCACGTATGTAGGCTTTTTTTCATGTTGCACGGTTTTTTAACTAGTTCTCTTTTTTATTTGCAATTGTAGTATTTAGTTTCGTTCAATGATTTGTTTGCTTTTAATGGGGGCGGACACAGCTCAAAGAACCAAAAATAAAGTAAAACATATTAATTCTATGACTGTGCGTATCATAATTCTTGTACAGAGACATCAATATATCGTGTCCCCGCAGCTAAGGCGTTCACTGCTCTGACTGGCGGGAAGCGAGAGCTTATCGACCAAGCGGAACCCCGCCTCGGCTACGGAGACACATTATATGGATGTCCCTGTACAACAATTATTCAAATCTCCAAGAAAACACAAGCACTTTAGTTAAAAATAATTCAAAATTTTCAAAATTCTAATAATAATTATTTTCATACATTTTTTAAAATGTGCTTTTACCCTTTATAGGGCAAAGCTATTTTTACTTTTCTGTGTTTCTACATTTTAATTTATTTAATTATTATAATTATAAGTATAAATATTTTTTGTTTTTCTAATTTTAATGTTTATATATTTATTTTTAATTTTCAATTTATGTTCTTATAGATTTAATTTTGATATTTGTAATGAATTAACTAATTTCGAATTGATTTTTACAATATTGTTTTCATAATTATTGTTTTACAGTTATGTTTATTATTTTAGTTTTTATATTTCTTTTATTATTTTTATGATTTTTATTTCTATATTTATATTTTATTTTTACACTTTAATTGTTAATGTTTTTCGTTTTAAATTCTCTTACATTTTATCCAACACATTACGTCAAGTTGAGACGTACGGTATATAATATTTATTTTTAGAAATACAAGCACTCGGCATGAAAATTCTCCAAAATTTGGCTGAAAGATTCAACTATCATCATTTTTGAAAGCATAAACTGTCCTTATGACAGGTGGTTGAATTAGAGGCCACTATCCCATGAAGGGTTAAGGATGCTGTATACTCTTGGGCATGTGCATTTTGTGCATTATTACACTGAAC
Source organism: Meconema thalassinum (assembly GCA_946902985.2). NCBI lineage: Eukaryota > Metazoa > Arthropoda > Insecta > Orthoptera > Tettigoniidae > Meconema > Meconema thalassinum. The sequence continues at coordinate 174,146,861 of OX336395.1, forward strand.
ATTTTGTCATTTGTAGCTTTTCAGTCGGTCAACACGATTGTGCCCAATGAATGGGCGGATACAAGATATAAATATGTAAATGCACATTTGAAAAGAAAAATACATGTGTTCGTTAATTATCACAATTAAATGCGGCAATTTAGGATTACGCGTTTCGACCCTCATCAGATCCTGTTCACTGTGTTTAAGTTTAATTTTTCACTACTGTAAATTCACTATTGCAGTGCAGTAGTAAGTCGTTAGGTGATTATAATGAAAATCCACAGCCTGCTTCCAGTCTCCGACCGGGTCAGGAATGGAATGAATGAAGCCCCCATCTAGCGGCGAGGATATGAACTGTGCCGGCTGCCGAGGTCTGACGCACTCCTCTGGGGCAATGATTAAATGAATGACAGATGAAATGAAATGATAGCGGAGAGTGTTGCTGGAATGAAAGTTTGACAGGGAAAACCGGAGTACCCGGAGAAAAACCTGTCTGCCTCCGTTCTGTCCAGCACAGATCTCACATGGAGTGACCGGGATTTGAACCACGGACCCAGCGGTGAGAGGCCGGCGTGCTGCCGCCTAACTTAAGCCACGGAGGAGGTGATTATAATACGATTCGAAATTAAATCTCGTTTACGTTTGTTTTGTTTTGTGTTCAAGGTTTTGTGAATTACGTGATTAAAGGCGTGCGTACTGCTCGGTTCCAAGCTCTTTGAACCTGCGGGGTGAGGTGACGCGGGAGCAGGGGCGTATATAATTTTTTTCGGGGGAGGGGGGAGGGGGGAGGGGGGCTGGCTATCCTGGAAAATTGTGAGTATTCTCAGGGAATTGTCACCGCAAAATACCCAGAACTATCAACCAATATCTTAAAGCATATAACTTTGTGTAATTATTTTAGATAAGATTCAAAGTTTATATAGCCTAAAATTACTGGCAATACAACAACAACAACAACAACAACAACAACAACAAAAAGTTGTAAAATAAAACACAACACACAAATAAAATTTTATACTTAATGAATTTTCTATTATCATCTATGAAGTATGAATGGCAAATATCTAAATATTTGTCAATTTACTAAGCAGAAAGGTAAACTGTTTTTTTTTTTACAAGTTGATAATTTATTTCTCAAAAGTTCCGTACTGTAGAATTCACAGTTTTGCCTCACAAGGCTGAGAGTACCCCGTTCCAGCCCTCAGACTAGTATTAAAATTTCTTGGCAGAGCCGGGAATTGAATTCGGACCTCCGGGCTTGGCGGCAGCCAAGAATGCTAGCCACTACACCACGAGTTAGTATAATTTCAATTTTAATATTGTTTATAACTTAGCCAATAAGTTAAGATTAGGGTACAACCAAATTTACAATTATGTTACGGTACGCTCTTACCACAGCGACACTTTCTTAATTTTTATTGGCTTTTTTCGGGGGGGAAGCCCCCCCCCCCGCCCCCTTATATATATACCCATGCGGGAAGAGAAGGGTCTGTCAACAGCCTGTCGTGTTATCTGGAATTCCTGTCTATTCCAATATTGCTAACATAGGGCCGTTGCCTAAACCACTGTGGTGTTGCAAATGAGTGAGTGAGCGATGTATTTGGTTATGTTACTACGCACGGACCAGGAACCGCCCAGCACGTCTGTCCTCATCGTCTGCGATCCACATTCCTCTCAGGTTCACAGTGCTTGGACTCGATTAGTATATGGACGTGTAACCTATAATAATTATCATATATTAACAAGAAGAAAAAATAATAATCCATTAAAGATATAAATAAGTTGGTTGGGATATTTTTTCTTGGATTCTTTTCTAATATTAATGGACTAATAGGTTAACATCCTTAAGTCAGCTATTCTCAGTATGTGAAAAACATAGAGAGGATTTGGTTGTAAAACGACTAAGACGATTGAACCTAACCTGGAATTCATATGTGACAAGCAAGATATGTACCATTCCTTAATGTGTAATATCGTGAGATGCATTATGGTACAGCACACTTAGTTAATTTAATAAAACACTACCTTGAAGCTGTAACCGAACTTTGTAGGTTACAGAACGTGCATCTATTTTTTTGTGTTGTTTGGTTGGTAGTAATTATTTTTTATTTTTATCTGGTTGCCAGCCATGGCCACCGCAGAGAATCTTATGTGTCCAGTGCCATAGAGATTCTTGGTGGGGGTCGGCTAGTGGGTGGACCAGGTGGCTTTGGTTAAAGGCAAAGGTTCTTTGACATGGCTAGGTTTCCATGGAGATAGATTGTTAGTGTTGATTCCGTATAGTATGGAAGCTGGCTTTAAAAAATGTTATATGTTGACAATCTGGTTGGTTCCTTAGTTTAGGGGCTGCGACAATGCGGTCATGTAGCCCCGTGTACTTTGGGTGTATGTAGAATCTGTCTGATAACCGGTGTTAAATGTGATGGCTGTATTAGTGTGTGTATCTGTTTTTTTAATTCAAGTAAGGACTGCAACTTTGAATTTTTCAAATAGTTCCTACTTTTGCCGCCAAACGCCACCATCAACGACTACTAGGCCTAGTTCAGAACTTAGCTACTAGACGCCACCGCAATCGGCTCTTGGCAACGAACGTAGAAACCTAAGAGCATTGACAATCTGGAGAAATAGAACTAATATCTGGCAAGAAGAAGGACAGAAAGAGACGTTTAAGAAAACGCAAGAAGAAAAGAAAGGAGTAGAGAAATATTAAGTATTGTGTGGCACCTCTTACTCATGAAGATTGTTGTGGATAATCTGCAAGAGATGCAGGCAATGGATTTTTATTTTTTATTTTTACAAACAGGTATTATTAGTTTTGATTGCCAGAGATTAACCTGAAGAAGAATCATTCTTGTTATATGTGTGTCTTATTATTGGACATAAATAAATAGTGTGTGAATTACTGAAGTCAACGGTATCCTGTTCTTTGTGGATTCATTTTTGGCGAGTGTATCGCCTCACTACCCTGAGGAGACAAGTTTTATACGAGTTACAACGATTCAGCATCAGTCCTCTTATTTTCAACGATTTCAACAGTTGTGCAATTGTCCTCACGAGGCTGAGTGCACACCGTTCCAGCCCTCACGTCAGTTTCTAAAAATCCCTGACATAGCCGGGAATCGAACCCGTGTCCCCGGGTGAGAGGCAGGCGCGCTATCCCAACACCACGGGGCTGGCTCTCTAGGGGATATAGACTTGATCATTTACGTACATTGAGTTTCAGTCGATTAGATTAGGAGTTTTGGGGGGCGTGGTGGCGCAGTGGTCAAGCTGTTGGCCTCTCACCAGGGTGGACCGGGTTCGAATCCCGGTCAATGCATGTGAGATTTTCGAAGTGAAATACCATGTCCTGTGGTTTGCATTCCACGTAAAACAGAGGTTTCATGGCTAATGATCGCATGATTAACGGTCACGTAAAACTAAAAGCTTCCTTCCTTTTCCTTCAGATTAGCAGTTTGGCTTTACTACCGCTACGAGCGCTTGTGTGAGTCAATGCAAAGTTTCACTTAAGCCCTTATAACTACTTCCGGTGTGAAGATTTTTTAAAAAAGCTGAGGGTATTGAACCAAGAAACACATTAAAGAAAGAAGTATGTGTAGGCCTAGAAGTTAATTTGGCTATGATTTGAAAACGAGTAAAAAAAGGACAAGTGATTTTAGGCTGTTTTTCCGAAACTGCATTTAGCCCGGAAGTGTATGTATGTCTACCCCTTATTATTCCCGTTTTCCAATGGGATCGGGGATGAGATGCGATGAACATCTTTGTGGCGGATGGCTTTTACGGCCGGATGCCCTTCCTGACGCCAACCTCATGAGAGGAGTTAATAAGAGATGAAATGAATGATGGCGAATGAAACTGGGCAAGGATGTGGAAGGAAACGGCGGTGGCCTGTCAGAAGGTACCGTCCCAGCATTTGCCTCGAGTTGAAAATGAGAAACCACGGAAAACTATTTCAAGGACGGCCGACCGTGGGGCTCGAACCCACGCGTCTACCGAGTCAGCAAGCTTGCCACAGTGGGTGAGTGGTCAACGTGTTGGTCTTCTAACCCCAAGCTTGCAGGTTCGCCCCTGGCCGTGGTAAGTGATTTTTTTGAAGGGCGGCAAAAATAACGACACCATGTCATACGATGTTGGCATGTCAAAGAACGCATTTGAATTCAGTAGGCCGTGTTAATAATGCCAAAATTAATCTCGGGAGTTTCCGCCAACACAAAGTTCCTCATTTCTCTACTAGAAAGCGTTATAGCTTAGATATCTAACCTCCTTGACTTTCATAGTGCTTCAAGGAACAACGAAATTCGACATGCAAGCTACCCTTTGGGTATTATTTGAAGGAATAATCTTCACGTGATTTGCATGTACTTGTAAATAAGGAAGGTTTTCTTTGTAGTTTTTGTTGGACAGGCTGATGAAGGGGGAGTGATACCCCTCGAAACATGTTCCTGTAAGTAGAAGAATTAAAGGCGGATATCATATTATTCCTTCAAATAATATAGTTACGCCAATACGGACCTTTATAATCGACATTATGTACCCTTTGGGTGTCAAATAATAAATCTTGAACCCACCACCCGAGGCCATACGATATTATTATTATTATTATGGCTTGCCACGGTGGGTGAGTGGATATCGTGTCGTCCTACTAACCCCCAAGAATGCAGGTTCGCTCCTGGCCGTGGTAAGTGATTTTATTTTTGAAAGGCGGCAAAAATACGATGCTCATGTCATACGTTGTTGGCATGTTAAAGAACCCATTTGAATTCAGTAGGCCGAGTTCATAATGGCAAAATTAATCTCGGGAGTTTCCGCCAACACAAAGTTCCTCATTTCTATACTAGAAAGCGCTATAGTGTTCAAGGAGCTTAGATATCTAACATATAACCTCCTTAAATTTCATAGTGATTCAAAGAACAACGAAATTCGACATGGAAGCTACCCTCTGGGTGTCTAGCTTGCACCCGGCACCCGAGGCCATACGATATTATTATTATTATTATTATTATTATTATTATTATTATTACCGAGTCAGCAGAGAGCTTGGCCCCATGTCCTAACAGTGCACTTTAGCGAGCGTAGTCACCTCTGTCGGTTGCATTTAGACCGGAAGTGATTTTTGATTATTATTATTTTTTAGTTTGATGGGGCCTCTCCAACAATCACAATTAATTGGGAACCTTTCCTGACCCTTTAGCCCTTCAACGTTTGGCTCATTTGAGGAAATTGCTTAATTTTATATTTTTGGTAAGATGGGGAAATGTTTTCAGCATTAAACCGGGAACCGACAAACCAAAATTCGCTGGCTAGTAGATACACAAATCGAGCTTACTGAAGTCGATCCAATGGCTACAACAAGGACTAGGCCTACATACAGACAAAAGATCAACACCCACAAATTTGCACCCAAGAATCCATCCAAAAAAAGCTTGAAACTCCAAAACTCATGGACACAAGAAAGACGGCAGGCCCAGAGTGAAAGAATGAAGAAAATTTGGGCGAATAAGAAGTTCAAAAAAAAGAAAAAAATCCAGTGCTATTTAATGGTTACACGTGCTCCCTAGAGAGCTGAACGAATATCTATATATATAAAGCTCAATGTTTGTCTGTCTGTCTGTCTGTCTGTCTGTCTGTTATGTATACAAATCCACACTGTTTCACCGATCTGAACCAAAATTTGTATACTTACCCTTCGGAACCCTGCGGGTAACCCTGTCCACTTGAAATTTCCGACAGACCACCCCATTCCCTGCATTTAGGCCCTTTGTCTCAAATCTACACCGTTTCACCGATCTCAACCAAAATTTGTATACATACCCTATGTAACCCTGTGAATAACATTGTCCACTTAAAATTTCGGACAGACCACCCCATTTCCTGCATTTAGGCCTTTTGGCAAACATCTACACCGTTTCACCGATCCGAACCAAAATTTGTATACCTACCCTTTTCAACCCTGCGGGTAACCCTGTCCACTTGAAATTTCGGACAGACCACCCCATTCTCTGGATTTAGGCCCTTTGGCCCAAATCTACACCGTTTCACCGATCAGAACCAAAATTTGTATACTTACCCTTTGGTACCCTGCGAGTAACACTGTCTGCTTGAAATTGCGGACAGACCACTCCATTCCCTGCATTTAGGCCCTTTGGCACAAATCTACGCCGTTTCACCGATCAGAACCAAAATGTGTATACTTACCCTTTGGTACCCTGCGAGTAACACTGTCTGCTTGAAATTGTGGACAGACCACTCCATTCCCGGAAAGAGGACAGGGTCCGTCCCAAAGGCAATGGAAAAAAGGGGTAAAACCGGACCCGCTCAGGAAACCCTCAGGGTTGCCAGCTCCCGAACTCACCAGCCATGAGGTTTTGAGGATGTAGCACTATCCAGGGTGCACCCGAAATGGTGGGGCTACACACACCCTGCCTCCTTGAGGGTCTTGAACAGACGACATGAGATATTAAGAAAAGAAAAAGAAGGCTGACACCTCGAAGAATGAGGCTATCAGGAATGATTAGACAAGGGCTAATTAAGGCGGGAAAGTGAAAGAGTTGCTAGGCCTCGGATACCCTGATACCATCGGGGTCGGAAGAGAACAAGAGTTTGACCAAGGGAGGCTGACAGGAAAGAGAACTGAAAGGAGCCCGGCACCAGTAAGTAGAAGCAATGCCGGACTCAGCTGGGGTCCCGTGGTCGCAAACCCACGTCCCACAAGTTGTGAGACATTGGTGGGTGGAGGGGGGAGGGGGCAGGTGTGAGAATAGCTTGCTGATTCATCGCGAGGTGACATGAGAGAAATGTCCAGACCCCGCCGTGTTACCTGGTATTGCTGACTATGCTGATGTTCATATTGCGTCTTTGCTCAAACCACTGTAGTGTTACGAAAGAATGAGTGATTCACCGGTCAATGTGAATAGGACCGGGAACCCCCACCCGAACGTCTGTCATCATAATATATCGTCATCATCTGCGATATTCTCAAGTTCGTGCAGCTTGGACCCGAGCAGTACTCGATAAGCTATTTCACTACACGCATCGAGTATAGGCCTAAGCCAGAAAATAACGTTCAGACATTGGAAGACATCGAAGGTAGAAATCTGAATTACCTATATCAGATTTAAAATTGCACCATGTTCGTTTAGTAGTCATTTTTCATTACCTTATTATTATCATAAGGACAAATGACCTACATGTTACGCCCATTATACCACTAATCACCACACACAATAACTCTTCATCGCCTGTGAATTTTGAAATATTTCTTTCTACCACGGTAGTTTGAAAGTTTGTCGTGTCAATTCAACAGTAGTTTTCATTACCATCCTCATCAAAAGGGCAAATGACCTAGATGTTACGTCCATTATACTACTAAGTAACACCACAGTCTTCATCGCCTGTGATTTTTAAAATGTGTATTACCATTAGTTTGTAAGTTTGATATACCCGTTCAGTAGTAGTCGTATTGACAGGTTCAGGGGCCGATAACCTAGATGTTAGGCCCCTTAAAACAACAATTATCATCATCATCATCCGTATTGACAGGCCATGCCAAAGGAGAAGATATCTTCATTCCCCGAATTCCTTTGATCCCTACTGATATGCCTTTTGATTTCAAGCTAATGCAATTCCCTGCATGATCCCCTCTCATGATCAGTTATACGTAGCTTGCTCAAGAGTGGGCACACCTAAACATTTATTTATTTATACACCAGAGGGAAAAACAAGGAATATCGTCTATCCTAACGCACTCCGTTAATTTCAATGTTAGCTACAACATGTTAGTATTTATTAAATAACAACTGCGAAGTGAGATGAAACATTTTTCTGAAGTTCAACCATTACATCGTATATTAGGCCGTGTTACTTTGCGAGTCATCTGTCTAGGATACTATTTAATCTACTGTTACTGCATTCATTTATGCCAATGATCTGGTTCCTCTTCTTGAGAACCTGTACCGAAACATGTAAGCCGGTCACGTAGAAAATTCACAGCGAGTGTTATGGTATATCGTACATCTCTTTTCTATTTTATTCCTTTCATTCCTTTAAAGTATCAATTTTTCCCATTCGTTGATAAGTTACATATGCCAGTAGTCGCTTCTATGTTCATCATCACTATGTAGAAGATGTTTTGCGTCAGAAGAAAAGACAACTGGATGCTCAGGAACGTTAACGATATATCGACTGAGAAATCTGGAAGCTTCTCTTGGAGGAATTGCTTCAGACATTTATCGTACAGTTTAAACCTTAACAAGACGAAACTTTTAACCAGATAGCGATCTAAGTGGGAGCTCTTTGGCAAAAAATAATAAAGTCTTTCCCGAAATGTGAGTCCTAAAAATAACTTTTTCTATTATTTTCTAAGTTTCATGTCAGTTATGTAGTAATTTTCAATATAATCCTGATCAGTAGGGCAAATTACCTAGATGTTACGCCCTCAACGTCATTGGGGGCAAATGACATAGATTTTAAGTCCATTATATTTCTAATCACCACCACATATAGTCTTCTACGACTGAGATGTCACGAATTCTGGGACCGCTAACGACATATCTCGACTCGGACTGAAGACAAATATCACGAGAATGATCATTATTTTACAGAGCCTTCCCATAGTGACTTAAGTATACACATTGTCACTGGGTTTGATATTGTAAGAAATGAATACATAAATAAATATAATTTATGACGTTGAGTGTTAAGGAGACTGAAATATTATCATCATTCCACCGGGCGAAGCCGGGTACTACTGCTAGTAGACTAATAATCTATACTTTTTTTTAGCGTATGGCTTTTAGTGCCGGGAGTGTCCAAGGACATGTTCGGCTCGCCAGTTTTGTAGCTGCTTCGAGACGGACACCCAATGGGTGAGCTACAAGTACCGTTGGGGAGGAAAGTGGGAAGGGAAGGTCGAGGAGTTGGAAGGTAGCGGCTGTGGCCTATAGTTAGGGACCAACCCCGGCATTTGCCTGGAAGGAAGATGGGAAACCACAGAAGACCATCTTCAAGGTTGCCGGCGGGGGGATTCGAACCTCCTCGCCTCCCGGATGTGAGTGACTGCCATCAGTCATGCCGTAACGACCACGGCTAACTCACCCGGTATAATCTATACTAATACTTTTTTTTTTAAATGTTTGTGTGTTTAAACGCGCTGATCTCTGGAACTACCAGTCGGATTCGAAAAATTATTTTTGTATATGATAGCCAGACTCTAGAGGAATAGTTTAGGCTATGTAGCATTAGGCTACACCTCTCAGGTAACCTTAAAGATTGATTTTTGTTCAGTAAGTCGGAAGAACATGCGCTCCTGAACAGCTTCAATAATACCTAAGCGGTCCCTTTGAAGGTTTGGTCTGTGAAGGAGCTAACGCTCCGGGAAATACTTCCGACTCTTTCTGCTTGTCTTTGGCGCACAAGATTTACCAGCACATGTTGCTATGTTTCCATAAGCTGGCTACCTTATTTTTCAGAATTTCCCTTGTACAAATATTTTTCACGTTATTTGGGAGCTTTACCAACTTTGCTTTTTATGTGATGAATTGTGTGTGTGAATATAAAGTAATTTTTAGTGGTATTTGGAACGATAGGCAGACTAATTCAGTACTAATTTGGCAGTATATTACATTATTAGTTTTGTACAAACTTTGTTTGAGTGGCAAAGGAGCACCCAAGTAGTTCGATTTTATGGCGAATCAGGCTCAAAGGTTGGCAACTGTTACGACTGCACAAAGTTCCTCAAGTAGACAAAGTGTTCAAACTTCAGCTGTAAACCTTGAATCACCAATAAAATACCTCAAAGGTAATACAACTGGAGAGAAGTTGAGTCAAGGGTGCAAACAAATCATTTTGAATGTATTTACGTTGAGAGATGACAATCTCGGGGGAAAAAAGGACAAAAGAGAGGAGATACGCAGAGGGATATTTTCTTCAGAACTTGCCCTGACGTTTCGTATAGTAATAATTAAAAGGGGAGAACTTGGGTGTGAAACACCCGGTAGAGAGATCATTGCGCCTGGTGCAGTGTGTCACAGTATAGGAGATGGGAGATAGTAATGCGGGCTATGACGACCCTTGTTTGTCTGCTGCCAGTGTGGCCTAGCCTCTTCCAAACCCACGCACGATCTATTCTTAAAACTGTAAGACTGAGTGTGTGTGTGTGTGTTGTTGTAGTTTTTAGAATCGGATACGACGGCCGACAGATAAATGGCAACGCAGGTGCCTTCATTATGGTCCTCGTGTTGCTGGCTGTCACCCAAGGATGGGGGTTCGTATCCCTTACTCTCTCGCTTCAGTATAAAGGGTGTTACAGATTTAGGATGCGAAATAACCAATGATGGACGAAGCATAGATGATATAAAAAGTAGATTGGCTCAAGCAAGGAAAGCATTTCTACACAAAAGGAATCTGTTGACATCGAATATAGATTTAGGTATTAGGAAGTCATTTTTGAAAGCCTTTGTCTGGAGCATGGCGCTCTATGGAAGTGAAACTAGGACTGTTGGTGCAGTAGAAAAGAGGAGAATAGAGGCGCTTGAAATGTGGTGTTACAGGAGAATGATGAAGATCAGATGGGCAGATAGGGTAACAAATGAAGAGGTATTAAAACGATTGGGAGAGGAGAGATGTTTCTGGCGACTGCTAATAAAGAGGGGAGATAGGTTGGTAGGACACATACTAAGACACCCAGGAATAGCAGTTGTTGAGAATAAAGATCCGTATTGACTGCATGCCCGTTTGGAACAAATTCCCAGTGAATCACTCCTTCAAAATTCCACCGGACACACATCACGTTGGGGCCGAACCGATCCTTTTTAACGATGACTTTGGCAGGCTGACGGGGACTGAGCCACTGCTTCGAGGCGTCAGTGATGCGCTAATAGTCCCATTTTGCATCACATGTGACAATTTTCCTGATAACTATCATCCCTGGAGTTACCGATAAGCTGCCGACAGATATCCTCTCAACGTTGAGCCTGTTAGAGGTCAATTCATGAGGTAGGACCTATAGATCTACAGCTTCTTAAATCTGGCGATGTATGGTATCTTTTGATTATACATTCTCACAATTCTAGTCATGGCCTCCTGTAAATAGCATTGGCTAACCAAAGAAAACCATTTCTATCATATAAAACACCAAACTTAAGAAACGACATTAGGCTACTTATGAGACATCCTAATACATTAAATCCATCAATAGTCAGTCACGTTATACCTCACAGTTGTCACAACAGTCTTCTTCCTGAGTGCAAGTTTCATGCAGCCATTTTATTTACTTCCCCGACTCCAATCTCCCCTGTTAGACGTCCTTACATAGTTTCTGAGCGTTTTCTGCAAGAAATTTACAAATAATTAATTAAAATAAGAATCGGTCTCAACTCAATGAGCTCAATTTTCAAAAGCCACGATCTTACCATGAACACCAAACTACGGCTCCTCAGGTGCAGGTGCAGTCTACCACTGTTAGACTTGAAGCCTCTGAACTATGGCTTTACAGAAGAATACTGAGAATATCATGGATTCATGAAGTTTAAATCAGGAAGTTCTACGCAGAGTTGAAAAAAGACCAGAACTGATCAACATCATTAAGTGTCGTAAACTACAGTACCTTGGTCACATTAGGAATCGAAAGAGGTATGAGCTGCTTCAACTTATACTACAAGGAAAAATAGAAGCAAAGAGATCGCCCGGCAGAAGGAGAATTTCCTGGCTCGACAACCTTAGGATCTGGTTCAACAAAAGCTCTGAAGAATTGTTCCGAATTGCCACAGATAAAGCCAGAATGGCCATGCTGATCGCCAGTGTCCGAAACGGACAGGCACGCTAAGAAGAAGAAGAAGAAGAAGAAGAATAAGAAAACCATTGTTAAAAGAGTGGCATCTTCCTCAAGCATCGGGCTGAGATGGCTACTAGACTTAGTCAGCATTAGTTTTAAACAAGTGTGGTGGCCACCGACAACATGCATTTCAAAATATGCTTTATACGATATATTTTTAACTAAATGTACTTAATAATGTACATTTTATAAACGATTGAAACTGTTTAGTGCTTCGCATTTGAGTATTTACCTAAATCTTTTAATTCCTAAACGAACAATAGCCTAACATACATGGACGCTAGCTGACTCGACCCGCACAATATAATGGCGCGAAGAACACCACACCAAAGTGGGTGGTGCGATCTCGTGACAGTTTGCGAAACTACAATCAAAATAGGCGACTTTCCCCGATTGCCATCTTCCCCCAATCCAAAAGCCATACCTGGCTTAGAACACTCTTGGTTTGAGTCCTTCAGAATGCGTTTGTTGAGACGACACTGTTTTGCAGCGAGTCTGAGTCACTGTGTCACGTGTGGAACATGAACACGCAACCCTCAGAGATACCAATAACACATGGCCTACACGTGGCGCCATTGTGCACAGCTTTGCTTTTACAAACATGTCTTATCGCATGCCACACATCACATGCATTTGCCAATTATGCTCGCACGCTTCAGGGAAATATTCTCAATATGACGCATATCAATACAAAATCATGAAACATTTGTATTCAATTAGAAGCACATGTTTCGGCCCTTCAAGGGAGGTCATCTTCAACTTTATGAATGGCAAAATCGTATCCTAAGTTAAATCTAAAATCATCATATACCGTATAAAACGCAGTGATCAAGATCTTATGATGACCGTTTGAAGGTCGAAGCACGTAATCCTAAAATGTCCCCATTATAATAGTAATAATAACAATATCGTATGGCCTCGGGTGCCGGGTGTAAGCTTTGTCATTTGCACCCAGAGGGTAGCTTGCATGTCGAATTTCGTTGTTCCTTGAAGCACTTTGAACGTCCAGGAGGTTAGATATCTAAGCTCCTTGAACACTATAGCGCTTTCTAGTAGAGAAATGAGGAACTTTGTGTTGGCGGAAACTCCCGAGATTAATTTTCTATTATGAACACGGCCTACTGAATTCAAATGGGTTCTTTGACATGCCAACATCGTATGACATGCGTGTCGTAATTTTTTCCGCCTTTCAAAAAAAAAACACTTACCACGGCCAGGAGCGAACCTGCAAACTTGGGGTTAGTAGATCATAACTAATACATATAATTTTTCCGGCTGACTGCGTGGCTCAGTGGTAACGTTCTCGCCTGCTGTTCCCAAGGTTGCAGGATCTAATCCTGGCGCAGTCAGTTGGCATTTGAGGGTCAGTAGATTTACTGGCACGTTAAAGATCCCCTTCGGGGCAAAATTCCAACACCCCGGCGTCTCTAAAAGCGACAGTAGTTAAAAGGGACGTAAAACCAAAAACATTATTATTCTTATTATTATTTTTCCAGGAGTGCTATTTACTTATTATTCATATAGGATTATTATATAGGCTACATTGTACCCCGCTCAGTCAATGCGGCTTCGATGGCTTAGTTGGTAGCATGCTGAGCTTCTATGACTAAGATAGCGGGTTCAAACCCGGCCGAAGTCGTCGGATTTTTTAAGAGCGTCAAATATCCTTCAGTATGCCTTCCTCCGGAGGGGAAGTAAAGCCGGCGGTCCAATGTCATAGATTTATGGCATGTAAAAGACCCTTCCACTAATTACACTTGTGGTAAGCTAAATTATAGGTTAGAATTGACTAACGCTCTTAGGTTCCAACGTTCGTCGCCAGGAGCCGACTGCGGTGGTATCTAGTAACCAAGTTCAGAACTAGTTGTCGTTAACGGTGGTGTTTGGTAGCGAAAGGTGGAACTACTTGAAAATCGAATGTAGACCTATGCAGTCCTTACTACAATTAAAAACATATGACACACACTAATACAGCCATCACAATTAACACCGGTTATCAGACAGATTCTACACACACCCAAAGTACATGGGGCTACATGACCGCGTTGTCGCAGCCCCTGAACTGAGACACCAACCAACCTTTCATCTTGGAAATAGGCTATCCACATTCGTGGAGCCACACCTGGGCTTGCAACTAATCCGGGAGCGATGTTGAAAGTGAGGGTAGCAGGACACTAGGCCCAGTAATGCCAGTCTGTTGAAGTACATCAGTGCAAACATAGGCTACTTGTGTTGAGTGAATTTGTGTTGTTAGCTGCGATTGTTATTTCTAGTGTATTTTAAAATGCCTGAGTTAAAGCCATCTAGGGCTGTTCATTTCAAACAAGTAATTTCGGAATTCAGGGAAGATTTTCTTCTACCGATGGTGATATTCTTTTCTGCAAACTAGGCTAAGTGAAAGTTTATATTAGGATTTCTGTGTATATTGATATTATCTCAGCAACATTACACCAACCTTCGTGCCCAAAATGAAAATACTATTTCACATATATTAGTTACTAGCAGTAGTCCCTGCTTCGCCTGGTGGATTTATTTGCTTTACAGAACTGGAGCGCTCAAGGATAAGGATCGGAAAGCACCACCGCTTATTGCAGCTGATAACCTCAGTATACTGCACCAACACCATCGCCCTTATACAGAGGCATACTATTGTCATGATGATAACTGTTATAAGGGCCCTAGGAAATCTTTTTGCACTAATTACTCCCCGTGACTGCAATTTACGAGGCACGTCCAGAAAGTAAGTTCCGTTTGGTAATAAAATTAAATTGTGTACAGATACAGAAAAAATATTTATTGCACAACATTCTACACCTCTTAAACTACTTTTCCACATAACTGCCGAACTTTTGAGGGCATTTGTCATAGCGTGGTACAAGTTTTTGGATACCTTCTTCATTGAAGTTCGCCGCCTGTGTCTTCAACCAGTTGGAAACATCTTCTTTCAGCTCGTCGTCATTGTTGAAGTGTTGACCGCCAAGGAAAGACTTGAGATGTGTGAACAGATGAAAGTCGCTAGGAGCGAGGTCAGGGCTGTACGGAGGGTGGTCAAACACGTCCCAGCCAAATCCCTGTAGGAGTGTGTGGTCGTGCGTCGTCGTGAAGAAAAACAACACCTTTTGACAGCAACCCTTGGCGCTTATTTTGTATTGCGCGGCGCAAGCATCTGCGTTGATTGTTTGACCACGCGGTAAGAAATCAATGAGTAAGATGCCTTTCCAGTCCCAGAACACTGTGCACATCATTTTCCGAGGTGTCAAGATTTGTTTCGGCTTAACCTTTGCTGGGGATGAAGTGTGCCTCCATTCCATTGATTGCCGCTTACTTTCAGGGTTGTCGTAAGAAACCCAATTTTCATCTCCTGTGACTATCTGTGTCAGAAATTCTTCGCCGCCTTCATTGTAACGAGTCAAAAACTGAAGTGCACTACCCATCCGTTTTGTTTTGTATTGCTCCGTAAGAATCTTTGGTACCCAACGTCGGCAAAGTTTACGAAAGTTCAGTTTTTCGGTAACAATTTCATGAATTAGTGATCGTGAGATTTGGGGAAATTCCATAGCGAGAGCACTAATTGTAAACCTGCGGATTTCCCGGATCGTGTCATCAATCGCGTGAACCAGTTCTTCTGTAACCAAAGATGGACGCCCACTTCGTTCTTCATCGTGCACTTCACTACGTCCTTCATTGAACTGTCGGACCCATCTTCTCACCATTGAATCACTCATCGCATTTTGTCCATACACTTCGCAAATTTGCCGATAAATTTCAATTGGTTTCACTTTCCTAGCATTACGAATCACAGATCTGATTTCACAAGCGGCGGGATTTTCAATCAACACCGACATTGTACGAGTAAACGTGCACAACAACGCGTTCCTGGCCGACAGCGCTCTCCAAATGGCGCACGTTTCTTCTCCTTGATACAGAGCGTCTACCGCGCATGTGCGGAACTGCGCTGCAGCGGAACGTACAACTAGTTGAAGACACAGGCGGCACACTTCTATGAAGAAGGTATACAAAAACTAGTGCCACGCTACGACAAATGCCTGCAACATTTCGGCAGTTATGTGGAAAAGTAGTTTACGGGTTGTAGAATTTTGTGCAATAAATACTTTTTCTGTATCTGTACACAATTTAATGTTATTACCAAACGGAACTTACTTTCTGGACGTACTTCGTATAAGCAGCTCGCAATTCTGCACCAGAACACTGCTAGGGGCGACGTGATGCAGCCCGCATTGCAGGCAACAATAGACTTTGGTATTATTGAAGATCTTCGGGAGCGCTTGTTCTTCCGACTTACTGAACAAAAATCAATCTTTAAGGTTACCTGAGAGGTGTAGCCTAATGCTACATAGCCTAAACTATTCCTCTTGAATCAGGCTATCATATACAAAAATAATTTTTCGAATCCGACTGGTATTTCCTGAAATTAGCGCGTTTAAACACACAAACAAACACACAAACTCTTCAGGTTTATTATACTAGTATAAATTAGTATATTGTCGTTTTTAAGGGGCGGAACAGCGAGGTCATCTTCCCCAATCCATGAGCGGCAATTATCTATTTAGTTTTTTTTAATTTCCTACCCATTGCGCCGATACTTCGTGATTGATTACTATCTCTTGCGTACTCCTCTTCGGCATCATGATCTCTGCAACAGTACTGTAGTCGGTAAACCATTGTCAATGCGAAATATTTCTCTCCGCCTAAGCGTTCTGCAACCCAGTCAACTGCAGTGTAGTGCGTGCCAGTCTCTCATCATGTGAGCGGCGCGGCGGATATGTTATGAGGGGAAACCGAGATCCTATCACTTTAGTGTAGGGGTTCTAAACTTCTTTTACCGCAGGAAATTTGATATTGTACTTGCTAAATGTCTCCTAGCATGCACATTTTATCAATTCAACCAGCAAGCCTCGAATTATAATTCCATTAAAAGGAATAGACTATATATCTTCTAAACAAAGTTAAGTCGGTCCGTTTTCTCTGTCTGTCCGAAATCGCTAATCTCAGGAAGTACTGAACTGATTTTATTCAAGTTTTCACCAATAGATAGAGTGTCTATCGAGGATCATTTATGTGTATAATTTAGGTCCTAAAATAACGGCTTAGGACATATTTCCAGAAAACTATTCCCCGTCTGCGAAATTGATGAAGGAATACCCAAACGTTACCATGACAACGCCAACTCAATATTTTGTTTTACATTATCTAAGCCATCATGGTTTTACGTCGTGACTTCGGTGGCGTAGTTGGTAGCATGCTGAGCTTGAATGCCCAAGATCGCGGGTTCAAACCCGGCCGAAGTCGTCGGATTTTGATTTCGAGGTCTGAACAATCGGATGTTGGTATTTTTCGACTGAACTCCGAAAGTCTGATCTGCTGTTTTTCGACTGAATTCCGAAGTCTGAACAATCGGATGTTGGCGTTTATCGACTGAACTCCGAACGTCCGATCAATCGGATGTTGGCGTTCGTCGACTCTACTGCGAACGTCCGATCAATTGGATGTTGGCGTTTATCGACTAACGGTTGGTTGGTTCCTCAGTTTTGGGGCTGCGACAACGTGGTCATGTAGCCCCGTGTACTTTGGGTGTGTATAGAATCTGTCTGATAACCGGTGTTAACTGTGATGGCTGTATTAGTGTGTGTTATCTGTTTTTAATTCAAGTAAGGACTGCAGACAATCAATTTTCAAGTATTTTTGTACTTTTGCTACCGAACGCCCCGTCAACAACTAATCCTGAACTTGGTTACTAGATGCCACCACTGTCGGCTTCTGGTGATGAACGTTGGCACTTAATAGAGCGCTAATCAAATCTAACCTACAAATTTAGCTTCACACAATTGTAGTTAGTGGAAGGTTCTTTTACACACCATAAATCTATGACATGGGACCGCCGGAAGGAAGGCATACAGAAAGATTTTTAACGGTCTTAAAAATTCGACGACTTCAGCCGGGTTTGAACCCGCGACCTTGTGCATAGAACTTCAGCATTCTGCCAATTACGCCTCCAAAGTCGCTGATTTATAGACTGAAGTATGAACAATCGGACGTTGGCGGTTAAAACGGGTTGATGAGTAGCCTACTTAGCATTTGAATCCAAGAAGGATATATTTGATTTGGAACAGCCAGCAGTGCTCATTTGCAAACCCCTTACTGTGGTTAGACTAGCCTTGCTGATAATAGCCTTTCGCAATTGCATTGTTCTAAAATAGTAGTTGAGTGACTATTTTTTTTTCTGTCATATTCCTTATCAAGTGTCCTGCAATACCTGTTATCAGCGCGAGGTAGAAACCAGTCCAGTACGCACACGTAGCCTACTGTTTGTTCGCATGCCTGTAGGAAATTTCCACCCAAGTTGGGCAATATTCACGGGGAGGCGTCTAGTATCAAAACCGGCCAAGTCACTGAAGGCATATTTTTCAATATGGATGAAAAACCTCTAGAGACAAAGCAATGATGGTCACAAAATATTTTATTGCATATTTATATCCCTAATGGTTTAATATTTAAGTTCTGCTGTTCTGAGAAATCTTATTCATAACGAACCCATCTTTTTTGTTAATATAAATTTTGACTTGGCCGTTTTTGTTGCAATTTTGTATAATTTTAGTATTTTTTTGTAAAACTGTACCCTTTCACGAATTTATTGCCGGCGGTCGAGATGGGAACTATTCTCTGTTAACTTGTGTCACAAGTCAGCCTGCTTTGTTGACAGGTACAGTTGCGCGAGTAGGATATGACTCAGGTCCAGTAGCTGTCCGTGGTGACATGAGCTCCTGTGACACTTATCTGCGCTTCTAAGACAGGTAGCGCGCGCATTGCTGCTTGACTTATGTGCAGACTGCACTCTGTCATCACTAGCCTATATCCTCCTCTTTACCCCCACGGGGCTCCTGCTACAATAATCAACAACGGTGGCGCAGCGGCAATCAAATCTTAAATAGATAATACTTTTTAAATTCCAAACTCTTATGAAAAAGACAATATTTAATATTTCATTTAAGTCACTGTGACTGTAAGAGGAAGGGAAGACCAAGAATGTAGCACAACGTATGGAAATCAATTTTTCAGTTCACCACTTGGAACAATATACACGATTCACAACACAATAATGACAAAATACGAGCACACAGGAAATACGATTGCTTTCGCGCCAATGACAGTAAGAAGCCTGGGAATACGGAAATCAGTGTTGCAAACGAACAAAATAAGAATTATTATGACTTCAAAGAGTATACAATATAAGGAACAATTTTGCCTACTGATATCATTACATTCTTGCGTAACAACGCAAGATTCCAGACAATAATGCTGCGACATAAAGATTGCTTCTCGTTCCTTGACATGGCCGGTTATGAATTCACTGCCTGCATGACTTGGCCCATTTTGTTGCACGACCAAGAATTCAGTGCTCTGTAACACGAAAACATGGACGATTTTGAAGCATATTCTTGTTTCACCTGATAGTGCTATACTTCTACTTCAGATTGATAACCTTCACTCATTTTCTTAAATATTGTGCTTGGCCGGTTTTGATACTAGACGCCTCTCTAAAAAAAACGTGCTCCGTGTTTCAAGTCAAAGAAGAAAGAATCTTCGATCTATAATGTTAACCCTTACCCCAAGTCAGTAGAAACATTATTTATTTATCCGAGTCCAAAACACATTCAAACATACATATAAATTGCACTAAATTTCATTTCTCCAGTGTTCAACTGTTAGAATGGCACAGTCATTAGTTTCTATCAAGTCCTGCATATCACTTGGTCTTGGTAACATGCTGAAATTCAGAAGGTGCTCAGGGTCTTGTTTTTCACCACATTTACAAAGTTCTTCAGTACTGTATCCCCACTTCTTCAAATTGCTCTTGCATCGACTCACACCAGTTCTCAGTCTGTTTAGCGTGTTCCAAGATTCGTATTGTAAATATAGTAGTAGAAAAATGATAAAAACGGACTCAGCTCAGGAATCCCTCGGGGTTGCCAACTCCCAAAATCACCGGCCGTGAGCCTTTGAGGATGTTTATAGCACCATCCAGGGTGTAGGCCTACACGAAGTGGTGGGGCTCACACACCCTACCTCCTTTAGGGCCTTGAGCAGAAGGAAGGAGATATGGAAAGCAAAAGAAGGCTGACCCCTAAAAGAATGAGGGGATCAGCAAAGATGAGATAAGGGCGAAGTAAGGCGGGAAAGTGAAACACACCCTAGGCCTCGGATACCCTAATCTACTATCATCGAGGTCGGAAGAGAGCAAGTGTTGACCAAGGGAGGTCGACCGGAAGGATAACTGAAAGTAGCCCGGCACAAGCAAGTGGATGCAATGCCGGACTCAGCTGGGGTCCCGTGGTCGCAAACCCACGTCCCACAAGTTGTGTGCTCCTGGAGAACTTTTCACACGAACTGTCTCTGCCATAGTAATATTAATTTGAAGCGGGTGTCTGAGACCTCGCGTCCATGCTGATGTCACAGAAATCGTGCGTCCCTAGTTAAGATTTAGTACGGTGTTTACAAATAGGCTACCCTATATCGATCACTTCCCTCCTTTATGTTGGCGATTGGGTTTTAGGGGCACTGGGTTGCGACAATGGCTTATTTGACAACAGTTAAAGCTCACATTTTATAATTAGCCTACTCGTAGTTTACTTTGGTTCCTTAGTTTAGAGCAGAGATTCCCAAACTGGGCGATTTTAGCACGCCAGTGGGCGAAACTGACAGAATGTGAATTCGATGGGCGATTTGAAAAAATTGGTGAGCAAATAATTCAGTTTTTTATATATACAATATGACCGAGATGTTTTTGCCCATAAAATCAAGGAATAAAATAAAATTGCAAACAAGTAATTTAATTATTTCAAATTATGTTTCCTTTTTAAATTTACAACTATAGTAGTTTATCACAGAAAATTTGTTTATAGGCTTTCCTTCTTTTTACATGGTTGAGAGAGGATTTAGTGCGGTAAATAATCTTGCCACGAAGTCTAGAAGTAGGTTAGAAATTGAAAAGTAAGGAGATCTTAGAATTTTTCTAACAAAAATGGCTCCTGACATCAACAAATTGATTGAAACTCATCAAATCCATCCCTCACATTAATTAGACATAGGTAGTTATGTTGTTTAATTAATTAGATATAAAAGTCCATGTAGTTTTAATTTTAATTTTTGCTTTAATTTATTTCATTGGTTGTTATTCCTTTTTTAGACCTATTATTTGCAAATTGTTAATGTACGGTACATGATTATACCTAAATAAACATGATGAACCTAAGAGAAAAATTTCCGTAAAATCCCCATTTCTCAACTTATATGTAAGTATTAGAATGTGTGGGTTGTGCGTTATTTGAAATAAGGTGAGCGAAAAATAATTATAAATCTCGAAAGTGGGCGATGGTCAGAAAAAGTTTGGGAAACCCTGGTTTAGGGGCTGGGACATCGCGGCCATGTAGCCCCGTGTACTTTGGGTGTGTGTAGAATCTGTCTGATAACCGGTGTTAATTGTGATGACTGTATTAGTGTGTGTTATCTGTGATTCAGATAGAAAGACAGCAGACGATCAATTTTTCAAGTATTTTCTACTTTTGCAACTAAATGCAACCGTCCACTACACCTAACTGCGGACTTGGCTACTAGACGCCATCGCAGCCAGCACCTGGCGGCGAACGTTGGAACTAATATAGGCCTACAGTAGCTTTATCAAAGTAACCTACAACGTTTAGCTTCAACAACTGTAATTAGTGGAAGGTTCTTTTACATGCCAAAAATCTATGACATGGGCCCGCCTGCTTTACTTCCCCTCCGTAGGAAGGCAAACTGAAGGATTTTAACGCTTTTAAAAATCCAACGACTTCGGCTATGATTGAACCCGTGATCTTGGGAACAGCAGTTCAGCATGCTACCAACTAAGCCACCGAAGCCGTCTTGTGTAGGTCTTTTTTCCACGCTAATAGCCTAACCTAGGAGATATCACACCCAGTGTGACTGCAGCCCTCCGGTAAAGTTGTGGAGCTCCAAAAAGGCAAAAGTAACTCCCCCCCCGCCCCCTCTCTCTCTCTCTCCTTGGGTCTTGAAGACAAATGTTCCCACATTGCACAGATTATAGTACGAGAAAGTATTGTGAACCGTATCCGTGTAAGATAAATTGTCACGCAATCCTGCCCCACTGCTAATAATAATATGTCACGAGGAACGATCGATAACACACATTCGACCCAAGCTACATTACATAATATGTTATGAACTGGTAGGTCCTGGGCGTACGTCTGTTGCCTTAGCAACCATTTAGAAGTAGTCTATACTACTGTACTCTAGAAAAGGCCTTCTCAACCTTTCTGCCATACCAAGTGCCCGTACACCATTCAATGGAATATACTGTGAATTCCTTCTCTGAATTTCGGAACCTCGCAGAGGCGGGAGATATGGAACTGCGTCCATAATCAGTGGTATTTCCAGATCCTTTTAATTAGGCCGATTGAACTGCGCCCATAGTCAAGTCGGCTGTTAGCCCAAGGTCGGTTTAAGGGGAAGTGACGGACTGTCTCCCACCACTAGCTTCTGCACTGCTAATCACACTAACCACTATACCACAGAGGCGAATAATAATAATGAAAATCCACAGCCTTTTTCCAATCATTGGACCGGGTCAGGGTTGGAATGAATGAAGCCCCCATCCAGCGGCGAGGATAGGCATTGTGTCGGCTTCCGAAGCCTGTCGCACTCCTCTGGGACAATGATTAATGAATGACAGATGAAATTAAATGATATTGGAGAGTGTTGCTGGAATGAAAGATGACGGGGAAAACCGGATTAGCCGGAGAAAAACCTGTCCCGCCTCCGCTTTGCCCAGCACAAATCTCACATGGAGTGACAAGGATTTGAAGCACGGAACCCAGCGGTGAGAGGCCGGCACGCTGCTGCCTAAGCCACGGAGGCAACACTAATAATAATAATAATAATAATAATAATACACTCTCTAATCCACCATAAATAACTATCCCTCTAGTTTTGTTATACCATAAAAAAATATAATAATCTTCTAAAGGGTAAGACTACCTCAAACTAGATTATTAAACATTTGCAATAACAAAACTATTTTTAAAATATGGTTAGGTTGTCGAAAACATCCCGATGTACCAGTTAATGTAAATATTGCTATACTCTGCGAGCTGCCAGAATAGGATTGACAGTTCTCTTATCGCCATGTGGTCTGAGAACGAGATTGCCAAACTGTACAAGTCAGAGATACAGCTGACCAGGCACTGAAGCACGTGGGTTGTAATATTGCAACGCAGAGTATTATGACATCAACTATGCGAACATGCATTGGTCAAGAGGCAGAGGGGTGATGACTGACGTGGAATTTCCGGCGAAATGTCAATCCTATTCAGGCAGCTCACAGAGTATAGAACAAAAATTAAATATGATTCTGTTTTGAAAACTGTACCTGTTTTATGTATCCCAGGCCAACACTAATCTCTTGTCTGCAATCTGGACAGGGTATATTTAGTTGTTCAAAATCTGGACGGTTTTTGACTTGTTCGCAATCAAAACACAACCGATTTGAAATGAGTCACTTCAAATTCACACCACTCGACACAGCATAATTCGGTAGAGGAGGAGGAGGGAGGGAAGCTACCTGACCGCTCTGAATGAGCGCAGTTCCATACAACCCGCAGAGGCAGTGTGGTGGATGGATCGCGATGAGTCACGGCCTTACATGGCATGTACCGATCACAAAACAGCGGATCGGAAAGCCCTGGATGCTGTCGTAGCGTTCATTACATACGCAGATGGCAAGATACCTTAGTTGAGATAATTTTATTTCTTCTTCTTCTACTTTGGAATTTGGCCAACTGTGGTCCGCATAGAACGTAAGGCTTCTTGGCCTTCCTTCTCTTTTCTTCCCAGAACCTCTTCATTCTTTCGCTCTTGGCTGGCTGCGTGGCTCAGCGGTAACGTTCTCGCTTGCTAGGCCCAAGGTTGCAGGTTCGCATCCTGGCGCAGTCAGCTGGCATTTGAGGGTGCGCAAATGCGAGGGAGCCGTGTCAGTAGATTTACTGGCACGTTAAATATCCCCTTCGGGGCAAAATTCCGGCACCCCGGCGTCTCTAAAAGCCAGAGTAGTTAAAAGGGATGTAAAACCAGTAACATCATCATCATCATTCTTTCGCTCCTTATTTTTCAATCCTCCACGGAAATGAACCGCAAATGATTTTAAACTGTCTACCTTTCTTCTAAACTCACTTGTATTGTGGATCAACTCTGGAGTAATTCCAACTTCTGCTGCATCCCTCTTGACCTTAGAGGTGGCCTATAATCCCATGATGTAATTGAACATCTTTTTGGTCAGTCGGTTCTCGTTCAATCTTACTAGGTGTCCATAGAATTACAGCCTTCTTTTCCGCATTGTATCCGTGATCTTTTCAGAACACTTGTAGGCCTAGAGCTTCTCGTTTTTCCTCTACTTCCAAGTTGCATCAGAAGATCCCAGAATTTTCCTCAGGATCTTCCTTTCCTTTTTCTCGAGTTCTTGCAGCTCCCCTTTTTTTATTTAAAATTAGACACTCTGAAACGTACAATCCTTCTGGTTTTATGACTGAGTTATAGTGTCGGATTTTGGCCTTGTATGATATTGCCCGTTTGTTATAGGCTATCTGTACTGTGTTAGCTTGTAGGCCAGGTCTAATTTTCTGGCTCTTCCCTTGTTTGCCTCTTTATCCAGTCCGTTGGGTTTAGCGTATGGCATTTAGTGCCGGGAGTGTCCGAGGACATGTTCGGCTCGCCAGAGTTTGTAGCTGCTTCTATGCGGACACCCATGGGGAGAGCTACAAGTACCGTCGCGTGTGGATGAGATAAAATGAATGAAGATGAATGAAACTGGGCAAGTTCAATTTCAAGTAGTTTCAGCTTTGGCTACCAGACGTCATTGTCACTGACACCTAGCGGCAAACGTTGGAACTTGATAGAGCGTTTCCAGCCATATAGCCTACAAAGGTTCTTTTTCATGCCATAAGCCCACCGGCTTTACTTCCTCTCCGAAGGTAGGCATACTGAGGGATTTTAACGCTCTTAAAAATCCGACGACTGCGGCCGGATTTGAACCCGGGTTCTTGGGCGTAGAAGCTCAGCATGATACCAACTACGCCACCGAAGTCTCCTAGCTACCCCTTCTGAGGTACAGTTAAACTCAAATAGTGGCAGTATGCCTTCCTTCGGAGGGGAAGTAAAGCCGGCGGTCCCATGTCATAGATTTATGGCATGTTAAAGATCCTTCCACTAATTACACCTGTGTGAAGCTAAATTGGATAGGTTAAGAATGTAAACAATGCTCTTAGGTTTCTACGTTCGTTGCCAAGAGCCGACTGCGGTGGCGTCTAGTAGCTAAGTTCTGAACTTGGCCTAGTAGTCGTTGACGGTGGCGCTTGGTGGCAAAAGTAGGAACTATTTGAAAAATTCTAAGTTGCAGTCTGTACTTAAATTAAAAAAAGGATAACACACACTAATACAGTTATCACAATTAACACCGGTTATCAGGCAGATTCTACACACACCCAAAGTACACGGGGCTACATGACCGCGTTGTCGCAGCCCCTAAACTTAAGAACCAACCAACCAACAAATAGTGGTAGCACTACGAAATATTTTGGAAAAGAAAACACCTCTTGTCCCGCGGTCCACTGATTGGGAACCAGTGCTCTAAACGAACCAACATCAATATGCAGTCTACACCGAGACGACAGGATTTAGCAGCCAGGGATTAAACCCAGGCCGTTTTAACACAAAGCTACTTATTTAAATGCGATCAAATCCTGGGGGAAAAGCATCACGTACGGTGGCAGACACCGATAGCACGCGATGTCTGTAGATCAATAATACAGGACTTTTAAAATATTACTGGGAGAAAAAAATGCTTGTAAGACGGGGAATAAGAGGATTAAAAAGCGAATCGCACCTAGCAATATCTGGGATATCATTGGTGGAGGCGTTTCTCTAAAGCGCTGCGTCCATTGGATTATCTTTATCCGCTCCCGCTATTGGATAAGCTAGGCTTTCTGAGATTGCGCAAGCCTCTCGCTCGGACATGGAGAAGGCAGAACAGAGCGTTCCTTGTTTTTCCCGTCCTGGACGCTTTCATACGAAAGCAATGGCGCAGAAAATTGCACATGATCAGGGTGATCATAATGATATCAGTTGAAAACGAGACTTACGGGGGGGAAGAATATAGCTTACAACATGTCGAATTCATATCGATTTCAGTACGATGTCGTGTTCAATACTAGGTTTGTTTCCGTGAAATGGGAATTGGTTCATGAGGAACCTACTAGGCAGGGCCGGATTAAGGTAAAATGAGGCCCAAGTCCCTCAGATTTTTGGGGCCCCTTTATTTTTTTATAATTTTTATTTTTTAGCACCTGTACATTTAATAACGTATATACACGAGTTCTTTTTCTCAAGATGAATAATACACTTTCTATTAAATCATACATAGGCCTACATGTATACATAACTTACATTTCAATTGAAACGATCATCGTTATTTGAAAAAATTTCAGATGCTTTGATGAACAATTTAACAAATCATACTATTTTTTACTTCTGTAAAATGTAATCAATTTTTTTTCTTCTGTTTTTTTTTCGGTCAATGAAATCTTCTACAATGTCATCAATATCAATTTCCCGCAGAACATCTGGCTCGATATACATTAAACTTAGCATGTTTAATCGTTCCTGTGACATGATACTTCTTGGCGCACTTTTGATACGTTTCAATTTTGAAAACGAGCGCTCCGCAGAACAATTCGTTATCATGAGGGTCAGGAAAATGCGAAAAGCAATTTCAACGTTCGGATTAAGAATTTCGTAAAGTTCAGAATTAGTGAACTCAGTTTTAAAAGACAATGTAATTAAATATAATGCTGGAACTGTCTCAGTTCCGGATAATTTTTTTCTAAATCTTCGGAATAAAATTCAACTAAATTAGAAATTGCTTGGGCGTCCCGGATAATTGGGGGCCCTAGGCCTGGCCCTAGTCGGGCCTAATGGGTAATCCAGCACTGCTACTAGGGCTCGGATGTTTTTGTTTTTTTCTTTGCGTCTATCTTCATACCCGATTGTTCTCTAATGCAAAAAAAAGTCATTATCGTCACAATACAGTGGTTTTTATTTGTCATATAGATGCATATTTCGAATGTTTTTTACCATTAGGTCATATTTTGATCATTTTTTTTTCTTTTGTGGAAAGAACGTCATATTTCGGTAGTTTGACGGCAGCTGTAGGTGTGCAATCATCCTCAACTTACCGAACGGGAACTAGTGTTTACAGAAATAGACTGTAAATAATCACTTAAACATGTATATTCAGAAAATTAATATGAAACTACGAATAAAAATGTAGTTAACAATTTAATCTCGAAGGGATAGTCGCTTGGGTTTATAATTTTAAAAGACAGCCATATTTAAATCAGTCATTTTCAGGTCATATTTTGTCTTTTATGTTCGACGATGTCGAAACGCAAATATTATATATCAGGAAACTGTATCATAATGAGGGTCATTATAACACTATTTTTCATTATGAAACAGTTTCTCCCACCAATCAGAACTCAAGAAACAGTTGTGTGACCAATTAGGTAAGGATAGCATCGCACCTGCGCTGCCTTCCACGGCCTCCTATTTTAAATGTCACTGCGTGGCTTCTAGTGTCATAGTGAGATATTCCAGGAGGACGTGGTATTCTCTGCGTCCCAAGTGCTCTGTTCAGTACATAAAATTGGCGAAATCTCGACAGATATTTATGAATATTTATGCTCGAACATAAAATAGTTATAATTATCGTCGAACATAGACAGTCGTATGCAACTCGCCTATACTGGTAATGAAGACACTCGAATGGAAATTATAAACATAGGCCTACTCGTGTCTTAATTATTGCCATTATAGGCTCGTTGCATAATGTACTATTTTGAGTCATATTTCGTCATCCTTAAGGTCATATTTGCTTGCATATTCGGGCTATTTTTAGGTCTTAAACATCCGAGCCCAGTAATTACAGTGGTCAACTTGTAGTTATGCTGGGTAACGCACTGAGCAAGCAAGTAATTAAAAATCTTCAAAGATTAGCAAATATCGGTAGTGCAAAGAAAAATGTTTTAATTCACTAAATTTGCCAATTGTTGTAAGTTATACCTACAAAGGTTCTACAATCATCATATTATATTGTACCCATATTTCAGTAGTATAGATCCCTCCTGCGGCGATCACAAGCGACCTATCTTGACAAACGAGCATTCAAATGAAAGAGCATAGACATTAGCAGTGACAAATTGCACTCTAATTTCATAAATATCTATAATTTCTTAAAAAATTAATTTAAAAAAATGTACGAAGCGTGCAATTTGCAGTTACTCTTGCTGTAGGAAAATACGCTCCATAATTGCTGTCCACTTCACATTTTGGCCGCTGTGACGCCTGTTTCATGTCATTTTAACATTCTGAGTCTTTCCTTTATCATTTTGTATGGATTTCAGAAACAGTAAATCAAAGAAATGAGTAGCCTACTCAAATCGTATAATTTCATAAATATCGAATAATCGGTGAGTATTATGATGATCCAATTTTCAGTGATTGCTTTCTTAAGTTAGGGCAAGTAGAACTTGGAATTCTAACTGAAATGTAAATCGTGTTCTAGCCTATAATCATTTGGTTGAAATAAAAGCATAACCGTTCTCCTTAAGTCTCTCATTATAAATCTATTGGGGAAAGTGTGGTTTATGAACATGCGAGATTTCTCTCACGGGTCCGCTAGTCTTCTTATAATTCAGAAAATATTTGTTCATCCCTTGGCGTGGGTCAGGGGTGCACAATCCCCTGCCCGCGGGCCTCAAGGTCAGTTTATGCGGCCCTCGGACAAATATTTACACTATTGAAAACGTGAATATATATACTGTATTGTGAATGATGAGATTTTTTCCCATTATTGTTGGCCCTAGTTGAAATAAGAACATTATAAAAGTATTTTTTTAAAAATAAATTAAAAAGTAAACAATATTGGACAGATTTTAAGTTTTGCATAACCAGACTGCTACTACTTGATTCGCTGGTCAGTTTGACGATATATTGATTTTTATATTTTTATATAGCCTACTTTGATGTTAAGAATTCTGGTTTTTGTAAAACTAAAATTTGTTCAGCCTTGTGATAGTATTAACTTATTTTATTTTGTATACCCCTAAACCTTTTCGAATGAGGAGTAAGTTGATTGTAAATCAGTAATTTGATAGCTTAATAATGCAATTTGCCAAACAATTTCAAAAATGGATTTAAACAATTTAGAGGACACAAAAGTGGTATTGAAACACATTTTTTTGTCTGCTGGTAAAATAGGTTATTCAGATAATAGTAAAATTAGCTTTAGCGGTAGGGTTTGGCGAGTGCCTATGTGGAAAGGTAACTCGCCACTTATTATGTAAAAATAAACTTGGCCCCCACTTATAAAAAGATTGAGCACCCCTGGCGTGGGTCATACCAAAAATTCTTTCAGGCAAAAGTGTTAGGTAATTTTTAGGGGACTATTGACAATTTTGAACGGTTTTGATATTGTGTCTATGATTATTTTTCTCTCTCAAATCTCCATTTTTCCCACCCCTTTAGTCAATGGTTGGTGCTATCAAAGAGGTTCACTGAGGTAAGATTTTGACCCTTATCCAGAGAATAGTACGAACTTTGAATTGATTCGATTTTTTACATAGTCGACTAAGAATGTTGTAGCGATATTTCTGTTTTTCCAAAAAGGCCCATTTCCGATCCTTTGGTCCGATTTTTCCATTAAATAACTAGACCGAGATTTTAAATGGTTATATTTTATGTATGTTGCCTCCGTTGCGTAGTGGTCAGCGTGATTAGCTGCCATCCCGGAGGTCCGCGGTTCGATTCCCGGCTCTGCCAAGAAATTTTTAAAGTGGTATGAGGACTGGTACGATGTCGACTCAACCCCGGGTGGCCCGAATGAGTAGAGGGGGTTCGATTCCCACCTCAGCGATCCTTGAAGTGGTTTTCCGTGGTTTACCACTTCGTTTTCGGGCAAATGCCGGGATGATATATAGGTCTACAGTAAGGCCACGGCCGCCTCTTTCCCACTTCCTTACCTAACCCTCCCACTCTCCCCCTGTTCGCTATGCAGGTGAGGCCGCCTGGGCGTAGTGCTAGTCACACACCCCAGTTGTATCCTCGACTCAGAGTCTCAAGCTCCAGGACACTGCCCTCAGTGGCGGTAGAGGTGGGATCTCTCGCTTAGTCCGTGGGAAAAGCCGGCCCTGGAGGGTACAACGATAGCGAAAAAGAAAAATATAGATAGGCCTATATATTATGTACTGTAGGATACATTTGAAAGTGATTGGTGCTAAATGTCGGTAGTTAGGCTATCGTGTCCACAAGAAAGTGATAAATTATACTAGCGACCCGACCCGCCTTCGCCCGGAAACAGTTATGAATGCATTACGTGACAAGCGCTTTTTCTTTCGATGTGAATGAACTACGACCTAGGCCTATATCCGTTTTACGTCTCGTCATGATGGGCTAAAATCACTGACTGGACTATTCATTATATTATCATGGAGATAGCATGTGCAACGAATTCTTGTCAGACGTAATTTAAGATTGGCGAGGTGCACGAAACACAAATCCCCCTCCCGTCCAATCTAAAAACACTTATAGTGGGCGATGTATTGAAGATAGAGATATGCTCTTCCGGACTTTATGTAGAACATTTCATTCTGAACAATTCTTACACTCATAGTAGCCTATATTGATATTTTTTAACGGTTTGCTCAGCGTAAGTTTAAAAAGCGCACGGACGCGAGGTATTTTTTTCGACCTTTTCACTGAAATCGTTACTGCTTGGCTTATTTTGATCATACATAAATTATTTGCTACAGAAACATTCCTCTAGATATCTTTTGCAGAATGGTGAAAACCGTATCAAAATCCATTCAGTGGTTCTCAAGATTACCCGTGGCATCCAAGATTCGGAAACTTTGTTTTAGACTATACTAAGTAGAGATATAAACTTTTAAACTGGCGGTTGTTTTCGGAGTATGGGGGATTTGAAACGCGAAGATATGTCAAAATTTTCCGGAAATTGTAACATGGTGCCCATTGCAATAGTTTGCTTTCTAATGAAATCTACCTAAAAGGACGTTAAACCATAATATAAATAGCTTTATAAGCATGTGTATTCTACCAGAGGCCGTGAGAATCTGACATTTGTCAGCTAAACAGTGCTGTTATCTGATTCTGGTTTAACCTTGTAACATATCGGGCACGCTTCTAACAGCCCAAATGAGCGAGCTCATAAAATTAGTAAACATGGAAGCCACTGTCATGCAGGACTGATAGCATGTTTTATATGCTGAGATGCCTGCCAGCTTTTGGGCATTTTAAACAACATTTAACACGCATGCTTGGCCATCATCGTGAGGTGCAAACAGCATTGCCAACCACTAAATTATCGCAAACAATTCGCTTAAGTGGCTTTGGTGGCGTATTTGGTAGCATCCTGAACTGCTGTGCCCAAGATCGTGGGTTCAAACCGTCGTCGGATTTTTGAGAGCTTTAATATCCTTCAGTATGCCTTCCTTCGGAGGGGAAGTAAAGCCGGCGGTCCCATGTCATAAATTTATGACATGTAAAAGATCCTTCCACTAACTAAACTTGTGTGAAGCTAAATTTCTTAGTTAGATTTTGTTGTAACGCTCTATCAAATTTCCAACGTTCACCACTAGGTGTGAGTGACATCTGGTAGCAAATGTTGGAACTACTTGAAATTGAACGGAACTTGTAGCTCACCCCATGGGTGTCCGCTTAGAGCCTCTGGCAAGCCGAACATGTCCTCGGACACTGTCGGCACTAAAAGCAATATGCTAAATAAATGAATAAATAAATAAATACATAAATAAATCTAGAAAGATGGTAGTCTATATTGGCTTTCACGGCCAGTGAAAATCTAGGCTTACAGGGTGGAACCGCGTCGTGTATCGGTGATTGTTTCCCGACGTTTCGGCTGTCATTGCATCAGCCTTAAATCGTGGGTGGGATTTAACGAGTTGGTATCCGTAGGTTAACTTACTCAGTTTGTTGCGGCTCCATCTGTAAGCCTAGATAATAAAATATAAGTTA
Source organism: Meconema thalassinum (assembly GCA_946902985.2). Lineage (NCBI taxonomy): Eukaryota > Metazoa > Arthropoda > Insecta > Orthoptera > Tettigoniidae > Meconema > Meconema thalassinum. The sequence continues at coordinate 174,178,845 of OX336395.1, forward strand.
CCAATAAACGACAGGGGATATCGGTGAAATATTGGCTTTGACGGCTTTGCAGTCGTCACGTGACGTACGGGCCACTGAGTGTAGCCGCCTGTCGAGCAAGGCATTGGCGCTAGCAGTTGCGTAGTGCCCAACTACATTGACCGGCAAATAGAGACGATCACTTGAAAAATGCAACATTACTTTCATTCAAATCATAAATATGAACGTCTAGGCTATAGGCCAGTAGTTATAGCATGGAAGTAAGGTTAATTGTTTCTCCTGGATACAATACCATTCCTCATGTCATTGTTTCACTTAACAATAGCGATTCTTTGACATGATGCTGTTTCCCGCGGAAAGATGTGCGCGCCATCGCTATCGTCAACAAGGCAATGTTTTATTCTTTTTTCTTTTGCCACTTGTTGGCAAAGGAAAAGATCAATACAGCCATATTCTCAGTTGGTCTTGTAGTTCTTGTGCAATTCAGAAACGAAACATTGATAACTAGGGTACAGGCCTATCCACATATATACATTGTTGATTCTGTTTTGTGTGATAATTTTATTTCAAGTATGAATTAGAGTGACTGGGTTATAATTTCCAAGAACGCTCTATGGGATAGGAGACAGGTTACAGTACTGCTCGAGTCCAAGCTCTGTGAACCTGAGAGGATTGTAACAGATCTCATTTTTTGGAATTTTAATATTTTTTTTTAGCTTTCAGACAACTAGTATTTTTAGAAATTTTTGAAAACAACCTTTGTAATTATGTGATTCAAAACCGCCTTGTCAAACACTAAAGAATGTAGTTTAATTACAGCTTAAACGTAGGCTACATGTTTCGGTGTTCAATGACACCCTCGTCAGCGTCGATTGAATTAAAATAATCATAAAACTAAGTTTATGTTCGACCCTGACTATTATATGTCAGAAAACTGTACTATAATGAGGCACATTATAGCACTGTTTTTCATTACGAAACAGTTTCTCCCACCAATCAGAGCTCAAGAAACAGTTGTTTGACCAATTAGATAACGATAGCTTCGCACCTGCGGTGAGTTCCAAGGCCTTCTAATTTAAATTTCACTGCGTTGCCTAGTGTCATAGTGGGGTAATCGAGGAGGCCATGGTCAAACACAAGGCATTGTCTGCGTCCCATGTGCTCTGTTCAGTACATAAACCTGGCGAAATCTCGACAGATATTTATGAATATTTATGTTCGAACATTAAATAGTTATAATTATCGTCGAACATAAACAGTCGTATGCTACTCGCCTATAAAGCTAATTAAGACACTCGTATGGAAATTATAAAACTCGCACACGCTCGTTTTATAAACAAACTCGTGTCTTAATTATTGCCATTATAGGCTCGTTGCATAATGTGCTATTGCAAAGATAAAAGATAAAATGGATATCCTTACAAAACACTATTATAAATTTAAATAAAAAGAAATCTCAAAAAATAATTAGAAAACATATGAATGAAAAAGAATAGAATGAATATAGGCCTACATGTACCTTAAAGGACTGCTTGTTAATAAATATGGTTCGATTATAGTGAATCGGACGTAGCTGCTATATGATGTATCTTCCAGTTAGTCTATAACTATAATCTTCTTCTTCCTCTTAAACACCACATTTCATTTCATTTCATGTCATTTCTCCTCTTTTCTGCCTCACCAACAATCCAAGTTTCACTTCTATCATATTTGCCTAGTGATACTCTTAAGATTCTCTCTTGATTCTTTTCCATCATTTATGTAGTCTACACTTTAGTTTATTTATTTTATGTTTCTATTTTAGTGTGTTATAGCTAGTTTTATTTATGGCAGATACGACGGGCGTTCCATAGGCCTGTTAATTTACACTTTTTTTTATTACACCGAAGCAGAACATAGGCCTATCTATCTTGGTAATTATGTCCACTTTCTCTTACGTAGTCTCCCTTCAGCTGTACAGTGACTCGAGCGGTGTGGGAACGTCTCTAGGCCATCCTGGAGCCACTTATTCTAAACATGGATATGGATATCTGAGATTAGCGTGGATGCTTTTGTGTCGACACATTTCCGACACTTAGTTACCATGGCAACAAGTGCAAACGCACTTAGTTCCACTCGTTGGAGCTTGCGCGATTAACACACACAAGTCGAGAACGGTACTTACAATAGACAAATAGAAATGAAAATCCGCAGCCTGCTTCCAGTCGACCGACCGGGTCAGGGAATGGAATGAACGAAGCCGCCTTCTAGCGGCGAGGATATGAACTGTGCGGGCTGCCGAAGTCTGTCGCACTCCCCTGGGGCAATGATCAAATGAATGGCAGATGAAATGAAATGATAGTGGAGAGTGTTGCTGGAATGAAATTGTGACAGGGAAAACCGGAGTAGCCGGAGAAAAACCTGTCTGCCTCCGCTTTGTCCAGCACAAATCTCACATGGTGTGACCGGGATTTGAACCACGGACCCAGCGGTGAGAGGCCGGCGTGCTGCCGCCTAAGCCACGGAGGCTGACAGACAACAATATAAATATATCTATAATTCTATATTTTGGTTCCGCAAATTTTGTAAGTATGCCGATTAGAGGTTTCTTCAATATACCGAACCGGTGGTGATCAGAAGGAGGCAAATCATGAGAATACGGTGGATGTCTCAGACCTTGAAAGCTCATATCAGCGAGAACGGTAGTCGTCGCTAATAGGCTACAAGTGTGAAATCAAACGTTGTCGTGCTTCCATTTCCTGAACGGGGCCCTACGTGGCTTTGAAGATACCTCTGCCTAGACATAATTTCGCTAGCTTGCTACGGTGGGTGAGTGGTTATCGTGTCGGTCTGCCAACCCCAAGCTTGCAGGATCGCTCCTGGCCATGGTAAGTGATTTTTTGAAAGGCGACAAAAATCACGATACGCATGTCATACGCTGTTGGTATGTTAAAGAACCCATTTGAATTCAGTAGGCCGTGTTCATAATTGCAAAATGAATCTCGGGATTTTCTAGCAACACAAAGTTCCTCATTTCTCTACTAGAAAGCGCTATAGTATCAAGGAGCTTAGATATCTAACCTCCTTGACTTTCATAGCGCTACAAGGAGAGATAAAATTCGACATGCAAGCTGCCCTCTGGGCGTCAATTAACAAAGCTTGCACCCGGCACCCGAGGCCATACGATATTATTATTATTATTATTATTATTATTATTATTATTATTATTAGAAGCCTCCGTGGCTTAGGCGGCAGCACGCCGGCCTCTCACCGCTGGGTCCGTGGTTCAAATCCCGGTCACTCCATGTGAGATCTGTGCTGGACAAAACGGAGGCAGACAGGTTTTTCTTCGGGTACTCCGGTTTTCCCTGTCAACATTTCATTCCAGCAACACTCTCCACTAACATTTCATTTCATCTGTCATTCATTTACTCATTGTCCCAGAGGAGTGCGTCAGGCCTCGGCAGCCGGCACAGTTCATATCCTCGCCGCTAGATGGGGGCTTCATTCATTCCATTCCTGACCCGGTCGGAGACTGGAAGCAGGCTGTGGATTTTCATTTTCATTATTATTATTATTATTATTATTATTATTATTATTATTATTATTATTATATAATTTCGCTTACAACGAAAAACTGAAAACTGATCCTAATATGGACAAATAATAAGGGGTTAACATCCCTTTTTAACCAATGCGTCTTTTAGAGACGTCGGAGTTCCCTGAATATTGCCCTGAATGGGATCTTTTAACGTGCTAGTAAATGTAGGCTATTGGAATGCCTCCCTCTATTTAAGCACCCTCAAATGCCAACTGTCTGCGCCGGGATTCGATCCTGTAACTTCGGGTAACCCTGCAGCCACCCACAGCTGTGCTGGACTGAGTGTGACGTAGGCCTACTCCGAAAAAAAAAGTGGCTCCATGAGGGTATCCTGAAATCGCCACACCGCTGGAGCAAGCGTAGATCTATCCTATAGCCTAACTTCAGCTGAAAGGAGAAGACATTGAGAAAGTGGAGTTATCTACCGAGGTGTAGCTGTTCTCTTTGAGTGTAAATCAATATGGAACGTCCCTCGTACTTGATTGTTTGATTTTTACGTTGTATTTTTGGCAATTTATGTTTGGCATTTATGTTTGTTATTTTCTAGTTTTTTTTAGCCTAGCTTAGTTGAAAATTAATGAATTTCCTACTCCGCTAACACCTTTTCTTTTTCTTTTATTGATTGCGCTGTTTCATGATCCTCAGAATTAACCTTGTTTAAAAGTCTGATTGTTTGAATAAATCCTTCCTCTCAAAGTAAACAAATTGCTAAGTAACATACTCCATCTGTTTTTTTAATAGGAAACGGGAACCACAGTACATTACGCAAAGAAGCAAAAAATTATTAGCCTTGTCTTTCCAAATGTATAGAAGTAAACTTATGTTGTCTCAGTATGATTCTTCCATATAGAGACCTATCAATCCAGTGATCAAAAGTGACATCCGGACTCTGGTTATGACTTAACGAGCATTCTCTCCATGATTTATTCCTAAGACCTTCACTTAACCGTTGTGTGGTCGTGTGAAAAAATATAGCCTACGTATTTGGTCGCTGATTGTGTAAGGACCAGGTATTAAAAGCAGGCTAGAGTAACTAAAACGTTTTTTTTTTAAATTCGTGGCCCATTGCGTAGAACAAGTGAGACAATGTACCTTGGTTATGAAAGAAATTTAAGAACGAAAAACACATGGATATCTAGAATTTTGCAATTTTATTCCAACGTTATGATTTTTGCAGCAAACTTGACAATTTTTTGCATTATTAATCTATTAGTAGCAGTTAAGATTAAAATAGTCCATTAATATAACATTTTCGTCAAGAGATAGACTATTATAGAAAGCTAAGATGAACCTATCATACAAATAGCCTACGCTTATAAAAATGTGCACAATTGCACCGTGTTTGTACATAGGCCTACATACATACATTCATTATAATTATTGTTCTTTTACGGGGCGGAAGAGCAAGGGCATCTGCCCCTACATTTAGTTAACAAAATATTTTGCATTTTGGTCGTTGACCGTGATAGAAATCCCTTCCGTTGAAAAATTCCAAACACGATCCACACAAACGAAAGCTAATTTCAGCTAACCAATAAGTGTTTCAGGAATAATAACATTAGTTTTGTATAAAATCGTTGGGGTGTTTGTAGGCTATTCCCCGCCTAATATAATTGGGCACAAACATATTGACCGACTGAATAGCATTCTACTGTATGGTAGATTACTAGGCTACAATAAAAATGGCCTCTAATAAGTTACTTCAATATTTGATTTGATTTTTAATTTTGTAGGAAACGAATAATTTCATATTTTGAACCTAGTTTGGATTAAGATTGATGAGTTTTGGACACAACTCATGTCTAACGCATGTTAAAAAGTACAGACTCTAATAATAATAATAATATAATTAATCTACCGGTAATATTTTTATTATTACTTGAATTATGATGAATCTTGGAACTGGGTGTTGAACCTCTTGATTGTGGTTAACAGAGTGCTTGGAGCGGAACTTTTAGGACTTTTAGTACGCAAAAAAGTGAATTTAAGGTGCCTAAACTAGGCTCTCTCAGTACCTCATTTAGGCTGTATAACCTAAAATGGGTTCTAAAATGTATGGAGTAAAACAGTAGTCTAAACATAGCCCAATAGGGCCTATAAAAGAAATACACTATGTTATAAAAAATGAGTAGCCTACATTATTGTTCATTATTCATTAAAAGCAGAGGAAATCGCAATATGCACCTCATAGCAAATATTAGACTAGGCCTACTTTAATATTCAAACTGTTCTTGAAAATATTCTTCCTTTTCAACCTTAAACATACAACGTAGAACATGTATAGGCTCCAGTAAAAAGCAAAAAACAAAAACAAATGTTGAAAAATGAGCACAGTATTCATCATTATTCATTAAGAACAAAGGAAAAGACAGCAAACACGTGTTTGTATTGAAACTACCACACACGTAAGGTCAGTTCAAGGTCATATTTCTACCAATAGGCCTATCTTGCTTTGTGAAAAACAAATAGTCTATCTGATCGGGTGTCTATGAGCTACAGTTTTGTAAGATTTTGAATATTTTTACAAATATCGCCTTTAGTCTTCACACTGTCGTTTCTTAAAGCAAATTTAATCTTTTGAAAACTCAGAATCAATTTTAAAATAAAACTGTGAATTTTAAGTTAAATTAATCGAAATACGTAGGCAACTTATTAGCATTTAAGGTAAAAGAGGCAAAGATAGGCTGCTTTTAGTGCTATAAAATTAACCGTTTCTAGTTTAGTCATGAAACACATAGGCCTAGGCCATAAAATTGATCTGCAACTAGGAACTCAAGAAAAGAATAGGTTCTAACCTGAAGATACGCGACCTACTGATAACAGATGCGTGGTGTTGCAGCGTGAAGGTACTAGGGGGTAAACAGTCTTAGCATCAAACCAGTTATGCTCTGCAGAATCAAACAATTAGCCCGGGATAAAGCTATAGGTCTAATAGTTCCAACGTTCGTCGCCAGGTGTTGGTTGCGATGGCATCTAGTAGCCAAGTTCGCAGCTAGGTGTTGTGGATGGTAGCATTTGATAGCAAAAGTAGGAACTACCTACTACGGGAAATTAATCGTCTGCAGTCCTTACCAGAATCACAGATAACATACAGCACTAATACAGCCATCACAATTAACACTGGTTATCAGACAAATTATACACACACCCAAAGTAGACGGGGCTACATGACAGCGTTGTCGCAGCCCCTAAACTGAGGAACCAACCAACCATCTAAAAAGATCGTGGCGGGAATAATTGAGGGTCAGTTTCCAAACTTAGCAGAAGACCTTACTGTACAGTACACTAATGGATGTTCATGTCATCATCTAGAGGCCAGGTTTCGCTGTTCATTTTGTAACCAAACAAAAGCAAATTAATAGACACCGCACAAACCAACGTACATTTTACAGGGATTTAATTAGTGTATGAGATTATAGTAACATGGTTAGTTAATTAGGCTACCCTTTTTTGTATGATATGTAGGGTAAAGTGTATCAGATGAGGTGAAACCTATTTCTGTAAGCACTGTCTTACTGCCCGAAACGTAGCAATTCGACAATATCTAACATTTTGTATTTAGTTGGCGAAATATTTTTCTGCGATAATAGCCGGCTAAGGAAACCGTAGCTTAAATCTTGCGTAGAAATCCTCCACTTCCCAGTCTATACCTTGAGAGCTAGTCACAGCCTACAACTGTTCCAAAAATTGAGTCTCTTCTGGACAGCCCCTCTTCCACCTCCCCCATTCCTAAATTAAAATCTGTAGCCTATCAGATGCGAAAGAAGACCCCCCTAATGTGAGTCGATTAAAAACTAACATTAAAATTTAATTACTTTTTTCTTCCTAGGTAGCTTACATTGATACATTTTTATTACAGACTATTGGGCCTTCCAGCGTCCAGTCTCCAACTCTCTGAGAACGATGTAGGCGCCTCCATGAGTCCCTATTCACAGTGAGCAGTTTCTTCTGTATTTATGTTATGTGTTCGGGAATAAGTTAAAACACTAACTAACTCTAACCTTGTCCAACCATCGTCTTCTAGGGGTTTATTTAGCATCACCTGGATGCCAAGGCCTGAGCATTCATTTGGAATGACGGGTAAGGCAAGGAAGCGTGAATCTCCTGATCACTCATTTCTCGCAAGAAAGGATATCTGTGATGGGGATTTTGACGCCATATTGCATTGAGGGCGAAATTGTGCAAACTTAAATATAAACTCTGTATGAAAACTCAGCAATTCTTCTAGGTTTGTGCCGTGTCTTGTGTGGGGTTTCGCCTAGGACACCAAGCTGGCTCAAGACACGGCACAAACCTAGAAGAATTGCTGTGTTTTAATTCACCGGCCGTGAAAGCCAATATACCATCTTTCTGTAGACTATGAAAAGTTCGGTGAATGGGTCTAATATTACGAACGGATTGTTGGCTTACCTGAAACAGCAGTTACTGTCCTTCGAAGTAATCCCCGTGGATGGTTATGCACTTCTTAGAACGGCTGTGCAAGTCCTTGAAACTCCTGGCAAGCCTTCAGTTGGGTCGTCACATTACGTTGGATGTCCGAAACGTCCGAAAACCAGTGGCCCTTCAGGGCTTTTCGGTGAACCTGGACCTCGCCACTCCATACTTTGACGCTTGCCTCAGGCACCAGGACTCATCACCCGTGACGATGGTTTTCAAAACCATTCCATTCCACGGAACATTCATCCTTCTCACTGTCACCCGTCGAACAGGTGTGCATGATAGGTTGCATAAATTCACCCTTCTCACTGTCACCCGTCGAACAGGTGTGAAAGGCAGGTTCATAAATTCACACTTCTTCTCTCTTGCTTTCAATTCTGAGTTTTGACGACCCGAACTGAAGACTATTCGTAAAGAAGACTATGCCAGGAGTTTCCAGGACTTGTTCAGTCATTCTCAGAAGTGCATGACCATCCACGGGGATTACTTCGAAGGACAGTAACTGCTGTTTCAGGTAAGCCAACAATCCGTTCGTATTATAGACCCATTCGCCGAACTTTACGGACGAAGGTTGTAGAATACACGTGTCAAACTTAAGCCCAGTATAGACGGAACTGGAGTGTACACGACACTATGCCCACAACCAAGCTCATTTCGTATAAGGATATAGGCTCTAGGGTTTAGACCAGGGTTTCTAAACCTGTGAGGTTGGCCTCCCCTGGGGAGGTGCAAAGAGGTTAGTGATGATGATGATAATTGTTGTTTTAAGGGGCCTAACATCGATGTTATCGGCCCCTATTGGTTTGGGTGATCGTGAAGATGATAATGAAATGCAAATTATAACTAAAACTAACAACTAACTTATATACTAGAAGTAGAAAAGGAAAACAAAAGGAGCATAAGGCAAATAAAGGACAGGAGGAAAAGAAATGCCCTCAACCCTCGAAGAATGCGGATTGAGGGACTTAGAAGGAAGGAGAGTCATGAAAGGCAGATAGGAAAGTGAAAGAGGAGAGGCTCCGCCTCACAGGTAATGGATAAAAGGGGGAAAACCGGACCCAGCTCAGGAATCCTTCGGGGTCGCCAACTCCCGAACTCACCAGCCGTGAGCCCCTGAGGGTGTAGCAATATCTAGGGTGCACCAAAAGTGGTGTGGCTACATACACCCTGCCTCCTTGAGGGCCTTGAGCAGAAGGCAGGAGATAAGAAGAAAAGAAAAAGAAGCCTGACCCCTCGCAGAAGGAGGGTATCAGAAAAGATGAGACAAGGGCCAATTAAGGCGGGAAAGTGAAAGACTCCCTAGGCCTCGGATACCCTAATACCGTCGGGGTCGCAAGAGAACAAGAGTTGACCAAGTGAGGTCGACAGGAAAGAAGACGGAGAGGAGTCCGGCACAAGTAAGTGGAAGCAATGCCCGACTCAGCTGGGGCCCCGTGGTCGTCAACCCACGTCCCACTAGATGTGAGCCCCTGTGGGAGCAAAGAGGTTAGTGGGGAGATGTGTCTAGCCTCTATAATGTGGTAATAGCCTATTGCTTTTCAGAACGTACATCAGTCTGAACGTAAAACATTAAGTTAGGCCTATATGCCTAAGAGTTTCTTCTTCTATTATTCTGATCACAACAATACATAGTTTGAATAGCTACAACAATGGATTTCTTCAAGTAAGAATGCTTAGTATTTCTCTTTATTGAAATGCACAATCTACATGAGTGTAAGAATTAATTTTTACCAGACCGTTTTTAAATCTTTAAATTTACTTAAATTAACTTAATTTTTTTCAGGATTAGGGAACCACCCATTTCAATCGGGTACAAGCGTGTTGACCGTCAGAAAAACATTACATTTCCTTAACTTAAAATTTATACTGCAGTTAAAAGAGAAATGTCATGTCCTGTGGTTCGGATTCCACGTAAAACGCAGATCCCGTGGCTCATGATCGCATTATTAACGGTCACGTAAAAATAAAAGCTTCCTTCCATATAGGCTACTGCAGTTAGTGAATCCGCAACATTCAATTACCCAAATCCTCGTACACACCGCGCTTCCTAAATAAGAACATTTGAAATTTGGGACGTTCCTTGTTTAAAGAAACTTGTTCATTTTCGAGCTTTAGCACATAGACAGATGCAAGAAAACGTATCAAATACTAGCCTATCGAATTCAAACAAGAAAAAAATGTAGGCTAGATAGGTTGTTTGGTTCCTTAGTTTAGGGGCTGCGACAACGCGGTCATGTAGCCCCGTGTATTTTGGGTGTGTGTGTGATGATCAGTGTTAATTGTGATGGCTGTATTAGTGTGTGTTATCTTTTTTTTTAATTCAAGAAGGACTGCAGAAATTCGATTTTCAAGTAGTTCCGACTTTTGCTACCAAACGTCACCATCAACGACCAACTAGTTCTAAACTTGGTTACTAGATGCCACCGCAGTCGGCTACTGGCGACGAACGTTGCAACCTAAAAGCGTCAGTCAAATCTAACCTATAATTTAGCTTCACACAAGTGTGATTAGTGGAAGGTTCTTTATCATGCCATAAATCTTATGAAATGGGACCGCCGGCTTTACTTCCCCTCCGAAGGAAGGCAAACTGAGGGATTTTTAACGCTCTTAAAATTCCTACGACTTCGGCCGGGTTTGAACCCGTGACCTTGGGCATAGAAGCTCAGCATGCTACCAACTACGCCACCGAAGCCGTCAAAATGTAGATAAGTTACGAGGTTTTTCGAACTTCTGGTATCGGATACCGCTTTTCGTTGATTATGCCTCATTTCTTTCCACGAATTTCCCTTCCTCCGTTCAACCCCTCCCAGAAGCAAAAGTTAGTCTACTCTAGTTACTTCACTGGTCTTGCAAAACTCCTAAATAACATTCCAGTTATTTATTTCCTCAGAGTCACGCCTTAACTTGCCCGTATCATATTCCTGTGTTTTTGTTCTCAAAGGAAGGTAGTAATTTGTTCTCGTATGCGCTCCCATTTGCATGCTCGATTAAGCTCTACCTCAGGTGACGCGTGTTTTCAACTCGAAGTCACGTGACTCTGGCGCTGCGCTCCCTGGCGGCCATCTTGTGCGACGAAGGCGTGGTTAATCCCCTCTCCTACCTAAAGTGTCCCACGACACGTCTGTCTGTTCGTTCTTTCTCTATCCAGTCAATAACATCCAATACGAGGGCATTCCTTTTTTTCTTTTTTACACACACACACACACTATTTCTATATTAACGATACCCTTCGCGTGTCAATTTTTTTACCATCATTCATTTTTAATTCCAGAGATAATTATTATTACTGGCATATCCTTTCTTCCTTTTTTGTTTTTTTTTGTTTTGTTTTGAATACATCGTGAGCCTTTTAAACTGAATGACTTAATTTTGTTTGATTGCCAGTCATTAGGGTCATATTGCCTCGTGATGACTCATTCACCTTTGGGACCAAATGCCCCAATTTTATACACATAATGTTCCTGTATCTGGTTAACTGAACGCATACAGTAGGTCTCGATTCTCCGGAGACGAAGGGCGGCAAGGTAATACCTACTCCTCCTCCCCCCCCCCCCCTGCCTGCCCCGTCACCCCTTCCCAACTGGGCCAGGCTCCCCATTGTACCACGAAGATCATTTTCAGATTAAAAGCAATATTATTAGAGGAAAGTTAATATAGACTATATGCCGTCTCCGTTGTGTTGGGGTAGCGCGCCTGCCTCTCACCCGGAGGCCCAGGGCTCGATTCCCGGCTCCGCCAGGGATTTTAGAAACTGACGTGAGGGCTGGAACGGGGTACACTCAGCCTCATGAGGACAATTGAGTAGCTGCCTGACAGTGAGGCAGCGCCCCGATCACGAATACCAAGATTAACGGCCGAGGGGATCCGATGCGCTGATCACGTGTCACCCCAATATCTGCAGGCCGAATGGCTGGACAGCGGTCGCTTGGTAGGCCTAGGCCCTTCATGGGCTGTAGTGCCAGGGGTTATTTTATTATAATATACACTATGCCTCTCAATTGTAACTACTCGTATGTCATGCAATTAGCTTCGTCCTTTTCTACCCCTAATCTCATCTAAATAATGATTCCATGGTATTGCAGAGATGTTTTCGCTCTTTCTGATGTAAAATAAAGTAATGAATAGACTGCATAGCCTAATTTTCATAATTACGTAGCTCTACGTTTCCTTTTGCGGTGTTCGCAGATATCCTAGTGACTTTACTGTTTCTCTTCTCGTGATCACACAAATCTGCCTGTTTGCCATCTCTTGATAAATGCAGTACATTTGCATTTGTCTGTTGGCACAGACTAGAGTAAAATGTGGCTTTTCACCAATGTCTCAGTCTCATTCATGGCTGTGATTAGACTACTGTAGGCTATATGGAAGCTACTGAGGTATGGGTGGTGCTGAGTAATGACCTCAGGGCCCAGCTAGGGCCTGTGGATGTTGTGAAAGGTTCTGCTCATAGGGTTAGTACAGCTGTACTGACTCAGTGAGGAAACCAATGGCAAACTACCTCATTCATCACCTTGCCTAGTATGCCTCATTATAGTGATGCCTTGGTTTTGTGGGTTTCTACCACATAACCTATGGTGGTGCTTTTTGAGGATCCAACCAGCCTCCAGGCTGACTATCCATCAGACACAGATCACACAACGAGTACGTTTTTCCTCCAGTTGTTTCTATAGGGTCTATAGATACAGTATGTCCGATACCGCACGCAAGTAGGTCTACTGTGTCCGATCACCTACCGCTCGAATGGCGCCAGGCGCGGATCTAGAGTTTGGTTTTGGGTGGGGGGTCAGAGAATCGATCTAGAGTTTGGCTTGGGGGGGGGGGTCAGAGAATCGAAATTGTTAAGAAAAATGGTATCACTAAAAACGCAATCACAAAATAACCAAACGTACAAAACCAGACCAATTTTTTTTGCAAGCTTCATGGATAGAAATTTGATGCGTTTAGCGCACCAAAAATATTCGTACAAATTGCAACGGCGTGTTTTGCGACTTTTACATCGAGCTTCGAGAAAAGGATCAAGGCACGTTACAGTTTCGGCAAGTCGAGTTGGTACCGACAAAGGGAGAAAGTCACAGCTTAAATTGCCAACCAAGCTTGCAGTTTGGACGTCGGCAAAAATTTTTGGTGCGTAAAAAGCCCCAGTTTCCTATCCGTGCATTGCTGCACATTCATCGTGATATCACTATAAACATCGATTCGGTAATCGCAAGGTTTGCTAAACAAAATAGACGAGTTGATTTTGTTGTATAACTAACAGTTTTTATACAAGAGGTTTGAAGTTGTAAATATGTACAGTTGTAACAGAACATAATAATTCCAATAAAGATAATTCAGTATTGAATAAAATGAAAAAAAAACAACTATTTTTCAGTTAAAATTCGGTAAGTTTTATTTGTCTGGTAATTGTGTTTTCGTTTTTTGAGTTTGCAAAAAAATTTGGTCTCCGTTTAGGGGGGGGGGGGGTCATGACCCCCGTGACCCCCCCCCCCTTGAATCCGCGCCATTATGGCGCACTTATGCAAAAAAGGAACTCAACCGACAACCTTCGGAATAAAGAGATTCTAAACCTTTTAGATAGTGTAACACAGTATTGTACTTACAATTCAACACAACTTACCCTTATTGCTTAAGTAAGTCCGTGCCTAGGCGGCTTCGGTGGTGTAGTTGGTAGCATGCTGAGCTTCTATGCCCCAAGTCGCGGGTTCAAACCCAGCCGAAGTCGTCGGATTTTTAAGAGCTTTAAAAATCCCTCAGTATGCCTTCCATCGGAGGGGAAGTAAAGCCGGTGAGCCCATGTCATATATATTTATAGCATGGAAAAGAACCTTCCACTAACTACACTTATGTTAAACCAAAATTTGTAGGTTAGAATTGATAACGCTCTATTAGTTTCAACGTTCGCTGCCAGGTGCTGACTGCGATGCCATCTGGTAGCCAAATCCGCAAGCTAGGTGATGTGGACGGTACCATCTGGTAGCAAAAGTAGGAACTACTTGAAATTCCAAGTCTGGAGTCGTTACTTGAAATAAAACAGGCAACACACAGCCATCACAAATAACACCGGTTATCAGACAGATTCTACACACACCCAAAGTACAAGTGGTTACATGACCGCATTGTCGCAGCCCCTAATCTAAGGAACCAACCAACCATAAGTCCGTGCCGGGCGAAATGCACACAAGGAAACACTACCACTCACAAACAACCTTGCCTCTCGACTGATTTAGGGTGTTCCTACCCTTCTCAGCTGCTGACTTCTATGAACAGTTTCTGACAACTACTGCTAACAACGAAATCTGGGCTTGTCCGACACTTGCTGCCGTGCAGTATCACCCGAACGTCCCCTACTAGAAGAATAAGGGACAAAAAAAAACAGACAGGGAAAACAAATGCCCTCATCCATCGAAGAATGAGGATTGAGGGACTTGGGGAAGAAAGAAAGGAGAGTCATGAAAGGCAGATAGGAAAGGGAAAGAGGAGAGAGTCTGCCCCAAAGTGAATGGAAAAAGGGGAGAACTGGGTCCAGCTGTGGAATCTCTCGGGGTCGCCAACTCTCGAACTCACCAGCCATGCATCCTTAAGAGTGTAGCACTATTGAGGAGGGGGCTACACACACCCTGTCTCTTTTAGGGCTTAGGCCTCGGATAGGCCTACTCTTAATACTACCGTTGGAGTTGGAAGAGAACAAGAGTCGACCAAGAGAGGTCGATATGAAAGATGACAGAAAGGACAAGTAAGTGAAGGCAATGCCAGACTCACCTGGGGTCCCGTGGTCGCCAACCCACGTCCCACAACTCGTGAGTCCCTGGAGGGGTTGAGTCGACGGTTTGAAATCGGGGAGTATTTCGAAATACGCTTTACGGGAATCGAACCTTCGATCTCTGGACTTGAGGCCCGAGTTTGATTCCTGGCTTTGCTAAGAAATGTAATTCTGGTCTGAGGGCTGGAACGGGGTACACTCAGCTTTGATAGGCAAAACTGAGGAGAGGTGGGTTCGATTTCTACCTCAGCCAACCTGGAAGTGGTTTTCCGTGGTTTTCCCACTTCTACTCCAGCCAAATGCAGGGATGGTACCGGCCACGGCCGCTTCCTACTCAGATCCTACCTCAATTGCAAATAGTCTACATACTGTACTCTACACTAGTAACTTACATACATTGCAGTGACAGATTATATTAGACAAATTCTGCACACACCCAAGTGCATGGGACTACATGACCACGATATCGTAAAGCCCCTAAATAATAATAATAATCAACAACTACATTTAACGCGCATGGCTAAAGGAAGGGGGAAGAAAATAACCTTTGGATTCCTTTTTTCCGGCGTGACATGACATTAATACTACCTCATGTCATTCTTTACAGTGTATCATTATCATTACAGAGATAGGCGAGCCTCTGTGAAGTATGGCGGCCTCTTTCAAGTGACGTAACGGTGCGGTATGGCGTCATGAGTGATTTCCTCTGCCACCTTATGTTATACTTAGCTAACCGTGAGACAAATGGCTCCAACACAAACTGTAGGCTACTTAAAGGTCACTCTAAGAAATGAACTCTCAAAGCGAGAAAGCTTATCCTCATTGCCACACACACAAAGGAGACCGTCTGTAACTTATATTGATGTGTTCAAATATTCTAGGGGAAGGGCGAAGGGACGTTCTTCAGTGTTGCCTTATTGACAGTTGATGTTGCAACATTTCATTCCGTCAACACAAAATTACTAAACTACTAAAGTTAATATCGATAGGCTATAGGTGATTTGCGAGTGGTTGTCATAGATTTGTGGCATGAAAAAGAACCTTCCACTAACTACACTTGTGTAGGTTCGTTTGATAACACTATATTAGTTCCAACGTTCGCCACCAGGTGGTGACTGCGATGGCATTTAGTAGCCACCTTCGCAGCTAGGTGTCGCGGACGGTAGCATTTGGTAGCAAAAGTAGGAACTACTTGAAAAAATAATCGTCTGCAGTCCTTCTACCTGAATCACAGATAACACACACTAACTTAATACAGCCATCACAATTAACCCAACCCCCCTCAACCCTCAACCCCTGGCACTATACAGCCCATGACGGGCTCAGGCCGACCAAGCGACCGCTGCCCAGCCATTCGGCCTGCATATATTGGGGCGACGCGTGATTAGCGCGTCGAGTCCCCTTGGCCGTTAATCTTGGTTTTCGTGATCGAGGCGCTATCTCAATGTCAGACAGCTACTCAATTGTCATCACGAGGCTGAGTGAACCCCGTTCCAACCCTCACGTCAGTTTTAAAATCTCTGACGGAGCCGGGGATCGAACCCGGGGCCTCCGGGTGAAAGGCAGGCGCGCTACCCCAACACCACGGGGCCGGCCATCACAATTAACACCGGTTAATAACTCAGCTCATGCCAAACAGGTGGATGTGAGACTCAATGATACGTGCAGAATAATAACTGGGTGTCTCAAATCAACTCCACTTGAATGGCTTTACCACTTCGCCGGGATATCACCACCTTCTGTTCGAAGAGAATAATAATAGCGAACAAGGAAAGGAAGAAGGTGGAGCATGAAAGAACTCATCCGTTAAATGGGTACGAATTACACACACCAAGACTGAAATATAGGAAGAGTTTCCTAAAAACATCAAAGGAACTCACAACCACCGAGAAAAATGCTAGACTACAATCTTGGAAAACTAAAGGCCTTCTTCCTGGTGGCTGTACAACACCATCTGAGACTTTACCACCGGGTCATAACGAGGCATGGATGACATGGAAATCCCTAAATAGGTTGAGATCAGGAGTCGGCAAATCAAGAGCTAATATGGTAATATGGAACTACGCTAAACACGGAAACATCAAGTGTGATTGCGGAGAAGATCAGACTATCAACCTCATGATTCAATGTCGTATGTGCCCAACCACCTGCACAACGGAGGATCTACACCTAGCCTCAGAGAATGCACTACAAGTCCCCAAGTTCTGGTCTAATTGTAGTGAAATGTTTTGTAATTGTGTAACATGTTTCTGATACGAGAATAATATAAGGTGCGTTCAAAAATTAACGAGCCGGAGGCTGTAATGCGCAAACCGGTGACGACATCGGCTAATCGTGGTGTGTGTAACGAGGTGTGGTTCCGACAGAGCGAGGAAGGTCACAGCCCGTCGCTTGAGAGCACGCGTGCAGGTCACGTGACGATACAAAGCGAGCAGCAGCATGCATCAATCGTCCAACCAAAGCCAAGACAGTGGGCCATTCCACATGCTTCCTGGTGTGGTTGAAGACTGTGGGGCACCCATTGGGCACACACTTTGCGCAAGTGCAGTCGTTTCTTCATGATGGTGTGCACACTTCCGACGCTCAATCCGACCACGGCGGCTATGGCGTTCACTGTCACTCGGCGGTCCTGGGTAATGAGTGCATCAACCAGCTGGACGTTGTCATCGGTAATGCAGGGGGGTGCCCCAGACCGGGCATCATCGGCTAACGACACCCGTCCTTCCCTGAAGCGCTTGTGCCACGCCTTGACCCTTGCAAGGGACATGCAGTGTTCGCCGTACACTTGTAACATTCGGCGATGAATGTCCTTTCTCCCTACTCCTTTCGCTGTCAGAAAACAAACAACACCTCTTTGCTCTTCGTTCGACGCCTCCATGTCACTGTTTGCAATGCGACTGGCAGCGTTGGACGATTGATGCATGCTGCTGCTCGCTTTGTATCGTCACGTGATGTGCACGCGTGCCGTCTAGCGACGGGCTGTGACCTTCCACGCTCTGGTCGGAACCACGCCTCGTTACACACGCCACGATTAGCCGATGTCGTCACCGGTTTGCGCATTCCAGCCTCCGGCTCGTTACTTTTTGAACGCACCTTATAATTAACACCTGTCATTAGACAGATTCTACTCACACCCAAAGTACACGGGGCTACATGACCGCGTTGTCGCAGCCCCTAAACTGAGGAACCAACCAACCAAAATGTTTTCGGAATTATAAGGAGATTGGGCTTTTCGTGGAACCTTTGTAGGTAGGCTATAAAACATTGGCAATTTTATTGACTTCGAAACATTTTTCGTTGTCCGGTGAAATCTACCTCTGCTTTCCGGCGTGCTGAGAGGGATTGTTTTTTAAATCTTGTGATCAGCTACAAAATTGAGCCATTATTTTTAGATAAAGGAATATCATTACAATTTCAAGACTGCAATATTACTTTTATGGTTATGGTAGAAATTAAGCCTACCCAACCAAGTTCTTTTCTTTTTCTACTGTTACAGAAGGCGCGTCTGTTATTGATCAAATAATGATCCAGAGAACTTCGGTATAATATAGTAACTTGTAGTTGTGTGCTACATTTGTAAGAAAAAGAAGTGATGTAGCAAGTTTTTCGTATCATTATATTGTAATCATTTCCATGCTGTACTTATGTTAGTTTAAGTCGTTACCATTAAAGAAAGATATAGAAGAAACTAGGGGAATATACAGGCTGGGTTAATGTAAGGCCATGCCCACTCGTTATAACATGCGTATTTTATGCCATTATTACCCTCGAAGGCCCCTCTATATAACGCAACTATTATAGTGCATTATGCAAAGAGCTTATAATGGCAATAATTTTCATACCATTATAGGCTAGTTGCATACGACTGTTTATGTTCGACGATAATTATAAGTTTTATTATATGTTCTAACGTAAATATTCATAAGTATCTGTCAAGATTCTGTCGATTGAATTCTTCTTCTTGGGAATTGTGTGGGCTCAGCATTTGATCTCTACCCGATAACGAATCCCAAAGCTTTGAAACATAGTTTATCCTGAATTAGCACCAACAGATAGCGCACAGGAACTATGTAGGATCATTTTGTTATTTTGGTCAAATAACACAAAATAGGCTGTTACAAACGTTTTAAAATGATAATGTATCGAAATATCAACTAGTTATTCTTCAAATTCGATGCGTATAGAATGTCAACGGAATGCAAATTAATTGAGTCCCAAACAGAACAGTTATGACATCTCGCGGAAAAGTTTCACACAAGAAATCCATTTAGGCTACTGAACAGAGAGCTGGATTATAATTTCCGTGGAACTAATGTCACATGCCTGCTTCCTCCATGGCGTTCTGGTATGTCTATGTCAACATGTCTATTCACTTAAAATTGTCGGCGAAATCTTACGAATGTGTAAAAATCGGAGTTGCGGATATTAATGTACAGTGCTATTTCTTTTATGTTCGACTATGTCGAAATGCAAACATTATCTGTCAGAAAACTGTATCATAATGAGGCTCATTATAACACTATTTTCCATTATGAAACAGTTTCTCCCACCAATCAGAGCTCAAGAAACAGTTGTGTGACCAATTAGGTAAGGATACCTTCGCGCATGCGCTCAAAATCCAACATATTTCTGTGTTGGCAATCAAAGTAAATGGTCTCTGCTTTCGGAGTGCCTTGACCCCCGCATGCGCTCTATTCAGTCAGCAAAACCTGCGTGCCCTATTCACTAACTGAATTAACGGAATCCCACAGATATTTATGAATATTTATGTTAAAACATATAATAAAGTTGTAATTATCGTCGAACCTAAACAGTCGTATGCAACTCGCCTATAATGGTAATTAAGACACTCGTATGGAAATTATAAAATCTCGTTTTATAAACATACTCGTGTCTTAATTATTGCCATCATAGGCTCGTTGCATAATGTACTGTTGCAATATTGCCCAGTTTGTTTATGCATTGTAAGTACAATGGTTGATCCAATATAGGCTACATTGTCAACTTTCAAATCATGTAATTCATGTCCGACATGTTGGATTTTGTGTGCATGTCAGAAGCTATCCTTACCTAATTGGTTATAAATGAAAATATTGAGCTCTGATTGGTTGGAAAAACTGTGTTATAATGAAAAGTAGTACGGTACTTTAATGACCCCCATTATGAAACGGTTTTCTGACATATAATATTTATATATCGACATCGTTGAACATAAAGACATATAAAACTCAGGAATTGTTCTAGGTTTATGCCGTGTCTTGTGTGGGGTTTCGTCTAAGAACACCAAGCTGGCTCATCAGCGGACTCTTGATCCTGGACCCCCACATCAGTAGCGAATGGCGCACTACCTGCCTAAGCGGTCTTTCACCTCCCTATGAAGGCTTCTAAAATAAGACATTATGTTGAACTTCACATGCAAACTTTGAGGAAAATAATAACAAGAAAATTTGATTCCAAAGAATTAATGAATTTTTACGTTCCAAAAGTTAGGTCTTGAAACGTTCAATTCACGATTTATAAAAATAATATCCTACTACAATAAATGTAATAGTCATAGAGAGGTTTATATTTATTGAATCAGACGTTTTGTTCAAAAACAGATTAAAAGTCTTTGCGTTTAAACTATAAGCTGTTCCTGTCTTTTAGCCACTGTCCTTGCTTCGTGTTCATGTCTAGTTTTGTTTGTTACTAAACATTACCTATATGAGTGACTAATTGTGTTATGAACTTTTATTTTATTTTTGACTCTGAGAGTCGCACATTTTTTCCCGTATTGACTGAATTATATTAAGAACAAAGTTCCAAATGGTTCCGCCTCGTCAATACTGTTTATTAAAATGTTGTGATAGAATCACCTGTCTTTTAACACTTGGTACATGTTTCGACGTCTGAAACTTATTGACGTCTTCATCAGCCTAAATATTTGGGCAGCACTTAAAACATTCCCTTTATATATTGGGTGTAGTTAAAAATTGTACATAAAAACACACATAGATCACACATAGATGCTTCCATGTTGACACACCGTTTCAGTACAGCACAGTCTCCGTCCGACTCAGCACGGCTCTGTTAGCTCATTGCCGCATTACATCTTGGGAATGGTCACCCCTTGCTTGGGCTTTTGAAGCTAACATTAGAAATAAACCAAGAAAGACTGCCAAGCCCGGCTGAGGATTTTATTGAGCTTTTAACATAAGAAAATGTTTTAACAACTTTTTAATGTGTTACAGTGATCTATGTGTGTTTTTATGTACAATTTTTAACTACACCCAGTATATAAAGGGAATGTTTTAAGTGCTGCCCAAATATTTAGGCTGATGAAGACGTCAATAAGTGTCAGACGTCGAAACATGTACCAAGTGTTAAAAGACAGGTGATTCTATCACGACATTTTAATAAACAGTATTGACGAGGCGGAACCGTTTGGAACTTTGTTCTTAACTTTTATTTTATTTTGTAGTTTTCATTTTTTTTATTGTCTTTTCTTAAAATTATTATTTAGATTTGCAATTATCTACTTTGTATTTTAGTGTCAAGAAGGTGCTGAATTGGATTTATGACCTGTGTACTTTCATAAATAA
The DNA here is from genome assembly GCA_946902985.2 of Meconema thalassinum. NCBI lineage: Eukaryota > Metazoa > Arthropoda > Insecta > Orthoptera > Tettigoniidae > Meconema > Meconema thalassinum. The sequence continues at coordinate 174,200,182 of OX336395.1, forward strand.
ATAGCCTAAATAAATAAATAAATAAATAAATAAAGGGCTCCGTACTGCTCGGGTCCAAGCTCTGTGAACTTGCAGGCAGTAGCGTAGCCAAGATTGACCAATGGGAGGGGTTAAATAGTAACTGGGGGATAACCGCACCTCGGGGAGTTAGTTATTGTTGTTTTAAGGGGCGGAACTACGTGATCATCTGCCCCGCACTTCGGGGAATTACAGGACATAGTAATATGAAGTAACTCGGCTATCTCACAATTTCGAAATTAACAACAATCTCTAAATTAGCGTTAATGTACCTATAGAATGTTCTAGGTCATTATAATTATTATTATTATTTAAATTCAAACTAAAATTAATATAGCCTACTGTACAGTATATACAACTTCCCTCCCGATAAGAAAAGAAAGAATGCTAAATTGCCCCGCTAGACGGGATTTAAAATTATCTGGGTTTAGGCTCAGTTTAAAAAGGAAAAATAATCCAATATTTAACGCGGGAAAAGCTAGATTGGGACCTCTGGGAGGACCTATGCGTTGTTATGAAGACGTGTATTGCCTCAATGGGAAGCCGGACCGAAAGGCAACAACAATGCATCACCAACAGATTCCATCTGCAACACTCATTATTTAATTTAAGAAATGTTAACTTGTTAATTATCATCAGTTCCTGTTTTGTTTTTGTAAAAATTCCTTAAAGGGGGGGGGGGAGGTTCTAAACCCCAGTAACACCCCCCTGGCTACGCCACTGCTTGCGGGGTAAGGTGAAGTGGCAGGCGGGAAGAGAAGGGCCTGTCAACAGCCCGCTGTGTTATCTGGAATTCATACCTCTTCCAATACTGCTAACATAGGGTCGTTGCTCAAACCACTGTGGTGTTGCGAATGAGTGAGTGAGTCAACCGACAGTAGTGCCTACGCGGGCTAAAGCGCAGCGTTAGGTCAAGGGGCCAAGCTCTCTGCTGACTCGGTAGACGCGTGGGTTCGAGCCCCACCGTCGGCTGTCCTTGAAATGGTTTTCCGTGGTTTCCCATTTTCAACACCAGGCAAATGCTGGGACAGTACCTTCTGACAGGCCACGGCCGCTTCCTTCCACATCCTTGCCCAGTTTTATTCATCTTCATCCATTCCATCTCTCATCCCGACGCGCAGGTCGCCCACGGGCGTCGACTAGAAAGACCTGCACTCGGCCTCTCAGGAGGCTACACGACAAAAAAAAAAATAGGATCCAAAAAAAGTTCTTGTTTGAGTCTTCAGTCTTTCGACTGGTTTGATAGAGCACTCCATGCTTCCCTGTCCTGAGATAATCGTTTCATCTCTACATCCTTAGCTACCACACCCTACATCCGAGGCAATCTGTTTAACATATTCTAACCTTGGTCTACCCCTACCCCTCCTTCCATAACTTAGTTTGCTATTCCTGGGTGTCTTAGTATGTGTCCTACCAACCTATCTCTTCTCTTCATCAGCAGTTGCCAGAAACATCTCTCCTCTCCCATTCGTCTTAATACCTCTTCATTCGCAACCCTATCTACCCATCTTATCTTCGTCATTCTCTTGTAACACCACATTTCATTCGCTTCAATTCTCTTCTTTTCTGCTGCACCAATAGTCCAAGTTTCACTTCCATAGAGCGCCACGCTCCAGACAAAGGCTTTCAAAAATGACTTCCTAATACTTAAATCTATATTCGATGTCAACAGATTCCTTTTCTGTAGAAATGCTTTCCTTGCCTGTGAAAACCTACTTTTTGTTTCCTCTTTGCTTCGTCCATCACTTGTTATTTTGCTTCACAAGTAATAGAAGTAACCTACTTCCTTTAGCTGTTCACCTGCCAATACGACATCCATAGGTTTTTCCGACATTTTTCGGCTGCATTCCAATATTTTTGTTTTACATTTATTAATTTTCACCATGAGATCTTTCCTCTAGACAGAATCTATACCATTTAAAAACTAATTCAAACCCTCTGGTGTGTCGGCTAAGATGACGATGTCATCAGCAAATCTCAGAGTTGAAACTATTTCTCCTTGAATCTTTACTCCTACTTTGATTTTTTCTCCTATTTCTTTCATTGCTGGTTCAATGTATACATTGAAAAGTATGGGTGATAAGTTGGAGCCTTGCCTTACACCTTTCTTAATACTAGCTTCTCTCTCATGTCCTTCGGTTCGAATAACTGCTGTCTGGATTCTGTATAGATTGTAGAGCATCCTCCTATCCCTGTACTTTATTCCAATCGTCTTCAAAATGTCAAACAACTTACTCCAATCAACGTTATCAAAAGCCTTTTCTAAGTCTACAAATGCAATGAACGTTCTCTTATCTTTCCTTATTCATATTTCTTCAAAAGTGTTATTTTAAGTGATCTACGTCTAGGCTATATGGTTACCAAGGTAACACGGCTCTCAAAATGGTCCATTAAGTTACTATGAATTGCATAGTAGAAAAAGAAACGGACAAAGGGAAGGAAATAAATGGCAGGAGAAAGAAAGCGTCTAGTATTTTCGGCTGTCACCACAGAGGCCTAGGTTCGATTCCCAGCTCTGCCAAGAATATGTAATTCTGGTGTGAGGGCTGGAACGGAGTAGACTCACCCACGTGAGGCAAAACTGAAAAGGGGCGGGTTGAATTCCCACCTCATCCATCTTGAATGTGGTTTTCCGTGGTTTCCCCACTTCTACTCCAGGCTAATGCAGGGATGGTTCCTAGCATAAGGCCATGGCTGCCGCCTCGCCTGAATTACTAATAGGCCTACACACTTCACTTCAGATACAGGTTATCAGACATTTTATATAAACACCCAAGTACACGGGGCTAAATGGCCACGGTGTCCGAGCCCGTCAAATGAAACCAGCACCTTATACGAGTGTTCCAATAAAACCCGTTTGAGATCCTTTGACACCGGAATAGGAGGAAAGAAAAGCCGACACGTAAGTTCAGCCAAGTGAAAGAGAAGTATTTATTTACTGCTTACATGTGTTCAAAAATCATCATACATGGTGTTGAGACAGACAGGCAGGTTGGTTGGTTGGTTGGTTCCTTAGTTTAGGGGCTGCGACAACGCGGTCATGTAGCCCCGTGTACTTTGGGTGTGTGTAGAATCTGTCTGATAACCGATGTTAATTTTGATGACTGTATTACAGTAGTGTGTGTTATCTGTTTTTAATTCAAGTAGGACTGCAGACGATAATTTCAAGTAGTTCCTAATTTCGCTACCAAATGCTACCGTCCACGACACCTAGCTGTGAGCTTGACTACTACCAGATGCCATCGCAATCAGCGCCTGGTGACGAACGTTGGAACTTTAGAGATTAATCAAACCTAACCTACAAATTTTGCTTCACGCAAGTTTAGTTAGTGGAAGGTTCTTTTACATATCATAAATCTATTACAAGGGCCCGCCGGCTTTACTGTACTTCCCCTCCGAAGGAAGGCATACTGGTGGGTTTGTAACGCTCTTAAAAAATCCGACGACTTCGGTCGGGTTTGAACCCGCGACCTTGAGAATAGAAGCTCAGCATGCTACCATCTGCGCCACCGAGGCCGCCTTGAGGTAGACATCACATTGTTTAGGTAGGCTGCGAATAATTTTGGTTGCTGGTAGGCTACATTCTGTACCTCCATGTCGGAGTGAAATATTCGTCCCTCTAGGAATTTTTTCAATGGATGAAATAGATGAAAGTCGCAAGACACAGCTTATCCGTCGTATCCTCACAGCAATCGCTGTACATTTACGACCAATCCGTAACAGTTATCTTTGACAAGCACTTTTCGTGGTAGGCTACACACATAGTGGTCACTACTCCTGGAAAATCTGGAAATCCTGGAAAACTCCTGGATTTTTATTAGGTTTGGAAAACTCCTGGAAAATGACAAAAAAATGAAAACTCCTGGAAAATAGCCACTGTTAATTAATTATAAAAATATTTCCATCTTAAATCATACTACCGCTGTGGTTTTGGGTGAGCACTCTATCGTTAACAAAAGAAATTTCCTCAGGCTACCTGTTTCCGTGTGGAAGAACACGCGATATTATTTTTGTAAAACATATTGAGTATAGACAACTTCACCGCAATAAAATTGCAGGCGGCATTCTTTTCTCTTTTTTAAAGCGGATATTTGAGTCACAAAGGCTTTTTTAAACAATTAAATCATTTGTGTTTAGGCTCGCGTATCAATAACGAAATCACCACTAAGTTTTGTCAACGTCTGTATAAGTAAGCCAAACACAACTGATTTATTTTCGTCTTGAAGTAGGCAACTGATAGAGCCCCCCCCCCCCCCCCCCCCCCCCAGGACTCGCGCTTATTTTTAAGTCTGGAAAAATGAGAATTACTCCTGGAAAATTCCTGGAAAACTTCTGGAAAATCGTTGACCGATTTTAGTGGCCACCATGTACACAGCAACCTTTCTCCGATGAATCTCCACTGGCTTCTAACTCTCTCCCGTTAAAAACTAGAATATCCCTCGTTGATTTTGCTAGGACGGGTTCTGAATCACGGCAGCCATCTTGATTTAAATGTCACGTGTCTACAAACAAAGCAAAGCGCAAGTACAAGTATCCGACATGACTGCATGAGCCATACACTCAACTCCAAATGCGGATGCGTATTTTCAACCTCAACCACAAAACTATCACTTAGCACGTTGGTTGGTTGGTTCCTTAGTTTAGGGGCTGCGACAACACGGTCATGTAGACCCGTGTACTTTGGGTGTGTGTAGAATTTGTCTGATAACCGGTGTTAATTGTGATCGCTGTATTAGTGTGTGTTATCTGTGATTCAGGTAGAAGGACTGCAGACGATTTTTTTTTTCAAGTAGTTCCTACTTTTGCCACCAAATGCTACCATCCACAACACCTAGCTGCGGACGTGGCTGTTAAATGCCATCGCAGTCAGCAACAGGCGGTGAATTTGGAACTAATATAGCGTTATCAATTTAACCTACAAATTTTTGCTTCCACAAATGTAGTTAGTGAAAGGTTCTTTTTCATGCCATAAATCTATGACATGGGAACCCCGGCTTTACTTCCCCTCCGAGGGAAGGCATACTGGGGGATTTTTAACGCTCTTAATAATCCCGACGATACGGCCGGGTTTGAACCTGTGATATTGGGCATAGAAGCTCAGCTTGCTACCAACTACGCCACCGTTGGTTGGTTCCTTAGTTTAGGGCCTGCGACAACGCTGTCATGTAGCCCCGTGTACTTTGGGTGTGTGTAGAATCTGTCTGATAACCGGTGTTAATTGTGATGATTGTAATAGTGTGTGCTATCTGTTTTTTTAATTCAAGTAAGGACTGCAGACTTTTTGATTTTTTCAAATAGTTCCTACTTTTGCCGCCAAACGCCACCGTCAACGACTACTAGTTCAGAACTTTGATACCAGACGCCACCGCAGTCGGCTCTTGGCAACGAACGTAGGAACCTAAGAGCGTTGTTTACATTCTTAACCTATACAATTTAGCCCCACACAGGTGTAATTAGTGGAAGGTTCTTTATGAAAATGAAAATCCACAGCCTGCTTCCAGTCTCCGACCGGGTCAGGAATGGAATGAATGAAGCCCTCATCTAGCGGCGAGGATATGAACTGTGCCGGCTGCCCAAGCCTGTCGCACTCCTCTGGGGCAATGATTAAATGAATGACAGATGAAATGAAATGATAGTGGATAGTGTTGCTGGAATGAAATGTTGACAGGGAAAACCGGAGTACCCGGAGAAAAACCTGTCTGCCTCCGTTTTGTCCAGCACAGATCTCACATGGAGTGACCGGGATTTGAACCACGGACCCAGTGGTGAGAGGGCGGCGTGCTGCCGCCTAAGCCACGGAGGCTGAAGGTTCTTTAACATGCCATAAATCTATGACATGGGACCGCCGGCTTTACTTCCCCTCCGAAGGAAGGCATACTGAGGGATTTTTAACGCTCTTAAAAAAATCCGACGACGAAGCCGCTTACTTAGCACGTTCCGAACGCTTTTCATAGAAACGGGTCATGGGCATTGTCTAAAACTGCACAGCGAATGTTTCCAGGTGACAATACCTGGCGAACAGGGACCGAGACTTACAGAGCACTTGTTGGTCGCGTGGGGGAGGGGGTGTAACTACCTCTGTCACCCTCTTCACGCCCTTCCTTCCGGCCGCAACACAGGGGTGGAAATTGCCTTTTAGCGCGACAGTGATTGATCGTTCCACCTCTCTCCTTCTCAATACAGTTCTTACACACGATCGATATACAGTACAGGGTGGTCTCCAGGAGCATTGACCTAACTCCTTGTTCTCGATTCATTAGCGGCTTCGGTGACGTGGTTGGTATTACCCATTTAAGATTTGATTGCCGCTGGGCATGGCTGCGCCACCATTTGTTGTTGATTATTGTAGTGGGAGCCCCGCGGGGTAAAGAGGAGGACACAGTGCAGTCTGCACATAAGTCAAGCAGCATTGCGCGTGCTACCTGTCTTAAGAGCGCAGATATGTGTCCCAGGAGCTCAAGTCACCAAGGGCAGCTACTGGAGCTGAGTCATATCCTACCCGCACAACTGTACCTGTCAACGAAGCAGGCTGACGTGTGACACAAGTAAACAGAGAATAGTTTCCATCTCGACCGCCGGCAATCAATTCGTGAAAGGGTAATAGCATGCTGAACTGCTGTGCCCAAGATAGCGGGTTCAAACCCGGAGGGGAAGTAAAGCCGGCGGTCCCATGTCATAGATGTATGGCATGATAAAGAACCTTCCACTAACTACACTTGTGTGAAGCAAAATGTGTAGGTTAGGTTTGATAAATGCTCTTAAGTTCCAACGTTCGTCACTGGGTGCTGGTTGCGAAGGCATCTAGTAGTAGTGAAGTACACAGCTAGGTGTCGTGGACGGTAGCATTTGATAGCCAAAGTAGGAACTACTTGAAATTATTGGCTGCAGTCCTTATTTGAATTAAAACAGATAACACACACTAATACAGTCATCACAATTAACACCGGTTATCAGACAAGTTCTACACACACCCAAAGTACAGGGGGCTACATGACCGCGTTGTCGCAGCCCCTAAACTAAGGAACAAACCAATCTCTCTCTTTGTCTCTCTGTCTCTCTCTCTCTTGTTTTAAATGTTGTGGAGAGACAAAGGATCACACTGGGAATGTGACGGAGACAGTTGAGATCAATACTAAGCTGCCTCCAACAATCACGCGACCTGTTTGTTGCGTACATAGCAGAGGGAGAGAGAGATATAGCATAGAATTTATAATCTCATGTGATTATCAAAACACACCACTCCTGGCAGATAATGTTGGGGTAGTGCCTTCTTACTTCCAACTCCTTGTTCCATTATATTCAATCTTGACCACTTTTCCCTGCATTTTTAGCCTACTTTCGATTTTTGCAAAAAATGAAAGTAGACTTACCGTATGAGATCTACACAGGGCGAAAAATTGTGTGTCTGTCGAACACGGTGAAACCGAATTGAACGAAATTCGTACAGAGGTAGCACTAGCAAATGGCACCTCATATTCATGTTTAATATCCGTATAACAAAAATACTGGAATGCAGCCGAAATAAATCAGAAACCTCTATGGAGATCAAATTGGCAGGTAAAAAGCTGAAGGAAGTAGGAGACTTCTGTTACTTAGGAAGCAGAATAACCAGTGATGGACGAAGCAAAGAGGATATTAAAAGTAGGTTGGCTCAGGCAAAGAAAGCATTTCTACAAAAAAGGAATCTGCTGACATCGAATATAGATTTAGGTATTAGGAAGTCATTTTTGAAAGCCTTTGTCTGCAGCGTGGCGCTCTATGGAAGTGAAACTTGGACTATTGGTGCAGCAGAAAAGAGGAGAAGCATTTGAAATGTGGTGTTACAGGAGAATGATGAAGATCAGATGGGTAGATAGGGTTACAAACGAAGAGGTATTAAGACGAGTGGGAGAGGAGAGATGTTTCTGGCGACTGCTAATAAAGAGAAGAGATAGGTTGGTAGGACACATACTAAGACACCCAGGAATAGCAAGCTTAGTTATGGAAGGAAGGGTCGAGGACAAAAACTGTAGGGGTAGACCAAGGTTAGAATATGTTAAACAGATTGCCTCCGATGTAGGGTGTCGGAGCTATGTAGAGATGAAACGATTAGCTCAGGACAGGGAGGCATGGAGAGCTGCATCAAACCAGTCAAAAGACTGAAGACTCAAACAACAACAACACTTTGTATTTCAACGAGCTACTACAACCAAAATTCAATTATACTTATTGAAAAGGACAAAGAGTTATAACAATACCCATGCATTTAGGAGAAAGTAGGCTATATGTTCTTTACTGAACATCTTGTTTTATTTTTTTACATTCATAGATTAGAACTTAAAAGGTTCATTCTGGTTCCGTATTGATAAACTAATTAGTATAAACAGGTTTAAAGTTCCTCCTGATCAATACTTTTATTAAATATGATCTCTGTGTAGTCATTGGGGACATGTTTCGAGGCCTAATTAATAGTTTTGGTCCCTTCATCGGCCGATATGACAGAAAACGATACAAGATAATTGTTTGCCCTAACACTAAAAATTACCTTAAAATTGAATCTTGTATGGTGCACCATAAGGAGCCTCCGTGGCTTAGGCGGCAGCACGCCGACCTCTCACCGCTGGGTCCGTGGTTCAAATCCCGGTCACTCCATGTGAGATCTGTGCTGGACAAAACGGAGGCAGACAGATTTTTCTCCGGGTACTCCGGTTTTCCCTGTCAACATTTCATTCCAGCAACACTCTCCACTATCATTTCATTTCATCTGTCATTCATTTAGTCATTGCCCTAGAGGAGTGCGTCAGGCCTCGGCAGCCGGCACAGTTCCTATCCTCGCCGCTAGATGGGGGCTTCATTCATTCCATTCCTGACCCGGTCGGAGACTGGAAGCAGGCTGTGGATTTTTCATGGTGCACCATAAAGAGAGGTTGAATCATTTTACGCCTAATATGAGTGATGTCAAAAGTCTTATGAACTAGGCCTATAAACACTTTCAACACATGCCTCACTGTGGTCTTTAGAAGCTATTGAAAACACAAATGTACCGGTTCCAACATGTTGTCATGGTGTTCTGAACTGTTGATGCCGTTCCCCTTACGCGTTGGCTCTTATACCCGGACCCAATTTGGTACTGTAATTCCTTGACCGATATAGATAGCTATGATGTCATTTCCAGTGTTGCCAAATTAACATTAATTAATTAATTTATTTATTTAACCACTTTCCTTCTTTCTTTCTTTCTTTCTTTCTTTCTTTCTTTCTTTCTTTCTTTCTTTCTTTCTTTCTTTCTTTCTTTGGTTGTTTGTTTATAACTGAATCAATAAAATGAATAATGCATTAATTAATTTTATGTTCGACCCTCACTATTATGTGTCAGAAAACGGTGTCATAATGATGGTCATTATAACACTTATTTTCATTATGATACAGTTTCTCCAGCCAATCAGAGCTCGTTCATTGACCAATTAGGTAACGATACCTTCGCGCATGCGCTCAAAATCCAACATGTCGGACATAAACACAACATCGAACTATAATAAATTACCGACATGGAATACGCACCGTCCATATGTTCGCGTAAATAAACTGGCGAATATGAAACAAGAAATAGCACTGTACCTTAAAATCACCAACACTAATTTCTACACAGCGCATTCAAACGACTCCGGTGACAATATTACTGAGGGACGGCAGATGTAAACATATGGCTTGTATATGGCATTGCAAGCACACAGAGCGCATGCGTCGGTCGTTCAAAGATCTTGAAAGACAGAGAGAGATGTCTCGCGCTCGCTCTCCGATAACAAAATTCTTGTGGCTGACTCTCAACAGATATTTATGAATATTTATGTTAAAACATATAATAAAATTATAATTATCGTCGAACATAAACAGTCGTATGCAACTCGCCTATAATGGTAATTAAGACACTCGTATGGAAATTATAAAACTCGCGTACGCTCGTTTTATAAAAATACTCGTGTCTTAATTATAGCCATTATAGGCTCGTTGCATAATGTACTATTTAAAAATATATTGTAGTGTTTAAAGCCATTTTTTAGTGTTGCCTTAGCAATCGCAATTTAATGTATTTCAGTCGGTTAACACGATTGTACCCAATTGTGATGGGCTATTCCCTAATCCTCAAAAAAAAATTACATGAGATTAATAAATAAACTTGGATGACCAGTTTCGATTGTCAAGCGATTACCTATCACCAGATCCATTACCCTTAGGCTATTAAATCTATGTCTACAAGTATGTTTAGGGGCAGATTACCTCGTAGTTCCGCCTCTTAAAACAACAATAACTAACTAACAACTATGGGTAGACATAGATTGGATAGCCTAAGTGTAATGGATCTGATGATGGTCGCTTGACGATCGAAACTAATCATCGAAGTGTACACTATTTATTAATCTCATATTAATTATTTTTCAGGATTAGGGAACCACCCTTTACAATTGGGTACATCGAGTTGACCGATTGAAAAACATGAAATTTAGATTAATTAAAAAATGAATAAATTAATGAATAGGGTCTAAATATTTCTACGTCAAGATTGACTTTCTCACTCGGTCAACACGCAAACGGGAGAACAACTATTATATATTGGGCAAAAATATTAATATAATCAAGGAGGATTACTGTCGGCGCAGAAATTATATGCACCCGAATTTGGAGATAAATAGCTAAACAACCGAAAGGCCTAGAGAAAAACAAGTAACATCAACCTATCCCTTGTTTATTTCTGCGTTGATTCATGATAAAGGCGGGTTCACACAGAGTCGTGAAGCGGGCGAGAGCACTACTAGTTTTGAGCATGCATCACGACTTGCTTATTAAACTCAAGAACCCACGACCTTGTTCAGTTCACATGGACGAAGTATTCTCGATGGTCGCAAGTTTCTCGCTCGTTGTTCAATCATGGCAGAACGTACGTGAAGCTGCGAAAGAATAGGCCTACGACTGAAGCGATCGTGCTCACTCCAACCAGTCGGAGATTTCACACCCCACCTTTCCGAGGACGGGCACGACCCCCATTCCTACTATCACTGGTTCACACGAGGACGTGTCCACGACCGGCTGATCGACCAGTAGTGCTCTCGCCCGCTTTACGACTCCGTGTGAACCCGCCTTAAAGGTATTTTTTAGAATTTTATTTTAATATCCTCTTAGGCGGGTTCACACGGAGTCGTGAAGCGGGCGAGAGCACTACTGGTCGATCAGCCGGTCGTGGACACGACCTCGTGTGAACCAGTGGTAGTGAGGGTGGGAGTCGTGCTCGCCCTCGAAAAGGTGGGGAGTGTAATCGCCGACTGGTTGGAGTGAGCACGACCGCTTCAGTCGTATTCTTTCGCAGCTTCACGTTCTGCCATGATTGAACAACGAGCGAGAACACTTCGTCCGTGTGAACTGAACATGGTCGTGGGATCTTAATTTGAATAAGCAAGTCGTGACGCATCTAGTAGTGCTCTCGCCCGCTTCACAACTCCGTGTGAACCCGCCTTATTGCAGGTATAACGTAAAAAGTACCGGTTTATTGCGGGGTTCGAGCGCAGTGTCCACTTCAGAGATTCACAACTCTTAACTCAGTAGTGTACAGTACCGAAATTTGGATATGTGTTAGTCAGATATATTTCTGCGCCGACAGTAGTGACCATGGGAATCCCAGCTGAGCCCGTCATGGCTTCTATCTATCTATCGGTTATAGGACATAACGTACCACTTGAAAGAGTGGGAAGTATTTAGGTTGCATGAAACCATAACCGCACGGCCACTTGCTCGGTTTTGCTCAATTAATCCTGGTAATAAATACGTGGACAATAACACATCATATTTTATGTTAAGTTTTTGGATTCCCATCACACTGGATGTGAATTTTTGAAACAGGTGTTTCCTCTTCCCGCGCCCTTTTCTTCGCCAATTGCGTCCATTTCTTTACTTCTAGCTGCGTATCGTTTGGAACTCCACACACATGACTGTTTGATGGGCCACTAATCACTTTATCTCCTCTTGATTTTATAAACACACAGCACTTCTCTGTCTGTTGCTTTACACAAATCCAAGAAACACTATCGTCCTTCGCCTGATGTTTCTTCCTGTGTGCGTACCCGTCGAAGTGTGCACATAAACCGCCCTTATTGGTTGTAAACAACTCCATGTTACAATACCAAAATGTTTAAAGCCGCACAGTGTGATCGCCACGGATGTTTATGTGGTAATGAACCTGTAACTGGAATGCCCGTCTGACATCACGTGGTACGTTATGTCCTAGCGTAAATATTTGGGGATTAGGCCGGTATTACACTATCAAATAAATTTATCAAAGAAATGTTATAAAATATTTTATAAAACTAAACTTTTATGAAAGTTATACAAAGCAATAATCACACCATTACACTACATCAAATATTTTATCATAGTTCAGCAAAATGGATGAAGGACAGTTCCTTGTTCACTTTACTGTATTACGGTATCGTAGTTGAAATTCTGTGGTGGCAATACCGGTATATGATAAATGAAACAGAAAGATAAAGGGAACGTCTATGGGTTAAACCGTGGGTAGCCCACGTTAAAGTGTATTACGAGTAAAATCTTGGTGAACAAGCTGCAGTACGAGCACTACAAAAATTACATTAATATTTAATTATTTATAATTATGATGAAATGAAGGCCTCCGTGGCTTAGGCGGCAGCACGCCGGCCTCTCACCGCTGGGTCCGTGGTTCAAATCCCGGTCACTCCATGTGAGATCTGTGCTGGACAAAACGGAGGCAGACAGGTTTTTCTCCGGGTACTCCGGTTTTCCCTTTCAACATTTCATTCCAGCAACACTCTCCACTATCATTTCATTTCATCTGTCATTCATTTAATCATTGCCCCAGAGGAGTGCGTCAGGCCTCGGCAGCCGGCACAGTTCATATCCTTGCCGCTAGATGGGGGCTTCATTCATTCCATTCCTGACCCGGTCGGAGACTGGAAGCAGGCTGTGGATTTTCATTTTCATAATTATGATGAAATAAATTATGGTGACGTTCGAGAAAACCACTGCCCGAGCAAATAAAATTGAAACATACGAAGTAAAAAAATCACGCTATGAGTGGGATTCGATCCCAGGTCCCCTCGATCCGGAGTCGAGCGCTCTACTCTTTGCGCTAACTAGACACTGCCATATTTGGTTAGATGCATTACTTACTGGTAAGGATAAAGTGCTTATTTACACTCGTTTGTAATATAATAAGTGTAATTCAAAAATTATAATACAAATATTATGACATAAAGTGCACTATCGTACTAATCACGGCTTATTTCAGCCTATTTAACTATTTCATTCCTCTTTATATCCTGATATGCGCGTCCTTTGTGTGCAGCGGATATAGCCTCGGCTATTTTTACCCACAGTTTCTATCTGTTATTCATGTTTTACATCGTATACCATTCATTATGCAACATATTATGTAACATTTCATGCATTTCACACTCTGATATGAGCATATTATTTGTTGTGGTAATATTCCAGCTGTTATGATCCGCCATTTTGGTTTGAATCTTTTATCAAAGATACCATGATGCTCATACATTTTATAAGAAATTTTATAAAACCACCTTTTATAAAAGATTTCCCCATTACACTGTCATATCTTTTATAAAAGATATTATATCAAAGAACTGAAACAAATTTCTTTGATAGTGTAATACCGGCCTTACGGGAAAACCGTTCTTAGGTAGATAACGACCTAGGTGGTACGTTATGTCCTCGAAAATCAAGTGGTACGTTTTGTCCGTGGTACGTTATGTCCGGACAGCCTATCTATATGGTTGAAGGTGTATTGAAACGTGTTTTTGTTTGTGCTTGCAGGGTTCCTCCAGGCTACGTGTACCAGTCGCCCTACCTGACGGCAGCTCCCGGTAGTATCGTACCTCTGCCCCCTGCGCAGCTGTCACATGCGGCCACCGTAGCGGCGGCGGCGCAGTTCTACGAGTACCAGAATGCGGCAGCCGCTGCGGCTGCCGTCTCGTACCCCGGGCAGTACCCCAATGGCTTCGAGACGTATCCCTACACGAGCGCGGCAGGTAATTGATCACCATTATTATATGTAGGCCTACATATGTTTTGTGAAATTAGTTGTATCCCCCAGGGACTCACATCAAGTGGGACGTGGGTTGGCGACCACGGGGCCCCAGCTGAGTCCGGCATTGCTTAAACTTACTTGTGCCGGTCTCCTCTCCTGTCGACGTCACTTGGTCAACACTTTTTCTCTTCCGACCCCGACGGTATTAGGGTATTCGAGGCCTAGGGAGTCTCTTCCTTTCCCGCCTTAGTTGGCCCTTGTCTCATCTTTTCTGATACCCTCCTTCTGCGAGGGGTCAGCCTACTTTTTCTTTTCATGTTCTCTCCTGCCTTCTGCTCAAGGCCCTCAAGGAGGCAGGGTGTATGTAGCCCCACCACTTCTGGTGCACCTTGGATATTGCTACACCCTCAGGGACTCGCGGCTGGCGAGTTCGGGAGTTGGTGACCCCGAGGGATTCCTGAGCTGGGTCTTGTTTTCCCTCTTTTATCCATTACCTCTGGGGCGGAAACTCTCCTCTTTCACTTTCCTATCTGCCTTTCATGGCTCTCCTTCCTTCCAAATCCCTCAATCCGCATTCTTCGAGGGTTGAGGGCATTTCTTTTCCTCCTGTCATTTATTTGCCTTATTCTCCTTTTGTTTTCTATTTCTTCTTCTAGTATATAAGTTAGTAGTTTTAGTTATAGTTTACCTTTCATTTTCATCTTCACGATCATCCAAACCATTAGGGACCGATAACCTAGATATTAGGCCCCTTAAAACAATAATTATCATCATCATCATCATCAAATTAGTTGTACGACGCCGGGGTGAGCATTTAGAAACCCTTTCAGAGTTGAACCCGCCGGCTCGATCAGTCCTTCTTTATCAACTCTGTATCATCGGGTGAGTTAACCGTGGTCGTTACGGCGTGTTTCAGGCAGTCGCTCACATCTGGGAGGCGAGGAGCTTTGAATCCCCCCGCAGGCAACTTTGAAGATGGTCTTCTGTGACTTCCCATCTTCCTTCCAGGCAAATACCGGGGTTGGTCCCTAACTATAGGCCACAGCCGATACCTTCCAATTCCTCGTCCTTCCATTCCAACTTCCCTCCCCAACGGTACTTGTAGCTCACCCACCGGGAGTCCGTCTCGAAGCAGCTACAAACTCTGGCGAGCCGAACATGTCCTCGGTCACTCCCGGCACTAAAAGCCATACGGTAGCCTAATGCAACATAGCCTAAACTATTCCTCTTGAATCTGGCTATCATATACAAAAATAATATTTCGAATCCGACTGGTAGTTCTAGAGATTATCGCGTTTAAACACACAAACAAACAAACAAAAACTCTTCAGCTTTATTATATTGGTATAGATCAATAGATGGCTCTAGGTATGGAATGTGTACTCCCTGAACTGAAGTACCTAAGAGAAAAAGGGTTGCAGAAAAAACAGTCATCTTGCAACAAGCTGTGATGCAGGCACATTGCCAAGAGGATAGTCTGAACCCATCTCTCTCATTTAACGGACCAGTTTATAATTAACCCGTGCTAATGTGTCTTGGTGACAAGTCCTGAAGGCAATGCACTCGCTGACACAAAGGAAGATGGCGCCATACATGAGCCAGAACTGTGTTGAATGCCGTCTCTACCTCAACCGCATTACAGTATTTATATTGGCTCCTCCGACTCGGGTCCTTTTCAATCAGCACCAATAGGCTACAAGGAAAGTTCAGTCACTCTCTCATTTACATGTCTGCAGTCATTACTTGAATTAAAAACAGAAACACACACTAATACAGCCATCACAATTAACACCGGTTATCAGACAGATTCTACACACACCCAAAGTACACGGGGCTACATGGCCGCGTTTTCGCTGCCCCTAAACTGAAGAACCAACCATCTCTCATTTACAGTACCTGATGAACGTTTGGTTGGTTGGTTCCTCAGTTTAGGGGCTGCGACAACGCGGTCATGTAGCCCCGTGTACTTTGGGTGTGTGTAGAACCTGTCTGATAACCGGTGTTAATTGTGATGACTGTATTAGAGTGTGCTATCTGTTTTCAATTTAAGTGAGGACTGAAGACATTGAATTTTTTCAAGTAGTTCCTACTTTTGCCGCCAAACGTCACTGTCGACGACTCAGAACTTGATTACCAGATGCCACCGAAGTCGGCTCCTGGCGACGAACGTCGGAACCTAAGAGCGTTTGTCGATTGTTTAACTTATATATAATTTAGCTTCACACAGGTGTAATCAGTGGAAGGTTTTTTAACATGCCATAAATCTATGACATGGGACCGCCGACTTTACGTCCCTTCCGAAGGGAGGCATACTGAGGGATTTTTAACGCTCTTAAAAAATCCGACGACTTCGGCCGGGTTTGAACCCGCGGTCTTGGGCATAGAGGCTTGCAGAAAGCTTAGGGACAAGTCTAAATTTCGTTTGATGCACATTTGTCCCTACAGTAACAACAGCATTTCAGTAATTGTTTTACATGATTTATTTATTTATTTATTTTCCGTGTCCGAATCAAATTACATTTGGCAGTAAGTAGCAACAGTTTCAGCATTAGTATTTGCAGCCATAAGATCGTCTTTTGAACATATGTCCTCCATCAAGGGGCAGATCAGCAGGTGTTCTGGATCTTGTAACATGCTGCAGTCGCAGAACACATCATTGTTGACGAGCATGTTCCATTTCTTGAGATGCTTTACATGATGCTATTAAGACATCTATATGAGGGGTTTTCATTTAAAATGTTGCTGCTCTAGTTATCGCGGAACGATATTGACCAATTTTACCGCCAAAATTACCGGGGAAGAAAGTTTTTTTGAGAGGCTACCAAATGAGTAGTATTTTTTCCCCCCAAGTTGTATTTTTACGATTGATATGTTTTAAAACCGCAGTAAAAATTTCATAGCTGTAGAACTAGCATTTTTTGAGAAAAATAACGTTTTAGTAGGAAAAACTGGTTTTATTAGCCCTGTTTAAAAAGGTAAAACATTCCATTCCCAAAAGTATTATAGCTAGAGCAGCGAAATTTTAAATGAAAACCCCTCATATAGATGTCTAACAACATTATGTAAAACAATGACTGAAACGCTGTTACTTTAGGGACAAATGTGCATGAAACGAAATTTAGACCTGTCTCTAAACTTTCTGCAAGAACTAATAATGTTATTGGTTTTACGTCCATTTGAACTGCTCTGGCTTTTAGAGACGCCGGGGTGCCGGAATGGTGCCCCGAAGGGGACCTTTAACGTGCCAGTAACTTAAATCTGCTGACACGGCTCCCTCGCATTTGCGCACCCTCAAATGGCAGCTGACTGCGCCAGGATACGAACCTGCAACCTAGGGCCCAGCAAGCAAGAACGTTACCGCTGAGCCACGCAGCCAGTCATCTGCAAGAACTGTACAAGGAGTCAGTAACCTATCTGACGAGCGACATCCCGAGGAAAGGCTACCTCACAATTGGTTCAGGAACGTAATTGATAACGAAACCTTATTTTCTCATAACGTCTTATGTTAGGGCTAGGATTTTAATGTCCTATAAAACAATGGACAATGGTTCTTCTTCTTCTTCTTCTTCTTCTTCTTCTACTTCCTCCTCCTCGCCTCTTCCCGTTACGCGGTGTCGGCTTTCTTAATCCAGAGGCGCCAGTCATTTCGTTGTAATGCATCATCAGCAGATAGGCCCAATACTCTCATGTCCCTTTGTACATTCATCATCCATGTTGTTTGAGGTCTGCCGCTCCCTCTCTTTTGCGTAGCCATGGAAAGGCACTTCTTCACTAGTCTTCGTGATTCTCCGGTCTTCGCATAACATGTCCATACCACCTTAGCCTGGACTCTAAAAGTTTCTCTGTTATAGGCGCTACTTTGAAACTGCCTCGCACATGTTCATTACGGATTTTATCTTTGAGAGTAACTCCACCTGCCCAACGTAACATACGCATTTCAGTGGTATGTAGCTTTTGCCCATGTGTCTTTGTAGTAGTCCATGTTTCACTACCATAGAGTAGGATTCGTCTTACGGCAATTTTATACACTGTACCCTTCGTTCTTATGGGTATTTTCGGATCACATAAAACTCCTGTTAGTTCGCGCCATTTGTTCCACCCAGACGTGGCTCTATGGATTATATCGGTGGTTATCGTGCCATCCTCAGCAATGCCAGAACCCAGATATTTAAATTTTGTTACTAAAACAATGAAGAATGCGTTAAAAATGCAGTTATGGCCTAAACATATCCGAAACAATGCCCTATAAATTGTATTAAATGCCCTTATAATAATTGCAAACTCTGATATCTTGTTTCTGAATATAAATTCAAAATTACGTAGAATAAAATAGTAGACTACAGTTTAGTAAGGATAATGATTATTCAATGAAGTTACCGAAAGTTAAGATACAAGCAGCTCAGCCACTACATAAGGCAGTAGGCCTATTTACCTACATCCAGTTCAATTATCCCCCCGGAAATTATTTTCCGGGTGCACCCCTGAAGAAAACTTATTTGAGTACATGTGTGTTAAATGTAACCCAATCTATATACGAAAGCTCAATGTTGGTTTGTTTGTTTATTTGTTTGTGTGTATGTCTGTTATTTATACAAATCTACACCGTTTCACCGATCTGAACCAAAATTTGTATACTTACCATTTGGAACCCTGCGGGTAACAATGTCCACATAACATTTCGAACAGACCACTCCATTCCCTGCATTTAGGCCTTTTGGCACAAATCTACACCGTTTCACCGATGTGAACCAAAATTACGGTACTACTTTGTATATGCGTGGTACTATGGAACAAAATAGCGCCAATTTCACTTGACAGTGCGCTGAGTTTGAACCAGTTCACAATGGATTGTGCAAGCTGTCTCATTAATATAAGTTATTTCAATCGGCAATGACTAGAAGAAGTGTTTCTTGTGTAATACACACATCAAAAAAAGTTTTGCATCACCTCGGTTCCAAGAGTTCCGGAACCTTTAAATACAAAGGGAATAGAGATCAACACAAACAACATTTCAGCTCGTTTTATTGCTCATGAGACCCACACATTGCATGTTGTACCATCATACAGCTAGACTTTCAGCATTTGTGGTCCAGATTGCAGTACACACCACTACCTCTAATACCCAGTAGCACGTCCTCTTGCATTGATGCATGCCTGTATTCGTCGTGGCATACTATCCACAAGTTCATCAAGACACTGTTGGTCCAAATTGTCCCACTCCTCAACGACAATTCGGCGTAAATCTCTCAGAGTGGTTGGTGGGTCAAGACGTCCATAAACAGCCCTTTTCAACATATCCCAGGCATGTTCGATAGGGTTCATGTCTGGCGAACATGCTGGCCACTGTAGTCGAGCGATGTCGTTATCTTGAAGGAACGCATTCACAAGATGTGCACGATGAGGTCGAGAATTGTCGTCCATGAAGACAAATGCCTCTCCAATATTCTGCCGATATGGTTGCACTATGGGTCGGAGGATGTCATTCAGGTATCGTAAAGCCGTTTCGGAGCCTTCCATGACCACCAGTGGCGTACGTCGGCCCCACATAATGCCACCCCAAAACATCAGGGAACCACCACCTTGCTGCACTCGCTGGACAGTGTGTCTAAGACGTTCAGCCTGACCAGGGTGCCTCCAAACACGTCTCCGACGATTGTCTGGTTGAAGGCATATGCGACACTCATCGGTGAAGAGAACGTGATGCCAATTCCGTGGGGTCCATTCAGCATGTTGTTGGGCCCATCTGTACCGCGCTGCATGGTGTCGGGGTTGCAAAGCTGGACCTCGCCATGGACGTCGGGAGTGAAGTTGCGCATCATGCAGCCTATTGCGCACAGTTTGAGTTGAAACACGACGTCCTGTGGCTGAACGAAACGCATTATTCAACATGGTGGCATTGCTGTCAGGGTTCCTCCGAGCGGCAATCCGTAAGTAGCGGTCATCCACTACAGTAGTAGCCCTTGGGCGGCCTGAGCGAGGCCTGTCATCGACAGTTCCTGTATCTCTGTACCTCCTCCATGTCCGAACAACATCGCTTTGGTTCACTCTGAGACGCCTGGAAACTTCCCTTGTTGAGAGCCCTTCTTGACACAAAGTAACAATGCGGACGCGATCGAACTGCGGTATTGACCTTCTAGGCATGGTAGAACTACAGACAACATGAGCAGCGTACCTTCGTCCTGGTGGAATGACTGGAACTGATCGGCTGTCGTACCCCCTCCGTCTAATAGGCCCTGCTCATGCATGGTTGTTTACATCTTTGAGCAGTTTTAGTGACATCTATGAATAGTCAAAGGGACTGTATCTTGGATACAATATACACAGTCAACGTCTATATGCCGGAGATCTGGGAACCGAGGTGATGCAAAACTTTTTTTGATGTGTGTATATGGAACCAATCGAAGGAGGAAGAGTAAGTTAAATTTATTCAGGGCCTTGATGTAGAATGGGGCTAAGATGTGTGAAAATAACTCAGTACTTGGGTGTTTATTAATCTGGAAATACATAGCAGTTGTTGTTGTTGTTGTTGTTGTTTTGTTTTAGTCTTCAGTCTCTTGACTGGTTTGAAGCAGCTCTCTATGCTTCCCTGACCTGAGCTAATCGTTTCATCGCTACATAGGTACCACACCATACATCCGAGACAATCTGTTTAACATATTCAAACCTTGCGCTACCCTTACAGTTCTTGTCCTCGACACTTCCTTCCATAATTAACTTTGCTATTCCTGGGTGTCTTGCCGGCCCCATGGTGATGGGGTAGCGCGCCTTTAATACCTCGTCATTTGTAACCCTATATCCCCAACTGATCATCATTCTCCTGTAACAGCAAAAGCTTCAATTCTCCTCTTTTCTGCTGCTCCAACAGTCCAAGCAGTTTAAAGGTTAAAACCCCCGCCATAGTAACAAAATAGTACATTATGCAACAAGCCTATAATGACAATAATTAAGACACGAGTATGTTGATAATTTCCATACAAGTGTCTTAATTACCGTTATAGGCGAGTTGCATATAACTGTTTATGTTTGACGATAATTATAACTATTTTATGTTCGAACATAAATATTCATAAATATCTGTCGCGATTTCGCCAGTTTTATGTACTGAACAGAGCGCATGGGACGCAGAGAATACCTTGTATTTGACCATGGCCTCCTGGAATACCTTACTATGACACTAGGCCACGCAATGAAATTTAAAATAAGGGGCCATGGAAGTGAGCACAGGTGCGATGCTATCCTCACCTAATTGGTCACACAACTGTTTCTTGAGCTCTGATTGGTGGGAGAAACTGTATCATAATGAAAACTTGTACTATAATGAGCCTCATTTTCTGACATATAATATTTACATTTCGCCAGGGTCGAACCTAAAAGAAGATCTGTCTGTTTCAGGAGCTGCTGGCTACATGACACCCTACACTTACGCCACTCTTCCACAAACAGCCGGACTGCCCTCAGCGGCTGCTGCAGCGGCAGCAGGTGCCTTCCAGGGATTGTCGCCGTACCAAGCATCAGCGCAGGCGTCGCTACAAGAAGCGCGTCTACAGTAACCAGTGGCTTCGCTTAGCTCAAATCGTGGTGGACGCGTCGCGACGCGTCGTCAGCAAAGCCTAGTCACTCTACTGTATTGTCGTCCTGGCTTTACTAGACTTAAAAAATAATTTTTACAAAAATATTAGTAAAGAAACTTTATATAATAATTCCAAGATTTGTAATAATCATTACTTTATTGGCGGTGAATGAAGAACGTGAGAAAGAAGAAAAATATAGTACTGAGGTATTCTGTAAAGGCCAAAGATAACCAAGCTGGTAACGATAAAGAAAGAAAAAAACGCACATTAAAAAAAATTAATTGTGAGAAAAACAAGGTTAAATAATTTTTAAATGTTTTCTGTAAGAATTGAATATCTGGTTTTTGTTGCTCAGAATAAATTTCTCCGCTATACAGAAAAGCCTAGAATCTTGGATATGGTTTTGGGCTTAGAAGACGAGATAGCGAGTTCATATCACGAGGGATGTACGCAGATTGGAACTCATTTGCACAATTTTCAGCATTCAACATAAAAAACAAGACTTATAGCCTACACTTACTGGCCAAATTCATCGGAAGGCACTGAATATGATGTTAATAATGAGTTGCTCCTCCGAGAGCCCTCAAAACGGCAGCAATACGGTGAGGAATTGACTTGACAAGAAATGGGTTCCTGACTCCCAACATTCAACTGGGCGGTGATCTGACTCACAGTAGCCCTTCGATCGCCCCGTATGGTTCTGCTGAGGTGACGTGATGACCGTTCGTTAAACACCTGTGGTCGTCCAGTGCGGTGGTGTATGCGGATATAATAATAATAATTTATTTATTTAGCGTATGGCTTTTATTGCCGGGAGTGTCCGAGGACATGTTCGGCTCGCCAGTTTTGTAGCTGCTTCGAGACGGACACCCAATGGGTGAGCTACAAGTACCGTTGGGGAGGGAAGGAGGGAAGTTGGAATGTAAGGACGAGGAGTTGGAAGGTAGCGGCTGTGGCCTATAGTTAGGGACCAACCCCGGCATTTGCCTGGAAGGAAGATGGGAAACCACAGAAGACCATCTTCAAGGTTGCCGGCGGGGGGATTCGAACCTCCTCGCCTCCCGGATGTGAGCGACTGCCATCAGTCATGCCGTAACCACCACGGCTAACTCACCCGGTATAATAATAATAATAATAATAATAATAATAATAATAATAATATCGTATGGCCTCGGGTGCCGGGTGCAAGCTTTGTTATTATACACCTAGAAGGCAGCTTGCATGTCGAGTTTCGTCGTTCCTTGGAAAGTCAAGAAGGTTAGATATCTAAGCTCCTTGACTCTACAGTGCTTTCTAGTAGAGAAATGAGGAACTTTGTGTTGGCGGAAAATCCCGAGATTAATTTTGCCATTATGAACAGGGCCTATTGAATTCAAATGGGTTCTTTTACATGTCAACGACGTATGACTTGCATGTCGTGATTTTTGACGCCTTTCACTAACCACGGCCAGGAGCGAACCTGCATGCTAGGGATTGGTAGTCCGACACGTTAACCACTCACCCACCGTGGCAAGCATCTTAGTTTGTTTATGCGGATGGAAACATTATCTTTGAGATATTGAAGTTCCACCCTCGACACTGTTGATCTCGGAAACCCGATTTCGCGTGTAATATCCGAAATGCTATGACCCATGTGCCGTGCGCCAAAAATCATCCCACGTTCAAAGTCGGTTAACTCGTGACGTGTTGCCAGCTTCACTACACTCGTGTCTGTGACAGACTACTCTGCTGTGCCGCAACGCTCAGGAGTCATACACGGCACATTTTCTCATGGGACTACCCTTCCCGTGACGTTTGGCCACTAAGTGTAAATTCGAAACGAAACATAAATAGCGCTACTAATATGGTAGGATTTACATAAACAACACGCACGGAAGAGCTGGCGTTGTCATAGCAACGTATAGATGACGAACACTGGTTGCCATGGTTATCCTGGTACCAGGAAATTGACGATGCTAATTCCAGATCGACCTCTCCCCACCCCCCGCCCAAAAGCATATCCATGTTAAAATTATATTAATTTATAGGCTATAAATGTTTGTTATTAATCTTTTTCTACATAATTTTATAGGCCCTTGTTAAGCTGAACTGAATTTTAAGAGATGAAGGAATGAGTATATAATACATAAATTATTATCAGACATTTATACCAATGAAGTTGTCAGCTCCATGCCCGACCGTCTTTGCTCCTAGGCATTATCCTGGTACTCATTTCTGGTATAGACTGAGTAAATCCCAGGGCTATTTGCGTTTCCGAAAGAGGTAGTTTTGTTTCTAAAATCCACTACCTAATAAAAATAATAGGGATTACATAAGGAGATGACACATAATGGTATATTTATAGTGTTGGCAGGAAATCACGATGTAATCGAAGTTCTCGCTTCGGCTTTAAGTACCGCTAAATTGCGATAAATGTACGTTGTTCAATTTTAATCGAGCTTTTCTTCCGTCCATTCAGTTTCCAGTGTTGCTCCTAGATACCTCTGTATTGTCCAGAGCCATTCTAGGATACAACATTTTAAAAACTACAGATTATTGACAATATTGCCTTCGTAACGTTTCTTTTATATTCTAGATGATTATTGGAAATACGGTAGGCTACATTTCATATTTCAGCAAACATAGGTTTTTTTTTCAGTTAAAATTTAAAGAAATTCTGCTTTTTTTAATACGCACAAGAAAATCTTACGATAAGAAATAAATGCCTTGCTTATTTTAATTTTAAAAACATCATAATATACTTCATTTTGTTAATTTGTATGAATGCATTATAATCTCATCTTACCTCTTCACTGAAAGCTATTTTCGAAAGTATACTAATCACAGTCAGTGACAATATCGATAAAAGTAGTATTTTAAGAATAAACTATACATTAATATCTCTACTATTGAATGGCAGGTGTATTTTTATGTATCACAATTAGTATGCCGAACATAATAATAATACATAATACACACAATCCCTCGGCAGTAATAAACAGGGTTTCTGTGCATGAGATCACAAAGAAAGAAAAAATGGTTCAATCAATAAGTAGTGAATCAAATTCCTGAACAAGCAATATTTTATTATGGCTTTCGATTTATTTTAATATCATCATGACAAACATTTTGAGCTGTTTTGAATGAATAAGGAAACAATAACAGTCCTAAATAAATTGTGTCGTTGCATCCGTCCCAATCATAAATTGTGACGATCATACTCAGATATACAGGGTCATTCATATAAAATAAGAACGCCAAGCGGCGGCTTTGTTCTCCGCCGTTGCGGTGACCTTCGCCGAGCAGGTGGCGCGCCACGGCCCCCTGCTGTAGTATTGAAAGCGCGCGCATAGTACATAAGAGGGCTGGTTTTTTTCTTCTTCTTTTTTTTTTCAAGTTCCGATTGACTGTATAAAAATAACAGATTGACATTATCAAACTTGACCTTGCAATAAGCGTGCAGGTGTTCAGTCGCCAGTCTAAACCTCAAGTGCTAACATGGTGAGACAGTTATCATTGCAACATCGTATTTTTTTATGTAAAACGTATTTTAAGTACGAGTCGGCTCGGCGGGTACGTGAAGCATTTGTTCAGCAATTTCCTGATGAAGTGCCACCTTCACTAGCACAGATTCACGTAATTGCAAATAAGTTTGACACTACTGGCTCGGTGCTCAATAAAAAACATGCCCGCACACGAACAGTTTTAACAGAGGATGAGCTAGATGACATTGGCGAGAATCTTGAACGGTCTCCGAATAAATCACTCACAAAATTATCACAAGTAGGGGTTTCGGTTTCATCAACAATAACTAACTAACTAACTAAAGTTAGATTTCAGCATTGTACACACGCTAGCAAGGCCGCTGCATCTGTAGCATATCTGGATTGTACACACGCTTAAAGCAGGGGGCCGTGGCGCGCCACCTGCTCGGCGAAGGTCACCGCAACAGCGGAGAACAAAGCTGCCGCTTGGCGTTCTTATTTTATATGAATGACCCTGTATATGAATCTATACCAATTGTATATTAATAGCGTATTTTATACAACATTTACACATTTTCATCCAATATACAGGATGTCTGAAAGAAAGAGGAGGAGAATTTATGCGCATTATATTCCTAATGTAAGAGAATAACTATCATCATTTTTTCCTAAATCGTTTGGTTAATAGCTAATGGTAACTACTTAGTTATTATTGTTTCAGGGGGAGGATCGTTAACTCTGCACAATATTATTAATGTGCTTTTAAAAGGAAGTCGGCTCTTCAGTCTCTACTCTCAGAGACAAATAGTTAAAGCAATGTTTTCAATACACCTTCCATGTAACAATGTGATTCATTGTCAATCTATGCACAGTAATACACATCACAGTACTAGCATGCTTAAACTTCAAATCATTTTCTGGCTTGCCTTTTGTCGTAATTTGTCTATGATGCATAAAGGATATAAGATAATATTTTGTATTATTAAAGCACAAATATAATTTTGTGCTGCAGACTGAGGCAGAAATTGCTCTTGATAAAACTTACTTTCTGTGTCATGTTTCTAGCAAGCGTTCACCCGGAGGATATTTTAAAAAATGGGAGCTAGATAGGCCTATTTGGTTCAAAGCAGTCCCACAATTTTCGCAACTCTTATTTTCAGACCCCCTGTACACACAACATTTTTCTATTACATTCTCTTTCCACATTTCTTAAATTTATATTGATAAAAATAACCGGCTAAAAAACTAGAAGGAAGAGTAACTTACCGTAGTTGTTGCTTAATCCACAAGCAGTACATTACCGTATTCTGTAGCATTTATCTATTGAACGCAGAATTATTAATAGCTATTGAGTGTAGTATCCACCAGCAGCCAGTTCTGTAAACGATAAAGTATTTTATTACTGTAATTTAGCAATAGCTCGAATTAGAAGAAAAGT
This sequence comes from Meconema thalassinum, assembly GCA_946902985.2. Lineage (NCBI taxonomy): Eukaryota > Metazoa > Arthropoda > Insecta > Orthoptera > Tettigoniidae > Meconema > Meconema thalassinum. Next base: position 174,226,726 of record OX336395.1, read on the forward strand.
TGTGACATACGTCTTTCGTTATTAAAATTACTTTCCCTGAGGTTAAGTGCTAGCTACTTAATGACTTGAAGTGGTAGTACTTTTGATTAAGCCAAAGCGGAAATGATGTCAATCGATTTACAGTAAAACACAATAGAGTGGTACAATGCTATAACTTCAAATCATTTTCCGTCTATCTGTCTATGACGCATAAAGGGTCCAAGTTAATATTTTTTATTATTAAAGCACAAATATAATTTCGTTCAGTAAGTCCGGAAAGTCCATATATCCCTATACCATTGTTGATGTATTATTGGTTGTCATTGCTTCTTGGTGAATTTATTTCAATAAAGTTATGTAAAAAGTTTAAGTTCCCCGCTACACGGAGAGGCATCGAATCAATTATTATTATTATTAGTCTATATATTTTTCAAAATAAATATTCATATCAATGTTACGCTGAGGAATGAGAACATCTTTGCTGTTATTTGCAAGTGATGTAGGCTATTTGATGCTTGGTATTTTTCTACATATATCTTCCATATCAGTAGGGGACCATTTAACTATTCCAAATGCTAATTATGTATGTTCCAGACTTACCGGTAACACATATTCAAAATTCACAGAATACACATAATAAATTGTTCCACAAATCATAAAGTAAGTAACATTTTACGTGTAGGTGGATGATTGTTGACAACATGTGAGCGCAAGCGGTTGGATCGTTAGCAGTCGGCAATTATCGTAAGAGATCGGAGAAGAGAGGCAGCATCTTATCATGCTGGTCCAACGCATGCGTTAAGTAAGGACGAGACTGGGATGTTTGTTCATATGATCATTCAAAGGACGAGCACTCTGTAGCTAGTCGACTAGGCAAGCTCTCAACTTGCCTGCCCTACGAATAGGTGTCGTTTTGAAAAACTTGTCACTCTCGAGTCGGGTTCAGTGAATTGGTGCTCGGTAAAAAAAAAGCGGAGAGAATAGGCTACATTAACTGACTTGCTTGAGAGCAGACAATCTGAAGCATTCTAAGGACAAAATACCTTTTTTTTTGAAACACCATAAATATACATAGGGGAAAAAAGGTTTAATATAAGTATGAAGCACGTTTTCTTTCTCAAAATGTCCAGATAAGCTTAGTATACCTTGCGTATCCTGCGGAGCCGCGACTGTAAGAAACTGCAGTGCCTTTGTTTCAAGTGGTGGCCGGCCGACATACAGCGAGACCTCTCCGCGGCCAACAGCGCGCTGCTTGCCGGCTGAGTGGAATATCCACAGACCTTAATTCAAGTAAACTCACTGATCGGCATTATAACCGCCCTGTAACACGAAGGCGAACATAAACACGTTGTCTCACAATGTATCAAGTCCCTTCAACTCTCTAATAAGCACATGTAGTACGAACAGCTGTGCGGACAGAAGTGGTTAGAAGCACTATTGCTCGCCGCCAGGTGACCCCGCTATGAGAAGCTTGCTGGCCGGCCATCACTTGAAACAAAGACACTGTAGTAAGGTATAGGGATATACGGACTTTCCGAACGCACTTTTATATACTGTTTTAGGGAAGCAATTTGTATCTATACGATATTAAAACAATTTCGTTTTTGAGTAGAAGTTGTCTTACTTGTGCGGTTGACATACTCAGTACCACAGAAAGAATCATCGCGGTAAAAGAGGAATTATAATGATAGAAAAGGCCTTATTAATATTGAGACTAACCAATCACTAAACAAATAAAAGCATATCGTAGAAGATGAATGTAGTTTATAATACTAGTATTGCTAACTAGAAATACAGACAATTTAGTATGTTTTTTTAAAGGGAATTGGTAGTCACCATTAAGGCCTTAAAAGAATTAACTAGAGTTAATAATAAATACGAGAGCAATAGTTCTGTAAAGTTGAAAAAAAAAAGGAAAGAAACACTTGTAAATAAAACAAGAACGCACTGAAGTGTGAATGAAGAAGACAATACTTGTGAGTGGTAAAAAACAAACAAGACTATAGTGAAAGAATGAAATAATAGTCTTTCAAAACATTATTTGTTTTACTCAATGCAGAAGAAGCTGTTCAAGTATGGGAATACTTGATGGCGAGTGATCTTTTTTTTTTGTTATATTTGTATACATAATTATTATTCATACATAATAATATATTCTCTGGTAGAATATATTTTTAAATCACAAAATTTAGTGATTTATGTGTGTGAGAGAGGGAAAAAAGAACAGAAACAATATCGGATGAATTGAATGTTAAAATTGGTTGTAATATTATTATGAATGAGAGTGATAAAGAGGAAAAATATTAAATGACAGAACGGACTATTTTGTGTCGATGAATGTTGTTCGGAGAATGTTTTAAAAATAATAATACATTATCTAGTCTGGTGGTGAGTGGCTTGATGTACTTAAAAGAGAGAAGGATATTTTCTCTTTGTAGTGAAAGAAGCAAAAGTTCGATGTTATCTACAAGTTACTATTAATATACCTTGTCTCTCACCTGGAGAATAGTTTCCCCATTTTCTCGCGTTTATCAAGACATTTTCCTTCGAGGTATTTTTTTATATTTGTAGTCACGGTCAGCTCAAATGGGTTGGAGTCTCCAGACTGGTTTGATGCAGCCTTCCAAGCCTCCTTGTCCTGAGTTAATCGATTCATCTCTACATAGATACTACACCTTACATCCGGAGCAATCTGTTTAACATACTCTATCCTTCCTCTACCCTTCGTTCCAAAACTAAGTTTGCTATTCCTAGGTGCCTCAGTAAGTACAGTACCAAACTATCCCCTCTCTTCATTAGCATTCGCCAGAAACGTCTCTTCTCCCCTACTCGTCTCAATAATAATAATAATTTGTTACTCTATCTACCCATTTAATCCTCATCAATCAAATGCTACTAGCCTTATCTTTTCTGATGCACCCCAACAGCCCAATTTTCACTTCCATAAAGTGCCACGCTCCAAACAAAAATTACTTTCTAATATCTAAATCTATATTTGATGCCAAGAGATTTCTTTTCTGTAGAAAAGCTTTCCTTTGATGAACCAACCTACCTTTTATATCCTCCTTGTTTCGTCCTTCACTAGTTATTTTGCTTCCCAAGTAACAGAAGTTTAGCTTTTCATCTGCCATTTTAATATCTGTAGGGGTTTCTGATTTCTTTCCGGCTGCAATTCATGTTTTACATTTATTGATTTTCATCGTGAATTCTTTCTTCAACACTGTTTATCAGTTACGTAAGGAGACCGCTTCGTGTTTACCATTAAAAACTAAATCTATTGAAAATGTACTTTTATTTGAGCAATCGATAAAATGGCCTCAGATTAGTCGAAAGTATTATCAATTCATGGATATTTGTGGTGAGCGAGCGTGATAACTCAACGTGCAACCAGACCAGGGAAGTCTGGCGATCAGCCTCATTCAACCTCTATTTGAACTTCTTAGTTGCTTATTCCCACTGGAATTGTTTATCAATGCTGATGAAACCCGATTATGCGTTAATCGAAAAAAATCATTGAATTGATATCGCAATAAACTAAATCGATGGCACTTAATCGAGTGGTCAATAAAATTAAACTTACTAAATAAGTTTTTTGTTTTTTATGTCAAAAATCGTGATTCATTTAAAATAATTGCATGATTTAGCTTCATTTGGGCTGACTATACCTACACCGCCAAATTATTGAATATTGAAACAGCCTCATAGACACGGGAGAAAGTGCGACTGATCATTGTCAGGAGAGAGGCCTGGTATTTATAATGTTATATAATATTATTCTCCTTCTTCCTTATCAATGTTTATAATAAAATATTTACTAGATTATAGCTAGATAAAAACTGAAGCACATATAATATATTCCCGCCCAAAAATAGATAACTGTAATAAAAAAAACTAATAAATAAATGTAATAGTCTCTAAGAAAATTATTATGTCATTCCAAAATTCTGGAATTTTCATAATCAGCAGTTGAGAGTACGAAGCATTTTAGAAGAAGTTTTTGGAGAAATTCCTATTTCTCTCGCAATAGGAGGGGAGGAAAAAAAACTTCTTAGTTGCTTATTCTCTCGGTCATTATTTATCTGTACAGTAGAACCCCGATTATACGTTTTGTTTAGGAGAACGGCTTATTATAAAAAGCGGATACTCTGATAATAACGTTCGGAGAGGGTTATGAATAATCTACATGTTAAAGTCCACCATCGGAAAGGAGACTACAGTAAAAATCCCGAATTACGAATATAGGAGCAGCATGTTTTTTAGTGCATCATTAAATACTTTACCTATGTTATAAAATGTGAATTCTTTTTATTAAAGTATAACGATGGCTTTCTGATTGATTCACTTCCGTTTTTGAACATATAAATATATGTTGCTAAATAAATTTACTATGTATAATAAACAAATTTATGTATGATACTTCTTACGTTATTCCGTGAGCTTGCATAACATATTAAAAGTGATGATGATGTTCCAGCACGATAATGGAAAGTCGGAGTTGCTATACCAAGCAAGTGACTTAAATTTATAAAGCAGTGAGAATAAGCAAGCGATTTTGAGGTAAGATGAACGGATAATCGGGGTTCTACTGGATTATTATATTGTACATTAGTTCGTGCTAGAAAAAATATATATTTATATATCTGCACAATGTAAATAGATTATATACTAATACATCTACAAACAAACAAAAAAGTTTATTATTATTTTTTACTTTTTAAGATCTATATGAAATAGCAAGTACATAGTATTTGCTTTATAGCTGATACAAGTTATACTAGCGCAAATTAATTCATTTTATATATACATATAGTAATAACATTCTCTATTTATGCTTATAAAGAAAATAAATATTAGCTCAATAGGAACATAGATCTAACTAACATAGACGCATATCAGATAGGTATATATGGTACAGTGTGTGTGCCAAGCAGTGCAGGGGGTCAATGAAATGGTTTACATGCATACATAAATTGTTTTTATTATGTATATAATATTCTTGTTCTTCCTTTTTTGTTTATTATAATAAAAATTAATGCAATATGAAATACATTTGAAAACCATCCATAAATTATTTGAGACGTTTTGGGTGATGGGATATACCTTATCCTTTGTCATACCTTAATAATGGGCTGCTATAATCCAGTCTCCTTTTTTATTTTAAAATATTGGCTATTCTTCTTTTTCGTGGGTGTTTGCGGAAAATGAATGCGCATAATATAACGTAAGAAAGTATATATTGTGTGTTTGAGTCTACTGTTCATTGATGGTTTCATCGCCCGCCCACGTGGCCCTGTCCTGAGCTACTAGTTTCATTTCCACACACTGCAACGAGGCAATCTGTTTAATACGCATATTATATATAAATTTGGCCATCCTTCTCCTTCCCTTCAATAATTAAGTTCGCTATTCCAGGGTGCCTTAGTATGTGCTTTACCAACCTATCTCTTCTGTTTCATTACCTACCACTGTCCAAAAACACATCTTCCTAAGTCACCTTAATACCCTTCATTTTTTACTATATCAACCCATCTTATCTTCATCATTTTATTGTAACATCACATCTCAATTCTCCTCGTAACTACTGCACCAACAGTCTAAAGTTTCACTTTCATAGAGCGTCACGCTCCAGAAAAGGTGACTTTCTAACAACAAAATAAACTGTAGCTATAATTATTCTATTTCAATAGATGTATTTTGTGTAGAAATAATTTCCTTGCCTGTTCCAACCTACTACTTTTTATATCGTCTTTGTTTCGTCCAACACTGCTTATTTTGCTTCCGAAGTAGCAGAATCCTACTTTCATTACCTTTTCACTTGCCAGTTGATATATCAATAGGGATATCTGATTTCCGCGTTCCTTTTATTTCGTTGTACATTTATTGATTTTAGTCGGTTTTATTCTAAACCAAACCGTTTATTAAACGAAATCTTCATATCTCCTGTGACGTAGTTCGATGAATTCACATTGATAATTGCATTCAAATCCAGGAGAGGGAAGGTAATGTACACGTGGGGCATCGGAAAGGAGAAAATCAAGGCTGCATTTCCCGTAAATGCCATTTCTCTAGGGCACCCGACTAATATCGCTTCATGGCAGGGAAATGAACTAGGGAGTGCTATCAAACTGTTGCCAAGAACATCGCTAATAGTTTGTGGATGGCAACTTATTATTGTCAATGGCAGGACTCTAACCTGTGAAACTACATGTTTCTGTACATATAGTCTTTATTGTTGAATAATCCGTCCCTAAAGAAAAGGGCAACTGTGTACTTCTAAATGTAAACGACAGATACTGTAAGTCGTTTTATGTTAATGTGTAAATAAATGTTAGATTAAAAATCCCTCTGTATTATAGGGATATGTTATAGGGAAAAGTTATGTCTTCTTAATCACCTTGACCTCATCTGTTCTCATCTGTCGTTGTTCTTTCAATAAAATAGGTTAACCATTCCAACAATCGTTATACAATATAAATATTATAACAGTTAAAGAGTCCCAGAAAATATACAGTACGTACAATGCTTGAAGTAATAATTTGATATTTCTTGAATTAGTTGTACATGAAATGTACATAATACTGTATTTTGCTTGGAAATTTAGCTGTTCTTTTTTACTCTTGTCCAGCGTGTGAATCCTGGAGACGAGAGTTGAGAAAATTGAGCCCCTTTAGGACTTACGGGATGGCAAGTGTTTCATGAAACTAAAAAGCTTTCAGACAAAACTATTTGCTTCCATATACTAGGATATATCCTAATGATTTCTATAGGAAACTTTCCAACACGTACATCTTTGTTAACGGGTTTCACCATTTTCTTTGATTCAAGATATGATATATATTTTACAGAGTAATACATCAAATCCTATGTTATGTACACTGATGCATATGAATATTCTTATGTATAGGAAAATGAACCCTATTTAGGGGGGAGGGGGGCTTTGATCAATATTAAACAAATCTACCTAGGTATACATAATTATATTTTAAATTCGGCATCATCTGTCAATGGGACAGATTATTTCGAAGAAACGATACTTGATCATCGAACTTGATTGAGTAATTCTGAACAGTCTATCTTTTATACGTTAAGCATAACAAAATTGTCAAGACGGGATTTTATAATTGAAGCTTCAATTGAGTCATTACTTGAGATTGGTTGGTTCCTTAGTTTAGGGGCTGCGACAACGCGGTCATGTAGCCCCGTGTACTTTGGGTTTTATAGGCTAATTCATTATTGGATGTAGAAGATGATACGCATGGATTAATGTTGTACTGTGTATAATCTTTCAATTTGCTGAGGGGGCCCCTATATCGGTGTACAATATTCAAGTAAGATAGAAAGGAAAGAAAAAACTGTACATGTAATGTGGAAAAATCGGTGGTTCAAATGTCAATATCTTTAGAGCGTTTTATTTTTCTTAAAGTTCTGTACTGTTTGGCACACTGCAAAGATTAAGTTAAGAGATGGAACGAAGAAAATAGTTCTCGTCCATTTCTTTTGGTAAATGTCATTTATCAGTATTATGATCTGGATGTATCATTTACTGAGTTTGTTGGACGCCATTATATCGTCTGGTGTCTTCTGGCTTAAAGAATGACCATTGTTATCAACCATGAAGACAGTTTGGTAAAAAAGAATATTCCATATTTGAATTGGTTTTACCTGGTTTGTGAGGGCAGAATTGGCTTACCTCTCAGAGCCCAATGCTACATCCAGGTTATATCGGATATCGTTGGCAAACATTATTATAAATGTAATACTGTAATATTAAGAATATTTCTCTGTGAGCTCTATTGCTCACTTGCTCAGCTCCAAAATGGCCACAGGTCTTTTCTTTTTTAATTTTTATTTTACGAGAGGATGAAGAAGGACTGAAATACTTGTGCAATATACAGTTAACTACTCATATGACGAACCAGCAATATGAGATCATTATCCCTGTTCTGTGTTCTTACGTTCCCAATTTTACTTTGGCACATTGTTATATCTTACATGCATATTATATTCTTGTATTACAATTCATTTCAACTATGAGAAGTGCAATATCTTTTTTTTTTTTCATGTTTTATGACTTCAAAATCACCGTATTTTAGTATTTCCTTGTAAAAAAATCGGCCGTTCAACAACAACAAAAATGGGTCAAATTATTATTAGAATTAAGTTTTATTTCTGTTGCAATTTGTAAGAAAACTAATATCACTTCTTATGTGGAAGGGGTGGACAAACAGCTTAGGGAGTCAAAGTGACAATATTAATTTTATGACTACTTGTTTTAAATCTGGTACAACAATTACACATTTCCAAGGAAACACAGGTCTTATCTTTGCAACAAAAACTAAGTTCTAAATTTTTGAAATATAAATAATTATTTTTATCTAGTTTTCAAAATGTGCTCACTATTTGAGTTGTCCTCACGCTTTCCTAGGGTATTGACTAGTCTTCTTTGAAAATTTCAGTGAAACAGTTTAAACGGTAAACAGACCGACATTCAGAGTTTAGATAGGGGCAGATGACCTCGCATTTCCGCCCCTTAAAACTACAATAACTAACTAACTAGATTTTAGATAGATTCACGAAAAAGCCTTCTTTCAAGGCAACAAATGGAATTCATGAAGAAATTTATTATATTACATTCTGTGTCTGCATGGGATACATCAAAATTCTTCCTTGTCTCTATTTGCCAACCAGATGCTTGGACAAACCGCACTAGAAGGAATGTCCACTGTCTTGGTCATTCAAATCACTCGCTTTAGCGCTGTCTTCTCCACAATATATATGGTACAATGGCATGTGTGCTAATGACATCCGGGTTCTCTTTTCAGCCAGGCAGGAGGTTAAAGATTTCTATTTCAATCGGCTGGACTAGAACATTCTTCATCGGTCATCAAGCGAAACATCGAACTACTTGGTGTTCAAAGCTTGTTATATAAAGTTTATCTCTTGTAGGCCCAGTTATGATATTCAATCTCCACTGTCACTATCGTCTGTTATCTTTTCATTTCCAGATATGATTTCACATCCACCACTCCCAGTTATTCTTCCTTGCCCTTTCTTCTTTCTGCGATGTTCTTGAAACTTAAACCCATCGCTGATTATCAAATTCTTTCCGTAGAATTCTTGAACCTTGGAAGCAATCGCTGTTTATTATTCTTCAGGAATTTTCCTCAGCATTGTCGTCAAAATGTGTTTGTTAGTTATTGTTGTTGTTGTCGTCGTCGTCGTCGTCGTTGTTTTAAGGGGAGGAACAGCAAGGTCATCTGCACCTCATCAAAATGTGTATTAATCCTTCTAAGAAGTAACTGTGGCTAGTACCGTAAAATGTTCGCACAAGCAGTCTACTTGCCACGTGCCTGCATTTTTGGTGGAGTAGATACGTACCGTCAGAGGAACAAGACATCTTAGTTTGCTGGTTTGATTCCCACACATACTGTAGTAACTTCCGTTGGCTACTCTGGAGTCCCACCCCCTCCTAAGTCACCAATGCTACTAATTTGCCCCATATACTTGTTTCAAAACTAAAAATATATCAAACTAGCTGAAGTCCCCGTGCTTCGCTATGGGTCATAAATAAATTAAAATGTAAAGGTGACAGTTAAAGCAGGGGATAGGCGAGGTGCTGCGCGGAGGGAGAGTAAGGATGGAACATTTTGTCCAACTACACCGCTCGGCGTTGACCGTGTTTTATAGCACAAATTTAGGTTTTACTCGCTAACTGTTGGAGATACACGAAAAGTGATAAGGACCTTTCGGATAGAAAATTACATTTTAAATCTCGTAAATGCCATCAAAAGTTTGCTATTTCTTAGCGTTCTCTTTTTATTTGATTTTGAAATATGAAAGTTTGAAACCAAAGGGTGTAGTGATGTCACTAAAATGGTCGCCATCTTTAAATAGTGCAAAGTATCGAAATCAAAAGTAGCCTATATGTTAACCAGGTAAATCAGCTACTTCCATGTAAAATTTCATGTAAATCGGAGGAGTGGTTCTTGCGTGATTGAGTAATACAGAGACACATACCATCTCATTTTTATATATTAGTATGGATATTCTGGATTTTTTCTGTTAGTGAAAAGCGTGGTTATTTTCACCCACTTGCATGCATATGTTTAAGTTTCACTCTGATTTATTATGAAGTTTTTAAACACGAAACTCCAAAGTAATTTAGTAGAGGAACATTTACAAAAGCTATGTCAAAAAATTATCTTCTTTCAAAGCTGTAGGTCGAAGTTTCTATCGCTTGGAGTTGCTTTGAACCACTCGTATTTTCTCAGAAACCACGCGCAACACCAACTGCAGTGAAACCTGCCTTCAACGGAATCGAACGAAACTCGCCTTTTTTTTTCGTTGAAGATAGGTTTCAGGTTAACGAAGGTAGGTCTATGTAAAATAATTAAAACCATGGACACAATGAGAAAAAATAAAATGATATACATGCCTTATTCAGTGTTGTACAGTATTTACATATTTCTGTTCCGGTATCACTTTTATTCTCGTGTTCAACATTAAGCCGCGCCAGCATTTGTTGTTTATTGTAGCAAGAGCCCCGCGGAGCGAAGCGGAGGACACAGTGCAGTCCGCACATAAGTCAGATAAGCGTCACTGGAACCCATGTTACCACGGACAGTTAAACGATGACTGAGGGTACTGGAGCTGAGTCATATCCTACTCGCGCAACTGTACCTGTCAACGAAGCAGGCTGACTTGTGACACAAGTAAACAGAGAATAGTTCCCATCTCGACCGCCGGAAATCAATTCGTGAAAGGGTAATAAGATCAAGCTCAAATCCTGCTTTCGAAGCCACAATGACTGCTGCCAAACTGCGTCAGTAATGTTATTAGTGAAGTGCTCAGTTAAAAGCTGATTAACAAGGATCGAGACAAAGACTAGTATTTGTTGATTGACAGCTCATTGAAGCTAGCATCGGGAAAGGCTTGGGGAAAAGGAGACAGGCCATTAGCGATACATTTTGACGTATACGTTGGAGTACAAAAGAAGGAAGACCTATATGCACATTCCTTGTTAGCTACAGAATCAACTGTTAAAGCAAAAAGGTAGACTTTCACAGGGTGCCTGAAAATTTTCGAAACATTACATTGAGGAACCTGGACATTTTCCGTTATAATGCGTATTTTGATTTCCGTTTAATGAAGGAAATTTAAAAAGTTATCGAGGTCGTCAAACATTTCCGTTTAATAAAGAGTCCGTTGAAGGCAGGTTTTACTGTATATAAATAATGTTTAATATAACCATTGTTTTTTTAAACAATTTAAGGGGTACCGGTACTCTCAGTTGTCGACAAAAGATCATGATCTTGCAATGTCCGGTCATTGTGTTCGAACCAATAACTTTCAGCTTTATCGATACCTGGGTGGATGTTAAATAGTTCGTTATTTTCTTCATCCTTCAAAACTAACCACACGCACAAAATAACAACCTACCCCACCTCCAAACACTATAAGAACGGGGGGCCGAGTAGCCGACCAAAAGAAACTGATTCAACAGATCGATTTAAATCGAGGATTACTCGAAATCTCCTCCAGCTGTTGTGAACAGCGCGTTGACGCCAGCTGATCGATGAACTTTCAAGTCGAAAGTTATATTTGCCGGACTAGTTAGAGATCCGACCAGCTAGGAAGGAGTTTGGCCGCGCACGCGCACTTACGACGATCCAGCGCAGCGTAGTCCCGCCTTCCAGAGCTCGTGTTGCAAGGACACTTCAGTGCATAAGTTTATACTCAGCTGTTTAGACGTGCGCGCTGCCTTTCTAATTTCCCGTGGTGTAACTGTGGTTTGTGGTGCTCGTTAGGCCTGTCTGTGACAGTATGGATGGCGTTGAAAGTAACCTGCATCGTACGGTGCTAAAGAGTCAGACTCGTGCAGCAATCTCGAACGTTATGGATTTTATGGGAAGGGAGGCATTGGAAGAAAAGTTCGTGATAGATTGTAAGAAAGTGCAGGAAAGAGTAGCAGCAGCTGTTGGAATGTCAGAAAGTTCTGTGGCACGGATTAAGGGCGAAAAGTGATAGAATTAGGTAAACCTTTGGATAGTCTGTTTGAAACACCAAACAAAAAACGAAAGCGCACAAAGACTGTTACTGGACTCGACGACTTTGACGAAGGTGTCGTACGGGGTATTATTAACATTTTTTATTTAGTTGAAAAATGTTTGCCTACAGTTCCGAGAATTCGTGCGAAAATGGAGAAAGACTTAGAATTCAAAGGATCCAATTGAATAAGTGGTTAAATTATGTTCTAACTCCTTAATCAATCTACCATCTGTAACGCTTCTAAATAAATACATTTCGGCTAGGAATGTCTGTAATTTACAGCTGGAAGGGAATTCCACTAACTGAAAATCTGCGGAGGTACACGTCCGCTATGACAAAAATTTCGGGTCGACTGTACGTCGCCACAACACCGAGCGAGAAGGGGAAGTCAGCGTTCTCACTCCCACGGTTCAGCTTTCTCACTCGCACATTTCCCCTCACCAGCCGTCTTCATAAATGGCCCGATCTCTACAAATGTAACAATATTGTTTCTTAAGCAGTTTTCAAATGTTTAAAGGGTACGCGTACCCCCCGCGTTCCCCATGAATAAAGCACTGTTTATAACTAAATAACATCAATAATGTAGAATCTTACATTGTGGGAACCTGACAAAAATATGTTGTACCAAGCACATTGAAGAAATTATTAATTCATATGAAGAAATTTATTTTCAGACTACTTTTATGGGTATTGATACACCTTAAGCACAGTTATTATTCTAATCATTGACGTCTGCATTATTATTATTTCTCTAAAATACAGTGGTATTGCTGTCCTGTAGATATCCAACGCTCTATTAAAAAACTAAAATCTGTCATCTTGATTTATTTGAAACGTAAGGACTTCCACGAATCCTTCATTTTATCCTTAATTAAAATGTCCACGAATTAAATCTTCCTCTTATTGGCCAGTATGTACGGCAAACCTTTAGAATAAAACAGTCCCATTGTAGAGAAATTCACAATTAAGAAATGCAACAGGAGCGAAACGCTTTTTAGTTTATTGCGATTGAGCAGTGTTGCCTGGTCCGAAAAATAAATTCGGAAGATCGGAACTAACTTTCGGAAGATTAAGAGAAAAGATGTTTTTTAAGATCCATTATTATTTGGTAAGAAGAGAGTGAACATTACGACTAAGGCTAACGTTCAACTATACTAAAACAATTCAGTGCGATTAAATATTGTGTACTCTGCAAACATTAACCTAAATATTAAGGATCGGTGGCGTAGTTGGTAGCATGCTGAACTGCTGTGCCCAAGACAGCAGGTTCAAACCCAGCCGAAGTCGTCGGATTTTTTAAGAACGTTAAAAATCCTTCAGTATGCCTTCCGTCGAAGGGGAAGTAAAGCCAGCAGTCCCATGTCATAGATGTATGGCATGTAAAAGAACCTTCCACAAACTAAATTTCTAGGTTAGATTTCATTGGAACGCTCTATCAAAGTTCCAACGTTCACCACTAGGTATCTTTGACATCTGGTAGCGAAAGTTGGAACTACTTGAAATGTGAGCTGAACTTGTAGCTCACCCTATGGGTGTCCGCTAGAAGCAGCTACAGCCTCTGGTGAGCCGAACATGTCCTAAATATTAGCCATAGTCGTCGGAATCCTTGCCGCTCTTCTGTTGGAACATCTCACCGTACATTTTACGTTGCATTTCCGAGGGAATTTTGAAATCAAAGCTTGTAGATTTCCTTGCTAACCGCTTGATGGAGTCCAGAGATTGTTCTACTACTTAAAAGTCTGTTTCTCTTGCTTTGGTTTTCATCCTGTTCACTGTGCAAAGTACTCTTTCTCCAAACACACTGTCGACTGGTGCAAGCATAAAAGTGACAAAATATAAGATTAGAAAAGTTTCGGTTGGTCATCACCCGTTTATATATTGCAACTGCATTCCAGAATCCTGTAGGAACACATCACTGCAACATTATTATTTCAGTGTTCCGGAACACTACTTTGTTATGCGTAGCAACTCAAGTTTACTGAATGAACATTAAGGGATACACCAGCATTTTTTTTGTGTGTGTGTGTGGGTGGGGGGTGTTCCCTCACCCCCTACGTGACAGCCGACCTGATCTACTGCTGCCTCCGACATGCTGTTGGACTACATAGTAAGTTAGTAGAAGAAACAGAATGGGGTTTGGGAAGGATTGCTCTTTGAGGCTTAGCGCCTGTCTGATTGCAGATGCAATTTACCAGGCATCATGATGTATTGGAATTGGTAGATTGAAGAGACAGGGAAACCCCGCATAGGCAGAAAAGAAAGATTGCCTACACGTAAAAAGGGACGAAACCATCATATACCCATGTATACAAGAAGAAAAGCGCATTTTGAACGCATGAGTTGCCCAAGTAGGCCTACTACTTTTGAAAAAAGATATGAGTTTTATTGGTCCTCCCTACTTCCCAAATGTCTGGGTTACCTGTAAGACAACGTGTAGGGTGTTTGCAAAGGGACTAGATTTATAAATTTTGGAATTCTCCTCAATAAACAGGACCATTCTTATGATATTTAGATCCGCTAAGTGAAGAGAGAAAAATCTCCAAAATTCAACGTGGAGTCTAGGAATAGTTCCACACTCTCCCACCATCAAAACAAATACCATTATGAATGTTTACTGCATTTACAGCATTATTCGTTCTTGGAAACTAGGTTACAATTTATTTATTTTTTTACTTGAGGTTGCTTTTAATGCTAATGCAGTAATAAAATCGTTCAAACTTAAGAAAATATGGTAGAAAAGCATAGATTATTAATCTCCGTTTAAAATTTCTGATTAAAGCTGAGCACTTCAAAAAACTGGCAACACTGTTATAGCTTCTAATATAAAACTTCTCTGAAAGATTTTGCTGACAATCTGGGTATATACGGTGCCTTATTAATAACACCCGTGCCTGATATTTTCTCCATAGAAATTCAACAGGAAAAAAAATAGATTCAAGTATTTTAGAGGGGGTAAAATAATATATATCCGTCCTGTATAAATAAATGTGCCTACACTTTTCAGTCAATAGCATAACAATAACATTTATATAAAATTTTACGTATGTAATTTCCTAAAATATATAATCGATATCAAAATAAACTATAACTAATCTTCATGCTCTCAAAATATACAGACCTGATGTGTCATTATTATTATTATTATTATTATTATTATTATTATTAAAATGTACTATATATGAAATATATTTAAAATGTGGTCCTGGAATATTGTTGTTTTATTCGAAATAAATCCTGAATCCTGTTTTCACATTCTGAGTTTTTTTTTTTTTTTTTTTTCAACGAGAAGCTTGTCAGATCCAACTGAATTCCTCAGGGTAAGTCCAAAACACAGTTATAACTTAGAGGTGGATGCCTAAATATGAAAAAGCCTAATATTAATGAAACAAAAAATAAAATCTTATTATATAATACGCTAATGTGTATGTTTCACAAAACTCAAGCTCCTAAACCAGAGGGACTTAGAAGGTGTGGTTTGTAACAAAATCTTCCAAATCGTCTCAATAGTACAGAAAAAATCTTGCATTTCTTGAAAAGTCAACGGAAATATATTTGTTTAAAAAGTGCTTTGAAACAAATAAACGAGACGATAGCCCCTGCAGAACTGTTTTGCGTACAGCCCGCATGTCGCTAGAGCCGAGCGGATAGTCTGTACACATGGGGCTCACACAACCTATTATGCGAGATTTCTCGTACGGGTCCGCTAGTGAAAAATTATGGCACAAAAATATTATCATTATTTACTAAAAGGGAAAGCCTTGTCCCTGCAGCCACATCTATAAAAAAAAAGATCGTCTCTATCTTAAAAGACAGTACGCATTAAATGGAGCGCGCTGATGCCAGATCTGCTGCATATTCTGTAGACTACCAAGTTCTGCAAGGCCGGGCACTTGATGTAACATAACTCGTATACAGGCGTGTGTTTACGCAAAACTCGGGAAATTTCCAAAATATTTGTTTGTTGTATATAACTGTACATCATGCCTTGAAGCGAACGACGGTACAATATTTAGGTATGATACAACGAAGTTCAGAGCGCGATTTTAGTGCACACATTATAATAATTTATAATTTTCAATTATTCATGAATATGATAATATTATAACATGTTATAATATTACATTTTCTCGAAAATCATAGGTTATAATAAATTATAATATGACATTTAATAATAATTATAATAATATATATTGTGGTCCACGTAATTTACCTAATTTTGTGTGGTCTAGTGGTGGTAAGCAGCCGAAATTAAATTATTCATTTCTTGTTTCTTGAATGAGACGTTGTTGAATTTTATATAGGCTAGTTCTTAACTTGCACCCATACCATTTCGATGGGATTAAGTTCACTGTGGCAAGCAACGAACATATTTCTCTCCTGTGATAGCCTACATTGTCTATTACTAGGCTAGATCCTTCGGGAACATTGGGTAACAATTGCTCGGCGAACCACTTTTCATACACTTCACCTGTAACTTCGTCGTGGGAGTCTGCCGTGCCCTTTTGGCACAGAAACGTTAACTCTGCACCATTAACGAACCCTTGTTCATTCCCGGGACGAACAAAGGCAAACTACGGAAACCACTTCGAGGATGGCTGAGGTAGGAATCGAACCAGCCTCTTCTCAGTTTTGTCTCATGAAGTTGAGTACACCCCGTTCCAGCCCTCAGACCAGAATTAAATTTCTTGGCAGAGCCGGGATTCAAACCCGGGCCTCCACTGTGACAGCACAGTGACAGCCAAGAATGATAGCCACTACGCAACGAGGCGGACAATTTATAAAGAACACAAGCTCCACTTCATTTCACAGTTTAACTTCACACCATCACCGACCCTCCTTCAAACACAGTCGGAGAGATAGCCTACGGGCCACATTAGTAAACAAACTTTCGGTGCGTCAGTGCTGGGCGGGAGGAGTACGTAAAGTGCTATAACTTATGAATGCTATCTGATATCGAGCTCTGGTTTGTTTTAAAAACTATTTCAGACATTAATGAACATTTCTTCTCGCTTAGTCACCAACGTAAAGTTAACAGCAAAAATGTTTCTCGCTACGTAACTTTTGTGTGACACCATCCCAGATTTTTCAAGTAACATTTAAGAAAAAAATCGTAACTTACTTATCATGAAAATAATTACTGTCTTGAGAAATAGGGTATCTTCTATCAACATCAGGCAATCTAAAAATAAATTCTTGATCTGTTGCGATCATTAGTTCATTAGCTATGGCGTGATAAGTTTTATATCTGCAAAGATACAGATTCGCGCTAAAAAAAATCGGAAACTAATTGTGAAAATTGGGCCACTTGTTAATTATTTATGGCTTTTATTTTTATATCATCATAAAGAGCGGAAAATTCTCTATAAGACAAAGCAAACATTTTCTTTTATTTGTCACTTTCAATTATTGGGAAATGGCAACATCGCCGGGGTGGAAGAGGACGAAGCTAATTGCAGGACATAGGAGTGCGAGTGAGAGGCAAATACTACATTTAATTCCATACTGTCCTTTAAGGTAGAGACGCACTATAGACTCTTCATGCTGCCGTAAGAACCACAGGCCAGTTCTCCAATGGAGTTCTTGATGTACGACATCTTTGGACGTCCCCTAGGTTTCTTTCCCAATACTTTCCCCTCGATAAAGGTTCGGAGAAGAGAGTTGTGCCTTAATGCATGTCCAAAGAACTTTGTTTTCCTCTTCTTTATTGTTTTTAACCCTTCGGATGCCAAGCTAAGTTTAATGAAATTACAAGTGTTTGATAAACATTATCACCTACCTATATTTTTAAGATAGAACGTTGATATTGGTCCGCAGGACGTAAATATATCGTACTATATGAGATGCTAAAGTAATAATAATAATAATAATATCGTATGGCTTCGGGTGCCGGGTGCAAGCTTTGTTATTTGACACCCACAGGGCATCTTGCATGTCGAATTTTTTGTTGTTCCTTGAAGCACTACGAAAGTCAAGGAGGTTAGATATATAAGCTCCTTGACACTATAGCACTTTCTAGTAGAGAAATGAGGAACTTGGTGTTGGCGGAAAATCCCGAGAATAATTTTGTCATTATGAACATGACCTACTGAATTCAAATGGGTTCTTTAACTTGCCAACATCGTATGACATGCGTGTCGTGATTTTTGCGGTCTTTCAAAAATCACTTACCACGGCCAGGAGCGAACCTGCAAGCTTGGGGGTTTAGTAAACCGACGCGATAACCACTCACCCACCGTGGCAAGCAGATGCTAAAATAAAGCAGTGTTTCATTTCACCCACTAAAATATATCGCACTTGATTTTTTTTTTTAATCATTTGAAATTGACATATTTCAAAGTCGTCGTTATCAGTCGAAAACGTAGTCTCACACGCTTCACTCAGCGCTAAAACCTTATTTATTTCCCCATTGTTCCAAAATCTAGCCATATTTATCACCATATATTTTAATTAGCTCCGAGTAATGATGTCAACGGAGAAAAATTTAAAGGGGGAGTGAAGATTCAAGGAGAAATAATTTCAACTCTGATGCTGATGACATTGTCATCTTGCCCGACACATCTGAGGATTTGAATGACTTTTTGAATGGTATGGACTCCGTCTTTAAGAAGGAATTAATTATGAAAATTAATAAATGTAAAACAAAAATATTGGAATGCAGCAGAAACAAATCAGAAACCTCTAAGTCTATGGATATTGGCAGGTGTAAAGCTAAATGAAGTAGGTGACTTCTGTTACTTAGGAAGCAAAATAACCAGTGATGGGCGAAGCGAAGATGATATAAAAAGTAGGTTGGCTCAGGCAATGAAAGCATTTCTACAGAAAAGGAATCTGTTGACATCGAATATAGATTTAGGTATTAGGAAGTCATTTTTCAAAGCCTTTGTCTGGAGCGTGGCACTCTATGGAAATGAAACTTGGACTATTGGTGCAGCAGAAAAGAGGAGAATTGAAGCATTTGAAATGTGGTGTTACAGGAGAATGATGAAGATCAGATGGGTAGATATGGTTACAAACGAAGAGGTATCAAGACGACTGGGAGAGGGGAGATGTTTCTGGTGACTGCTAATGAAGAGACGGGATAGGTTGGTAGGACACAAACTAAGACACCCATGAATAGCAAGCTTAGTTATGGAAGGAAGGGTCGAGCACAAGAACTGTAGGGGTAGACCAAGGTTAGAATATGTTAAACAGATTGCTTCGGATGTAGGGTGAGGTAGCTAAGTAGAGATGAAACGATTAGCTCAGGACAGGGAGGAATGGAGGGCTGCATCAAACCAGTCTTAATACTGAAGATTCAAACAACAACAACAACAACATATTTTAATCAGCTCCGAGTAAGGATGTAAACAAGCATAGCTTCAACAGATCACTGCGGTATGTTCAAAGAAAACTTATTATGAATCCAGTTACTCACGGAACGTAAACACATCAATATTCAGAGAGAGAATAATTGCTACATTGACTCGGTTACTACACTGATATCACTACTTGGCTGGAAATATTAATAAATCATTTACAAAAACAGGGCCGAGAAATCGACCCGTGGCCCTAAAAGGGCTAATAAAACATCGATCCTTCCAATATCCCTTCCCTGACCCGTCCTGAAATAGTACATTATGCAATGAGCCTATAATGGCAATAATTAAGACACGAGTATGTTTATAAAACGACCGTATGCGAGTTTTATAATTTCCGTACGAGTGTCTTAATTATTGCCATTATAGGCGAGTTGCATACGACAGTTTATGTTCGACGATAATTATAATTTTATTATATGTTTTAATATAAATATTCATAAATATCTGTGGGATTCAGTTACTTCAGTTAGTGAACAGAGCGCGCTGGGTGGTTTGCTGACTGAACAGAGCGGATGCGTGGGTCAAGGCACTCCGAAATCAGAGACCATTCACTTTGCTTGCCAACACAGAACACCTATTGTTTACAGCCTGCCGTCCAACTCTATAGCATTCACTAATATTGTCACCGAAGTCGTTTGAAAGCAATGCGCTGTGTAAAAATTGGAGTTGGGGATATTAAGGTACAGTGCTATTTCTTGTCTCATATTCGCCAGTTTATTTACGCGAAGATATGGACGGTGCACTTTCCATGTCGGTAATTTTTAATAGAAGGATGCTGTGTTCATGTCCGACATGTTGGATTTTGAGCCCATGCGCGAAGGTATCTTTACCTAATTGGTCAATGAATTAGCTCTGATTGGCTGGAGAAACGGTTTCATAATGAAAAATAGTGTTTTAATGACCAGCATTATGATACAGTTTTCTGACGTATAATATTCACATTTCGACATCGTCGAACATAAAGAAAAGTACACTACTGTTTGTAGAAAGTGAAACACCAAGAACAAGAGATGTGACCACCTTGCACTCTATACCACAGATTAGGGACATGACAATACATTACTGATTAGAAGAACAATCCGGTACATGCACGTTGTCGGTCGATCTTCAGTACGGCGTCGCGCCACCACGTGCTGCACTTAGAGCTGCTAGACGCCGTGGCATGGAATCATGCAGCGCTTGAATACGCTGCTGGGGAATACCGTCCCACGCGGTTTGTAGGCGCGTCCACAAAGCATCAACAGTTGCGGCAGGTGGACCTGAACGAACAAGTTGCCGACCGACCATATCCCAGACATTTTCGATGGGCGACATGTCAGGCGAATGGGCAGGCCAGAGAAGCAAAGGTATCCGTCGTTTTGCGAATAAGGCTTGCACATTCCTCGCCACATGGGGGCGGGCATTGTCCTGCTGAAATATGGCCTGTGGAACGACCTGCAAGAGGGGCAATGCGTGGGCTGTAAAACGTCCCTGGTGGCAGTACTGTGTCACCTCCAGCCCGCATAACACTAGAGCCGGGCAGGGTGGTCTATACACATAGGGCGATCGCAAGTAACCGATTTTGCATTCAAAATAAAAAGAATCGCCCGCAACAGTGATGAATTGCACATATCGACAACAAATAAACAAGAAGGCCGCATAACAGTAAAGCCGGGTGGGTGGTTTATGCACATGCGAGTTTTCTCGCGCAGATCCCTTAATTTAAGGTAAGAAAGACCCTTCTAGGGGCGAAAAAAAATTGATTTTTTTTTGAGTTTTTAGTTATTTACAAGGTAGAGAACAGGAATTTGTCAAAAAGAAGTGGACAAAATATGTAAAATGGTCATTTTATAAGATATAAATGACTATGCTGCACCATGAAAGCCCACTTTTACAGAGATTTATGTTTGTGCGTATAACTTCTGAACTACAGTATTATAGATACGAGGGCTGTTTTTTAACTAAGGGCCGTTATTTTTAAAGCCCGTAGTTAGTGGGCACGCCGCAACAAGCGTGCGCGCTACCTCTCAGCATCCTTTGCGAATAAGCAGGCGTCAATTGCAGCTGTGTAGCTAACCTGTACGCTGAACTGTGCATCTTTACAATGTTCATGATTATTGATTCGCCCGCCGCGTGAGAGGTACGATCTGTGATACGTTTTTTGAGTGCAAGAAACATGTCGGCTGCAGACATTCATCGTCAGCTTTGTGAGGTGTATGACGGAAGGTAAAGTGCGAAAATGGTTACGCGAGTTCAAAAGTGGCCGTGAAAATATTCATGACGATGAACGCTCAGGCCTGTGATCACAGATGACTTGGTGACTACAATTGACACGAAAATTCACGAGGACCGAAGATTCATGATAACCACTCTATCAATGGATTTTCCTCAAGTGTGAATTCTTGGTTGTCAGAGAAGGAGGCAGAGCTTAGTTTTAAGGTATAACAAGTGCCTAAATAAACAAGGCAACTATGTAGAAGATTGGAGGAAGGTATGTAAAATTAAAAATAAAAGTGGTTTCAAAATAACATTTTCGGTTAATTAAAAAAAAACGGCCCTTACTTAAAAAAACAGCCCTTGCAGATTTCTGAACTCACTTCTGGTCTGTTCTGTTGAGCGCAGACTTTGTGTTGGTAACAATGACAACTTCCTGCATTGCTTATGTTACGAGTGGTTACTGAAACATCGTCATAATATTATAATCACTGTGATTTTGCACTGACCTATTGAATAAATATTGTTCTGGGGGGGGGGGGGGGGGGCAGCGAGGTCATCTGCCCCAATTATTAATAATTGAATTGGTGATTTGAAGAGGAAAGCAAGTCCACTTATTTGCAAAAAGATAAGTTAAAAAACGCATTTATTTATATTGTTTTTATTTACTTATTTATTTAAAAGATCAAGGTAGTAGAAGACTTAGGAAGCAAAATAACCACTGATGGACGAAATGAAGCAAGTTCTCGGGCAGGAATTTCCTAAGAATTGTCAGAGGTAACAAAATGTAATGAAAAACTTCAACCTCGTTTTTCTCAGTTTAAAATTTTTCACTACTGTGGTACCATTTGTAAGAAAACTAATAAAGATAGGTTCATTAAATGATTTTGATGTATCAACATCATCCTAATGAACAGTAATAAGAAGGGATATAAACGTACCTTTAAATAATATACAAAATGAAATAATATTTTTCGTACTAAAAAAATCATATTGGCAAAAGTATTTTGTTTTTGTCCATAATCCTTCTTATTATTGCAGATAACGATCCAAACAGTAATCTCTGACAATTTCAATTGGCTAACCCAAACAGATTTTGAGTCAAGTGCACCAAAAATGTAAGATTTAACATAGGCGAGATAGGCAGGTCTTGCTTATCTTAAAAAAAGAACAATTTATTTGAGTCAAATAACACTTGAAAATGCAGATTTATGATCCTAACCCATAACACTGTTGACGCGATCAGCGGCCACCACGTCATCAGCTAATATAAGATAGAGCATATTCTGTAGACCAACAAGATCCACATTCTCCGTTAAAATGAGGGATGAATACGGTTTCACAGGTACAAAGTGGAGGGTCTTCCCTTTCCTTCTCCTTAGCCTACACAAAATGAAGGACTCCCTCCGTGCCCGGAAAGACCTCCAGCACACGCGAATATTTCCCTTCATCGCCCTCTAGATGGTACCTTCAATGGTCGAGGTGGTATTGGTACCGCCTCTTTTGCAGCTTGATCCGCTATCTCACTTCCACAATTCTCATGTGGCTTGGTATAGCCTGTATTACGAAAGAATAACGCTGACAGCTGTCATCAATTCGTAAGTTGAAATGACCGAGGTAACGGTTTCCATGGCAACAACCAGCCGTGTTGCAATGTATGTCCCCGATATGCCATGTGTCAAGATGTCAGAACACACCACGTGATCTAAAGGGCGAACAGATGACGTACATGATTGCTTGAGACGTCACTGCCATGGCCACATTGATTCCAAGATGTCCAAAAACCTTGAATTATGAAAGGATATAAGGATCATAATTATACAATTATTATCTGAGGATTTGTGAAAGAGTCTCGAATGACGCAGTAACGTATGGGACCAGTAGGCTAAGGGAAGAAGAAGATCACGTGATCAAGAAGGACTCTGTAAAGGGCTCCGTACGCAGAAAGCGAGTTTTGGAGGGGAGCAGATGACTTGAGGTCAGCCACTTGCTTTCTATACGCCGACTAGTCAAGACAGTTCCACGAGCGCGCATGAGTCATACTCAACTACAGTCTAGTGGTGAAGGACTGACCGCATCGCTGTGCCAGCATGGCAAAATACGGTATTCAAAGTGATTTATACAATCAGCCAGAAGAAGTTAGAGCACAGACAGTTTACGCAGTACAATGAGGCTTCATGTTTCAAAAGTGCGGACAATACGTGTTCGGTAACAGCCTTCATGTTTTCACGAGGTTACAATACCCTAGGAAATGCTGTTAGAGCTAGGCTGGACATTGAAAGTCAACGATATCAGTGAATCTGTAAGCTGCTTGAAGCGAGACTCTGTTTGCAGAAAGGCGAGGTCATTTTGCCGAGCGATAGTATGCGAGCCAAGGCCAACCGCTTGTGACGTGCTCAATACACAGGTGTATCGACGCCACGTTTGAGACTTCATTCTCACGGGATATTACGTACGAACTTTGCGTTTTGGAAACAGCTCTAGTTCGAGAACCAAAAGGTTTGTCAAAGTGCGGTTTGCGCGACTGTATCCAGAAACTTATAAACTGTCATATTAGATGGGCGGAAATTTTGTGAAATTTTGGACATGAGGGTCATCAGACCCGGCATCTATTCGTATCTTGCGAAGAACTTCCAATATCGTAGGATGGCGCACTAAGAAACACGCGACATGGGAGGTTTAGGAGGCGGCTGACGTTCCTAGAGACGAGCGTGGAGTCCCACAGTCAAACGCAAGTCGACCACGAGGCTTGGAGATGGGTCAAGACCAAATGGCGAGAACGATGGGAGTCGCCATTGGTCCTACACGAACTCCATACTTCTTCAAGAAGAATCCTAAGGTACAGATGACAGCACCATGATTCTAAATAGCTAGAATTTTAAGTGAAGTAGATTTTAGTGGTTTGGATAGCACTCATCAAATTCTATTGCGATAATTTAAGGGGATCTATAGTCATTAATTAGGCGGTGACATTGAAACATTTTTCTTACGTTTTCTAGAGAAACAACCGGTTCTTTAAGATATAGTGTATATAATTCTAGTTAAGTAGTAGATAATCTCAGACATGAAACATTAAATTAGCGAGATATTGAGAAGATACTGTTAATAAACTTGATCACAGTTACACCATAACATCAGTAAATTTGTAAGGAATGTTTGATGGATAATAATCTTTTAAACTAAATATTCAATGAAATTTAAATAATGTTGCATAATTTTTGCACAATTTAAACATTTAAATAAGATAATTAAATATTTCTTTATGCACACTGATAGCTTAGAATGGTAAGTCTAGACACGACATGATGTCATAACTTCTATGATTCAATTAATGAGAATGGATGGCAGGTAATAGTAACGCTGCAATGCTGTAATTAAGATGATAAAGTGTAACGCAGGTAAAATGTGGCGATTTAATGATGTGATTCAAACATTATAAATATACGAAGATATGAGAAATAATAGTGTGATAAAAAGGTCACTGTGATATAAATAGGCAAGTAATTAAGTGAGAATAGGCAAAGTATGGTAGCCTTGGCCTGTGAAATGTGTAGAACGAAGCCATGAGGGTCATATAAAATATGTGTGTGAATTTAGTGAAAGGTCACTATGTAAAAGTTGTAGCCTATAATTTTGCCTGATGAATATTTTTATAATTCTTTCTGAAATAAAAATTACTCAACATCAATGAGAGTTACACCAGTCAAAGATACCAGTGGAAAGTTTAATTATAACGAATCAAAATGTGAATCAATACAGTATTAAATAATTGTGAGAAGTTTCAGTTGAATAATGACTAAACATTTGTAAAGGCAAAGGCATTTTGGATCCATTACGAGTTACGGGAAATGTTGCTATGATGTGATGTGAACATTCACGTGTGTATATAGGTTGTAAATTTGTTTATAGAATAAGCATGAATATCCACTATGCACCAGTCGTGATTTAGTTAGAAGGAGATCTAATAGAATAATCCCAATGATTTTTTTTTTGTGTTTTCTTTTTAATGCAGTCAGTTTTCTAGATCATCCAAATATGAACTCTATATTAAGCTATGGATGAAAAATTAAAAGTGTAACCCATTGGAGTCAATATGCGGGATCTCCGTAAGTTTAATTATACCCAAAGGCGATTTTGTCCCAATTAAACATGCATTTCATTTAATTTTGTTTGTTTGCACATCAAGACTTAACTTTGTCAATCTCCAAGTGCAGGGGATAGGAATGATTATTTTTTATTGGCTGTATTAGTGCTTCGGTGAATAAAAATGTGGAAGTTTTATCTTATGTGTGCATATTCTTTCTGTGGCTTTGCAACGTAACGTGGATGGTTGGAGATGACGTTAGGTGGTAATATATGAACCCCAGTCCATGTTCACACCCCGAGGTCACTTGAGGTCTAACTTTTTCTCATCTCATCTTTATGCCGACGTATATCTAATCATCCACGATTTTCTTTTGGTAAAATTTTCTACTACTGTTGTATCGAATTTCAACTTGGGATCGCGATGAGTCGGGCCACGCAATCCAGGGCTGGAATATCGGGCACAGTACTAACAGTTAGTTAGTTATTGTTGTTTTAAGGGGCGGAACTACGAGGTCATCTGCCCCTAAATGTACTAACGGACAGCAACGAGTGAATGGCCTGACGCAAGTGTCCTTGCATGGCGTGTCTCTTCACTCGCTGACAGTATTATCCCGTGCATTTGCTTATTCTTTCACAGGATAGAAAACCCTATTGGAAACAGTGAAAACTGCATAAAGATCTCATCGTGTTAAGCGTGCATACGCCAACAGACGTGAGTTAACCTGTCACATTTGCAACGTGGCATTTTCCCACGTGCTATGTTTGACAGCTGTCAGCGTTCTTCTTTCATAATACAGACTATAGCCACGTAATGGTAATTCTAGTGTGAGCGTTGCACAGCCCGGCTAGAAGGTCGTGGATTCAGAGTTTCTGATTAGGTTTTAATAATGCAAAACTACATATGGATGATGTATATATACCGATCGAGTTGCTACGTTGCGTAGTTGATGATGGTCTGATCAAGTTATGAGACAGGTATTCTCTGATTTCAAGGAGAATGTTATCTTTCTTATACCGAAGAAAGCCATATGAGTTGGTTAAAATGTACGACCCTATACAGTTTTAAGCCGGCCCCGTGTTGTTGGGGTAGCGCGCCTGCCTCTCACCCAGAGGCCCCGGGTTCGATCCCCGGCTCCGACAGGAATTTTAAAACTGACGTGAGGGTTGGCACGGGGTGCACTCAGCCTCGTGAGGGCAATTGAGTAGTTGTCTGACAGTGAGACAGTGCCCCGGTCACGAAAACCATGATTAAACGGCCGAGGGGACCCGACGCGCTGACCACGCGTCACCCCCAAAATCTGCAGGCCAATTGGCTGGGCAGCGGTCGCTTGGTAGGCCTAGGCCCTTCAAGGGCTGTAGTGCCACGGGGTTAGGTTAGTTATACAGTTTTAAGGAAACAATGGTGTTGAATTACTCACAATAACTAAATAACTCATTAATGAAATGAAAATCCACAGCCTGCTTCCAGTCTCCGACCGGGTCAGGAATGGAATGAATGAAGCCCCCATCTAGCGGCGAGGATATGAACTGTGCCGGCTGCCGAGGCCTGACGCACTCCTCTGGGGCAATGATTAAATGAATGACAGATGAAGTGAAATGATAGTGGAGAGATTTGCTGGAATGAAATTTTCACAGGGAAAACCGGAGTACCCGGAGAAAAACCTGTCTGCCTCCATTTTGTCCAGCACAGATCTCACATGGAGTGACCGGGATTTGAACCACGGACCCAGCGGTGAGAGGCCGGCGTTCTGCCGCCTAAGCCACGGAGGCAAATAACTCATTAATAAACAATTTAATTCTAATACAGCAACATACAACCAATATATGCATCTGCCTACGCAGATGATATAAGTTTACTCTCCAGCTCTCAGGAAGAGTTGAGGCAAATGACCAGAGCACTCAAGGCAGCTGCCAACAAATTTGGGCTAATCGTGAATGCCAAGACGGAGTACCTCAATATGACTGGCGGGCAAGGACACGTTTTTGGGCAACTACAGTCACTCCGGGTAGGGGACCAGTCATACAAGAGGATCCATGAGTTTAAGTACCTAGGATCGCTTTTCACGGAGAACTCATCATGTGAGGCAGAAATCAACGCCAGGATCCAAGCAGGAAACTGAACTCTCTACAGCTTAACACAGCTTCTTCGGTCCAGTTCAAAATTCGTCTGTATAAAACTATGATCCAACCCGTTGTGCTATATGGATATGAGAGATGGAGTATCCGAAAACAGGACTTTCATAAACTACTCGTTTTTTAGAGAAAAGTTCTTCGGAAGATCTTCGGACCGGTGAGGAATGTACACACGGGTGAATGGAGGATTAGACACAATCATGAAGTAGAAGACCTGTACAATGATGCCAACATAGCTGGAACTATCAAAACCAGAAGACTGCAGTGGGCTGGACATGTAGCCCGGATGGAAGACCACCGATGGCCACGGAAGCTACTGGATTTCATCCTCACAGGAAGAAGACCACCAGGTAGACCAAGGAAGCGGTCGAGTGATGGACTCCATGAAGATCTGCAACAGGCAGCGATACGTGTGGACAGTTGGCGGATGGCAGCTATGGATAGGAGACGATGGAGAAGGAAACTTGTAGCAGCGCGCGGTCCACTGTGCCTGATCGCGTAGAAGAAGAAGAAGAAGAAGAAGAAGAAGAAGAAGAAGAAGAAGAAGAAGAAGAAAAAGTACACACAACAGTATACTGGCATCACAACCTCTCCGTTATCATCATCATCATCATCATTTATTGCTTTCATGGGCCTTTGAGGCCTACAGCAGAAGAACAAAAGAAAGAAAAAGAAGAGAAAAAGTGGGAACAAAGGAATCAGTCACGAAGGAGGAGATATCCACTGCAGATAGCATCCAAACGCTGTCGGTCTCTAGCTTCACCTTCCACCGCATTCGGCTCCACTTGCTGAAGTATTGTCAATACGCAATCCTTCCATTGCGTCCTGGGACGTCTCCTTGGGCGTCTTCCAGCAGGTTGTGAATGAAGGACTCGGTTTTGGATGGATTCATCAGTTCGAGAGATGTGGCCAAACCAATGTAACCTCTTCTGTCCTAGTACTCGACCAATTTGTGGTTTTCCAAACCGCTGATAAAGGTCAGCCTTCGTTTTTCGTTCCCATTTACCTCGCCGTACTTTGTAGAAATCGCCAACAACAGCTGATTCAACATTTCCATTCATTCCAATCTATTGCAAGTGTGGCTTACTTAACGTTATAAGAGCATAGCGTTGGTTTTTATTAGAGCTTATGATATAGGGATTCATTTACGTACCACCACGGAGTGATTGAAACCGTGTGAGGTTTATATGCAATTTATGAACGACTACAGCGAGAATAGGACGACATTTATGACGTTAAATTTGTAAGTCTCAATTTCATCTGTCTGTTTCAATATCACAACCATCCATCTCGGCTCCAATAACAAGTTTGAAAAGGCATCTTCAGAGTGTTTTGGAAATCATATTCAAATATTTAGAACCTTCATTTAACCAAATAATTTGTATGGTTATCCATGTTATTTTCTTTCAAATCGATTCTATTATTTTACATTTTACATGAATACTTATCCATTATATTTTATATTTTCATCGTTCATATTCAAAATTAAAAGCCGTAATAACCTACTAAGTAGGTTAGCTGGAATATCATAGGGCGCTGATGCCAACACTCTCAGGACTACTGCTTTGGCTGTCGTATAAATCTCCAGCTGAATACTGTGCAGACGTATGGTTGAACAGCTCCCATTGCCAACTGGTTGATATTCAACTCCGGCAGACAATGCGAATTATCTCTGGCACTCTACACTGCACTCCCTCACAGTGGCTACCTGTATTGAGTAACATTGTTCCTCCTTACATCAGGAGACAGCAAGCTCTTTCCCGCCTGTGGCGCAGAATTATGGATAGTGAAGTTCTCCCAATCCACCAAGATGTCAATCAACCTTCTACATCCAGGTTGAAATCACGGAAACCATCCTACAAGACGGCTATGGAACTTACTTCAGCTCCGTTCGACCCCCGAAATACATGAGAAATTGAATGGTCTATCTTCCCACCTCGTGGCCTAATCAAACTACCTGGATTCCATCTCCCTCGAGCTGTCTGGTCCCGTCTGAACAGAATTCGATGTGGCACTGATCGAACTAGAGCAGCCTTACATCAGTGGGGTTGGATAGACTCGCCTCGTTGTGAATGTGGATACGAAGTGCAAACCATCAAGCACATCGTGCAGGAATGACCTCGATATATGTACTCTGGGACCTTAGAAGAGCTCCAAGCAGCCACTCCACAATCTCTTGAATGGATTCAAGACCTGCCAGCATACTATGCTTGCAGAAAACTGTACGCCTCAAAACATCTGTCGATGAATGTCAAACTAAGACACTATAATGCAGTAGTCAGAACATCAATCCTCTACGCAGCTGAGTGCCTGTTTCTAACTAAGAAGACCCCCCTAAGGACCCTCGAGGTACAGGAAAGGAAATTCTTGCGGAAAATTGTCAAGGATCTTACCAGATGGAAGACGATAGTACAAACCAAATCGTGACCTCTACAAACAGCAGGAAAACCTCACCGATGCCATCAGAAGGAGCCGCCTGGCTTTCTACTGCCTCCTGTACAGAATGGACCACCACAGACTGTCTTATAAGATCTTCAAGGTAGCCAAGAAGGTTAAAGCCACTGGGTCCTTGTGGATCAAACAAGTTAAGAAGGAACTTAATATTCAGCAAGACACAATAAATGACAGGAGTCGCTACCGTCTGACAGTTGAAACTAGGCCTTTCCTCACATCCATTACAGAAGTTCACCATAACGCGTCCAAGAAATGGTCCGAGGAACGTAAGATAGAGTTCTGCACGAAAATGTGAGAATACTGGTCCAATAGAAGATTCCAGCAAAAAAGCAGCCGGCAAACAATCCACCGAGAACACCAGGAGTGGCAGACAACAGCTAAAGCACAAGCACCGTGGTCCATAGGTGGCCCAAACAACCGAATATATATATTGTCTTGTATGCATCATACGCTACATAATAATGATAATTGTTTTTCCAGTTTCTTCGTTTCATCCTGTAGTATATATTTTACTTAATTTCATTTCTCTACAGTTTTATCATTTTAAATGATCTTGTCGACTT
Source organism: Meconema thalassinum (assembly GCA_946902985.2). Classification (NCBI taxonomy): domain Eukaryota; kingdom Metazoa; phylum Arthropoda; class Insecta; order Orthoptera; family Tettigoniidae; genus Meconema; species Meconema thalassinum. The sequence continues at coordinate 174,257,540 of OX336395.1, forward strand.
CGTCGTTACGCTGGGGGTCTGGCGTTACGTTACGGTGACGGGACGAAATGTACCCAGATGCACTGAGGTGTGTGACGTCTTAGTAGCGCTTGGTGCATGTGTACCCCGACAATCTCTACTTCTTTAGTATAAGACAAAAATCCCCGATTCTTGAATGTCACGGGTAATCTCGAGAACCACTGGATGGATTTTGATGCGGTCTTCACCATTCTGTAAAGGATATCTCGAGGAAAGATACTGTAGAAAATAATTTATGCATGATCAAAGGAAGCCAAGCAGTAACGATTTCAGTGAAAAAGTCGAAAACAAACTTGGCGTCCGTGCGCTTCTTAAGCTTACGCTGGGCAAACCGTTAAACATATCAATATACTATGAGCGTAAGAATTGGTCAGCATGTAAAGTTCTACAAAAAAGTCCAGGAGAGCATATCTCTATCTTCAATACATCGTCCACTATAAGTGTTTTTAGACTGGATGGAAGGGGCACGTCCCCGCGCGCCCTGGTGAGCGTAACGGCATCCCGCGTGCTTGACCTTGCTTTGCCCTTGGTTTGAACTTGCCGTTCGCGAGTAATTTGAAGCAAGGTAAAGTATTATAAAGCAAGATAAGTATTATGCAGATAATTTTCTGACATGTCAAGAGTCTTTGGCTTCGAGTGAAGCGAGCCTTTCTAGCATTTTTCAGCATTTGTAGCATTTAAAATGATACAAAGTCTAGTCTTTCAGACTGACTATCAGTGTTTTTTTATTTATTAAATTAGTTTCTTAAGGTTTAATTCTGATTTGCTGAAGAAGGTCCATTGTTGGACCGAAACATGTACTCGTTTGAATATAATCTGTATTGATTGGTACAGCATTTTAATTAAAATCACAGAAGACAATAGATGCTTAAAGGAAGTGAAGAGAAGGATTGCATTGGCAAAACAGGCATTTATGACTATGAAGAACATTTTATCCAGCAAACATATGAATATAGATGTAAGAAAATCCTTTGCAAAATCATTTGAATGCTCTATGGAAGTGAAAGTTGGACTCGGGTAAATTCGAAAAGAATCGACTTGAAACTGCTGAAATGTGGACAAGGCGGGAAATGACAAGAACGAGCTGGGTGGAAAGAAAAGCACACCTGGAAGTCTTAAGGGAAGTCAAAGAAGAGAGAAGATTAATGAAGGAAACGGGAAAGAGAAAAATAAAATTCATTGGACATGTCATCAGACACAACACTTTCGTCGTTAACATTCTTGAAGGGAAAATGCTGGGAAAGAAAGGGTGAGGACGGCCTAGGGCGTAGTATTTGGAAGATATCAAGAATAGAATGGGATGTGACAATTACATGGAACTGAAACGAACCGCCAACGACAGAAGAGTGTGGTTGCATCGACAAGGCATTGGCCTTTAGAATATGAATGCATGAAATAAAATATACTATAATACTATTAAAATCAATAAATGTAAACAAAAATATTGGAATGCAGCCGAAAGAAATCAAAAACCCCATGTACATCAAATTGGCAGGTGAAAAGCAAAAGGAAGTAGGAGACTTCTGTTACTTAGGAAGCAAAATAACCAGTGATGGACGAAGCAAAGAGGATATAAAAAGTAGGTTGGCTCAGGCAAGGAAAGCATTTCTACAAAAAAGGAATCTGTTGACATCGAATATGGATTTAAGTATTAGGATGTCATTTTTGAAAGCCTTTATCTGGAGCGTAGTGCTCTATGGAAGTGAAACTTGGACTGTTGGCGCAGCAGTTAAGAGGAGAATTGAAGCGTTTGAAATGTGGTGTTACAGGAGAATGATGAAAATCACTCAGATTGGTATATAGAGTAACAAATGAAGAGGTATTAAGACGAGTGGGAGAGGAGAGATGTTTCTGGTGACTGCAAATGAAGAGAGGAGATAGGTTGGTGGGACACATACTAACACACCCAGGAATAGCAAACTTAATTGTGGAAGGAAGGGTCGAGGATAGAAACTGTAGGAGTAGACCAAGGTTAGAATATGTTAAAACAGATTGCCTCGGATGTAAGGTGTGGTAGTTATTTACAGATAAAACGATTATCTTATGACAGGGAGCATGGATTGCTGCATCAAACCAGTCAAACAACAACAACAACAATAGTGCACAGAATCCTCAATTGCAACATGTAAGCTACAAAATGCGTAACTCGGAATTCAAAATGCGAAATTTAAATGTTAAATTGACAAAAATCACAAGCTCTAACAACTGGACATACTGTACCTGTCGACCGACTGAGAGTTACCTATTAAAAGATGATGATGATGATGATGATGATGATGATGATGATGATGATGATGATGATGATGATGATAGTAAATAATTGCTGTTTTATGGGGCCTAATGGTTTGGGTGATATTGAAAGATGAGATGAGAATGAAAACTTTAACTGATACTAACTTCAAACTTACATACTAGAAGAAGAAATGGTAAACAATGAATAAGGCAAATAAAGGACAGGAAGAAAAGAAATGTCCTCAACCGTCGAAGAATGAGGATTGAGGGACTTGGAAGGAAAGAGGGCCATGAAAGGCAGATGGGAAAGGGAAAGAGGAGAGGGCCCGTCCCAAGGTTAGAGGAAAAGGGGACAAAACGGTCCCAGCTCAGGAATTCCTCAGGGTCGCCAACTCCCGTACTCACCAGCCGTGAGCCCTTGAGGGTGTAGCAATATCCAGGGTGCACCAGAAGTGTTGGGGCTACATACACCCTGCCTCCTTGAGGGCCTTGTGCAGAAGGCAGGAGATAACATGAAAAGAAAAAGAAGGCTGACCCCTCGCAGAAGAAGGGTATCAAGAAAGATGAGACAAGGGCCAATTAAGGCGGGAAAGGAAGAGACTCCCTAGGCCTCGGATACCCTAATACCGTCGGGGTCGGAAAAGAACAAGAGTTGACCAAGTGAGGTCGACAGGAAAGAAGACTGAGAGGAGCCCAGCACAAGTAAGTGTAAGCAATGCCGGACTCAGCTTGGGTCCCGTGGTCACCAACCCAAGTCCCACTAGGTGTGAGCCCCTGGGGAAGGGGCTGAAAGAAAGGAGTCCGGCACAAGTAAGTAGAAGCAATGCCGGACTTGGCCAATAGTTGTGAGCCCCTGTGGGAAGAAGAGGAAGACACGGGGTAAGTGGGGAAGACAAAGAGGATTGCAGTTGAATGACGTCACTGAATATTGATGTCGTTCAGCTGTTTCGCAGGTCTGCCAACCACGCACAGACACAGGAATGTGCCGGCCTACACCATCTTCTCACCTCTGCTGGCTGTGACATTCAGACGCTTTAATAGCCTGCTCCATATTCACCGTCGCAAGGCTAAGCCCCTTACGGATCCATCGGACGGGCCAGCAGTAGCAAACTGTGTGGATTGCACATTTTATATACACCGCGGACAGGCCAACAAGGACCACGCAAATATCACTTCTTTATAGGTCTAGTTTCCTTCTTTCTCTTCCAGAAGTCTTTCATCCTGGTCGACTGTGCAGCTCTTCTTTCAGCAGTCCATTCTCCTCTGTTGAGATTTTTCTTCTCCCCGACAAGAATTTTGAGACCAAAATTTTTTTTTCTGTACTCTATTCGATTTAGACAATCTTCTTCAGTAATTTTGAATTTTTGAAGTTCTTCTTTCATTTGTTTTACATAGCCTCCTTGTCCTTTATAGTTCCAGATTTTATCAAAAATTTGTTTGTTTAACCTTGAGCAATCCATGCGGACCATATGTCCGTAGAACTGAAGTCGCCGTTTTCTGATCATCACTTCAAGGTTGTCGATTTTACTATAAATTTCTGCATTCGATCTCAGTCTATAACCTTCCTGTGTTTTCCTAGGACCATAAATCCTTCTTAAAATTCTTCTTTCTATCTTGAGCAAATTCTCCATTCCGGTTATATTTGTAGTTTCCATGCCGTACAAGATGACTGGTCTAACAACAGTATTAAAATGTCGTAATTTTGCATTGATAGACAGGTTCTTTTTATTGTATATATTTTTTGTACAAAAATTTAATCTTTCCAATTTCCCTTTTTTGTTCTCGATTGCCAATTTATCCGTCCCATTGCTACTAATTATTTCTCCAAGATATTTAAATCGGTCAGTGACCCTGGTGCTCCCATAATTTGTTTTTATCATTTTCTTAGTGTATTTCTGATCACTTGTCATCATCTCTGTTTTTACCAACGAAATCTGTAAGCCCGCTTTTTCCGCCGTTCCTTTTAACTGATCAATTTGGTTAATAGCTTCTTGTTCTGATTCAGCAAACAACGCTACGTCGTCAGCAAATGATAAACCTTTGACTCTGAGGTTCTTATTCTTTGTACCAATTTTAGCACTTGAATCGTTCTTCTCCCAAAACGTCCTCATGACTTTATCCAAGACCAAATTGAAAAGCAGTGGTGATAGACTGTCCCCTTGTCTTAGCCCAGTTTTTACCTCGAAGGGCTCGCTAACTTCATTTAAAAATTTGACTCTGGAAATCGTATTAGTTAATGTAAGTTTTATTAAATTTATGGTTTTTTGATCAACTTGGTATTCCTTCAATGTGTCAAAAACAGTATCCCTATCCACTGAATCATACGCTTTCTGAAAATCAACGAATGAGATAAAGATATTCTTTGGCCTGTTGTTGTAATATTTTAATATCAATTTTAAACTAAGAATTTGTTCTGCACACGATCTATTCCTTCTGAAACCTCCTTGGAACTCGCCAAGCTGTGGTTCGATCTGTGGTTCAAGTCTGTTTAAAAGTAATTTGGCAAATATTTTATATGTGACAGACAACAATGAGATCCCCCTATAACTATTGACATCAATTTTTGAGCCTTTTTTTATGTAGTGGATGAATTAAGGCGATTAACCAGTCTTCTGGAATTGCTTCCTCAATCCAAATTTTCTGGAATAGATTTGTCGTCGCTATTAAAAATTCATCATCTACAAGCTTCCACATTTCTGCAATTATTCCATCCTTGCCTGAGGCTTTATTGTTTTTAAGTGAGTTGATAATACATTTAACTTCATTTACATCTGGGGGCGTAGAGTCAAAATTTTGTGTTGTAAATTTGAAACTCAACTTGTCTGTCGGTTTTGGACAATTTAACAACTTCTCAAAATACGCAGCCAAGATATCACAATTTTCCTTGTTGTTTAATGCTAGCGTACCATCTTCCCTTTTGAAATTTAAACTCGGCGCTGAATATCCAGTGATTTCATTCTTAAATGCTCTATAAAACAATCGGGTGTCATTTTTCTTAAAATTGTCGTCCATTTCCATTATTTGGTCCTTCATATATTTTCTTCGAATCGTTCTTAAAGTCTGGTGGGCCATTTTCCTTAATCTTTGTACTTCCTCTAAATTTTCTGGAGTCTTGTTCCCGTTCCACTTGTGCCAAGCACAATGTCTTTCTTTGATCACTCTTTCACATTGTTCATTCCACCAAGCATGTTTCCTATAAAAGTTCAACGGTGCAATTTCCTGAGCTGGTTCAAGAAGGTTATTAGTAACATCATTCCAATTGGTTGGAATTTTAAGTTTTCTTGAAATTCTATCCTTTTTTCATTTGTAAGAACCTCTCTATTAATTTTCGGAATTTTAATTCTAGTTGTATTTTGTTTGCGTGTAAAAGGTATGAAATTCATCTTGATTTGAGAAAGGTAATGATCTGAAGTTACATTAATGGATTTTCTGACCTTGACATTTTGAATTTCTTTGAAACAATTTCGAGAGATAGCTACATGATCTAGTTGAAACTCACCCAGCAACGCATTTGGGGAGACCCATGTTTTCTTTTTACTTGGTTTTGCTTTAAAATGTGTGGACATAATCTTTAAGTTTAGATGTTCACAGAGTTTAACCAATCTCTCACCATTCCTGTTGGTTCTATTGTGAACGGGATATTTACCTATTATATCAGAAAATTTTCTCTCAGATCCAAGCTGAGCATTGAAATCTCCAAGTAAAATTTTTACATGATTAGAAGGAATTTTGAGAATTTCGGCTTCTAACTCGTCCCAAAATTCATCAACTTTCTCTGGATTCGTTTTATTATCCTTATTTATAGGAGCATGGGCGTTGATTAGCGTGTATCTCTTATTGAGAGATTTTATAGTTAGAAAAGATAGTCTGGCATTCACACTTCTAAAAGCGATAACTGCGTCCAAAAATTTCTTGTTGACCATAAAAGCTGTTCCAAGATGTGGCATGTTCTTCATCACTCTCTTCCCAACTTTTCCTTTGAAAATTCGGAAGTTGTCAGATTCAAAGGTGTCCTCATCCAAGAACCTGGTCTCTTGAAGGGCTAATATTGTAATGTGATGTCTATGAAGTTCTGTTGTTAGTTGTTTTAATTTTCCAACCTGAATTAAGGAATTCACATTGTATGTTCCAAAAAAATATTTTCTCATTTTCTTGAATCTTGAACTGTTCTTGTGGTGCTCCGATTCACCATAATGTAACCCTAAACTGCTAGGCACCCTGGAATCCGATTTACGCCTAGCATTGTCTTCAGGGTAATCATGACCAATAGAAGCTAAATCCATGATATTAAAGTAAATGTGGGTTGGACAAAGTCCAACGTTATACAACTAAGATTGTGAGTCCTAGAGGTTGCCTCAAGATGTGTTCTGGCTCTTATTTTACGGCTTAAGCCAACCCTCCTCCTTTCTCCGGGCTTGGGACCGGCAACAGAAACTACTGAGCTACTCAATCCACCCAGTAGATCCTGCAGGCGGAGTTATTGCACATTTTAATAATCCATATAAATAAAATAAGTATTCTGTCTATAATAAATTAATTAGAGAAAAAACAGATAACGAACTCAAAATTAGCACTTAAATTAGTTTCTACAATACTGGCTGTTTCAGGAGGAATAATAGTGAATATTTTAGGAGGTGGTAGTATAGATGAATTGCAACAAAAAATCCATTTAACATATGTCCCATTTATATTGCATACAGAGATACAGTTGGTAGTATTTAGCCCAAACAAATGTAAAGCCAAGGCAAATGAGGACGCTCAAAGTTGATTTTCAAAACTTCCACCACCAATGCATTTTGCACTTCTCTTTATAACCCGAGTAGCTTTTCGGAGGGTGTATTGGCGTTCTTTGAGGAGGGCTGCACTATGCAAAATCCGAACGACAAACTCAGCTCTTTTGCTAACTTTTTCCTTTTAGACTTCGCTTTTCAACCATCCCCACAGGCAAAAATTCAGAAGGGTAAGGTCCGGGGACCTTGGTGGCCAAGACACGTGCCCATATCTCCCAATCCATCTTCCGGGGAATATAGGTTTAGATGTTGTATCACCAGACGACTAGAATGAGCAGGAGACCCGTCATGCTGGAAGAACATACGCATTCTTGTAGCCAAAGGAATCTCTTCCAATAATGCTGGAAGATCATTTTCAAGAACGTGTAGATATTGGGGTTCTGTTAGACGATGCGGCAACACAACGGGACCAATCAATTGATTATCAATCAACCCACACCACACATTTACATAGAAGCGTTCCTGAAATTGTGTGTCCACAATGGCATGTGGGTTTTCTTCTGACCACTGATGTTCATTACGACTGTTGTTGATGCCGTCACGAGTGAACGTGGCTTCATCAGTGAAGATTACAAATGGGATTACTTGGCGATTTGCACGTATCCAACAACAAAATTCCAATCATCTATCTGCATCTCCTGCTCGAAGGTGTTGAACGCGCTGGTAATGACACGAATGCAACCCGTGCATACGTAATGTCCGCCATACCCTTGTAGATGGAACACCGATACGTGCAGCAAGTCTAGGTGTACCAAGACACGAAACGACAACTTCTCTGGTTACATACCAATGTCTGTATCTCGGTACGCAATAAAAATGGGAAACATGTTATATGGATTTTTTTTCACTTCATCTATACCACCACCTCCTAAAATATTTTCTGTACCTCCTGAAACACTCTGTATATATCAGGGGTGGCCACTAATCTTAACTTTGGGAGCCACAAATTTATGAAGCTGCTTCGAAACGAACCATATTGTTAAGGAATGGTTTACATAATGATGATACATTTTATGTGTGTTTGAGTCTTCAGTCTTTTGACTGGTTTTATGCAGCTCTCCATGCCTCCCTGACCTGAGATAATCGTTTCATCTCTACATAGCTACCACACCTTACATCCGAGGCAATCTGATTAACGTATTCTAACCGTGGTCTACCCCTACAGTTCTTGTCCTCAACCGTTCCTTCCATAACTAACTTTGCTATTCCTGGGTGTCTCAGCATGTGTCCTACCAACCTATCCCTTCCCTTGATTAGCAGTCGCCAGAAACATCTCTCCTCTCCCACTCGTCTTGATACTTCTTCATTTCCTACTCTATCTTCGGTGGCGTAGTTGGTAGCATGGCCAACTGCTGTGCCCTAGATCGCGGGTTCAAACCCGGTCGAATTCGTCGGATTTTTTAGAGCGTCAAAAACCCTCATTGTGCCTTCCTTCGGAGGGGAAGTAAAGCCGGCGGTCCCATGTCATAGATTTAAGGCATGTTCCACGGTCTAAAGTTCCAACGTTCACCATTAGGTATCATTGACATCTGGTAGCGAAAGTTGTAACTACTTGAAATTGAACGAAACTTGTAGCACACCCTAGGGGTGTCCGCTTGAAGCAGCTACAGCCTCTGGCGAGCCGAATGTGTCCTCGGACACTCCAGGCACTAAAAACCATACGATAGATAGATCTTCATCATTCTCCTGTAACACCACATTTCAAATGCTTCTCTTTTATGTTGCGCCAACTGTCAAAGTTTCACTTCCATAGAGAACCACGCTCCAGACAAAGGCTTCAATTATGACTTTCTAATAGCTAAATCTATAGTTGATGTCAACAGGTTTTTTTTCTGTAGAAATGCTTTCCTTGCCTGAGCCAACCTACTCTTTATATCCTCTTTGCTTCGTCCAACACTGGTTATTTTGCTTTCCAAGCAATAGAAGTGCCCCACTTCCTTTAGCTTTTATTATAGAAAACCTCTTTAAAGTGATTAGAATGTTATATGGTAATCGGGACCTTGTTCTTATTCTCTGGTTAAATAGCTTAGTTCATAGCTACATGACTTGATGAGTGGGCTGTATGTGGCGTATTGAATAAATAGCAATTCATAATTACGTAATGAATTGATTGTAACTGCCATGTTTTAACTTCTTTTGTAATATAAATAGAAATATCACTAATTTATTTCACCCATCTTCTTATATTTCTGCGGAGTCTTAAAGCCTCTGGGTTTGTAATGTTTTGTGCTTGTTATAAAATTCCTCATCCTACAATGTCTTGCAGTAAGAGCCAAATCTCTTACAATTAATAATATCATCTCTGGAATACAGAGTCATGGCCTCCTTCTTCACTGCCTCCTAGATACTCAAGTCAGACACAAGAAGTGTGCTGCTATCTAGTTAAGGAGTGGAGAAAGAGCAGTGTTGTAATCACACCACAGATGCAACTCAGAGGAATCGATAAATCTATGGCACAGCGACGTAAGATAAACATAGCATTCTGAGGGGGCAGTCAAAGAACATTCCAAACCTGAATATATAGTATGTATTGAAGGTTACCACGTTATTCTTCTTTTTAGGCGGTAGATAATTAGTTTTAATATCAAGCTTATAGTGAACTTGCAAAGCATAAGGAATCAAATTCCGTAACAAAGTATAACAACTATAAACTATAACTTTTCATAAATATATTACGATAGAAAAGTGTAAGTCAGATACGAATGGTACGTACAGGTACAAGATTGGAACAAAATACATTAACAATTACAAAATTACAACAAAATCCATTAACAATTACAGAAATTTGAATACTTAGACACAGTGCCCCTTAAATGCCATAGGACTGAGTCTGGATCTACTCGCTGTCTTTGGTTTTAAAGGCTAACGATTAACCGACTGCACTATTCCCGTACAGTGGTGGAAAAATGTATTGCATCAGCGTCCATTCTTCTTTATTAGCCTACTTTTCACATTTTGCAAAAATGAGGAAAAAGTAGACTTATGAGATCGATCCGGGAAAATGTGTGTCTGTCTGTCTGTCTGTCTGTCCTTCTGTCTGTCTGGCTGTGTGTGTGTGTCCCCCCCCCCCCCCCTATCAACTCCTAAACGGCTGCAGCAATCAAAACCAAATTTAGTATGGGTAAAGATGTGCACCGGAATATATCACGTCCATATTTGAAAATGATGTCAGTGCTACCAACTGCTGAAAAAACGCACTGGAAATTTGAGCTCCATGTTGGATATCTTGGAAGGTATGCATGGGAGTTATTACAAAATTGGCACACATGTAGATAAGACTAGTTCAGTTTAATTTCCAGGAGGCCAACCATGACAGTGTTGCCAAAATAATTTTAAGCCTTCTGATAGGTCCAATGTTTAAATGAATATAACTTCTACACTATCAATTGGATTTTAACCAAATTTTGTATGTAATATCTATACATAAACAGATATGACTGAGCGTATTCCTAAGAGCCACCAGGGCTGCCAAATGTTAATAATTTCTCTCTCTCTATTTATTTATTTTTATCCAAATACCAATATATCAGAAAGTATGCAAGCCAACAGCTTTAAACTATGCACACGTATATTCTGACATTTTAGATTAATTTGGAGTAACTTATATTCGTCAGTTCTACCAACATGATTATAAGCCTGCTGATAGTACCAATTTTTAAATACATGTAACTTCTATACTATCAGTTGGATATCAACCAAATTTCGTATGTGCTATGTGTACCATAACAGATATGACTATAAGTATTGTTAAGAGCAATCAGGGCTGCCAACTGTTAATAAATGCTGTCTATATTGTTTTTAACCTAATATCAATATATCAGAAAGTATGCAAGCCAACAGCTCTATACTTTGCATACGTGTAGCACCTGACATTCTAGATTAATTTGGAGTAATTAATATAAGGCAGTGCTGCCAACATGATTCTATGCCTGCTGATATGTCCAATTTTAAAATACATGTAACTTCTATACTAAAAAATGGATTTCATCCAAAATTGGCACAACAAGATATCATAATATTTCAGATTATTTCTGACCAGCAAACGCATGGTATTGTTGGCAACATGCTTTTACGCGTGCTGATAAATCCAGTGTCTAACTGCATGTAACGTCCATTGGACTTCAACCAAATTTTGTATTCTGTACCTTAAGAGATGGAACTAAAAATATATTCAGTCACCAGGGCTGGCAACTGTAGTGCTCTATTAGGCTGCATTATACCAGGTATGTTTTGAACTAATTAGATATTTCGATATTACCAACTTAATTTCGTCATTATTCTAGATAGGTTCATATTCTGTAGAATAAGCATTGGCAATGAAAAGTAGGCTGTATAGTTCTTCACGGAACTTCTTGTTTTTTTCTTTGACTAAAGATATCTTTAATTATAACTATGCGTTATTGTCACTGTAGTTTGTGGATCATTCTTCTATTGCTTGATTTCCCTCGTATTATTTACCAATGCTCCTTAGTTGCAAATATTTACACTTCATAAACAATACTTGCCACATAATTTCCTGTAAGATGAGTAGATGAGAAATGAACTACCTCTAGAGAGAAGGGCAGGTATGATTGCTTGCTCACCTGTTGGCCTACTAGCCACGTCCAGAAAGTAAGTTCCGTTTTTTTTTACTTTGTCCCGGCATCTCTACAATCGCAGTTCGGCGGATGCGCGGTAGTTGCTCTGAGGAGAAGGAGATGACGCCATTTTGAGATCGCTGTCTGTTGTTTATGGTTTATAGTCGTCTTCTTCGTACTAAAAGTAAAACCAATTATCAACACAGTGCAGAATTACAGAGTACACTGCTCTATGGAAGTGAAAGTTGGACTCTGGGTAAATTGGAAGAGAATCGACTTGGAGCTGCTGAAATGTGGATATGGTGGGAAATGACAAGAACGAGCTGGATGGAAAGAAACACCAACCTGGAAGTCTTAAGGGAAGTCAAAGAAGAGAGAGGATTAATGAAGGAAATGGGAAAGAGAAAAATAAAATTTATTGGACATGTTATCAGACACAACACTTTCATCGTTAACATTCTTGAAGGGGAAATGCTGGGAAAGAAAGGAAGAGGACGGCCTAGGACGAAGTATTTGGAAGACATCAAGAATAGAATGGGATGTGACAATTACATTGAACTGAAACGAACCGCCAACGACAGAAGGGTTTGGTTGCATCGACTAGGCATTAGCCTTTGAATATGAATGAATGAGTAAAATAGCGAAGTTGATTGATAATTCCTCCGCTTGTGAGATTACTGTCATTCGTTTACTGAATGTGAAGAGCAGTGGCGAATTCTCCCATGCATCGCATATACCGGCGGTATACCACCAGTGATAAAAATATAAAATGTTTATCTCGACATCTTCTCGACTTGTATGTAGCAGTGCAGACAGGAAAATCGAGCTTGACATCATTCATGTTCCGCCGATTGTTGTCATGGAAGCTGGCGCTCGAACCCCGCTTAACTCGCTAATTGTCCTCTGGAGTACACACTTTTAGCTGTGAGTGACTGTACTTTGGTATACCGCAAGTCTAGCCCGGTCGTTGAAAGTAGCCCAGCGAAGTTCCGTATGGGGTATCGCGCTACAGACTAGCGGTGAGTGTAGTGCTGATTGGTTGATTTCAAACAGTACTTTCACCCTGCACACAAGGGAAGGCATACCAGCGCAACGCCTCATATACTTCAGTTATGTTGTGAGTTCGTCTTGGCGTGAATTACTCCCCACTGAAATACAGTATTAACATGTTTAGATTAAGTGAAACACTGGAAGTGGATAGTAGCGTTGTTGAAAGGATTTTATTCCATTGGATTTCCTCAGTAAGTTGAAATTAAAGCGATCTATGGGATGTAGGCTACTAAAATTTCTTTGTGCAAGGAAATGAAGGCATTGGTTTCTGCCGAAATCAGGTAGAATTTTACACTTGGAATATTTTTTTGCTTTGCAGTTGTTGATTCAATTAGGGGCTTTGAAGCATCGTGGTCATGTAGCCCCGTGTACTTGGTTCAGGGGCGGATTTAAGGCAAGATCATGGGGGTAGGCGAACACACCAGGGAGTATAGAGAGTATGGAATACCCCTAGCTTAGAGAGGGGTGTGGGGAGGGCCGGGGTAGGATAATTTTGCTAAAACTAGGCCCAAATTAGTGAGTAATAGGACATTTGGGTTATTTTTTTTTATATTTTGGAGTAAAAATAAATGTTACAGATCACGGTGGCCGAGAGCAGTAACGCGCTAGCTCGTGTCTCGCTGCATCGGGAGAGTGAGGGTTTGAATCCCACTTCAGCCGTCCGGAAAATGGTTGTCGTGGTTTCCTATTTTCACCACCAGGCAAGTGCCCTGATGGTTCCTTTCAATAGGTCCACGACCGACCGACTTCCCTCCAAAATCCCTTCCCTGGTCCTTCCCTAATTAGACCCAAGTTAGCGGTCGCCTGTCACCATCCCCAGTTGTATCTTTTGACAAAGTGTATCCATCCTTGCGACGGTAGAGGAATGATCCCTCGCAGAGTCCGTTTTGTGAGTATTCCAAATTATTTTTGTTTTGGTAGTTCTACTATTTACTGTCATAGCCAACGCGTGGTTTAAAGCCATTTATTAGAGAACTGTCAAAAATGTGTAGTATTCTTCCAAATATACATACATTTTCATTTGAGACGGTATTACCTTTCAGCGTCCAGTCCAGTCTACAAGCCTCTGTTTGCGAACAAGTCGCCTCTATGATCCCCTATTAGCAATTAGCAATGCGGCTCCCTCTGCTTCTACATCTCTGACTTTGAAATCGTTCAACACTGAAACTAACCATCGCCTCATAGCTCTACATCTGCTTCTGTTATCCTCTACAGCCGAACACTCAAAATAGTAGGTTATCGTAAAATGTGCATTTTGATATAGAGTATTTAAGTGTGAAAGAATTTGTCTAAAGCCACTGTTTTCTTTCTTTTTTAAATGTATAACAGCAAGATGGATCGTTCACTCCTAAATCCACCCCTGGCTTGGTGCGTGTGGAAACTGATGAGCTATGTCGTTATGATGGCTGTACCGTTGCCAGGATTTTGGTAGGAGGCGGCTGTGGCCTTACGATATGTACGAGTGAAAGTGGGAAACCACGAAAGACCATTTCTAGGATGTTTGGGGTTGGAATCGAACCACCTGTTCTCATTTCTGCCTCTTGGAGGTTGAGCGAATCCCAACCCTCAGACCAGAATTACAGACATAGTCCTTGCAGAGGGAGGATGACGCACTGGCTTTACCCGGACGGTCAAAGTTCGAATTCCGGTGACAGCACGCTAAATATTTCACATGGAAGATCACGTGGCGTTAGGAAGGGAATCCGACCTTATATCCCCGCCCAAAACAATTCTCTAGTGACCTCAATTTATTGGGATAACCTATCCAAAATTATAGCGATAAAGTGTGTTTCTTAGAAGTTATGTAAATGTTCTCCAATACATATAATAATAATAATAATAATAATAATAATAATAATAATAATAATAATAATTCAACTTTGACAAGAGGTCGAGGCATGGGGGGGGGGGAATGTAAGGGGTAAATGGTGCGGTATACCAAGAACGGTGACAACCAGTCGCCACTGGTGAAGAGCACTAAACCAGTCGACAGATTTGCGAGGTGTAGCATGCGGAGAAAATGTGATCAACGATTCAATGGTAAGGAGATGGGTCAGACAGTGATCAAGTGCACGATGACGAAGGAAGTGGGTTTTCATCGTTGGTTAGTCTCTTTTTTCCCCTTGGTGGACAAAAATCCATCAACGATGACGAGATCAGAGGACATGTTGCCACATGGTTGATAACATAGGTGCAAGATTTTATGAAGAAGGCATACAAGAACTTGTGCCACGCTATGGCAAGTGCCTCCAAAATGGTGGAACTATGTGGAAATATAGTTTACGATCTGCAGTTTGTTTTGCAATAAATACTGTTGTTTTACCTCTGCATGGATACGGTTACGACTGACACCACACCCTTGGACCCTTCTTTCCGCTGACGATATTGTACTTGTACAAGAAACACGCCTTGAACTCCAGCATCAAGCGCAAATATGGATTGAAAGGCTGGCTGCCTGTGGACTGCGGCTTAACATCCAGAAGACAGAATATCTTGAATATGGCCCGCAAACCGATGGCACTGTCCAAATTAGCGATCAAGATCTGCCCAAGACAAATAACTTTAAATATCTAGGATCGGTTATCACGTCAAATGGTGATGTCACTTTAGATACTCGGACGAGGGTAAATGCGGCCTGGCTCAAATGGAAACAGGTCACTGGTGTCCTCTGCGACAAAAAAAAAAAAAGATGCCTAAATACCTAAAGGCAAAAGTTTATAAGACAGTTGTACGTCCGGCAGCAATTTAAGAAGCAGAATCCCGCCCAATGACAAGAAAACATGAACAAGCTCTGCACACGATGGAGATGAAGATGCTCCGTTGGACATTTGGACTGACTAGATATGACCCTGTCAGAAATGCAGATGTTCGACAACAATTAGGTGTCACGCCAATTACGGAGAAAGTAAGGGAAGCTCATCTCCGTTGGTATGGTCATGTAATGCGAATGCCGGACGACTCTATCGCCAAAATAGCTTTCAAAATGGACCCAGGTGGACTGCGACCACGCGGACGAGCTGCGAAGCATTGGATCGACGCACGCTTTTGGCTTACAATCTGCAGATGTCAACGATAGGAAGCATTGAAGAAGATGTTGCAGAGCAGCGGATCCCCGCACTGGGATAAACGCTAGGAAAGAAGAAGTTTGTTTTGCAATAAATAGTCTATATCTGTACTCGCTTTGCGTTTATTAACAAACGGTACTTACTTTCTGGACGTACAACGCATATTATTACATTATGCAACGAGCCTATAATGGAAATACGAGTATGTTTATAATTTCCATACGAGTGTCTTACTTACCATTATAGGCGAAGTTGCATACGACTGTTTATGTTCGACGATAATTATTATAACTATTTTATGTTCGAACATAAATATTCATAAATATCTGTCGAGATTTCACCAGTTTTATGTACTGAACAGAGCGCATGGGACGCAGAGAATACCTTGTATTTGACCATGGCCTCCTGGAATACCTCACTATGACACTCGCCATGCAGTGAAATTTAAAATAAGGGGCCATGGAAGTGGGCGCAGGTGTGATGCTATTCTCACCTAATTGGTCAAACAACTGTTTCTTGAGCTCTGATTGGTGGGAGAAACTGTTTCATAATGAAAAATAGTGTTATAATGACCCTCATTATGACACAGTTTTCTGAGATATACTATTTAAATTTCGACATCGTCGAACATAAACAGTATTATGTTCTAAAACAATCAAATTCAAGCTGCTGAAATGAAGTTTGTTCGATCCATACTAAGACGAACATAAAAGGACAAGATAAAGAATGAGACGAATAGAATGGAAGCAGGTTTAAAATTTAGTGTCTTGGAAAAATTACGGCGAAGTAGGCTAAGTTGGTATGGTTATGGAAGGAACAAGAATTGCTAAAAAGCACACCGAAATGGTTGTGATTGAGAAAAGACCTGTTGGAAGACCAACGAGGAGATTGATCGATGTGGTGAAGGACATCTCCGTAAGTGGTCTTCAGTGGTATTCGCTCCTGGCCGTGGTAAGTGATTTTTGAAAGGCGGCATAAATTACGACACCATGTCATACGATGTTGGCATTTGAATTCAGTAGCTCGTGTTCATAATGGCAAAATTAATCTCGGGAGTGTCCGCCAACACAAAGTTCCTCATTTCTCTACTAGAAAGCGCTATAGTGTTCAAGGAGCTTAGATACCTAACCTCCTTGATTTTCATAGTGCTTCAAGGAACAATGACATTCTACATGCAAGCTGGCCTCTGGGTGTCAAATAACAAAGCTTGCACCCGGCACCCGAGGCCATACTATATTATTATTATTATTATTATTATTATTATTATTATTATTATTATTATTATTATTAGCGGGTTCTTGTTGTCCGGGCCCGGACCCCACACGAGTAGCGAACTGTGCACTACCTCCCTTCTTATGAAGAGCACGTGCGCCTCTAACAGCGAGAGCTAAAAGCTCAAGCAGCCATAACGTCCCTATAAAGGCTTCCAAAAAGATGGTATATTGGCTTTCACGTCCGGGCGGGGACACCAAGCCCGCTGATGAACCAGCTTTTTGTTCCTAAGTGAAACCCCACACAAGACACGTCATAAACCTAGAAAAATTGCTGAGTTTTAATTATCATTGTTTTAAGAGACGAAATAGCGAGGTCACACAACCCAGTTTTTAACAATCATATAGGGCCTATATTATTTCAGTAGTATAGATCCCTTCTGCGGCGCTCAGAAGCAACCGGTCTTGACAAATGAGCATTCAAATGAAAAAGAATAGACATTATCAGTGACATTTCCTTTAAAAAAACGACTTTACAAAACATGTACGAAGTGTGCGATTTGCAGATACTGTTGCTGTGGGATAATACGCTCCACAATCGACTTCACATTATGGACGCTGTGTCGGCTGTTTCATGTCATTTTAACATTCTGAGGTATTTCCTTAATCATTTCGCATGGATTCCAGAAACAGTAAATCAAAGGAATGAGTACTTAAATCGTATAATTTCATAAATATCGAATAACCGGTGAGTGTTACGATGATCCAATTTTCAGTGATTGCCTTCTTAAGTTAGCGAACGTAGAACTTGGAATTCTAACTGAAATGTAAATAGTGTTCTATAATCATTTGGTTGAAATAAAAACATAAAACAACCGTTCTCCTTAAGTCTCTCATTATAAACCTATTGGGGAAAATGTGGTTTATGAACATGCGAGATTTCTCGCACGGGTCCGCTAGTATTAACATATTATAAAATATAATATCAAGGTAGCCAAGAGGGGTAAAGCCATTGGGTCCTTGTGGATCAAACAAATTGAGAAGGATCTCGCTGAACTTAATATTCAGCAAGACACGATAAATGACAGGAGTCGCTTCCGTCTGACAGTTGAAACTAGGCCTTTCCTCACATGCACCACAACGCGTCCAGGAATTGGTCCGAGGAACGTAAGATAGAGTTCAGCAAGAAAATGAAAGATCCCTGATCCAATAGAAAGGGTCAAGATTTCAGCATGAAAGCAGTCGCCTAACAATCCACAAAAACACCAGAACTGACAGACAACAGCTAAAGCACAAGCAACATGATCCATAGGTGGCCCAAACGACCAAACACAATTAAAATATAATTTATTTCCTGAAGTCAAACTTGGTAATTCGAACATTTTAAATTCAAAGTCCTCAATAACTCGAAATTTTCACGCGACCCCATGACACTCCTATACGAGAAAATATCTCATTCAAACTCTTTAATATCAATGCGAATTGGCGGCTTCGGTGGCGTAGTTGGTAGCATGCTGAGCTTCTATGCCCAAGGTCGGGGGTTCAAACCCGGTTGAAGTCGTCTTATTTTTTAAGTGCGTTAAATATCCCTCAGTATGCCTTCCTTCGGAGGGGAAGTAAAGCCGGCGGTCCCATGTCATAGATTTATGGCATGATAAAGGACCTTCCACTAATTACACTTGTGTGAAGCTAAATTACATGTAATATTTGACCAACACTCTTAAGTTCCAACGTTCTTCGCCAGGAGCCGACAGCGGTGGCATCTAGTAACGAAGTTCAGAACTAGTTGGTCGATGACGATGGCGTTTGGTAGCAAAAGTTGGAACTACTTGAAATGAATGTCTACACACCTTACTTGAATTAAAAACAGATGACACACACTAACACAGCCGTCACAATTAACACCGGTTATCACACAGTTTCTGATGATGATGATGATGATAATTGTTTTTAAGGGGCCTAATATCAAGGTTATCGGCCCCTAATGGTTTGGGTGATCGTGAAGATGAAAATGAAATGCAACTGTAACTAAAAACTAACTACTGACTTATATACTAGAAGAAGAAATGGAAAACAAAAGGAGAATAAGGCAAATAAAGGACAGGAGGAAAATAAATGCCCTTAACCCTTGAAGAATGCGGATTGAGGGACTTGGAAGGAAGGAGAGCCATAAAAGGCAGATAGGAAAGTGAAAGAGGAGAGGGTCCTCCCCACAGGTAAGGGACAAAAGGGGGAAACTGGACCCACCTCAGGAATTTCTCGTGGTCGCCAACTCCCGAACTCACCAGCCGTGAGCCCCTGAGGGTGTAGCAATATCCAGGGTGCACCAGAAATGATGGGGCTACATACACCCTGCTTCCTTGAGGGCCTTGAGCAGAAGGCAGGAGACAACAGGAAAAGAAAAAGAAGAAGGCTGACCCCTCGTAGAAGGAGGGTATCAGAAAAGATGAGACAAGGGGCAATTAAGGCGGTAAAGGAAGAGACTCCCTAGGCCTCGGATACCCTAATACCGTCGGCGTCGGAAGAGAACAAGAGTTGACCAAGTGAGGTCGACAAGAAAGAAGACGGAGAGGAGCCCGGCTCAAGAAAGTGGAAGCAATGCCGGACTCAGCTGGGGCCCCGTGGTCGCCAACCCACGTCCCACTAGATGTGAGCCCCTGGGGGTAGGAGACAGTTTATACACACACCCAAGGTACACGGGGCTATATGACAGCGTTGTCGCAGCCCCTACACTGAGGAACCAACCAACAATGCGAATTGATTTCTGATATAAAATTAGAGGAAAAACAATCTAATGCATCATAATTATATGAAGATTAGACTAATTAAAGGTCTCGTGATACTTTCATGCTCCTCTGTACATGAAGTAGCAGGGATATAGAACCAGATTTAGAGCACGTGTTAGAGTTGAAAGGTGCAAAAAGAAAATAATAAACTGTACAATATTAGTTTCAAAGTCAGTAGGTGTGTCTTCACTCCGACACGGAGCGGCGCCAAACAATATTTCTTGTCTTTGGCCGCCCCCATTTTGGCAGCAACAATCGCAGACTTGTGCAACAACAGACAAAAAAGAGCCGACGAGCGCACTTTGGCACATACCACATACCACTGTATCTCGTGATATGTTGTGACAGGTGGTGTTTCTCTGTAACGTGTGCTCCGCACATGTACACATGTTGATCCAGGGGGGCAAAAGTTTCCCCCCTCGACGAAATGAATCTCTAGGGTTACCACCATTTGATTTCTCAATACCCGGACACAGAACAAATATATTGCTTCAAGGAGAGATGTAGGAAGAAAATCTTTAAAAATGCCTTTTGGTTTATTGTAAATAATATCCACAATAAATGTGAATAATATCCAAAATAAATGTGAATTATCTTCAAAATAAATGTGAATAATACACAAAATAAATGTGAATAATATTTAAAATAAATGTGAATAATATCAAAAATAAATGTGAATTATATTCAAAACAAATGTGAATAATATTCAAAATAAATGTGAATAATATACAAAATAAATGTGAATAATTTTTAAAATAAATGTGAATAATTTCCTAAATAAATGTGAATATAATCCAAAATAAATGTGAAAAATATTTAAAATAAATGAGAATAATTTCCAAAATAAATGTGAAAGGTATTCAAACTAAATGTGAATAATATCCAAAATAAATGTGAATAGCATACAAAATAAATTTGAATAATATACAAAATAAATGTGAATTATATTCAAAATAAATGTGAATATTATCCAAAATAAATGTGAATAATATTCAAAATAAATGTGAATAATATCCAAAATAAATGTGAATTATATTCAAAATAAATGTGAATAATATTCAAATTAAATGTGAATAATATCCAAAATAAATGTGAATTATATTCAAAATAAATGTGAATAATATCCAAAATAAATGTGAATAATATTCAAAATAAATGTGAATAATATCCAAAATAAATGTGAATAATATCCAAAATAAATGTGAATTATATACAAAATAAATGTGAATAATATCCAAAATAACTGAGTAATGTATCCAAAAATGTGAATAATATCCAAAATAAATGTGAATTATATCCAGAATAATTGTGATTTATATCCAAAATAAATGTGGAATGTATCCAAAATAAATGTGAATATATGCAAAATGTATGTGAATATCCAAAATAAATGTGAATAATATTCATAATAAATTTGAATAATATCCCAAATAAATGTGAATAATATCCAAAATAAATGTGAATTATATCCAAAATAAATGTGAATAATATCCAAAATAACTGTGAAATGTATCCAAAATAAATGTGAATAACATCCAAAATAAATGTGAATATGTCCAAAATAAATGTGAATACTATCCAAAATAACTGTGGAATGTATCCAAAATAAATGTGAATAATATCCAAAATAAATGTGGAATATATCCAAAATAAATGTGAATAACATTCATAATAAATTGAATAATATCCAAAATAAATGTGAATAATATTCATAATAAATTTCAATAATTTCCAAAATAAATGTGAATAATATCCAAAATAAATTTCAATAATATCCAAAAATAAATGTGAATTATATTCAAAATAAATGTTTTTTTTGTCGTGTGGTCTCCTGAGAGGCCGAGTGCAGGTCTTTCTATTCGACGCCCGTGGGCGACCTGCGCGTCGGGATGAGAGATGGAATGGATGAGGATGAATGAAACAGGGCAAGGATGTGGAAGGAATCGGACGTGAAATGGTATTGAAAGCCTTGTAAACGAAACGCAATACCCGTCACATAAAAACTGACCCTCTACGTTGTGTTAGGTCCCCATACACAGGAGGACCCCTTTCATAAATTATAGAGGCTTGTTGTGCATGAAAATTCAGGTTCTTTAGCCTCAAATGGCCCACTTTCTTAAAAGCCGCAAAAAATGCTGATTTAATTCAGGAATTTTTGAATAATGTTGCTCTTTGGAGATATAATAGACCTTCTGTACTGTTATGTCGTACGTGAAAATTGCGTGAAAAAATCTAGGTTGCCCCTTGACCCCCTTCATTGCATTGATGAATTATACAGTCTAAGTTGGTTTCGCGATAACCTTATAGCCATTTGCAAACTTTCACAGAAATGTAATAAATGGAGTGACATTGCTTCTTACAGAAATAGATGGAAAGTTGGATGTCACCCATTGAGATAATGTTGTCATGGTTACCGACTTGCATTCCTTCATTAGTTTGTTAAATTAAATTAGTTTTCTGGGAATATCTCAGAAACTGTTGGTTTTAGAGCCTTATAATGTAGTTTTCGAGGACCCTTTAGGGCCCCCGAGTTTTGTTTCTGGCACCGAGGGGCTTTGTCTCGTCGTTGTACGCCATAATATAATTCTAATAATAATAATTGAATATAGGGATAGGAATATAATATACCTGCCGTACCACACCCGCAGGTGTAAATCGCATGAAAAAATTCTTGAGTACCACTTGACCCCCTTAAGCGTATTATACGTATTGATGAATTTTACAGCTTAATTTGGTTCCGTGATAACCTTCTAGCCGTTTGCAAACTTTCACACTAATGTAAGTAATGGAATTGCATTGCGTCTTACAGCAATAGATGGACCTCTGAGATTCTGTTGCCATGGTTACCGGCTTGCATTCTTTCATTAGTTTATTAAATGAAATTAGTTTTCTGGGAATATCTCAAAAACGGTTGGTTTTAGGGCCTTAAAATGTGGTTTTCGGGAACCTTTTGGGGCCCCCGAGTTTTGTCTCTCACATTGAGGGGCTGAAAATGAGCTCTGTCTCGTCCTTCAACGCCTATTTCAGCATGTATTAAGGGGGTAGGCCACCTTTTATGAGAGGTACGGAGAAGAGTTACATCAATGATCAGTGTCGTGCCTCTGATGGATATGTGTACCAAATTTTACTTTGATACACCCAGCCGTTCTTGAGTTATAAGGGAACAAAGTTGTCCACAAACAAACAAACAAACAAACAAACAAACAAACAGACAAAAATATTATTTTCGCTCGCATCCATCATAAAACAGTCTGAAACGCGTAAATAACTCAAATTTCCGTAGAAATTCAGAAGAAACAGACAAACTTTCATTTTTATATATAGAGAGAATACTGCACCGCTCGGCGTTGACCATGTTTTATAGGTTTTACTCGCTAACCGTTGGAGATACACGAAAAGTGATAAGGACCTTTCGGATAGAAAATTAAATTTTAAATCTCGTATGTGCCATCAAAAGTTTGCTATTTCTTAGCGTTCTCTTTTTATTTGAAATGGAAATATGAAATTTTGAAACCAAGGGGTGTAGTGACGTCACTAAAATGGTCGCCATTTTTAAATAGTGCAAAATATCGAAATAAAAAGTAGCCTATGTGTAAACCTGGTAAATCATCTACATCCATGCAAATTTTCATTTCAATCGGACCAGGGGTTCTTGGTGATTGAGTAACAGACAGGACGACAGACAGGCACACACCATCTCATTTTTATATATTAGTATGATTAATGTGAATTATATTCAAAATAAATGTGAATAATATCCAAAACAAATGTGAAATATATTCAAATAAATGTGACTAACGATCAAAATAAATTTAGCAATATACAAAATAAATGTGAATTATATCCAAAATAAATGTGAAATATATTCAAAATAAATGTGAATAATATCCAAAATAAACGTGAATTATATCCAAAATAAATGTGAAATATATTCAAAATAATTGTGAATAATATCCAAAATAAATGTGAAATCTATTCAAAATAAATGTGAATAATATATATGTATATATAATACTCAATGTTGGTTTGTCTGTTGTTTATACAAATCTACACCGTTTCACCGATCTGGACCAAATTGTGTATACTTACACTTTGGAACCCAGCGGATAACACTGTATACTTTAAATTTCGGACAGACCACTCCATTCCCTGCATTTAGGCCCTTTTGCACAAGTCTACACCGTTTCACCGATCTAATAATTAGGCGGACATATTGTCGCTAGGCGACAACGACTAGCACTATATCATGATAGTCAACGCCGCACCATTGATGGACAGGTTGTCACTAGGCAACAACGATTTACTCTGTATCACGATAGTCCGGTAAAATTTGCTAAACGACACATAGGAAAACTGACCGATTGTGGATCAAGGATTGTATTGGTCTGTAGTATTCTGTGTGCTATCGTATGCACAGTTAAATAAGCATGTTAGCAAAATTTAATGTAATGCCATAGCGTATAGAAGAGAAAGTGTGGCGTCTCCCGATTTTTCCGTACCTTTAGTTTCCCAGTCAGAACCCATGTATAACATGTAATTGGAAAGTTTCTACTCGTTGCCGGTAGAGCGCACTCCCCTCCCATTATAGGCGCGATAAGGAATCAGCTGTACAGTACGTATATTAAATGTGTAATCTCAAGAACCACTGGTTGGATTTTGATGCTGCTTTCACCATTCTGTAAAGGTAATCTCGAGGAAGATTTGTGTAGAAAATAATTTATTTATGACCAAAGGGAGCCAAGCAGTAACGATTTCAGTGAAAAGGTCGAAAAAATAGCCTGGCGTCCGTGCGCTTTTTAAGCTTACGCTGGGCGAATCGTTAAAAATATCATTATATTATGAGTGTAAGAATTGTTCAGCGTGAGAAATTCTACAAAAAAGTCCGTGAGAGCATATCTCTATCTTCGATACATCGCCCACTATAAGTGTTTTTAGTTTGGACGGGAGGGGCATTTGGCTTGCACCTCGCCATTCTGAAATTACGTCTGACAGGAATTCCTTGCACATTCATACTTGTTCCCGGGCGAAGCCGGGGCGGGTTGCTAGTGACACTATATAATTATTATCATTATAATTTCCGCATTATTAAAATTAAAATTATATCACAAAATAAAATAGTGTGCTAATAAATCTAAGAGAAATTAGACATACCTTGCACCTTCTTCGGGTACAAGGACACTACTCCAGCACCGTCTCATTAAAAGGAAGGAGAGGATCAAAATTACAGCCGGGAACAAGTAGCAGCTAATCGTGTGTTGTGTTTTGTGCTAAGAGATCTTTCGACAAATTATCGGATACCGTGTGCCTTCTTTTTCACGAAGCAGCTGTCAGGACGGGACTTACATAAACTCCTGCTGGACGTTATTCTCGAGGTTGAACAATGCGGTTTCATAATTATAATAACTGTCTCTGATAGTCACAAAACTAACACTACAATGATGAGGCATTTAGGTGGAGGGAATTTGCAACCAATGGTCAATCACCCATACGACGAGTCTAGGAATGTATTCCCTAGTTTTGATCATTGTCACATTCTAAAAAAAACATTAGAACGCAGTTTCTGAAACGAGAGATGACTGATGGTACTGGAATAATTTCAGGGAAATACTTGTCATTACTATACACAATGAAAAAGGGTGAGATCGTCAAACCGGTCAGACACCTCACTAAAAAACACATCGAACCCACTAAATTTGAAAAAATGAATGTTCGGCGTGCCAAGGAAGTGTTCTCGTCAGAAGTTATTGGTGCCATTAGTACACTGAAAGAAAATATAGGCATGCACCCGGAAGCGTACACATTCATGGACGCAGAAGCAACTTTTTTTTTTTTGAAAAACGTTAATAAATGGTTCGCTATGCATGACGTAAGCATCACATATCATCATATTCAGTCTAGAAATCCAGATAAAGGGCATTTTTTCTCATTAAATGTCAGTCGCCTAAACTGGCTAGAGGAATATTTTCTTTCTTACCTTGAAACTTTGAAAGCTGCTAGTAACGCTGCTAGAAAGGACTCCCTGAGTTCTGAGACTTACGAAGCTACCTATACAATTAATCACGGATTCAGCTATCCAGTGCATAAGGTATCTTCTAAAAATGGGTAGAGGAAAGTCGCCAAATATGGGGAGGTTTTTTTATAGGGCTCACATTAGACATAAGAAGGAACGGAATAATTTTGGTTTTCTCACCAATGTAAACCTCAGGCGATATACTATGTATATTACAAATATGGGAACGTTTGATGTTGTAATACCCTCTGATATTATTGTTAACTTTAAAAGTGCACTTTCCCCGTATTAGGCAACCGGGTTTCGTAAAATGGGGAGGTGAGAAACCTCACGGTTTTTATTTATAATAGGTACACTGAATAGTATACCCTACTAATTAAAGTATTAATTCTGACATATTTTTTTTCGTGTGGCCTCCTGAGAGGCCGAGTGCAGGTCTTTCTAGTCGACGCCCGTGGGCGACCTGCGCGTCAGGATGAGAGATGGAATGGATGAAGATGAATGAAACTGGGCAAGGATGTGGAAGGAAGCGGCCGTGGCCTGTTAGAAGGTACCGTCCCAGCATTTGCCTGGTGTTGAAAAATGGGAAACCACGGAAAATCATTTCAAGGACGGCCGACGGTGGGGCTGAACACACGCGTCTACCGAGTCAGCAGAGAGCTTGGCCCCATGGCCTAACGCTGCGCTTTAGCCAGCGTAGCCACTACTGTCGGTAATTCTGACAATGTAATGAAATCGTGAACACAAATAGTACAAAAATACAAAAATGAATATTTTAAGTAAATAACAGTCCTAGTTTCCTGATGCCGAACTTCCAAACCGTTGAGCAGAAAAATGCATAAACTTTAATGAAACCCGAGTGATTCTGTTCTAATTCAACTGTAACGAGGTGCAAGGTATGTCTAATTTCTCTTAGATTTATTAGCACGCTATTTTATTTTGTGATATAATTTGCATTTTGATATTGTGGGAATTATAATGATAATATAATAGTGTCACTAGCAACCCGCCCCGGCTTCGCCCGGGAACAGTTATGAATGTGCAAGGAATTCCTGTCAGACGTAATTTAAGAATGGCGAGGTGCAAGCCAAATCCCCCTCCCGTCCAAACTAAAAACACTTATAGTGGGCGATGTATCGAAGATAGAGATATGCTCACGCGGACTTTTTTGTACAATTTTTCATGCTGAACAATTCTTACACTCATAGTATATTGATATTTTTAACGGTTTGTCCAGCGTAGGCTTAATAAGCGCACGGACGTCAAGTTCTTTCTTCGACCTATTCACTGAAATCTAAAATCGTTACTGCTTGGCTCCCTTTGATCTTAAATACATTATTTTCTACAGAAATCTTCCTCGATATTACCTGTACAGAATGGTGAAAGCCGCATCAAAATCCATCCAGTGGTTCTCGAGATTACCCGTGATATCCAAGAATCGGGGACTTGGTTTTACACTAAGTAGAGATATGTCTTAGTCGTGCAATGCTTGGTGAACAGCGCTGTGTGAACAGTTGAGTAACTAACAAGATTTCATGAAAAAGGTCTCATTGTCTAGGCCGGTATGAGCGCATTCAGTCGGCCGTGCTTTAGTATGGGTAGTTGCTGCACCCGCCGACAGACTGCGCAGCAGTTGCTTGTTGCTGGTTGGAGTCACTTTCTAAGCGCTCGCGAGTTTGAAAACACAGAAATGCTGCCGTGTTTAGTCCTTATTTCTTGGTGTTGAAAAGTGTATGCGATCAAGAAGCGATATTGAAATAATACAAACGTTATGACACTGGTGTGTTTAGTATTTGTAAGCCTTTACACTTACGTCTTTACATTTGTGCTGTCGAGTTAATTATGACTTGGTAAGATTCGTCAAACAAAACTGTGTAAGTGAATATGCCGTGTTGTTTTGTTCCCCGGAGCCGATCTGGATACGACAAGTCATCTGCAACATATAGGCACTTTTTAGACCTCCAAAAGCCGAAGATGATTTATTTAAATAGGCTAAGGCCATTCCGAGGAAATACATTAAATTATAAAATAAGTCATATGCAGGCTATGTGACAAACATTTCTCCAATAATTTCCTTATTAAAACGGACACTTTCATTAGAGAAGGAAAGACAGTCGAAATGGCGAGAATGAGATGGAGTTTGAAGCCTGGTGCAGTCCCACACATTTTTCCAAACTTGCCGAGATATTTCACTACGCGACAGAAAGCACGCAAACCTCCTCCGAAGAGGACTGTGAGAAAAACAGACATATCGAAATCTTGTACCAAACTTTCCAATTAACTGTGAACCTAAGTTAGAACCACCTTTCACGTCATTTGTTAATCAAATGCGATTATATGCGAAGCAAACCGAGGAACAAAACAAATAGCCTATGTTAAGTTGTGTGCGGAGGACAAAATTAGAGACAAAGTGATGATAACGGACTGGGAGAGTGATCCTCCCCTTCCTTATGAAGACAACATTCCGAAACAATGCTTGGTTTACTATCTAGCAGGGTACATTGTCAAGCAACTAGGGAAAGGAATCAGCTGTGTGAAGTGTGCAACAACCCTTCAAAGTGAAAGACCGTCGGACACACAACAGCTGCAACTTTCACTCACATAAATGACTTTGGCACAATAAATGCCCTTACTTATCTAACTCACCCGTCCGACAGAGTCTTCAACATTCTTTTACAGGTCGAAGTAGTCGTTGAAAAGAAACTATCTTCCCTTTCAAATTTGTGGGGTGATATATTTTATGAGTGTTTGGACAGCATTGATGAGATTGTTTTAGGGCCGTGTGATTTAGGATGTTGTATGGAACATAAACTGGACCTTATTGGAAAACTCCTTTTTCATTTAATGAAGTGCCGCTTTTTCTTTCGTATGAAAGAAATTAGGAAGGAGCAGTCATCTTCTAAGTCTGGAAAATCGTCGCGTAAGCTGTCCAAAGTTTCGGACAACTGACAGCTATAAGTTACATGGGTGAGTTTATATTATATTATACTGTATTATATTATATTTACTGTATTTGTGCAGTAGTGAATAGTCTGTAGCTTTACGATTTTTACACATTCAGTTACATTTTGACTCCCGTCCGAATGTTTTATTTCCTTATTATATGAACCTATGTCGTAATCTGATGTTCCATAATTAACACAACGGAAGTCAGCGTTGTATATACTCAGTGCGGACAATTTTATATTTGGATCATATTGTCTAATACAACGTAGTGTAAGCTGATAACATTCAGTTACTGAAAAGTAACATTCAACTGCTTCTATTGATACCGTCCTCACTCAGCGCTAGCCGACGCTAGAGCTGCCTAGCGGCTGGACCATACAAACTCCACAAGTCACGTCACTTCCTCTTCTATACGCTATGGTAATGCTATCCTGTCAGAGAAAATAGTGGCAAACATTCCTACATTCTCCTATCACCATTTTGCAGTTTGCATGTGTAGACAGTTGTTATTTCATTTGCGGAGCTTAGACATCGTTGTCGTGTTGTCCCGCGTACATTAGTGTGTGTGTAGAATGTTTGTGATAACCTGCGTTATTGTGATTGTTGCACTAGCATGTGTAAATTGGTATTTGAAGCCATTTTTCAGTGTTGCTCAAGGATTTATAGGACTGTAGTATTCTCTATGCTATCGTATCCACAGTTAATATTTCATTTGTGGGGCTTAGACATCGTGGTCATGTTGACCCGTGTAAATGGGTGTGTGAGTAGATTTTTGTGATAACCTGCGTTATTGTGATTGTTGCACTAGCATGTGTAAATTGGAGATATGATATGGTAGGATATTGTTACCTCAGGAGCTCGGGACAGCCAAAGTTTTCCAAAGTGCTCTGATTATTTTCCTACAGCGCCATGCGACAAAAGACGACACTATTGGTCACTACTTTTCTAACAGCCAATGAGATATAGGCCCTAGCCAGTGTCTTTTATTTCACTTACTCCTCTTTCTAATCATATTTTTCAATTCGTTTGTAAATTACATGTATTGTGTCAGTACTGTAGTTAGTAAATAGCCGTTTCCCTATTCATTATTATCATTATCATTACGGAAAAATGACGTGAATGTTACGTCCATTATGCCGTACTACGTATCACTCCCACTACCACCACAAAAAGTTATATTTTTAGCCTACTTTTCACATTTTGCAAAAATGAGGAAAAAGTAGACTTATGAGATCGGGCAAATGTGTGTGTGTGTGTCTGTATGTCTGTCTGTCTGTCTGTCTGTCCGTCTGTCTGTCTGTCTGTCCTTCTGTCTGTCTGTCTGGCTGTGTGTGTGTCCCCCCCTATCAACTCCTAAACGGCTGCAGCAATCGAAACAAAATTTGGTAGGAGTAAAGATCTATACCTGAATATCTCACGGCCATATTTGAAAATGATGTCAGTGCTACCAACTGCTAAAAAATCGCTATTGAAATTTGAGCTCCATGTTGGATATCTTGGAAAGTATGAATGGGAGCTATTTCAAAATTGGCACACGTACAGATCATAATATTTCAGTTTAATTTCCAGGAGGCCAAACATGGCAGTGTTGCCAAAATGATTATAAGCCTCCTGATAGGTCCAATTTTTAAATGCATATAACTTCTACACTATCAAGCGGAATTCAACCAAATTTCGTATGTTGTATGTGTACATAACCAGATATGACTGAGCGTATTCTTAAGACCTACCAGGGCTGCCAACTGTTAATAAATGCTCCTAATTTATTTTATCCAAATACCAATATATCAGAAAGTATGCAAGCCGACAGCTTTAAACTATGCACACGTATAGTACCTGACATTCTATATTAATTTGGAGTAACTTATATACGTCAGTGCTACCAACATGATTCTAAGCCTGCTAACAGGTCCAACTTTAAATACATGTAACTTCCATACTATCATTTGGATTTCAACCAAATTTCGTATGTGCTATGTGTACCATAACAGATATGACTATGCGTATTCTAAGGAGCAACCAGGGCTGCCAACTGTTAATATGTGCTGTCCCTATTTTTGTTACCCTAATATCAATATATCAGAAAGTATGCAAGCCAATAGCTCTAAACTTTGCACACGTATAGTACCTGGCATTCTAGACGAATTTGGAGTAACTAATATACGTCAGTGCTGCCAACATGATTCTAAGCCTGCTGATAGGTCCAATTTTAAAATGCATGTAACTTCTATACTAACTAATGGATTTCATTCAAAATTGGCACAACAATAGATCATATTATTTCAGATTATTTCTGACCAATACATGCATGACATTGTTGCCAACATAATTTTACGCGCGCTGTTAGATCCAATGTTTAACTGCATGTAACGTCCATGCTATCCAGTGGACTTCAACCAAATTTTGTATTTAGTACCGTAAGAGACGGAACTAAGAATATATTCAGTCATCAGGGCTCCCAACTGTAGTGCTCTATTAGGATACATTATGCCAGGTATACAGTATTTCGAACTAATTGGAAATTTCGATATTAGCAACTTAATTTCGTCATTATTCTAGATAGGTTCATATTCTGTAGAATAATCATTGGCATGAAAAGTAGGCTGTATAGTTCTTCACGGAACTTCTTGTTACATTTGTTTTTTCTGTTAGTTTATGTATAATGTGCCAGTTCTGTAGTAGTATACATTATCATCCATAAAACATATAAATCCACCGGGCGGAGCCGGGCACTACTGTTAGTATTGAAATAAATGTGAACAATATTGAAATAAATGTGAATAAAATCCAAAATACATGTTCAAGATATTATCGATACGGTTAAAAGTATTGGCTGTACAGTTATCACTCCCTATATTATTCTGCTAAGGTCCCATTCCAGTTTTGTACCGAAAATAAGGTCCCATTAACACCAACCTACACATATGGGGTACATACAGGTTCAACATAACCCAATGCGTAAGCGAAACGCACTCACTTACTCTTTAAATGCCTCAAAATTAAATAAATACCTTAAAACATGTATATTTACAATGAAATAATGAAAAAAAAATTTCAACACGGTAACCATGGTAACAGAATCTCACAGGTCCATCTATTTCTGTAAGACGCAATGCCATTCCAATTATTACATTACTGTGAAAGTTTCCAGACGGTTATAAGGTTATCACTGAACCAAATTAAGCTGTAAAATTCATCAATACATACAGTATAATGCGCTTTAGAATTTTTTCACGCAATTTTCACGTGTGAGTGTGGTATGAAAGGTCTTTTTCACCCGACTATAAAGGGTCTCCGAAAACCACATTTAAAGGCCCTTAAATTAACAGTGTCTGTGATATTCCCAGAAAACTAACTTCGCTCTGATATACCTATGAAGGAATGACAAACCCCTAACCACTGCACCAGTAGCTGAATTGATAAAGTCTGATTATTCATACCAAGGATAAATCAGTCATAGCATTCCTGATTGAGATTTTGCTAAGTGTACTCTTTACAACTAGAATATTCGCGGGAGAAGCCGCGACGGGTAATGCTACTATAATTTACTTAGTAATGCCGGTACCGCAAAAAATACCAGCCACTTGGAGCAACGTTCTTCTCAACACCGTCAATAAGGCACCACTGAAAATGACTGGAATATTTCTAAAGGTGGCAAGCCTGTCTTGTTTGTGCCACGCGTTTGGCTCGGTCGAGGTCGACGTGTCCTTTATCGAGACAGAGGGTGACACACATGTCTTATTTGCTGGCCAGTGACACTTTGGGAACACTCATAAACGTGGCGCTTGGCGTTCCTGCTGAGATAACACGCATTCTTCACATTGACAGCCCTACATCCATCTATCCTTCCAAATGAGCACAGGATCATTGCCGCATCCAGTAGACCACGGGAGACCAACCCACTACACACAACATGCCACTTGAAATTAAAAGAAATGTAATGTTTTTCAGTCGGTCAGCACGAATTATACCCAATTGTAATGAATGGTGTGTCCCTAATCTTAAAAAAAAAATCATGAGATTAAAAAACAACAAGTTCTTTGACGAACTAAAGAGCCTACTTTTCTTAAAATTTAAGATTCATGCCAAAGATTAATCAATATGGAAATATCTAGAATAATGACGAAATTAAGTTGGTAATATCGAAATTAGATCGAAATATACCTGGTATAATGTAGCCTAATAGAGCACTACAGTTGGCAGCTCTGGTGACTAAAGATATAGTTAAGGTTCAGAATACAAAATTTGGTTGAAGTCCAATGGATAGCATGGACGTTACATGCAGTTAGACATTGGATCTATCAGCGCGCGTAAAATCATGTTGGCAACAATGTCATGCATGTGTTGGTCAGAAATAATATGAAATATTATGATCTCTTGTTGTGCCAATTTTGGATGAAATTCATTTGTTAGTATAGAAGTAACATGCATTTTAAAATTGGACCTATCAGCAGGCTTAGAGTCATGTTGGCAGCACTGACGTATATTAGTTACTCCAAATTAATCTAGAATGTCGGCTGTTGGCTTACATACTTTCTGATATATTAATATTAGGGTAAAAATAGAGACAGCATTTATTAACAGTTGGCAGCCCTGGTTGTTCTTAAGAATAAGAATAGTCATATCTGTTGAGGTACACATATTACATACGAACTTTGGTTGAAATCCAATTGATAGTGTAGAAGTTATATGCATTTAAAAATTGAACCTATCAGCAGGCTTAGAATCATGTTGGCAACTCTGCCATGCATGGCCTCCTGGAAATTAAACTGAAATATTATTATCTATATGTGTGCTAATTTTGGAATAGCTCCCATGCATACCTTCCAAGATATCCAACATGCAGCTCAAATTTCAATTGCGATTTTTCAGCAGTTGGTAGCACTGACATAATTTTCCAATATAGGCTTGAGATATTCGGGTATAGATCTTTACTCATACCAAATTTGGATTCGATTGCTGCAGCCGTTTAGGAGTTGATAGGGGGGGGGGGACACAGCCAGACAGACAGACAGACAGACAGACAGACATTTGCCCGGATCGATCTCATAAGTCTACATGTTTGCAAAATGTGAAAAGTAGGCTAAAATACACTTGGATGACCAGTTTCGATCGTCAAGCGATCATCATCAGATTCGTTACACTTAGGCTATTAAATCTATGTCAACAAATAAAACTAAACGAACACATAATCATGGAAAATTCACCCCTCTTTACACCACTGGAATTTTATTTATATTGAATGGTTATTTGTTACGATCGGTTGCTTGTGTACGCCCCATTCATATAGACCACCCACTCGACTTTACTAATATGCGGGCTGGACGCGGCAGTGTTCTGACATGGGCTATCGTCTTGTTCATTTGTTTAAACACATTTTATAAACAAATATATATATTCTGTCGTTTGGGCCACCTATGGACCACGGTGCTTGTACTTTAGTTGTTGTCTGCCACTTCTGGTGTTTTTGGTGGATTATTTGCCGGCTGCTTTTTTGCTGGAATCTTGAGCCTTTCTATTGGACCAGTAATCTTGCATTTTCTTGCTCAACTCTATCTTACGTTCCTCGGACCATTTCCTGGACACGTTGTGGTGAACTTCTGTAATGGATGTGAGGAAAGGCCTGGTTTCAACTGTCAGACGGTAGCGACTCCTGTCATTTATTGTGTCTTGCTGAATATTAAGATCCTTCTCGATTTGTTTGATCCACAAGGACACA
This sequence comes from Meconema thalassinum, assembly GCA_946902985.2. Lineage (NCBI taxonomy): Eukaryota > Metazoa > Arthropoda > Insecta > Orthoptera > Tettigoniidae > Meconema > Meconema thalassinum. The sequence goes on from OX336395.1 coordinate 174,291,944, forward strand.
GTGGCTTCACCCATCTTGGCTACCTTGAAGATCTTATAAGACAGTCTGTGGTGGTCCATTCTGCACAGGTGGCCGTAGAAAGCCAGGCGTCTCCTTCTGATGGAATCGGTGCGGTTTCCCCGGTGTTTGTAGAGTTCGCAATTTGGTTTGTCCCATCGTCTTCCATCTGGCAAGATCTTTGGACCCACTACAGGCAGGGTCTTTCATATAAAATAAGAACGGCAAGCGGCAGTTTTGTTGTTCGCTGCTACGGTGACCTTGGCCGAGCTTGTGGCGAGCAATGGCCCCCTGCTGTACTATTGAAAGCGCGCGCATAGTACATACGAGGGCTGTTGTCTTTTTCAAGTTCCGTTGGACTGTATAAAACAACAGATTGACATACCGAACTGATTTTACTACTCAATGTTTGCTTGTTATATTCGTATTGTAACCTTTATGCATCTGTGATTGCATAAATTTTACATATTTATTCCAACAAGATTTTATTCATGTTTCAAAGCCAGTGTGAGAATAGATGTTGCTTGTTGAACAGGGAATAACAAAGGGAAGTTCGTACGTGCCTTAGAGTAACTTTCACCCAGCGCAAACAAAGACGGTAGGGAGAGAAAGCTGACATCTGGATACCACGTGCGCTCAGACAACGCGCAAAGGTCCTTCAACTAAGCGGGCAAATGTGAAAATTTCGACGATCACTCACCAAATAAACCCCGCCCATTTGAGAGGAATTGGAGCAGTAATTAAAATACAGAAACAGGAATTATACCATCGTATAGGGGACAATCCCAGCCTCTCAGAAGTATCGTCAAAATTTAAATTGGATCATTCTGTGATTTTTGCCAGAATTAAAATGAAATCAGGGGGTGGATTTAAAACTACCAATAGCAGCGAGGGACGCGAGACGCGACCAAATCCCGCCGAAATTAAGGAACAATGAAGGAAATTACGGAGCTCATTATATAAAGATCCAACGATCGGATTTTGGATAAAAGGAAGTCATTGGGACATTAGAAATGAGGACGTTCAAAGGAGCTAGTTTGCATATTCATGTGAGTGTTATTATGGAAATAAATTCTAAAAACTCCCCACTCCAAGTCCCCCTAAGAGAAATCATATAAATAATGGTTGGAGACGTAGCGAAAACAGTTTTCTTACCCGGGCGCTGTGGAGGCGGAAGCCCGCGCTTGTGGCAACGAGAATATTAATAAATTGTACAAGTTTTTATACGTTTTTCTTATCGGGGCGTTGTGGAGGCGGAAGCCTAACACCGTAGCCGTCAGAAAAGTGATAATTTTACAAGTTTTTATACGTTTTTCTTACCCGGGCGCTGTAGAGGCGGAAGCCCGCGCTTGAGGCAATAAGGATATTAATAAATTTTACAAGTTTTTATAAGTTTCTTACCCGGGCGCTGTGGAGGCGGAAGCCCGCGCTTTAGGCAATAAGGATATTAATAAATTTTACAAGTTTTTATAAGTTTCTTACCCCGGGCGCTGTGGAGGCGGAAGCCTAACCCCGTAGCCGTCAGAAAAGTGATAATTTTACAAGTCTTTATAAGTAGAAGCAGTTATACCTTTGGAATTTGAATATCGCTAAGTATTCGCGAGTGCGAATTAGAACAGTGCATACCATGACAGTTCGCAGTTATAATGATAGGGATAGCCGTACGAGCTATTAGTAGCTAAATCAGTGATCTAGGAAGCTATGGAACTATCAGCTGAACTAAGTAGGTTGATGATAGCTGTAGGAGGTAGGAGCTTCATATGCGAGAACCGTGCATTGTGATAATAATAATAATAATTCACAGTGGACCTTTGCTTTGGTGAATTTTGGAAACCGTGTGTAAATTATCCTCCTTGCAAGATGAACCAACTGATCAAGAAGATTGATATCAAGGACCAGAGCAGCATCAGGATGTATGAGAGATAAGTAAATATTGTATGGGGCATGTTTGCCATAGCGTATCCCATCATGGGGATCGGATAAGTTTACCTCGATCATAAGCAATTATGATAAAAATAGATATTTTAGGCATAGCAGGCATGTTTTGTGTAGATTTGTGTATTTATCAGTAATGATTATTTTTGTGTGTTTTATAACGTAAATAGTATATGAGCATCAAAATTTTGTTTAAATATGCTTTGTTTGAGAGTGTCAGTAATCTTGCTGAATGCACAATTAAGGGAATAATTGGTTTGATAGTGCTTATGCACGATATTAACGTAAAAGCTAATATGGGGAAGACAGCTCGATATTGTGACAAGACTAGTAATGACACTGAAATTATGTGAATAATAAGTATGGTAATTGATAATCACACTAAGGTAAAGGAAGGTAAGATAAAATGGCTGGATGATAATGTAATATTCAGAAAAGGTTGAGATTTGATCCTGGGTTGAGCAGAAATTAATAACGGAGGTGGTATTCCCGTGTTCTACGATGATATAAATGGTAAGTGAGATTAATAACGGAGGTGGTATTCCCGTGTTCTACGATGATATAAATGGTAAGTGAGATTAATAACGGAGGTGGTATTCCCGTGTTCTACGATGATATAAATGGTAAGTGAAATTAATAACGGAGGTGGTATTCCCGTGTTCTACGATGATATAAATGGTAAGTGAAATGATTGAGTTCATTGTCTGATGAGAGTGCGCTTTAGCTCCGTCGGAAAAGTAATTGTACAGCTCGAACCCCAGGTAGTCAAAGAGAGTCTTAAGAAGCAGGTATAGGAGTGTGGCCAGCCGTCTGAATTCTAAAAGTAGCGGTGAAGGTTATTGCCTGCCCAGCTGGTTAGTGTGGTGATGGTGTCTGTCACAAGGTCGAGGATGGTATTGTTATTCTATGAGGGAAGGTAGTCCGGCTTCCCTGGGTTTCTTCTTTTGTGCCGCTTTAGGAAGCGACGTCTTGTATTGTCTTTTTTTTGAGTGCATTCATTATAGTTGTTTGTTTATTCATAGTCGCGGGGCACCGGCCGCCGAAGTATTTATCTAATGCTTCATGTATGTTGACTTGTTCGTTTTACCATAATTAACAGTGTCATGGCTCTGAGAGAATTAATTGTTTTTAAGTTAGAAGTGCACACATGCCTGTGACCTAGAATAAATCTATTGCCTTCATTGTCTGACTCTTGTGAGGAAGGATGATGATTGTACGAGAGAACATGTCCGAGCTCCCAGAAACCAATTTTGCAAGTTATAAACATGAGTGCGCATATTTGTTGTGATAGAATGGCTGGGTTATTTAGGCCATAGTTGATGAACTAAGTCTGTTGACGTTAATTTTTGAACTTGAAGCAGTGGACTGCAATGAAATAGATTATTTTTCTTTTCCTGGTTTCAGCCAGTGTGATAAATTTATTTTTTGCATTTTTGATGTTGATGATTAGAGTAATTTAAGGGAGTTTAATTTGTTTGTTTATTGTCTATGGATGGGAGAAATGTGAGATGATGTTTTTGTGAATAAAATTATTTTATTAGGAGTTCTCTGACATACTGATTTTAAGTTAAGCCTCCTGTGATCCTCGACGATATTCCTAGGATGTTTAGAATAAGTTAGAGCCACACCGAACAGACCACTCCCCGAGCCAGAGTCGGCATCCTAGAAGAACACTGAAGGGTACATATGGATTGGGTGATAACATAGTAGTTATTCACGTCCATATTAGTTTTCTTTTATTAATTAGTGGATCACAGTGATGGGGATTGTCAGAGAGTAGCTAGCTGGAGCCTACTGAAGTGTACATGCCGCGTCGAGGTTGTGATATAACATGGTGACCCATGTCGGTCTTTAGCCAAGAGGGTGAGCATTGAGCTTGCATTATCAAACCTTGAGGACATGTAAACAGATGTAGGGTGTCCCCTATTATGGTGAGGCCCAAGTGGGCATTCGACCGTACAACCGAGACCTTGGATGGTTGCTGCGATGTCTTATGAGGTAGTCGTACACCATATCATGGCGCCCTGTAGTGTGGCCAAATTAACAGTAATTCAGGGGAAAGTAAAGCCAGGAGTTTGTTTAAAATAAATAGTCGAAAATGCTGAGTTTATTTTGCATATTGAGGTAGAAGCAGTGTTTTCGTGGCGCCCTTAAAATTGAATAATTAGTAGCAAACTCCAAATGTATGTTTTAGGACGGCGTGAACCGTGAAAAGTCATGTCAGTACTTTATTGACAGGACTGGGAAATTAAAATTAACGCAGAAGGGTAAACTGAAAATTTATTCATAAAAGCAGACATCAAATAGGCAGTTCTTCAAGCAAGTAAAAGTAATTAATGGGAATAACGTAGATTGGGATTAAGCGACTCATTTTATGATTGCAAAAGGTGGGTGCGTGAGGCTTCATGCCCCAGTCTTCTCAAATAAGTGTTATATTTTGTGCTATGGCTTCAGTGAAAGAAATTCGAGCAATAATTGAGAGTTCGGTAGCTGGAACAATGGAGCAGTTCGAACACTTTAAGAGGGAGTGTAGAGAACAGAGTGAAATAAACAATGCACGTATCTCAGAGCAGATAGCGGAACAGAGCGAAATAAACAATGCACGTATAACGGAACAGATAGCGGAACAGAGTCGGATAAATAATGCACTACTCGCGGAAAAAGTACAATTACTAATACACAGCTAACGAAACAAATTGCAGAACAGGGTACGCTGAATAATGAAGCATTAAAAGAGGAATTAACGGAACAAATTGCAGAACAGGGTAGGCTGAATAAGGAAGCATTAAAAGAGGAATTAACGGATAAACTAGCAGAACAGATAGCTAAGATCACACTTGAGACTACCGCACAGTTAGGACAGATGGAGATGAACTTAAGGCAATCAATAGCGTTCAGTGAAGAAAAGACGGCAGCGAAACTCATACAACTGGAAGAAATATGTAATGCCAATACAGAAGGGATAAAGTTAGAACAGTTAGCAATCCAGGCTACAATAAAAGGAGTAGACAGTGAGGTGAAGTCTGCGGCAAAGCAATTACACAGCTTAGAAGGGGAGATGACAGTGATCAGAACGGAAATAGACAAGGCAGCTTTGACTTCAGCAGAACGATGGAGTATTCAAGAGAATGAGAATGACGCACTTAAAGTGAGCATTCGTGAAAGTAATGAACTGATAGGAGGCAGGCTCGATCAGCTGGAAAGCGATAAGAAGGATGGAAAGAGAAAGGAGGAAGATAGATATGAGGAAATAAGAGCAGAAATAAACAAGACATGCCAACAAATTGGAATTGACGGGAAAGAGGATAGAAAAAACTCATAGAACAAATGGAAGAGAACCAGAAAAGGATAAAGGAGGTCGAACTGCAGTTACTAGGAAAGATAGAGGGACAAGAACGGAAGATCCTAAAGACAGAAATACAGTCTTTACAACAGCAAGACATGCTTCTCGATCTAAAAGCTCATAATAGCAGTAAAGGGACAAGCGGTATGGCTAATAATTTCAACACAAGCCAGACTCAGGTAGAAGGAATGAATGAACTTAGTCCGGGCCGTACAACCACAGGTAGCGAGAATAATGACGGTTTCCCAACATTTAGAGGACACGCCTCGACACCTCAACAGCCGACTGGCAATAATAATAATAATAATAATAATAATAATAACCCAACTACACAGTATGTCCAAATAATTAGAATGCAGGAGGACCGCCCACGCAAATTCAATAATGATGGTTCACAAACGCCGAAAGCTTTTTTAAAAGATTTAGAACACTACCTTACAGACAGTAACATTCCTGAGAATAAAAAACTCAGAGTAACAGAGAAATTACTTGCGGATAGCGTCTTGACTTGGTTCAGAAGTTTTCGCTACACTTTTGAAGACATGGACAGTTTCAAACATGCATTTGTACGCCGTTATTGGAGCATGTCCATACAACATAGTCTGAGAATGGAATTGTATAGCAGGAAGTATCACGCTTCACAGCCCACGCGTTATTCAGAATATTTTTCGGCTCAGCTACTCAGATTGAAAGACATGGATATTTTACCACCGGAGTCAGAACTGGTGATGACAATTGGTAAACAGCTTCCATTACCAGTACAACAGTTCTTAATTGCGGCAAACGTCTCGAGCGCACTACAAGCAGAGGAGGTTTTACGTCAATTGGATGAAACTTCATTAAATACTCAGAATAGGCACGTCAGAGCGAGTGACAGCGCAGCGCTGGTACACCAAGCCGAGCTAGTCAAAACTAGAGAGCAGAGCACCAATACGAATGTTAGCCATAAGAGCGGAAACAACAACGAAAGGTCAGACTTGCCAAGAGAAGAGCAAAGGAGATATGAACCAAGGAACGAAAGGAACTGGCAGCTGCAACAATACAGGAGAGATGAATGGAAAGGGCGTGGTAGCGAAGGTCCATATCATCATCGCAGATATGATAGAAGAGAAAATAGAACGTGGAACCGAGGACGAGATGAGAACCGAGGATACACGGAGGACAGTCGACGGGAATGGCAAAACAGACACGAGGCATCACAACGGTATCTAGATGAGTTGCATCGCAGCCAAGAGACGGAAAAGGATCGCTGGCGAAGGACGATGGAAAATCGCGAGAATCCAGATGTGGAGATCACCGGAGCAGAAAGTGAGTTAGCGCAACAGCATCGCGAGAGTCAGAACGAGAAGAGGCAGACGGGGGCCATTAGCAAAAAAATGTACTAGAGGATGAAGGAGATAGTCTAATTTTCACGCCAGACAAAACACAGTGGTTGATGGCGAACATTGAGGAATGGGTCGCAACTCCTGATGATTTTACAGGTGAAATTATTCAACCGGAACAACATTGTTTGAGGAAATTACCAGTCATCATTACGAGAATAGAAGGACTAAGAGTAAAAGGATTAGTGGACACTGGGGCACAGCTATGTCTAGTATCACAGGCATTAATTAAAACTCTAAGCGAAAAACAGAGAATACCTACGATTCCAGTACCACAGGTCAAAATTAGAGGAGTAATTCCCGAAAAATCAGCTGTATGTAAATTTCAAGTGCAATTGGATCTAGAAATATTAGGACACACTTTCTCACACGTATTCATGGTGATGAACAAGATGAGCGTAAACTTGATCCTGGGCGCGGATTTCCTATACGAGCACCAAGCAGTGGTTGATCTACGCAACAATGTAATTAAATTCAGAAATATGGAAGGATTATCAGCGGTGGAACTGAACATGAATAACCACATTTGGACGCTGGAGACGATTCCTGAGGAAGAAGAGAAAAATCAAGCAGATGAAGAGGACTCGAACACAGGACTCCTGGAGGAAAAGCAAGAATTGGAAGATGAGATGTGGTCCATGGCAGTAGAAGAAGATGGCAACAAAGACAGTTTTGGGGCACTTTTGAAGGAAAAATTAAGAGAGGCAGAGCTAAATGATGAAGAAAGAAATTGCTTGGCACAAATGCTATGTAAACATTCTACAGCATTCAATTCACTACCGGGAAAAATATTAAATTTCAAGTACGCTATGCAGGTAGATGACTGGACCCCATTCAAGAGCCGACTCTACCCAATTCCAGAAAAACAGTGTGCAGCAGTTAGAAAAATTATAGACGAAATGGTTAGAGGGGGCATAATTAAGAAAGCTCCAACCCCATATTTGAACGCCATATTAGCGGTGGCGAAACCCAATGGTTCTGTGAGACTATGTATCGATGCTCGCACCCTCAATTCCAGATTAATTGATGAAACCGACCGTGCACCACTAATTAAGGATGTACTAAAGAAGTTCCACAAGAAGAAAATATATTCGTCTGTCGACCTTGCAAATAGCTACTGGCACATTGAGTTAGAAGAGAAATCACAGCTGTTAACTGGATTTCTATTCGATAATCAGAGTTTCACCTGGTGTCGATTACCATTTGGAGTTTAGACAGCCGGATCTGCGCTAATCCGAGCGTTGGATCGAAATTTGACAGAAGAGGTGAAAGACTGTCAGATATGTTGACGATATCTTACTAGCATCAGAAAGCAATGAGGAACACATGCAAAATTTAAGCAAGTTGTTAGAGAACCTAGAAAGGGCAAATTTCAAGATCAATCTAAAAAAATCACACTTCTTTCAGCACGAAATTTTATATTTAGGGCATATTGTTGATGGAGAGGGGATCAGACCCAACCCAGTGAAGATTGAAGGCATTAAAAATTTTCCTCGACCAACCAGAGTCAAGTACATAAGGATGTTCTTGGGGGCAACAAATTTCTTTCGTGAAAACTGTCCAGGATACACCGAAGTAGTAGCACCATTACAGGAGATGCTAAAAAAGAATAACCGTTGGTTTTGGAACGAAGAGTGTGAGAGGTCATTTGTAGCTACGAAAGAATTACTGTCAAATAGCATCAAACTGGGTTACCCAGATTTTTCGAAGAGATTCATAATTCAAGCAGATGCATCTTTAGTGGGCATCGGAGCAATGCTTTTCCAAGAAGACGCAGAGAGAACAGCAGGCCGTTCATACCTAGCGTTTATCAGCAGGAAGTTAAGAAAACATGAGAAAAGTTATACCATCTCAGAGCTGGAGCTTCTGGCTATCATATACGCGTTACAACAATGGCGTCGTATTATTTATGGTTTCCCCATAACAATCCGCACTGATCACAAGGCGCTGACTTTCTTATTTAAGACCACGATGGTAAGTGAACGCATCAACAGATGGGCCATCAATGCGCAGCAGTTTGATCTACAAATTGAGCAAATATCAGGAAAATTGAATGTAATCCCGGATATTTTGAGCCGAAATCCAGAAGAGGAGGCACAGAAGGAGGAGATGTTAGTGCAACACATTGAGCTGACAAACGAAGACCAAGACTTCTTACAAGAACTGAAGAGGTTACCGCAGGAACAGGAAAAGGATCCATGGATGATGCAGATGATTAAGTTCCTCAAGAGAGAGATAACACCTATCCCAGCATACCGAGAGATTGAAGCTCAAGCGAGAAGTTATTCATACTTCAATAATGTATGTATGTCTACCCCTTATTATTCCCGTTTTCCAACGGGGTCGGGGATGAGATGCGATGGAAGTCTTTGTGGCGATGGTTTTTACGGCCGGATGCCCTTCCTGACGCCAACCTCATGGGAGGAGTTAATGAGAGATGAAATGAATGATGGTGAATGAAACTGGGCAAGGATGTGGAAGGAAGCGGCCGTGGCCTGTCAGAAGGTACCGTCCCAGCATTTGCCTGGTGTTGAAAATGGGAAACCACGGAAAACCATTTCAAGGACGGCCGACGGTGGGGCTCGAACCCACGCGTCTACCGAGTCAGCAGAGAGCTTGGCCCCATGAACTAATGCTGCGCGTTAGCCAGCGTAGCCACTACTGTCGGTTACTTCAATAATATGCTCCATAAATTTATAGATGAGGATCACGTCAAGTTACGGATATTGTTACCAGCTTCTTTACAGAGGAAATTAGTGTGGCATACTCATTATACGCTTGGTCACATAGGATTAGACAAGACACAAGCAACAATAGGTGAAGCTTTCACTTGGCCACGGATGAGGATCAATATACGCGATGTCCTGAAGACATGCGATATTTGCCAGCGTGCAAAACCCAATAACTTCCTCATGAGACAATACCCAAAGCTACTATTACCACAGAAACCATTAGAGCTCATTGCTACAGATTGCCTGGGCCCATTGCCGAAAGGACGTAGAGGAGTGCGACATGTCCTTGTGTGCGTGGACGTCTTCTCTATGTTTTTTTTAATGTGCTATCCAGAAGACAACATCGAAACAGGTCCTAAGCCGAATCAAGAATCGAGTTATACCTACAATGGGAAAGCCTGAATTTATACTTTCCGACCATGGAAGTTACTTCACATCAGCAGAATTTAAGCGCGGATTAAATGAGCTAGACATCAAACATGTACTATCTAGCATACGCCATCTACAGAGCAACCCTTGCGAAAGAGTTTTACGTGAGGTCTCGAAGCATATCCGCATGTTCATACCCACAGAGCATCATCGTTGGGCTGATACCTTAAAAACATTGAGATTTGCATTAACATGACACGTCATGAGTCAACTGGACAAATTCCATACACTTTACATTTGAACCAGCAACCACCGAGATCTTGGACAACAGTACTAGATTGCCCAAGAGATCCGCAGCCAGCACCACAGCCGAGAATCGAACGAACGGTCACGTACATAAGAGAACAAGCTGACAGGAGATTGAGAAGGCTAAAAGGGAAACGCTTTCACAGAGAATTGAACGCCGATGAATTAGTTTTATTGAAGAGGCCACCTATCTCTGATCCTGCAAACAAAGTGTTTCATAAATGGTGTTTCCCATACATAGGACCTTACCGAATCATAAGAAATTTGGGGAATAATGCGTATAAGATACAGGACATAAACGGCGGAAGCACATCAGTAGTAAATTGCTCAAACCTCAAAATATATCATGAAAGAGAACCGTTTGATCAACCACGGAATACCGCGGGTGTCAACATTATGGAAATCGAATAAAGATGAGCCAAATGCACGTGGAACGAGGAAGTAGTCAGTCATAAACAGACCCGGTGTTTACAGTGGACGGCCGTGAAGTGAGAGGACTTGGCGAGACAGGCGGACAATAGCTACCTGCACCAGACAGCCGAGACACTAATCCTACCAAGAATGTGGAGAGGGAGACACAAGAATAGTAGCAAGGGAATCCCTGCGCGCGACCAGCAGTGGCGAACCAAGTAAACAAAATAAGGAGTGGTGGCGGAACCTTACAGCATCCGTGAGACGGATCGAGATTGAGAAAAAAATCATACGTTCCATATCGATTTTCTTGCTTTGCAGAAGGGTAATGTAACCTTTATGCATCTGTGATTGCATAAATTTTACATATTTATTCCAACAAGATTTTATTCATGTTTCAAAGCCGGTGTGAGAATAGATGTTGCTTGTTGAACAGGGAATAACAAAGGGAAGTTCGTACGTGCCTTAGAGTAACTTTCACCCAGCGCAAACAAAGACGGTAGGGAGAGAAAGCTGACATCTGGATACCACATGCGCTCAGACAACGCGCCAAGGTCCTTCAACTAAGCGGGCAAATGCGAAAATTTCAACGATCACTCACCAAATAAACCCCGCCCATTTGAGAGGAATTGGAGCAGTAATTAAAATACAGAAACAGGAATTATACCATCGTATAGGGGACAATCCCAGCCTCTCAGAAGTATCGTCAAAATTTAAATTGGATCATTCTGTGATTTTTGCCAGAATTAAAATGAAATCAGGGGGTGGATTTAAAACTACCAATAGCAGCGAGGGACGCGAGACGCGACCAAATCCCGCCGAAATTAAGGAACAATGAAGGAAATTACGGAGCTCATTATATAAAGATCAAACGATCGGATTTTGGATAAAAGGAAGTCATTGAGACATTAGAAATGAGGACGTTCAAAGGAGCTAGTTTGCATATTCATGTGAGTGTTAAGGAAATAAATTCTAAAAACTCCCCACTCCAAGTCCCCCTAAGAGAAATCATATAAATAATGGTTGGAGACGTAGTGCAGACAGTTTTCTTATCCGGGCGCTGTGGAGGCGGAAGCCCGCGCTTGTGGCAACGAGAATATTAATAAATTGTACAAGTTTTTATAAGTTTTTCTTATCGGGGCGTTGTGGAGGCGGAAGCCTAACCCCGTAGCCGTCAGAAAAGTGATAATTTTCCAAGTTTTTATAAGTTTTTCTTACCCGGGCGCTGTAGAGGCGGAAGCCCGCGCTTGAGGCAATAAGGATATTAATACATTTTACAAGTTTTTATAAGTTTCTTACCCGGGCGCTGTGGAGGCGGAAGCCCGCGCTTGAGGCAATAAGGATATTAATAAATTTTACAAGTTTTTATAAGTTTCTTACCCCGGGCGCTGTGGAGGCGGAAGCCTAACCCCGTAGCCGTCAGAAAAGTGATAATTTTACAAGTCTTTATAAGCAGAAGCAGTTATACCTTTGGAATGTGAATATCGCTAAGTATTCGCGAGTGCGATTTAGAACAGTGCATACCATGACAGTACGCAGTTATAATGATAGGGATAGCCGTACGAGCTATTAGTAGCTATATCAGTGATCTAGGAAGCTATGGAACTATCAGCTGAACTAAGTAGGTTGATGATAGCTGTAGGAGGTAGGAGCTTCATATGCGAGAACCGTGCATTGTGATAATAATAATAATAATTCACAGTGGACCTTTGCTTTGGTGAATTTTGGAAACCGTGTGTAAATTATCCTCCTCGCAAGATGAACCAACTGATCAAGAAGATTGATATCAAGGACCAGAGCAGCATCAGGATGTATGAGAGATAAGTAAATATTGTATGGGGCATGTTTGCCATAGCGTATCCCATCATGGGGATCGGATAAGTTTATCTCGATCATAAGCAATTATGATAAAAATAGATATTTTAGGCATAGCAGGCATGTTTTGTGTAGATTTGTGTATTTATCAGTAATGATTATTTTTGTGTGTTTTATAACGTAAATAGTATATGAGCATCAAAATTTTGTTTAAATATGTTTTGTTTGAGAGTGTCAGTAATCTTGCTGAATGCACAATTAAGGGAATAATTGGTTTGATAGTGCTTATGCACGATATTAACGTAAAAGCTAATATGGGGAAGACAGCTCGATATTGTGACAAGACTAGTAATGACACTGAAATTATGTGAATAATAAGTATGGTAATTGATAATCACACTAAGGTAAAGGAAGGTAAGATAAAATGGCTGGATGATAATGTAATATTCAGAAAAGGTTGAGAGTTGATCCTGGGTTGAGCAGAAATTAATAACGGAGGTGGTATTCCCGTGTTCTACGATGATATAAATGGTAAGTGAGATTAATAACGGAGGTGGTATTCCCGTGTTCTACGATGATATAAATGGTAAGTGAGATTAATAACGGAGGTGGTATTCCCGTGTTCTACGATGATATAAATGGTAAGTGAAATTAATAACGGAGGTGGTATTCCCGTGTTCTACGATGATATAAATGGTAAGTGAAATGATTGAGTTCATTGTCTGATGAGAGTGCGCTTTAGCTCCGTCGGAAAAGTAATTGTACAGCTCGAACCCCAGGTAGTCAAAGAGAGTCTTAGGAAGCAGGTATAGGAGTGCGGCCAGCCGTCTGAATTCTAAAAGTAGCGGTGAAGGTTATTGCCTGCCCAGCTGGTTAGTGTGGTGAGGGTGTCTGTCACAAGGTCGAGGATGGTATTGTTATTCTATGAGGGAAGGTAGTCCGGCTTCCCTGGGTTTCTTCTTTTGTGCCGCTTTAGGAAGCGACGTCTTATATTGTCTTTATTTTGAGTGCATTCAATATAGTTGTTTGTTTATTCATAGTCGCGGGGCACCGGCCGCCGAAGTATTTATCTAATGCTTCATGTATGTTGACTTGTTCGTTTTACCATAATTAACAGTGTCATGGCTCTGAGAGAATTAATTGTTTTTAAGTTAGAAGTGCACACATGCCTGTGACCTAGAATAAATCTATTGCCTTCATTGTCTGACTCTTGTGAGGAAGGATGATGATTGTACGAGAGAACATGTCCGAGCTCCCAGAAACCAATTTTGCAAGTTATAAACATGAGTGCGCATATTTGTTGTGATAGAATGGCTGGGTTATTTAGGCCATAGTTGATGAACTAAGTCTGTTGACGTTAATTTTTGAACTTGAAGCAGTGGACTGCAATGAAATAGATTATTTTTCTTTTCCTGGTTTCAGCCAGTGTGATAAATTTATTTTTTGCATTTTTGATGTTGATGATTAGAGTAATTTAAGGGAGTTTAATTTGTTTGTTTATTGTCTATGGATGGGAGAAATGTGAGATGATGTTTTTGTGAATAAAATTATTTTATTAGGAGTTCTCTGACATACTGATTTTAAGTTAAGCCTCCTGTGATCCTCGACGATATTCCTAGGATGTTTAGAATAAGTTAGAGCCACACCGAACAGACCACTCCCCGAGCCAGAGTCGGCATCCTAGAAGAACACTGAAGGGTACAGTATGTCTCAACATAATCGCCAAAACGATTGAAACATTTGTCGTATCGTTACTCCAGCTTTCCAATGCCCTCGGCAAAATATTCTGCCGGTTTGGACTAAACAGCAGATGGTCCAAAACTTCACACGTGAATTCTTTGAAAAATCTATCGTATTGTTGGTACAGTGTGGTCGTGAATGGTTTTCACCTTTTTCGAGAATTGAAGGTATGGTTGGGCGACAACGCATAGCCAAAAAGGAAAAACTTCAGGAGACTCTCCAGACGTACCCACCTCAGTGGCGGCAGAATATTTTGCCGAGGGCATTGGAAAGCTGGTGTAACGATACGACAAAGGTCTCAATCGTTTTGGCGATTATGTTGAGACATAAGTATAAAACAAGAAAACATTTAGTTTTAAAATCAGTTTGGTATGTCAATCTTTTTTTATACAGTCCATCGGAACTTGAAAATAAAAACCAGCCCTCGTATGTACTATGCGCGCGCTTTCAATAGTACAACAGGGGACCATGGCACGCCACAAGCTCGGCCAAGGCCACCCCAGCACCGAATAACAAAACTGCCGCTTGCCGTTCTTACTTTATATGACAGACCCTGTATTTTGCGCAAGAATTTCCTTTCCTGTACCTCGAGGGCCCTTGGGAGGTCTTCTTAGAAACAGGCACTCAGGTGCGTAGAGGATTGATGGTCTTAGTTTGACATCATCGACAGATGTTTTGAGGCGTACAGTTTTCTGCAAGCATAGTATGCCCTGACTAGTTTGATCCTCCTTTGTTCGAGAGCCATTATTTCACTGAGATCTTCCGAGATCCATTATCCATACTGCTTTCACTCTCTTGATATGGTTAGTATCACTGACTCTCATGGTTTTAGAGGCTTCTTGAATATCGGTATTGAACTCTGTCTTTCCGATGTTGATCAACAGACTCGTTTTCACCGCTATTCAGCACAGTGTTTGGAGTTGTGTGGTGACCTCCTGCATGTCGTTTGCCAGCAAGGTCAGGTCGTCAGCGAAGGCTAGGCAAGGGATCCTTAGGTTATCTGCTTTGGTACCCATCCTTAATCCGGTGTCAACTGGTAGGTTTCTGGTCCATTCCCTGACATTTTTAAAACAAATAAATACATACCCGTTGACTTTTTAAGAAAAATGCATGAATTTTCCGCGAATATTGCCACGATTTGGAAAATTTTGAGACAACCCGCAATTTTCAACTCCCTCTTGAGTTTTGTAAAACATACACCTTAATGTTTTATATATAGACATCAAAGAAGTTTTGCAGAACACTTGCTTGTCATGATGCAGAGCGTAGTCTATGTGGAATATTGTGGCCGAGATTATTTCAAAAGAGACGGCAATCTGACAAATACTGCAGACTTTATTCATGTGTGAAAAGAAAATTACAAACAGAAAGACATTTGGCCTGTTTATGGGGTATCACCCGAGAATGTCATAAAATGCCACCGATTTTTTGAAATGTGTAACCGTACAATGGGGTATTCCACAAGCTGGGGTGTGGTGTATATTTACACTACGGAGAATGCGTTCCATATGGCACTTCCATACACACACTATCACGTTTCTCTTCACTCCACATTAAATATCGGTCTCATTTTTCTAAAGATATTTCTTATTTATTTCTTGAATTGTACCAACAAATTTCTTTATATATAACTTACGACATTATTACTAATATCAAGACCTCACCACTAAATCTAACCAAATCTTCCTTACCCGCAAAACCATCTTCTTATGCATCACAATAATCTCCATAGATATAATAAAACAAATATAAAATCTTCCAGTATGGACACCTAACAAGAAGTCAAAGATATATATAAAAACAAAACAGCGTCGTAAATAGAAATATAAAAAGTGAACCCTTGCAAAGAAGCATATGAGACTCAATTTCGGGGGGTGTAACAGTCCATTTCGTAAAGTTGTTGTTAAGCGCTTCTTATAACATGCAGGGTAACATATAACAAAATAACATGCAGGAAAAAGTGAATACCAGGATTAAAACATATGAATTTAATAAACAGATCAACAAATTTACACTATATACAACAAAAACACAAGTACTCCCAAATGACACCCTCTTGAATTAATAAAAATGCCAAACTAGGCCTGATCTCAGGAGAGACCGTAAACATCTGGACCAAATGTCCCAAATTACTGCAATGACATGTACGTGTGCGGCTTCTCTGCATGCGGTACGATGTGTACATATTAATGCGAGATCCGTTACCATCCAGTAAACCTTCAGGGGACGAATCTGCATTGTCTTAGAGCTAGACAGACACGAGGAACCAACTAAACACTAACTAAACTAAATCCGACACTTCCTACAATTAATAAGACAAAATAATTTCCGCATGAAATTGGAATCAAAGAATTGCCGTAGCAATCCACACTAACGCCTCAAATTAGGACTTTTTAAATCAACACAAGTAAATCAACGCGTGACCAATCAAGAAAATACACACATGGCCGCTTGCCATTTTTACATGAAAAATACGAAATACACCCAACGGTGTCACAACAAACAACAATCTAACATATAAGCAAATGAAATGAGTCACAGAAAAACACTAGGCTCAAAGCCAACATTTACATCATAAAACAAATATTTCATTTCAAACGATATGCGGTAATTCGTAACGGATATGGCGATCTCCCAATTTAATATTATGATACAAAGATCATTACAAGAACAGGTTTGCTACTGATAGCTTTCAGGGGTCAGTCGGTCAGCTGGACTGCCTAAACGATGAATCACCAGACATAGACGGGCGCAAGGTGGAATCTGCACATCTGTCAACCCACGTGTAAACATACCTCGACCTGCCGTAGCAATGGCTCGAGTCTCGAAGAAGCGTGCTCCAAATAGCACATAATATACGTGTGTGTGTCAAATAAAAATATCTTAGCATTTCCGAAGGAAATCCAAGAATCAGCATAGGACAAGGTACAGTAGCCTCCAAGAGCGCTCTGCCTTTCCATAAAATACCATCAAAATTTGAGGGCAGTAGACACATTCTACCCCTCATCACGAATAATCAAATACACACACCTTGACACAATACACACACCAGAATCACACGTATGGGTTTGACAGAAACCTGAAATAAAAGACATAAATATTTCCACCGACTTGCGTTCCCAGTCTAGTCCGTGACTGAAGAACCTGAAAAAGGATATCAAAAAAGACTCAAAAATATAGAACTAAGGTGTTCTACAGTGACATATTAACGTGTTGCGCTCGGCAACCCTAGTATGAATAAAAACCTGTTCGTAAAACATCTAACAACTCTTACCCCCTTCTCCTAGTTAACATGAATTTGAATAAAGCACCATTTATCGACCATGACGAATTTCGCATTCGCATGAATAAAATCCAAATACACGCGCCGTGCATACTAATAATGACTCATAAGAAAAATATACAATCACACAAAATTTTGGCAACGTGCCAACGAACATTTAAAAGAAAAGAGTGTCGGAACACGAAAATCTAAAATACACAAGAAAAACCATGAATAAAATTATTTACACGTTCCCGCGTCTAATCTAGCTACATATTGAATAAATCAATGGTTTGTACATCCGTCCAGCTTGCAGAAAATCAACCTCCATCCCAGAGCATTTTCCCACGGGAAATTTACTCCGTCATCGTCGACATTCTGGTATAGGCGTAGCACATCATCCCACCAATCGACCTTGCTGTAGACATCTTGGCGTGGCTTCTTAAAAAGAAATGATCAAAATTAAAATTCTACCTAGCTAGAATCGCTATGAGCTACTGACTTTCACTCAAGAGTCCTGGGCGATTATTCCACGTCGAACTGGCCCTATCTAAGCATTTGCTTAATTCACACGCACATATATATATATCACAAAATATAACACAAAAATATTACAGAAAAATATTACAGTCTTAGTCAGCCACGTAGCTGGCATTTAACAGTCTCACAAATTACTTATGCCGAGTCGCTTATCTCAACTAGAGATCTCCCCTTCGCTTGGCATGAACTCTGCTCCCAAGAGCACAATAAAATGTTCGTTCAGACTGACGTGAACTATGCTCCTCAGAGCTCGATAAAGTTGTGTCTCAAACTACTCATCACCGATCAATTTATTAGAAACTGGCAGAATGGAATGGAGTAGGGGCAATCTGAGAAAATAATCTGTAGTTTTCAACTCACAGACTTGAGACTAGTATCAAACTTCTTCTTTTTATTTAAACGTCTCAATGCACTCATGCGGAATCCTATCGTATCGGCGGTTCTTCATACCCGTGTTTTCAGCGCCTTTTTTAAGGCACGCACCTCGCTGCGTGTTCCAGGCGTCCTCTCTTCTGATTCGCTGATTCAATCGGGTATCGGTTGGAAATTCACCTCTGGCACGCCCATAATGACGCCAAATTGTATGCGCGTTCAGTCAGAATTTGTCCTTGAACTTGGCTTAGCCGGTCGTTCCCAGAAATAACTATCACGCCACCTCTGTTAAAAGCGTTGCGACACACTACCTGCCTTCCCTTGTCCACTCCAACAGGCACTGCCTGGATATAAGTAATAATAATAATAATAAAAACCATGAAGACTTATTGATCGGCAAATCAATAAGGGTTCAAAAGAATATACAAAACATCTAACTTCATTGGCAAGGCCACCTGCCATGCCACACAGAGATGCAAACTGCTATCCCAGCAAGCGCCATTTTCTTACCTAACAAACCCAAAAGAGCTGAGCCTTGCAATCAGAATGGTTGCAATCGCCCCTCTATGTGATTCTCACGTGAGAAGCACGTGAGGATCACATACATTAAAAATACATACATAAAACGTAATATACATCAAGCATACTAAAAACACACAGAGTACAACAATTTATAGATCATCATCATCATCATCTTCGTCCCCTTCAGTTTCTTCCATTCCACCTTCCTGGTTCTTCCTTTTGTTCTGTTTCTCCTTCTTCCCCATTCTTCCTTCTTCCTCTGCCTTCCATCTCATCTTTTTCTTCATCCGCCATGTCATTCCGTACCTTGTACTCCTCATCTTCCATCTCCACCGTTCCTGTTTCCTTCCCTTCCTCATTTTCTTCTTCTTCTTCTTCTGAGCCTTTACACTCTTATCTTCATTTGCCTGACATCTCATCTTCTTCCTACTCCTTTTCTTTGCTTTCCAACTCATCCTTTCATCCATTCTCCTGATCCTCTTTGTCTTCATTCTCAGCCACTTCTCTCTTCTTCTCTTCCTCATTTTCCACCTCTTCCTCGTCTGTCTTGTCTTACTCAAAAGTTCCTTTCTCTCCTTCCACTTTATTTTCCACTGTTTCTTCTTCACCTTATCTTCTTCTAGTATGTTGTCTTCTCCATGACTCACTCTTGCACTTTCATCCTCATCTTTAGACTCTTTTTCTTGATTGCTACAGTCTTCATTACCAACCTCTTCTGATTCTCATTTCTCTTCAGTTTCTTCCATTTCACCTTCTCCGTTATCCGCTTCTCCTTTATCTTGTACCTTTTCCTTTCTTTCACCTGCCTCCTTTCCTTCAGTTTCTTCCATATCAGCTGCTTTCTCACGCCCCCCACATCTCGGATAAGTTTCCTGCTCCTTAATCGCACATAGCTCATTCACTTTCTCCATATAACCTTGTTCTTCTTCACCTTGTTCTCTCTCTTCCTTGAGCTTCTCATTCCTCTCCATCAATGTCACCTGTTCCACCTTAAGGCTATCCACGCTATCCTTATTTTTCGCTATTCCTTCTCTCATCACAGTTTTATGTTATTGTACTTCTTTGCTTAACTCCTCAATCTTAACATTGGTTGCTTCAGCCTGCTTCTTTATTGCTTCGTTTATGTACACCTTTACAGATTCTACCTGCTTACTTATATATTAAGGTCTTTTTCAAGACCACTTGTGTTTATCTCTGTAAACATCGAGGGATTTTCTCGAGAGAAAGAGGTCATATTAGCTAATCTGTGCCAAAAACATGCATGTGACATCCTGCTGGTCCAGGAAACACACAGGGGGAGTACTAGACACCGTCCAAGAATTGCTGGTATGGAGCCAATTCTGGAAAGGCCTCACGACAAATATGGCAGTGCCATCTTTGCCAGACCTAACATGAACATCATCTCAGCCTCATCGACTGAATACAATGACATCGAGCTCCTCACAGTGCGTACTCCATTCTTCTGTATCACATCAGTCTACAAACCACCTGAGACCACTTTCAGCTTCGGAACACCAGCCAACTTCAACCACCTGGACGTAAACTTTGTCATTGGCGATTTCAAATGTAGAAGCACAGCTTGGGGATACCCAGATTCTGATGCAATTGGAACAAGTCTAGAAATATGGACTGAGGCTCATGACTTGCATCTGATCCACGACCCAAAGCTCCCTTCTTCCTTCAACAGTGGCAGGTGGAGAAGAGGGTACAATCCAGACAATATCTTTGTGTCCTCAAAAGTATCTCGGCAATGTGTGAAGACTATGGGTGACCCTATTCCTCGACTCAACATAGGCCTGTCATCTGCACCGTGAATTCCGTGGTGATGCCTGAAGAGGTACCATTCAAGAGGAGGTTTAACTTCAGCGAAGAGCTTGACTCGGAGATAATAAACATTCCTCCACAACCTGAAATGTACGACACCTTTGTTGAATGCGACCAGCAAGTTTCAAGGAAAACTATTCCGATGGGATGTAGAACTCAATACGTTCCAGGCATGTCCGGTGATGACAAACAGCTGCTAGAAAAGTATCAGGCCCTCTATGAAGAGGATCCATTTGCTGAAGAAACTATCCAAGCTGGAGAAACACTATTGCAAACCATCAAAGCAACTCGCATGGCCAAGTGGAGCAACCTGGTAGAGAACTTCGACATGAAGCTGAATAGTAGACAGGCCTGGAAATTGCTTAAAAACCTTAGCGGCGACCCTGTAAAACCACAGAAGAACTTCACTGGAGTGACACCTGATCAAGTGGCGACCCAGCTCCTGCTGAATGGTAAAACAAAAGGGAGGGTTACCACAGGAGCTCTTCAACGTGATTTAGAAGCAGAGAATCACTTTCTTCGAGATCCCTTCTCGATGGTTGAACTTGAAGCTGCCATCTCCAGCTTGAAGATGTACGAGGCAGCTGGTGTCGATGACCTACGAGTAGAACAGATAAAGAACTTTGGCCGTAAAATATTAGAGTGGTTACTAAGCCTAATGAACATATGTGTTGCCAAGCTACATATCCCTAAAATGTGGAGGAAATCTCGAGTCATTGCACTACTCAAGCCTGGGAAAAAACCAAATGACCCGAAAAATTTTCGACCTGTATCCCTGTTATGGCATACCTTCAAGATACTGGAACGCCTGGTATTTAACAGAATCAGTATTATCCTCGAAGAGAAGTTCATTCCACAACAAGCCGGTTTTCGTGCTGGCAAATCATGTTGTAGCCAGATCTTGAATCTCACCCAACACATCGAGGATGGTTTTCAGCGCGGTGAGATAACGGGAGTCGCCTTCGTTGACTTAAAAGCTGCATACGACACTGTGAATCATAGGAAGCTGTCAAAGAAAGTGTATAGCCTTACCAAGGACCACCAACTAACATCCCTAATCAGCATCTTCCTTCATAACAGAAGATTCCAAGTCTCGCTACAGGGGAAAGGGAGTAGATGGCGAACCCAGAAGAACGGTCTCCCTCAGGGTAGCGTGCTGGCTCCAGCGCTGTACAATATCTACACAAATGATCGGTCAATTCCAGCAAGTACTAGGCTCTTCATCTATGCCGACGACACAGCAGTAGCTGCTCAGGGCTCATCCTTTGAAGAAATGGAAGGAAAGCTGACTTTAGCGATGGATGAACTCTCCAAATACTATGATGCCAACTATCTGAAGCCGAACCCTAATAAGACACAAGTGTGTGTGTTCCATCTACGAAACAGGGAAGCACGGCGACAGCTGGACATCACATGGCGAGGTGAGCGACTGAAACATTGCCCAACACCAGTTTACCTAGGTGTCACACTAGACCGTGCTCTAACCTACAGACAGCAATGTCTGAACACGAAACAGAAAGTCAGTGCTCGCAATGGCATACTCAAGAAGCTGATCGGTAGCACCTGGGGAGCCAGCCCGCACATCCTGAGGACTTCCGGACTTGCATTGTGTGTGTCAGCCGCTGAGTATGCCGCTCCTGTGTGGAACGTTTCAGCACATGCTAAGCAGGTTGATACTGCTGTCAACGACACTGCAAGGATAATCTCGGGATGCCTGAAACCAACACCAGTGCACAAACTATACCCTATTGTTGGAATAGCCCCACCCAACATCTGGAGGGCCACTGCTGCGGACGCTGAGAGAACAAAGCGAGAGAATGACCATCGACATCCACTATATGGTCACCAGGCAGCAAGATCTCGCCTCAGATCCCGCAAGAGTTTCCTTGCTAGGACTACGCCGCTGGAGAGAACACCAGAGACAATTCGTCTTAACAGATGGAGGAGCTCACTGCCCACAGACATGACACCAAAGGAAGAACTGGCTCCTGGCGCCGACTTACCTTATCTTGTGTGGAGGTCCCTCAACCGCTTAAGATTGGGTGTCCCTCGATGCAAGACCAACCTGCAAAAATGGGGGATCCTTCCAGCAGACGCAGACACCTCTTGTGAATGTGGAGCTGAACAAGACCCAACTCACCTACTTACCTGCCCCTCCTGGAGAACCCATGCACAATGGAAGATGTTTTTAGAGGAAGTAACAAGGTCATCGCAGCTGCATTTTTTGGAAATGTTGACCGGACACGGAAATGAAATGATGATGGCTTATATATTCTATTTGCATTTTCATAGACTCTCTTTGCTGCCTCACTTCTCCTATCTCCTTACTCACTGACTCTATTTTTGTACTTAAAGACTCTCTTACTGATCCTAAAGACTCTTCCATACCGGTGAATTTACTTAGTAGCATTTGAAGCAACTTATAGTTCACATTCGTTCCCCTCGTTGGTGTGCCATAATGTAACCGTACAATGGGGTATTTCACAAGCTGGGGCGTGGTGTATATTTACACTACGGAGAATGCGTTCCATATGGCACTTCCATACACACACTATCACGTTTCTCTTAACTCCACATTAAATATCGGTCTCATCTTTCTAAAAATACTTCTTCTTTATTTCTTGATTTGTACCAATAAATTTCTTTATATATAACTTATGACATTATTGCTAATATCAAGACCTCACCACTAAACCTAACCAAATCTTCCTTACCCCCAAAACCATCTTCTTATGCATCACAATAATCTCCATAGATATAATAAAACAAATATAAAATCTTCCAGAATGGACACCTAACAAGAAGTCAAAGATATATATATAAACAAAAAAGCATCGTAAATAGAAATATAAAAAGAATATACAAAACATCTAACTTCATTGGCAAGGCCACCTGCCATGCCACACAGAGATGCAAACTGCCATCCCAGAAAGCGCCATTTTCTTACCTAAAAAATCCAAAAGAGCTGAGCCTTGCAATCAGAATGGTTGCAAATGGTTGCATCTAGAAGAGTATTAGTTGAAAAACCGCCAAATTTGGCACACTTGTGAAACACACTTTGGAAATGTAAATGCTACTGTGGCAATTTACAATTATTGTTTAAACAGTTCCCATTTAAATCTTTACAACATTTTTTACACTTATGGCCGTACAATGTACCTTTTCTTAGAAACCAGTAAGTCAATACGGTTAATTTTTAATATGAGTATACCTAAGATATGAACAAATTACCTTAATCAATTAGTTATCTACTCTACTAAAATATATTTTTAAATGAAAATCCACAGCCTGCTTCCAGTCTCCGACCGGGTCAGGAATGGAATGAATGAAGCCCCCATCTAGCGGCGAGGATATGGACTGTGCCGGCTGCCGAGGCCTGACGCACTCCTCTGGGGCAATGATTAAATGAATGGCAGATGAAATGAAATGATAGTGGAGAGTGTTGCTGGAATGAAATGTTGACAGGGAAAGCCCCAGAGAAAAACCTGTCTGCCTCCGTTTTGTCCAGCACAGATCTCACATTGAGTGACCGGGATTTGAACCACGGACCCAGCGGTGAGAGGCCGGCGTTCTGCCGCCTAAGCCACGGAGGCTTAAAATATCTTTTTTTTTTAATAATTACTTTAATTTTTATTTTACAAATTTGGAATACTATTTTTAAAAATAAAAAGTAAATCAATTTTCAACTTTCTAAATTATTCTGATTGTTTTATACACACTAAGAAGCATACAGAAAAATTTCAGTTCAATTGGTTAGTTAGTTTCAAAGAAAAGGAACAATGTATAATCAAAATTATAAATTATGGGAAACCCCGAATTACCAGAACACTGCGCTTTATATCTTTTCACTCATTTGTACCAGCTTCAATGTTCTCCAGCACCATAACCTTTCCTTGTCTTGCTGGGCAATTATTGCTCCTCTCTTCCTTGTTTCACACTGATTGTAGTCCTGATATCAGCTTGTCGCATACGAAGGTTCTCCTTTTTTTAGCACACTGTCACACCACACTCCAGAAATAATGCCCATCTTCTGAAGATTTTTTTTTCCTAGTGATATTTCCATCATTGAAGCTTGCTATGGCATCATAAACAGCAATATATGTGGTCTTCTTACCCACAAATGAAGATTTTGCACACCTTGGTAGGTTTTTGCTGAGAATTAACACTACCTAAGGGAAGATGATAAGAGAGAAAAGGAGATAGGTTTCGGCATAGAGACAAGTATTGGTAGATAGGATGAGGATCCACCACAAAAATTGAAGTAAATTAATATATAAAAGGAAATTTCTCTGCGCTAAACCTAGGAGGAACCTAACTTTAGCGGGGACCCGCACAAGGCAAGCGGAGAGCGCAGGATGAATAGAGGTTGCCTGCAAGCGCTTGGGAAGTGCACTTTCCGTCTCGAGCCGATATTCCAGTATTATGAGGACGGGTAGTAGTCTGGCAAGTCAAAGTATGCTAAAGGAAATCGATTTACTGTTTCTCCATTCAAAAGGGTCAGATTTTGTTGAACGTTTTGAAAGGATGAAATTATCTGAATTTGCCGTGATGTTTTTTTTCTTTCTGAGAACTGTTGGATCTCTGGCAAACCAATCGAATACTCCCTGAGAGTGAAGAGATAAAGTTGTTTTGATGATTTTAGCGATGTTTTTATTGTTTATAGTGAAAATCTCACACGAATACCAATTGTTGCACTTAGGAAAACTAAGCTTTTACCCAGCCAGATGCCGAATAAAAGTTTAGAACAGAGGGAGACCTCAAACCTAACTCAACCAAGACATAAATTTTGAAAACAACCCATTAGTCAGAGAGAAAATCTCTACCAGTAGGAATCTTGGGGAGCTAGCTATACTTGCCCCAATGGCTTGTTAGAATTGGTTATGAAAAGCAAGAGAAACTTTGAAAATGTTGTTACTTGAAGTTTTAGTTTAAATGTAACAAGTAGTAAAGACTTTATTGTTTGAGGAATCATCCATTTTAGTAAAGAAGACTTAAGCTTATAGGAAGAATCAGGGAAGAGAAGGTCCTGCCTAATCGTGATTCTAGCGAGAAAGATAAGCGAAAAGGAAAACAATTGTTTTATTTAACAATAAGTATAGAATTTAGAAAGTTAACAATACTGTTGGAGACAGTAAGTGAACAGTGTTATGGGAGGAAACAAGACGTGACAACGTGGTGATGGTGATGCTTGGCAACACTGCGTCTTTCTAGTGTCGCCCTTCAGCCCTCTACCTGGCTTTTGGGACATTCTGTTAAGCCGTGCCTCACTGGCAGCACACACAAGCCGCAGCTCCTCGCAGCGCAATAACGAAATAATGTCAATATGTTGTGTATATAGTTGTGTGTATAGTATTAATAAATGTATATAATTTAAATGTATACGTTGAATAATTGTTTGTGCGTGCGCGAATATTGTTCCGGCAATTTATTCGCCCCAAATGTTGCATTCGGGTCCGAATACGTTTTGAGACGTGGCTCGAAACATTGGTCCTCCGGGCCGGGTAATATACTGTATTACGTTTACGCGCATACATGGTTATCACGTGTGTGAATATAACTTCTACGGATTCGTGAATGCTATTACTGCATCTAAACAGGCAAGATCAGTAGCAAGGCCGTACCATCGGTGACACAGGAGGGGACCCAGGTAGCGACAGCAAGGCAATCCTATCGCCTGAAGCCCAGCCCAGTGGGAGACTAGACACAGGCAGCGGCGAAGACAATACAGGTGAGGCTATTTCAAACAGCTCAGAATTCCTTTCTGTATTTCCCTTCTCACTCGACCCTTTCCTCACCATGGAACCCAATGAAAAGAAATTACTAGTTAAACAGAGAGCGATAGTTAAAGCAAGCTTAACTCGAACAAGTAAATTTCTTGAGAAATGTCAAGCACGCCAAGGAACTGATGTAACTACCGTACGGCTTCGATTAAATGAGCTTAGTGCAATTAGAAATAGGTACGAGGAACCGCAAAGCAAATTAGAGCTTCATGACGATGATAATGATAGTCACGCAGCAGATCGTGAAGAGTTTGAAACACAATACTTTGACTTAGAAGCAGCACTGACTAAATTAGTTGAGAGAGGCACTGGGAACACCCGATCCCTTAGTGACAATAGCACAGGGTGCCTAACAAGTAACGTCAGACTTCCAGTGATCAACATCCCTACTTTCACCGGAGATTATAGCTCATGGATAGCATTCAGAGACACCTTTAATGGGTTAATAGCACAAAATTCAGACATTCCGAATGTACAGAAATTGCATTATCTGTTATCAGCCTTAAAAGGGGAGCCTTTAGAATTGATAAGCAACCTGCCGATATCAAATGAAAACTTTGACGTAGCATGGGAACTGATTTGTAGTAGATATACTAATAACCGCTTAATAGCCACTAAGCATATCAGGCAGCTATTATCTTTACCATCTTGCAGCAAGGACTCGGCAGCCGATATTAGGCACCTAACTAACCAGTTAATATCTAATCCGAATGCCATTAAGGCTCTGAAGTTAAAAACACCGCTAGAAGAGATTCTCCTATCGCTGCTAGTACTGGATAAACTAGATCCCTTAACTAGAAAGGAATACGAGATTAATGCTAATGTACAGGACTTCCAAGAATTATCCGAATTGCAATCTTTTCTAGAAGGCAGATGTCAGGCATTAGAATTAGCTACATCCAGTCGTGACGCAAAATTGACCACTACAGTTCAAAAGGCAAGTCATTCTAAGACCACATCATCCAAGTCACCCTATTCAAATGTGTCTGTATCTAGCATTGAGTGCATGTCCATTTTGAGAATCCCAGCATGCCCTTCATAAATGTCAGCCATTCATTAATCGCAGCGTTGAGCAACGCTATGCATTTCTTAAGAGTAAAGGATTGTGCTTCAATTGCTTTCGGTTGCACAATGTCCAACAATGCATTGCAGGCTATTGTATGAGTTGTGGCAGGAAACATCACACCCTGTTTCACTCTGACATAGCACCCAATCTGAACGTCACAAGGAATAGCCGAAGAGACGCGAGGCGTGAACCGGGGTCTGGATCACAAGAATCACCCAATAGAAGAACTGATGACAACAATGAACTGCAACAATCAGGCTCTTACTGTTCTTTAAAATTTCGCTCACAAGCACAGGTCCTGCTGTCCACTGCCTTGGTGAAAGTAAGGGACAACAATGGTGAACTACAACAATGCCAAGTTCTACTTGACAGTGGATCGCAGTCTAACTTCATAACGGAGGCGATGGCGCAACGTTTAAGACCTAAATGACGTAGAAATCCAATGCATTTTAGAGGGATAAGCAATACGACTGTAAATTCGGATCACAGCGTCGATGTTGAATTCTATTCTAACGTTACCAATTACAAGGCTATTATTACATGCTCAGTACTTCCTAGGATCACAGGGGAAATGCCTGGAGCCTATATCAATTGCAGAAGTTGGAACATACCGACCGGTATACAACTAGCCGACTCGCAATTCAACATACCAGGCAACATCGATATGTTAATTGGCGCGGAACTCTTCATGTAACTCCTGGCCGAGGGAACGTTCAAGTTACACAGCGACCTGCCTGTAATGAAGAACACGCAGCTAGGCTGGATTTTCTCTGGCTCTATATACTCCGAGTCCCAGAGGAGTAGTCTTCAATCAAGTTCATCATTCTTCCTGAGGGATGGCGACGATCTCAACCGTCAAATCGAGAAATTCTGGGATATAGAAGAGCTTCCAACGATTATGCCACTCACCAAAGAAGAACGATATTGTGAAGACCATTTTCAGCGCAACACAAAACGTGATAAGTCTGGAAGATTCATTGTAAGGTTGCCTGTCCGTCAGCAGTGCAAGCCACTTGGTAGATCGCGTAACAATGCAGAGGAAAGATTACTTCAGATCGAGCGAAGGTTACAGAAGAACCATGAATTACAGCAAGAATACGCCGATTTCATGGATGAGTACGAACGCCTGGATCATATGCAGCTTGCAGTGGACCGACCTCCCAGGAACGAGCCTTCATTGTATCTTCCACACCATGTGGTTGAAAAGGAAGGTAGCACCACAACCATGACACGAGTCGTTTTCGACGCATCTTGCAAATCGGATAACAATGTCTCATTGAACAAACAACAATCTTCATGGCCTTGTTCAACCTACAACTCTCTGGAGATTGATGAAATTCCTGAAAAACGAAAGACGCAAAGCATGATGATTTATGAGGAGCAAGAGGACATTTCCCGTCGTTTCTTGTCATTTCGCCGAATGCAGAAAGTCATCGCCTACTACATTAGGTTTGCCCACAATACATGGAATCCAAGCACCAAGCGAACTGGTCCATTGACGCCTATGGAACTTGAAGGAGCCTTGAAGGTGTGCATCAAACAAGCGCAGCGGTTCAGCTACGTGGCGGAGTTGGAAGAGCTGAAAGGTTTATCAAGTGTAGCGACCAAAAGTATGTTGAGAAGTCTCAACTAATTCCTCGACGGAGAAGACCTCCTCAGGGTGGGCGGAAGATTAAAAAACTGTCCAATGCCTTTCGGTGAACGTCATCAGATCATTCTTCCCCCAAAACACAACTTGACAATATTGATCATAGAATCTGAACACCTACGCTTACTACATGCTGGTGAACAATTGCTGATCGACACTCCTACGGCAAAAATATTGGATTGTAAACGCCAGGCGAACAGTACGTCCACTTATCCACAATTGTTTACGTTGCTTTAGGTTGAAGGCATCTGCTTCGAAGCAACTAATGGGTCAACTACCAGCTCCTCGGGTGACAGCAGCGCGCCCATTTATGAACTCTGGAGTGCATTTTGCTGGGCCAATGTTTATAAAGCAAGGATCAACAAGAAGCAAGGTGAAGGTGAAGTGTTACATTGCAGTATTCGTATGCCTCTGCACTAAGGCAACACATCTGGAAGTAGTTCGCGATCGCACCTCAGAAGCCTTCATTGCAGCTCTGCGACGCTTTACCGCAAGGAGGAGAAAGTGTCTTAACCTCTACTCGGACAATGCAACAAACTTTGTGGGAGCGCGAAATGAGTTGAACGAATTGCACCGCTTCTTCAAATCCGAACACTGCGTGGAAGAACTTCATGAGTTTGGTAGTAAAGAAGGATTCACGTGGCATTTCATTCCTCCGGACGCCCCTCATTTCGGTGGCCTCTGTGAAGCTGGGGTTAAGTCAATGAAACATCATATGAGAAGGGTGGTTGGCAACACCTGCTTGACATACGACGAACTACAGACGTTAGTTTGCCAAATAGAAGCTTGTCTTAATTCTAGGCCTATCTCTCGTCGTTCTGACAATCCCTATGATCCCTCTTATCTCAGTCCCGGTCATTTCCTAATCGGGTCCCCATTGATGTCCATCCCTGAACCAAATCTGACAGAGGTAGCCTCCAACCGTCTATCCAGGTGGCAGCATCTGCAGAAAATGCAGCAGGACTTTTGGAGCAGGTGGTTCAAGGACTACCTCAACAGTCTACAACAAATATCCAAATGGATTAACAAGGAGGTGAACATTCAGCCCGGTATCATCGTCCTTGTAAAGGAGGACAATCTCCCACCCACAGCATGGAGGCTTGCAGTGGTCGAAGACGTGATATCCGGCAAGGATGGATTGGTCGGAGTAGCCATCGTCCGTACCAGCAACGGAACTCTGAAGAAACCAATCCAGAAACTGTGCCATCTACCTGCACCGTGACGTGTGCTCTTGTGACTGTATATATTTTTGTTGTGTAATTTTCTTTTGTGTTAGTGTTTGTGTTTTCTCAGTAACTTTTGGTTTGCCATCATTCATGTTTGTGTTTAAATGTAGTACATTTAGGTGGGCGGTATGTTGGAGACAGTAAGTGAACAGTGTTATGGGAGGAAACAAGACGTGACAACGTGGTGATGGTGATGCTTGGCAACACTGCGTCTTTCTATTGTCGCCCTTCAGCCCTCTACCTGGCTTTTGGGACATTCTGTTAAGCCGTGCCTTACTGGCAGCACGCACAAGCCGCAGCTCCTCGCAGCGCAATAACGAAATAATGTCAATATGTAGAGTATATAGTTGTGTGTATAGTATTAATAAATGCATATAATTTAAATGCATACGTTGAATAATTGTTTGTGCGTGCGCGAATTTTGTTCCGGCAATTTATTCGCCCTAAATGTCGCATTCGGGTCCGAATGCGATTTGAGACGTGGCTCGAAACAAATACTTAGGTTAGGATTTAATTTGAGTTAAGAATAACAATTGTTTGTAAAATGCCAAGGTCTCAGACATAATAATAAGAGGTTTACAATGAACAATATTAAATATAGTACAAGTTTCGAACCTGATAAAACACTAAAATCTTACAAAGATGTTTTAAAATGTGTGCTTACGATTAAGAAATTTGAAGTTTGTAACGATACTTGTAAAGCAATTGTAACTTTGAAAGTTTAATGGGTATGACTCAAGCACTTTTGGAATGCCCTTATGCCAATCGAAAAGGCTACAAACAAATGTATTAGATTCCTGATTGTAACAGAAAAGGAAGAACAAATCACAAGCGGAAATTACCGCTGTTTTTAAACAGAAATTACTAGAGGTAATATACAAGAAAAATTGCACATGTCGTATCAACGAAGCCTGGATTACAATTAGTTAACTCCTTTATAATTAGAAAAAGTACGATTCCCTAATTTTAGAAGGGAAAGATACATATTAAAATGTGGACTAGCCACAGTTTATACAGAATGAGTATATTGTAAATCCGACAAAATGGGAGGGAGTCTCTAAGGGCTAAGCCTCGTAGAAAAGAAAAGAAAAGAAAAGAAAAGAAAAGAAAAGAAAAACAATAGTTAAATTTTAATTTGGTTAGTAAAGGTATTTGGGAAAGGGAAATATGAACTTTAGGAAAAAGTCCTGGCCAGATTTATTTTCTCTCAATCGAACGCGGTGCGAAAGATATTTAGCACACGCAAATTCGAAGCACTGATAGTTTTTGATAAGTTGAAACACTTCACTATCGTAGTGTATGTAGGTTTGTAGAACAAGAGAAAGTTATTGCAGTTATGAAGAACACTTTGTGTAATTTGAGCTTGAATCAGTTTATTGCGTTGGAAAGTTTATTGATTGCAGTTGAATGATGAGGTAAAGTCCCCACGGTGGAAAGCAAATTAGTTGTTGACCAGAAGTTAATGTAACATGAACTCCTCGGTGAGGAAAAGTATTCCCATATTTTGGCATGGAAAATACTAGATTGCTTGAATAGTAGAAAAATTGGTTGACCTAGAAAGTTCTGGGGTTATGATAACGGTTAAATGGGGCAAGAGAGGTCCCGCGGTGGAAAGCTAAGTTTTATAGACAGTGGTTAGTTTAACAGGAATCCCACGGTGTAGGTAGGTATTCCTATTTAATTTGTACAAGAAGTACTAAATTTTCATGTTTTAAGTCAGCTTAGATAGCTAGAGCATGACAAGAAAAATCCCTCGGAGACGGTTATTGCACAATAGTTAGCAATTTCACACACTGTCTATACATTTGAATTAAAAAGCACTTAGCTCTTTACAAACCATTAAAATATGTTTAAAAACATTGAAGCTTTGTACTTAGCTTTCTTTTCATGTAGAACAGGCGATGGTTCCTGGTGACGGTTGATTTAAAATGCAGACATGGCGTCTGGTTTAAAAAGTATCAAGAGGACAGGAGACTGGCCCGTGGGAGGGCTTTGCACTGTACTCGACGGCTGAACTATGAGAAGTGAGAACGAGTGATACCTCACACGACGGAGGAGGTAAACGAGGGGAAGGGAAAGGGGAAGCAAGGGAGAGGGGGTATAAGTCCAAAGAGTATACAACAGAATGTAGAATATGACAATAAAAATTCTTGTATAAGAATATTCTTCTTCATGGAGCGGTGTTCATGGAGATGTTAGCTGGCGACTACGACGACGCCTGGTGGTTTGATAAAGAAGTTCTCTTGAGTTCAGAGAAACTGAAGAACTTCGGCAGTTAGCTGCTAGATGCCGCTAGGTTCTCCATGGAAGTTACATATCTAGAACAGACTCAAGGAGAAAATCGACCTGTGCACAAAGAGAAAATGAAAAAGATCACTGTTGGTGTCTGCGAAGAAGGAATTAAATAAAATAGATAAATCGAAGAGCAGCAAAAGCTAACTCTGATTGACCGTGTATTCCAAAGAATACACCATACTGGGGGGGCGGCAGACACCAGCAGGGAGCAAATAATACAATGTTAGAGATTGAGAGGAAGGGGTGCTAGCATAGAAATGGGTCTTGTGACATGCCCAGGCCCCGGGCTATAAACGGGCATACTGGGCATTTGCCCAGGGCGCCAAATTTTAGGGGGCGCCGAAATTTAGGTGACGCTGAACGCAGAAAATGGTTGACCTTACAATCCCAACTTTAAAATTAAGTATGACAGGGAAATCTTTAAAAAGTGGGATAAAATAACTATAATTTACGTGAATATAAAATAAAAGTAATATTAAATATCACATACATTCGTAGTATTTATGTTTAATCGTTGTTATATTATAATACAGTATTATAACTCTTTCAGACAGCAAACTAAATTCCCTATTGTTATTGTGCTGTGAAAAAGACGTAACCCTTAGCACAGGCTTTTCTGACATCATAAATAAATTTGCAAAGTTAAAAGCCAGAAAAAGAAACCTTTGATTTGAAATGTTTCTGTATATTGCACTTTTAAAATGTAACTTTTGAATTTGTAATCTGGGTTTTAGTGTGATTAAAGTATCGATAAATGGCTACAAAATTGTTTTAACGACTTACTTTTCTCAGTATTTCCTGTGATACAACATTAGTAACGCAGTTGTTTAAAAAAAAACTTTATGCTATTTTTATAACACGGAAATGAGAAAAAGGGCGCCAGTAGACCATTTGCACAGGGCGTCTATCACCTTAACCCGGGGCCTGGACATGCCCATTAGTTGTCAAGATCCTAACTACCCTGATTCTTCCATCCCTTCCCGGGTAACACTCGACCACTCTTCCAGAGTTCCACACTAAAAGGGTGGGTGGGTGGAGGGGAAGCATCTCTAACAAGAACCAGGTCCCCCACTTTGATGTCAGGATTAGAAAGAAACCACTTCTGTCTCCGTTGCAAACAAGTTAAATATTCCAATTTCCACCTCTTCCAGAAAGAATTACGAAGAGCTTCAAGTTTACGCCAAACAATCGGTAAATTAGAATCTCTATAAGAGTTAGGAAGAGGTGGGGGGGGGAGGGGAAGAAAGAGAAGTGCCTATAAGGAAATGACCAGGTGTTAAAGGAAGCAAATCATCAGGGTCATTAGAAAGCAGGGTCAAAGGGCGAGGATTTACAACACCCTCAATCAGAATAGACAGCGAGTTAAATCCTTCATAGGTTAGAATGCGACTACCTAAAACCTTTTTTAGATGACGTTTAGTAAGCTTGAAACAAGATTCCCACCTACCGCCGGGATGAGGGGCGTAGGGAGGTATAAACCGCTATTTGAAACCTTTACAGTAGGAGAAATTAGAAATTTGTTCCATGGCAGAAAGAGATGTGAGAGCTTTCTTCCACAATGATGCTGCGCCTTGAAAGGTGGAGGCGTTATCGGAGAACATTTCAGAAGGAACGCTACGCCTGGCAGTGAAGCGAGAAACAGCTGACAGAGAGTAAGAAGTAGAGGCATTTGTTACTAGTTCCAAATGGATCGCACCAGTAACCATGCAAACGAAAAGAGAAACATAGAGCTTTCCAAACAATTTGCGTTTGGCTTCAGGAGAATTACGTTGATATTGGAAGGGACCCATATAGTCTACGCCAGTGGCGGCTCGTAAATGAAATATCAGGTGAAGAGCCAAACTCCTAATTTCATCAGTGCATGATGATTGCGTTTGTGAATATTGACATTCTTTTTCGTATTTTAATGCTAAAATATCTACTTAAAGCCCAACACTTAAAACCAACCCAAACATAAATTATTGTACTAAAAAGTCAAACTCGCTTATTTTTTATAGCTTAAATGAATCCTCCGTTCCCTAAGGTCGGCAATCTTATCTATGATGTCCTCATAGAAGGTCTTCAATCAATTTCAACTACAATTCACGGTTTATGGAGATAGCCAATGATGTAAGTCTGGAGTGAGATATTGTGTTACTTGCAAAAGTATTGAATCTTTTCAAACAAGAGAAACTGCGTTCTACTGATGCACTTGTAGAAGGTATTGCCAGTACCTAATTAAGCAAAAGTTTGTAAGCCATTCTATTCACGAAGTTCTTGATGTATTTCTCCCGAATATTTTTACTTTGTAGGCCTAGGATTCATGAGCATAAAATAGTGACAGTTCATTTCTTAAATGTGGGGTATTGATGAATATGTTTGTTATACAGCTCAAATTTGTCGGAATCTAATAAGACTTATTTAAGAATTGTAATTTATCACAGCCATGCGTTAGCATAGATAAAAGCGAAACATTATTAAGCCGGTCCTTAATATGATCTCTGAAGAAAGAAAGCTGTATTAGGAGGTGCGTTAATTAAATTTCTAGGAATTTCAATAAAAAAAAGATCAAGTAACCTATGTCGAAAATACAACCATCTATTGAGGAAAAAAGAGGGAACAGCATCGTCCCATTCACATTCAATAGACCATAGTTCTTGCATGAAAAGCTTGGCGATAACAATAACCGGAGCAAGGAATTGAAGCGGATCGAAGATTTTTGCAATTTCAGATAAAATTTGCCTTTTTGTGTTAGAGAGCTCTTCGGAAAGCGAGACCTTATAAATGAGAGTATCAGTGCGAGTGCACCAGTGCGAGTGCACCAGTGCGAGTGCACCAGTGCGAGTGCACCAGTGCGAGTGCACCAGTGCACTCCTAGCGTTTTTATGGATTCAGAATCTCCGCCAATTTCGACAATGCTTTCAGTCCTAGCGATATGAGAGAAGCTTCTTCCAGAGTTTGAAAGGACTGGAGGTAATCATCAACGTAAAAAGATGTAGTTAATGCTTCTGAAGCTTTAGCATTGAATAAATGACCACCTTGAGAGGCTAGCATATATAGGGATCGAATGGCTAGGAAAGCGGAAGGTTTAAGACCATACGTGACTGTTTTCAAGCGAAATATTTTAATGGGTTTACTAGTTTCGTCACGCCATAAGATTCTTTGGAGATCTTGCTGTTCGGATTGAATTAAAACTTGACGGTACATTTGTATAATGTCTGCTATGACAGCTATGGGAAATAAGCGAAAATTTAAGAGGATAGTAGACAAATCGGATTGAATAGCAGGACCAGAGTAGAGAGTATCGTTGAGACTGTTGCCATTAACGTCAGGTGATGACCCATTAAACACGACTCGGATTTTATCCTTAACAAGAGGGTTTTTCCATACGGGATGATGATTTAAGAATACAGTTTCTATTGGGGGGTGTAATTCGTCATCAGCTTTGCTGACAACTTCCATGTGATCCAAACTTTCGTATTCGTCCATGAACTCTGTATACTGTTGTTTAACGAGGGGGTCTTTCTTAAATTTGCTATCGATAGCAAAGAGAGCTTTTCGAGCCTTGGGTTGAGAATTAGTGAGTTTGGGAGGATTGAGTAAGCTTGGCATCTGAACAATGAATCGGCCTTCGGGTGTACAAGTAGTGGTAGAAACGAAAAGCAGCTCACAGAATTCATTTTCTGAGGAGGTTAAGCTAGGGGAATCGATGTTTTCAAGTTTCCAGAATTGTTCCAAATCAGTACTTGCGAAATAACATTGGGGCACGGGTTGGGGAGAATAATGAGGAAGTTGACCAGTAACAATCCATCCAAAATTAGTGTATCTGGCAATCACATTTGAAGATAATTTACGAATTTGTTTGTAAAGGCAATTCCAAAAAACATTCGCACTAAAAAGTATGTCAATGGGACCTTGTTTATTGAACAGAGGATCGGCTAGCCTTAAGTGAGGACTATTTAAAAATGAAGTATCAACAGAGTGGCTTGGAGTATCTTCTCCAATGCTGTTAAGAATGAGGCAATTCAGTCTGAGAAAATTATTTCTATGAAAATTATATTTTATGGTTAGTTTTGAGAATTGCAAAGCTTGCGATTTTAAGCTGTTGATGCCTGATACATTGATAGAAGTGGGAGTTACTGGAAGACTCAGTTTTTTATTAAAGAATTGGAAACGAAATCATGGGTCACCGCTGAATCGAGGAGACCTCGTGCACGAACCCAGTTGCCAAATTTATCCTGAACTTCAACTTGAACAGTGGATAATAATACTTGAGCACTACGCAAGAACTTAGCGTTTTGAATAAAAGATGAAGCATTGGGACTGCCAGTATTATCACTTTTTTGAGAAGTGGATGCTGCTGATAACCTCGATTGATCATGACGATGCAATAAGGTGTGATGCGCTTTTTCACAATGGAAACAGCGTCTGGAGGACTTGCAATCAGAAGCAGAATGCTTAGGTGAAAGGCAGTTGAAACAATATTTATTGTGAGAAACTAATTTCCTTCTGTCGTCAATTGACAGTTCTTTAAATGATTTACGTAAGTATAAAGCGTGGGACTCTTTGCAAAGTATGCACCTTAATGGTTCGTTAAGACTTTTTCGGGGTTCACTTTCAGTATTTAAGGCAAGAGAACTTGCAATACGGCGTTCACTAGACCTAGTTTGGCAACCAGTGGCGTATGACTTGGATTTAGAAGAGCTAGACCCAGGTTTTTGGCTACTAGATGCTGCATATTCGCTTTTGAATTTAGGAGACATAGATTCAAATTGAGAATTAGGAGGGGCGGGTTCACTTTGGTTAGCTAAAGTGGTTAAAAATTGACATCTAGCATTTATAAAGGTGACTAAATGTTCGTAAGAATAATCATCATTGTTAGAAAGTTCAATTTCCCAAGCTTTGAGAGTAGCAGTATCAACTTTAGAAACCACTAAATGTATTAGGAAAGTATCCCAATGGTTAGTGGGTTGATCTAATTGGGATAATGCTTTTACATGAAGTTGTGTCGTATCGATAAGGGTACGCAGACTAGTGACGTCACTATACTGTAACGAAGGCAAGTTAAATAAAGCCTTCATATGGCGTAGAATACGTCAACGTAAATTACCGTATCTTTCCTTCAATACGTTAAAGGCATTGGGGTAGTTTTCGGCACTTAATGGGAGTGCTTCAACTAAATGCAGGGCTTATTCACGGAGAATAGATCTCAAATAATGAAATTTATGAATGACTTGAATGTCTTCATTGTCATGGACAAGGGAGCAGAATAGTTCGTAAAAAGAGTCCCAAGTAGCTTCGTCTCCTGATAAGTGAGGCAAATTTATTTCGGGAAGCATTGGTTTCGGTTTATGAGTGCCCCCACGAGACGAGGTTTGTTGTTCGTGGAGGGGGCTAAGGACATAAACATCCTTTTCCTGGGCTTCCTAAAGTTGGCGAATTATTTTAAAAAACAGAGCTTATGCATTCATAGTATTGGTTTTCTACTTCTACTGGATCGTCTGTTTGATTGAGCATACACGTTTCGATTTCTGTTTGGATAGTGCAATAGTTTTCAAAAGATCGTTCATAATCGTTTACACGATGTTTTAATAAATCTAATTGGGCTTCTGAAGGATCAAGGTCTCTGATGTATTTTTTAAATCGGGTAATTTGCCCTTTATAAGACGCTCGTTTGGAAGTAAGCTTGTCATCCTTACTTTCTTTCTCTTTGTCTGTGGAAGGCATGACAAAATGGGTAAACCAAAGTATAACTTACGAAACTGTAGAGTTTTGGAAATGCTGTCAGACTGGCAGCAGCGAACAAGTTGATAGAGAGAGACACCGAAGGAGACAGGAGCAACTTCTTTCCCTTTCACCAGCTTTGCACAGTAAAGTTATAGCTGAAAATTTCAAAATAGATATTAGTATTTTGCAAGATATTGACTAAATGGATTCTCCCGGGTTTCGGCACCAAATTTTGGTAGGTTTTTGCTTAGAATTAACACTACCTAAGGGAAGATGATGAGAGAGAAAAGGAGATCGGTTTTGGCATAGAGACAAGTATTGGTAGTGAACCCATGTGCCATAGGGTCCAAGGAGGTCGAATCCATGTATTTGGGGAAGAAATGAAAGAAACGTACAGTTTCTAATGTAACATAGAGAAAGATCAAGCCAGGATTCTAGCCTAACATTGTGCAAGCAGCGCGAGCCAGGTGTTCGAGAGATGAGATCACGCCTCTTGACATTCAGAAGGAGCTGGTCATGAGTATTAATAACCGAGTGGAAAATTTCGGCTGTTAAACAAGGAAGCCTGACTCGGAAATCGAGCTGAGCTTGCTTGAAAACGACAACACCGCTTATGCGCCAGAAGAGGAATAATTAAATTTAACCCGTTTACGAGTATAAAAATAAGTAAACAATTACAGTACGGTGAATCATTTCGAATTAGAGATTTTTGTGTAAAGAAAAACCCTTTAATAATTGCACAGGAGAAAACTGCAAACGCAAGTAGACGTCATAGGGGATTTACCAAGGCCTGTGGAGAGGGGAGAATGCAAATGAACAGCAACACCCACACAGTTGAGGACGAGAAATTAATTAATATCTCCGAATTGCACGATCGATTCTTATGCGCAATGAGATTATTTAACATTGAGAAGACGAGCTTTTTGAAGGTATAATTTTTATAATGGTGCAACCATTATTTTAAAAGTTGGGCACGGAAAGGGCTAGAGTCTTATCTTTTTGTAGCGAAAGAGTATAAAGCTCCTGGCATCACCAAGCCAAACATGCAGTTTCAAACAGTCCAGGGGACGTGACGCTGGAGCATCAGTACAAGCAGTTCCAAACAGCCCGAGGGGGGCGTTGCTACGCATCAGTATTCAGACAGCCGTGTGGGGTGTTACTCTGCTTCACACCGAAGACAGTTTACCAGTACTCCTTGAGGGGAGAAACGCTGTATTACACCGCAGAATTAATATCTGATAGCCACAGGCGTCGCAGTATTAACAACTTGCGTGCCTCCATAAGGAGTTGTAAAGAAGAAATATTAAAGTATCGCCGTGTTGAAAAATTAGGAAAATCCTAGTTACAGGATTTAGGTCCGACAGTACACAAGTTTACAGTGAAAAGTTCGTAAAATATAGTCAGAGCAGGCTGCGAACGTTGGACTTAAGGCGATAGGTCTTTAAATAAACGACCGAAAATATCATAACGTACGGAAGTACCGTAACAGGAAGATAAACAGTTATCTAATTTAAAGAACCCAAATAGGGAAAAACAGAGTAAGGTTCGCAACGTATTTCAGAAAAGTAGGAGTGCGAGAACCGAATAAACAAAGAAGAACGGAGACTATAGACATTATCTCCAGAAAGCAGACGAATTATTCTAAAGCACTAGACTCGAGAAGTACTAGCTGCTATAATATAAATCCATCGATCATCGATAGGTTATCGAGGGGACCTCGATCCGAACAGACTTTCACTAGGATCGATAAACTAGATCTAAAAAAGGAAGCCGTTCAAGCTAGAGAAATAGCCGGTCATCCAGAATAGGATTCGAAGAATTAGGATTCCAGGGAAAGTAGATGTTTCGAGACTTTCGTATTCTGCAGGATAGGAAGCCGACATTGAATGAATTTCACCCTTGGAAACGGGAGATTAAGAGGTCACGTGTGATAGGCTAGGAAAATACGGCCTAGTGATCAAAAGTTGTGAAGTGTAAATCTATCAAGATTGTGTGTTAAAATAATATTTTTTAGTGTTTATTGTGTGATCTAATGGGATACACCAGTGTATTAAAAATGTTGTCAATGTTAAGTGTATTGAATATGTGTCAAGAAGTGTTTGTACATGAGATGAATTTCTACAAAATGGAGTAAGTTAAAAAGTGGGCCAAATTAAACACCGCACAAGGATAAAGGTCATGAGACGACCTTAAAAACATGTGAGTAATGAATTTCATTATATTTTGGTGTCGGGAAATGGTTGTGTACAAATCCACCGGAGTTTTTGAGTAAAAGGGATGTGTTTAAATAAATAAATACTGAATAAACAAGAACGCGGTCTGAACAATAATAGAAATTTGAGAAAATATAAATAATTATGTAAAAGAATAAATCCAGTAGAGGAAATATATGAATACAATGTCAGTGTATTTGACGAATGTCATAAGAGCAAGCGAAATATTAATAATTATCATGAAAGATATTTAAATAAAAGTAAATTTGAGTTATATGAAAGAAATAGCTTTTGAGCTTTTTGTAAAGAATGAAGATATGAAATAATAATAATAATAACCAAGTAAGGAAATATTAAATAAAGATCAAATTAATTGATGTGAACATAAGAGCGTTAGAGCCTTAATAAAAAGTATAGACATGATGTTCAAATACATGTTCTTAAAAAGAGAGAAAGTTATTGTCAAAGGAAAAGAATAATATAAAAATTGAGATGTGTATCAATTGTTAATATGATATTATCAGTTCTTTGGATGACGCTAGGCTTAAAAATAAAGTATAGCGCAAAAGAGCGCAATTAAAATAAAATGTCACGCTAGGAACGCGTAAAAGTTAATGTACTTGGTAAATTACTTATGAGAGGTAGTTGATTGTAATGAATTGAGAATTGGTATAAGTCCTCTATTTGTGACGTAGTATCACGAGGCCATTGTGTATGTTGTATTAAAAGGGAGCAAATATATGGTATTGAGCGTAGGTCTTATAAGCTATAGGCTGACCCTAAATCGCATTTTGTATAGTCCTCTATATGGGAATGGTTCCCGAGGCATGTGAAGAGATTCGAACTCAGAATCTTCTTATTGTGAAAGCCCCTTTATTATTCGTCGTAGAATGTGTATTACTCTTCCCCAATCAATGAGGACCTTTCATAATTAATAAATGCCAAGATTACGAATGTGGTTTATGAGCCCAATAATATTGTTGAATTTAAACGAGGAGTAGAATGCCAGGTCTCCCCAAAGAACTGAGAATGAACGAAAGGCTGTTTGTAAAAGCATTAAAGAGAGCTCTAGCTTAGACTAGACGGGAGGGTTCCCGCATAGTCATAAATAACTCTCAAGTAGCACGGTCAGACCCTTGGAGTAGGAGGGGTGTCTGAAGGCCGTCTTGTAAGGAGAAATGAATACACCGTGAGTGTTTAAAGTTGTTAACGACCCGGGCGTTGAACCGAGGTCCTTGTAGATTGATATCTCCGCTTGCCTGTTCAGATCGTAGTTTTTTATGTGATAATGGTCTTATAAGACATATGAGATAAATAACAATCCCTATTGTAATGTTGTATGGAAGTAGGATTCCATGAGTTAATTGAAGGCAACTAGGTTCCGGGAGTGACCATAGTTTTTTGACTGTGTCAAGTATCTTCATACTCTGGAGTACACAAGTAATTTCCTGATTACCTTAATGTATTTGTAAAACTAGAGAGAGATGATAAAAGCTGAAAACCTGTGAAATGCCCAAATATTGAGTTAGATAATTAACATGTAATTTTAAATGTAATTATACATTTTTTTTGATGATTAAGAAAATATAAAAAGTAGTATTGGAGGTGTACAAAGAATGACACCATTATTATAGAAAGCATTGAGCCAAAGAGCTCGGAGTTATATGAAACTTACAGTTGATGCTTTTTGGAAGTAAAAATAATTAGGAATTGTTGGTTTATTTGGAAACCAGATGTTTTAATACAATATTTGTTTTATTCTTATGTTATTCCTTGTTCATTTGGAACAAGTATATGATTATGGGTCAGTAATTTAATTGTTTAATTGTTTGTAGCGCCATAATTTTTATTAATTAAATGTGTTAAAAATAGGAGTTGATTTTGTTGTTATTTTTGCAAGTGTATCCTCTAATTAATCCAAAATATGTGAGTCACAGAGTGGGTAAACTTACCGCTACCCCGAAAATCCCGAATTGAGCTACGCTGGTATACTGTGATTGGCATATTTCTTGCTAAAAGGGCACAGTAGATAGGATGAGGATCCACCACAAAAATTGAAGTAAATTAATATATAAAAGGAAATTTCGCTGCGCTAAACCTAGGAGGAACCTAACTTTAGCGGGGACCCGCACAAGGCAAGCGGAGAGCGCAGCATGAATAGAGGTTGTCTGCAAGCGCTTGGGAAGTGCCCTTTCCCTCTCGAGCCGATATTCCAGTACTATAGGGACGGGTGGTAATCTGGCAAGACAAAGTATGCTAAAGGAAAACGATTTACTGTGTTTCCCTTTAAAAGGGTCAGATTTTGTTGAACGTTTTGAAAGGCTAAAATAATCTGAATTTGCCGTAATATTTTTAGCCAACTTTCGATTTTTGCAAAATATGAAAGTAGCCTTATGAGATCA
Organism: Meconema thalassinum; assembly: GCA_946902985.2. Taxonomy (NCBI): domain Eukaryota; kingdom Metazoa; phylum Arthropoda; class Insecta; order Orthoptera; family Tettigoniidae; genus Meconema; species Meconema thalassinum. The sequence goes on from OX336395.1 coordinate 174,334,830, forward strand.
ACACAGGGCGAAAAAAGTGTGTCTGTCTGTGTGTGTGTATGTGTGTGTGTGAGTCTGTGTGTGTGTGTGTATGTGTGTGTGTGAGTCTGTGTGTGTGTGTGTGTCTGTGTGTGTGTGAGTGTGTGTACTCTGAATATCTGTCCCCCCCTATCAATTCGAACACGGTGAATGCGAATTGAACGAAATTTGGTACAAAGGTAGCACTAGCAAAGGACACCTCAGTGTCATGTTTTATATCGCCGCCATCTTTACTAAAACTGAATGGCGGCCACTCAAACGTTCAAAACGTAAAATCAAATAACGACTAACCATATCATCCGATCTCTATCAAATTTGGTAACAACATACCTTCGTATAGGATGCGTCTTGTGACTAAACTACAAGGTCGTCCGCCATACCATTTCAGGATGGCGGCCGTGCGAATGATGCAAACTTTATAATCCATATCATGGGACCCACCAGTTCCGATTATCGAGCCGAGAATCGTTTTAACTGTCCTAAAGGAAGAGGCACGTTCGAAATTAAAAGTTTATTTTGTAATACTATAGTGCAGACGTGATTTTAAAAAGCTGAGCCGATTCAGTAATAAGACAAGATGGCAGCGGATATCTTGTGCCTGACTTATATTTCACTAATTTGAGTATTGCATGCAATATAGCGTACTGATACAAAATAAACAAACGTTGCATGAAATGCTTTATATATGAATAATATACTCCAGTGATGAAATCGTTTAGTATAAATCATTATTTGCTAACAAGTTCTATGTAAGTCATTTTATATAGAACGATATTCGTTGACACAATTAGCTCAGTGGTAGAGCGTTAGCCTATCGCTCAAATGCCTATGGTTCAAACCCGATCAGAGCTAGGTTTTTTTCTTGAAATGTTATATGTTTATTGTTTTGTAATGACTCAGATGTTTTAAAATTAAGCGTTATATTGTGCATATTATGGTGTAAAATATATATTTAATTAAAACATAATTCGCCAGCAGATTTACTCGAGACATCTAGCTGCCAAAAAGGTAACTGCACGCTGACCTACTTATTAACTTCCAGATTTTATTGAAAAGTTTCTTCTTCTGGCCGCTAGAATGCACTCGCTCTGTTAGGATTATATTGTTCGATATTTCACCACTAGATGTCACGACTAGTCTACGTGGGGCTCCATTGATTACTATACTGTGCCCGTTTAGACCGGGTCCACACGACCACATATGCATTTTACCAATAATCAGTCAGAACGAGAGTCAAAATATCCCGGGGCGCCAGATGGGTTAAAGCAAATCGCAAAAATGACATCAAATGAAAAAAATGCTTTACTGATTTTTGGCTCAATGCAACAATAAGGATAGAAGGAGATTCAACTGGGCATAACACATCATGTAAAATTATCTCATTTTATTTTGAAGTTAAAATTGACTGAAAAAATGCTCAAAGCAGCATCATTCACGTGTGGCGACCCACATCCTATTTACACAATGTACAGAAATTTTCCAAACACATTTGACAGTTATTTTTGGAAACACAAGTCTGATTATTAGTCCTGTAGACTGTGTTCCAAAATTATATTCATTATTTGTGATTAAATCCCGTTCAAATTTAATTGTCTCTACTGGAAATATCGTAGTTCACTGTTTGAATTTTTACATAATATTAACACTCGTAGAATAAATGTTCATAGAATTTTAACTTTCACTTATTTTTCCAGTTTCAAAAAATATATTGTCAAAATATTATTATTTCTGAATCAACACAAATTATTTATACATATTAATAACATCTGAAAAGTATTTGACCTTGAGCAAAGCATCGAAGAACTGTGCGAAGCACAACAAAATTAATTGTTCTTCTGACATTAAACGTTTCGAGAAGTGACTCGATTATGAACTTCAATTTCCTAACAAAATATATGATTTCTGAATCATCAACTTGATCAATAAATTGTTGAACCATTCAACTATTCAATTTTCCACTTGGAATCATTATTAAGAAAAATATTTATATTCATGGCCATTTTAGTAATTTTCACAACTTGCAATTCTTCGACAGAATGCGGAAATAAGAATTGTAGCTTCATAATAAATTCATTTAGTTCATGGCACTAGGATTGAAAACATCCTTCAAATTATTCATGGTTATAGAATTATTTTTAATTGGCAGTGACCCATTCTATTATTTGTGTAAGAACACAATATTCCAACAACAACGGCAAAGGTCTTCCTCTGAAGAAGAATAAAATACTATCGTGACAAATCCGGGTTCTAGCAAAATCAAAGTCTTAATGGAATCCGTAAACAAGTTGAAATAAGAACTGATGGTTTTTAAGAAATAACCTTCGGGTCATTCATACGACGAAATGTGTAGTTCCAATACTCCTTCTATAAACCTGAGCCATCGAACCTGCTATTTGATTGATGCTCGAAAAAACCTCCTCATTCCTGCGACTTAAACATGCGCACCTGGGAATGGCATTTCAACTACTCCACACACATAAATCTTCTTCCCAAAATTTATACAATAAATCAAGCCTCTGCTTGTTATCAACACTGGAAGATTTATAAACTTACAAGTTTATTTTATTTTACCATTCAGTTTAACCCGTGAATTTACCATACATATGAAAATCTTTATTTCACTTTCGAGTGTATTTACGTCATGATTTTATATAAATACAAAAATATCCTATTTGATACAATTATCAATTGCTTCCCGTTTCATGCCTCTCCGTGTTATCTGAAAAATATACTTTGCTCATTGCAAATATTAACTGTTCAACCAGAACTGAAATGTTGGTTGAATGCGGGCTTGCGCTAACCACTCTCCTTCGGAAAATCTCCTGTTCCAAACTAGAAATGATTAAACTACTTCATAGGCTCTCTCTCAATAAATATGATTATTAGAAAATATAATATCCAAGAATTATTTAGAAAAGTTATAAAAATCATTATTATTATTATTAGTGGATTATTATTATTAGTTATATTATTTTAAATATATTTAATTATTATCTCATTATGTGAGAATCCACATATTCGAACCTTCGAATATGGAAAAAATATCCATTCCTCAACAAAAAATAATTTAACTTTTACAGTTACATCGACGGTTTTCCGTGACTTCCCAAAAATATGAAATATTCAAATAAATGCTCGATATGCTCGGTCATCGATCCTAAACTGTTCTGAGTGCTGAAAATACTCAGAATAACTCTAATATGTCTTGCGTAAATCATTGCAAGATTTAAATATGAAGACAAATAAATGTGTTGGTCATCTGCAGAAAAATAGTTTGTTCCAATTAGCTAGGCATAATATGAAGTCAAAATGTGGCTTACATTTCTTGATGGTCTTGAAGCGTAGTGAACCTGGTTTGTACCAGATTTATCCATAGACATGCCCTATCGGACAAGCACGTATAATCCTTGTATCGGCCGCCATTATATACCCACAATCCGTCTAGCAAGACATAGTGGTAATATCCCTTGACGTTTGAAGTAACTGTTGATCCATTTTAATATTGGCTTCTGTTAAAGCCATAACAGTTTGCTTAAATGGGGTCAGATCTAAGTGATCAATTCTTAAATATGTCAGTTGTAACATAACTCACGGTAATCGTTTCAGTACAAGAAAACACTGACAGTCAAAACCAATCAACGGCTGTTCTGAAGATCGTTCCCTGGGCATGGCTTCACACCATCTACCATGCGCGAAGCAACATGTAGTTTCCCTGCGTTGGCTAATGAACAACACCGTGATAGACTGGCCTTCAATATACTGAAAGATCGAAGTGGTTATCAAGTTAGAAATATGAAACTGACTGAATTGGACTAAAATATCCAAGTATTAGGTTATTACTGGTCTGTGACAAAGTACTATTCTAGACAAAGTCTAGCATATGTCCATGTAGAAATAAAAATATTTCTCCAGTGTCCGTCGAAAAATATCAGTCACCTTAGTGATTCTCCCTGCCGAAAACTTACTAAGTTCCACTCGTAGCGCAACACTTTTGTGACTATCACAATTTTGAAAATAACTTCTGCGTAGATCCGGCAACCATGTGCCTTGGCTCAGCGTAGCGGCACCTTGCTAGGCAAGTGCTTGTTTCGAAGTGAGCTGAAGATGCTTGTGCCGGCCGGCTTTTATTCAAAACGGTCAGGGTCACGCCGCATCAGCTGAAATCTGGAAATCCTCATATCTCTGGTATACCTGGTCCGATTTACTTGATACTAATTGCATTCTCTTTCATTTGGCCGTGCCGGTAATCTGATCCAAGTCTCAAGTCTCTACTCCATGGTTAACTATTTAATCAATAAATAGCCTCGACCTCTGCTATTACTCGCTACGTCACTTGACATGCTCTTAGCGGTATATTCTTTCCAATTGCTTCTAGAAGCAATGGAGCGCGATATTCAAATATCTCAACTTTCAAAAGCGGCTGTAGCCTTTCCCTTGATATCTAGGTGTCTGAATCTTGGAATACCCATTCCTAGAGTTGGGCACATCCACCCCACACCTAGCAAAAAATAAAAATTGAATTTTTTTTTATTTTTCCTATCTACACATTAAATCATCTGGTTCTTGAATAATAAATCTTCAAATTCGATGCATTATAAGTTCCCACGATGTTACCAGTTCGTGTATTGGCGATCTCATAGCTTCCATTGTTGTTTACTTCCACAATATTCCAAATCTTTAATTTCTCCAGGTTTAATATCAAAAATATCGTGATACTCTTCTAAAAATTTCCGTAGCTCTGGGGACTCCTCCTCCGTGTAGACTTCTCTTCCTTCAGCTTCATGAAAAATCAGAGACCATTGAGCATCTCCCTTGATGTCTTCCTCTTCTTTTCCCTCGAAGTTAATCTCTTCGGTATTCTTGAATCTGATCGTCTCTGTCTTCATGTCTATCACTGCTTGATATTTCTGAATGAAATCCGCTCCCAATATCATGTCAAAAGCCATGTCCTTCATTACTACAAACACATGTCGGAAATCATATCCTCCAATCGTAATACATAAGTATAATTGTGTTTTACACAGAGTTATTTTGTTGGGTATTATTCCTTGGATCTTAATTCCTGATACTGGAATCTCCTCTAAATTCTCTTTGAGCTTCCACAGAATATAAAGCTTCTCGCTCACGAGACAAAGCATAGCCCCAGTATCAATCAATGTATCGACAGGCATACCGAATACTTCGCATGATATGATTGGCATTCTAATTCTTATACCCATTTCTTTCCGTTCGTCATTCTGTTGAATTAAGTCATCATCCTCTGCTTGCCATTTAATAATTCTGGAAGTGAAAGTATTTAAAATTCTATCTTCTACTGTGAATTCGAAGTTGTTTTTTTTCGTTTCCATTCCCCCGGGATTGTTGTGTTCCCGATGGACCTGGTTCATTGGGCCTCTGCTCCAAAAACTGCAAGTTATCTTGGTGTCTTGCTTCCAAGTTCTTTCTCGTCTCCTTGTTGAACTCTTCATTGGACTGACGAGTATCCACATTCCCTCTGTTATTGTAGTTGTTTCTACCATAGTACCTTCTTTCCTGGTACCTTCCTTGATTATCCCTGGGTCTTCTCCATCGAGTATTATATCGATTTCCACCATCCGGTCTTGCATAAGGTTTGTAACTGTATCTGTTACTGTACTGATTCCATCCTCTTTTATTGGGATCTTCCCTCGGCGTTTTCTCTTCTCGCCCCTCTCGAATCTCTCGAGGTGTTTGGGAATAACTGTCGGCCATAACAGCGTACACAGCGTTGTTATTCTTTCCTCCCTTCTGATGGAAGAATTGAGCGTTCGTATGATCCAGCTTCTGCAATACCTCGTCAAATTGCTCCATATTATAGCTGTCAGCAGCGATCAAAGTCCTTTGGACGTCTGCTGGAAACTGACGTATCAATGCAGTAATTAATTCATTATCTGGCATCGGCGGATCTAAAAGTTGCAGTTTAGAAAGCTGTCCAGAAAAATACGTAGAGTATCGAGTAGGTTGTGACGTCGAGAATCTCTTCGAATATAATTCTGTCTGACTTGCTGTTGGGTTTCCGGAGACCAAAACTTTTTCAATAACCCACGGGAAAACTCCTCAAAATTGGTGAGAGTGGACCTAAATGCTCTGAACCAAAGAAGTGCAGGATCTTCCAAAAATTTTCCTATCACTCGGATCTGTCTTTCTTTAGGGATCTTGGAATCTTTTCTCTCAAAAATTCCACGGGTGTCACAGAATCTCGCCCTGAAAATTTAGAAGGCTTATCCTCTACATTCTTGAATACAGTTATGGGGTTGGATTGAAATACTGTCCTGACCTCATCCTGTCTTTGACTATCAGTTTCTCAAGCTGCTCCTAGATTTATCTGTATCTGTTCTTTTCCCCTTACACTTGGCATTTTCAACAGATGGTCAGACTGTTTCTCGTCCTTGATTTGGGTTTTCATAGCCTCAAGTTCCTTATGGTTTTCTTCTGCCATTTTTTTAATTGCTTCGGTTTCCTTACAATTCTCCTTGACATCAGTGGATATCTGGTTCATAACAGCCTCGTGACTTTTCAACGACCCTGTCATATCTGATATGTCCTTCTGAGTTGCTTGGATATCTTTGGAAATTACTTGAATATGGGATGACAAAGATTCCCTAATTTCCTTGATTCCTTCTTGGTTCTCCAGCTTGAGTGTGTCTTTAATTTCATTGACAACTGTGGTTTTAATTTCAGTTTGCAATTCATTAATCACACCTTCTCTTATTTCTCCCATGACGAATTCTTTGAATTGTTCTGTCAACCGTTGAACAACTAGAATTCCCATCTCATTACTCTCTTTCTTCACTCTGACTTCTAGGTTGACCATGTCTTCACCAACTTTCCTAAGACCATGTTCTATCCTATCAGCTAAGCTTTGGGATCTTAGATCGGCATCGCGAAATTTATCGTCCATTAAACTTGCGTTAGTGGCTAATGAAGTTTCGAGCTCATGTGTTTTTTCGCATAATTTAGACATTTTACTCTCAAGTGACATTTTCAAAATTTCGGAATTCTCTTTAAATTTATTTTCCATAGAATTAAATTTACTATTTAAATTTTCTTTCAAGTTATCTTTTAACCTGCTCTCTAACAAATCAGAATTTTCCTTGAGTTTATCATCTAGACTTTCTTTCAAGTTATTTTTTAAAGAATCAGAACTTTCTTTAAGTTTATCATTTAAACTTTCTTTAAGTTTATTTTCTAAAGAATCAGAATTTTCTTTAAGTTTACTTTCTAAAGAATCAGAATTTTCTTTAAGTTTATCATTTAGACTTTCTTTGAGTTTATTTCCTAAAGAATCAGAATTTTCTTTAAGTTTCTTTTCCAAAGCCTCTGCATTTTCTTTCATAATGGTTGCTACACGCAGTCCAGCCTCTTTTGAACTCTCCTCCAAACTCCTCATCATCCTCATCATCTCTTCCATAATTTTCAATTATTATTCAAAACTTAGGGGTATACAATATTGGCAAACACAAGCTTATAACTAGAACAAGAAATATGAATAGCTAATTGGAACACTCTAATAAAATGAGATTTGTCCTAATGTCGACGTGATGGAAAAACAAAATTCTCTACTTTTACGAATTACATTTACCACAATATCACAAGAAAAATATGCAAGTTCTCAAATATCCTCCACCTGGATTCTAATAATGCGTATGTCCAGTCATCGAACGTTTACTACTGAATTTACTTGACGCCCTAATGGTTAAGCCATTATCAAAAATAATCAAACCCATTCTAATTATTAATCCAGTTAAATTTTTAATTTTCCCCACTAATTGGGTTTCCTACTAATTTATTCATCCAAACCAGACATCTCTCGACTCCCAAAATATTTATAAAAAAATTATCACAATTCAAATCGGCAAGCGATTGACCGTGTCTAACTCGGGCCCCACGTTCGAAGCCATTTCTCTCCCTATCTTATTTTATGTGCCCGTTTAGACCGGAGTCCGCACGACCACATATGCATTTTACCAATAATCAGTCAGCACGAGAGTCAAAATATCCCGGGGCGCCAGATGGGTTAAAGCAAATCGCAAAAATGACATCAAATGAAAAAAATGCTTTACTGATTTTTGGCTCAATGCAACAATAAGGATAGAAGGAGATTCAACTGGGCATAACACATCATGTAAAATTATCTAATTTTATTTTGAAGTTAAAATTGACTGAAAAAATGCTCAAAGCAGCATCATTCACGTGTGGCGACCCACATCCTATTTACACAATGTACAGAAATTTTCCAAACACATTTGACAGTTATTTTTGGAAACACAAGTCTGATTATTAGTCCTGTAGACTGTGTTCCAAAATTATATTCATTATTTGTGATTAAATCCCGTTCAAATTTAATTGTCTCTACTGGAAATATCGTAGTTCACTGTTTGAATTTTTACATAATATTAACACTCGTAGAATAAATGTTCATAGAATTTTAACTTTCACTTATATTTCCAGTTTCAAAAAATATATTGTCAAAATATTATTATTTCTGAATCAACACAAATTATTTACACATATTAATAACATCTGAAAAGTATTTGACCTTGAGCAAAGCATCGAAGAACTGTGCGAAGCACAACAAAATTAATTGTTCTTCTGACATTAAACGTTTCGAGAAGTGACTCGATTATGAACTTCAAGTTCCTAACAAAATATATGATTTCTGAATCATCAACTTGATCAATAAATTGTTGAACCATTCAACTATTCAATTTTCCACTTGGAATCATTATTAAGAAAAATATTTATATTCATGGCCATTTTAGTAATTTTCACAACTTGCAATTCTTCGACAGAATGCGGAAATAAGAATTGTAGCTTCATAATAAATTCATTTAGTTCATGGCACTAGGATTGAAAACATCCTTCAAATTATTCATGGTTATAGAATTATTTTTAATTGGCAGTGATCCATTCTATTATTTGTGTAAGAACACAATATTCCAACAACAACGGCAAAGGTCTTCCTCTGAAGAAGAATAAAATACTATCATGACAAATCCGGGTTCTAGCAAAATCAAAGTCTTAATGGAATCCGTAAACAAGTTGAAATAAGAACTGATGGTTTTTAAGAAATAACCTTCGGGTCATTCATACGATGAAATGTGTAGTTCCAATACTCCTTCTATAAACCTGAGCCATCGAACCTGCTATTTGATTGATGCTCGAACAAACCTCCTCATTCCTGCGACTTAAACATGCGCACCTGGGAATGGCATTTCAACTACTCCACACACATAAATCTTCTTCCCAAAATTTATACAATAAATCAAGCCTCTGCTTGTTATCAACACTGGAAGATTTATAAACTTACAAGTTTATTTTATTTTACCATTCAGTTCAACCCGTGAATTTACCATACTTATGAAAATCTTTATTTCACTTTCGAGTGTATTTACGTCATGATTTTATATAAATACAAAAATATCCTATTTGATTCAATTATCAATTGCTTCCCGTTTCATGCCTCTCCGTGTTATCTGAAAAATATACTTTGCTCATTGCAAATATTAACTGTTCAACCAGAACTGAAATGTTGGTTGAATGCGGGCTTGCGCTAACCACTCTCCTTCGGAAAATCTCCTGTTCCAAACTAGAAATGATTAAACTACTTCATAGGCTCTCTCTCAATAAATATGATTATTAGAAAATATAATATCCAAGAATTATTTAGAAAAGTTATAAAAATCATTATTATTATTATTAGTGGATTATTATTATTATTATTATTAGTTATATTATTTTAAATATATTTAATTATTATCTCATTGTGTGAGAATCCACATGTTCGAACCTTCGAATATGGAAAAAATATCCATTCCTCAACAAAAAATAATTTAACTTTTACAGTTACATCGACGGTTTTCCGTGACTTCCCAAAAATATGAAATATTCAAATAAATGCTCGATATGCTCGGTCATCGATCCTAAACTGTTCTGAGTGCTGAAAATACTCAGAATAACTCTAATATGTCTTGCGTAAATCATTGCAAGATTTAAATATGAAGACAAATAAATGTGTTGGTCATCTGCAGAAAAATAGTTTGTTCCAATTAGCTAGGCATAATATGAAGTCAAAATGTGGCTTACATTTCTTGATGGTCTTGAAGCGTAGTGAACCTGGTTTGTACCAGATTTATCCATAGACATGCCCTATCAGACAAGCACGTATAATCCTTGTATCGGCCGCCATTATATACCCACAATCCGTCTAGCAAGACATAGTGGTAATATCTCTTGACGTTTGAAGTAACTGTTGATCCATTTTAATATTGGCTTCTGTTAAAGCCATAACAGTTTGCTTAAATGGGGTCAGATCTAAGTGATCTATTCTTAAATATGTCAGTTGTAACATAACTCACGGTAATCGTTTCAGTACAAGAAAACACTGACAGTCTAAACCAATCAACGGCTGTTTTGAAGATCGTTCCCTGGGCATGGCTTCACACCATCTACCATGCGCGAAGCAACATGTAGTTTCCCTGCGTTGGCTAATGAACAACACCGTGATAGACTGGCCTTCAATATACTGAAAGATCGAAGTGGTTATCAAGTTACAAATATGAAACTGACTGAATTGGACTAAAATATCCAAGTATTAGGTTATTACTGGTCTGTGACAAAGTACTATTCTAGACAAAGTCTAGCATATGTCCATGTAGAAATAAAAATATTTCTCCAGTGTCCGTCGAAAAATATCAATCACTTAGTGATTCTCCCTGCCGAAAACTTACTAAGTTCCACTCGTAGCGCAGCACTTTTTGACTATCACAATTTTGAAAATAACTTCTGCGTAGATCCGGCAACCATGTGCCTTGGCTCAGCGTAGCGGCACCTTGCTAGGCAAGTGCTTGTTTCGAAGTGAGCTGAAAATGCTTGTGCCGGCCTGCTTTTATTCAAAACGGTCAGGGTCACGCCGCATCAGCTGAAATCTGGAAATCCTCATATCTCTGGTATCCCTGGTCCGATTTACTTGATACTAATTGCATTCTCTTTCATTTGGCCGTGCCGGTAATCTGATCCAAGTCTCAAGTCTCTACTCCATGGTTAACTATTTAATCAATAAATAGCCTCGACCTCTGCTATTACTCGCTACGTCACTTGACATGCTCTTAGCGGTATATTCTTTCCAATTGCTTCTAGAAGCAATGGAGCGCGATATTCAAATATCTCAACTTTCAAAAGCGGCTGTAGCCTTTCCCTTGATATCTAGGTGTCTGAATCTTGGAATACCCATTCCTAGAGTTGGGCACAATACCATTGGCATTCTATGCGCATCGATTTTGAAGAATGACAAGATGATACTACGATACATTTTTACTTTTTATTTTAAAGGGTTTGTAACAGCCTAGTGTGCGTTATTTGAAAATGTTAATTGAAGTAAAGAAAAAAACGATTTCACATAGTATCTGAACTCTACCGTTTGTGCTAGTTCAGGATATTAATTAATAATTTTATTTCAGCCAAATAGCAATCGAAAATATCCACATAGTTGGTATACACACGTCTCTGTAGGGTCATGGAAAGATTTGTTAATTCAATTAGGGTTGTGAAAGTCATACGCAGCCAGACGTGTAAAGACATGCCTCAACTCAAAGTTGGATGTTGCCCGCGTCAGGCCGATTATGTAATAATAATAATAATAATAATAATAATAATAATAATAATGTTATTGGTTTTATGTCCCTTTTAACTACTGTTGCTTTTAGAGACGCCGGGGTGCCAGAATTTTGTCCCGAAGGGGATCTTTATCGTGCCAGTAAATCTACTAACACGGCTCCCTCGCATTTGTGCACCCTGAAATGCCAGCTGACTGCGCCAGGATACGGACCTGAAACATACGGTCCAGCAAGCGAGAACGTTACCGCTGAGCCACGCCACCAGTCCGGTCGATTATGTCTCCAGATAAATAACATTCTTTAGATACTTCTTATCTTTCTTTCTTTCTTTCTTTCTTTCTTCAATGATGGTAGCAGTTTTTATCTAGGTTGTGGCGTTTGGTAGAGGTAAATCGTTTCTAAGGTCTTCAACAAAGAATAGTTCTATTATACTCTTTGATAATAACAACGAGTTATAACTATACTCATACATTTAGGAGAAAGTAGGCTATATGTTCTTTACTGAACATCTTGTTTATTTCTGGGAACTGTTGGATCTCTGGAAACCCAATCGAATGCTCCCTGAGAGTGAAGAGATAAAGTTGTTTTGATGATTTTAGCGATGTTGTTATTGTTTTTTGCGAAAATATCACACGAATACCAATTGCTGCACTTAAGGAAAACTAAGCTTTTACCCAGCCAGATGCCGTATAAAAGTTTACAACAGAGGAAGACCTCAAACCTAGCTCAACCAAAACTTAAATTTTGAAAACGAACCATAAGTCAGAGAGAAAATCTCTTCAAGTAGGAAGCTTGCGGAGCTAGCTATACTTGCCTCAATGGCCTATTAGAACTGGTTATGAAAAGCAAGAGAAACTTTCAAAATGTTGTTACCTGAAGTTTTAGTTTAAATGCAACAAGTAGTAAAGACTTTATTTTTTGAGGAACCATCCGTTTTAGTAAAGAGAAAGTAGCGAGAAAGATAAGTGAAAAGAAAATTGCTTTATTTAACAAGAAGTATAGAATTTAGAAAGCTAACAATACTTAGGTTAGGATTTAATTTGAGTTAAGAATAACAATTGTTTGTAAAATGCCAAGGTCTCAGACCTAATAATAAGAGGTTTACAATGAACAATATTAAATATAGCTTAAGTTTCGAACCTGATAAAGCACTAAAATCTTACAAAGAGTTTTTAAAATGTGTGCTTACGATTAAGAAATTTGAAGTTTGTAACGATACTTGTAAAGCAATTGTAACTTTGAAAGTTTAATGACTATGACTCAAGCACTTGTAGAATGCCCTTATGGCAATCGAAAAGGCTATAAACAAATGTATTAGATTCCTGATTGTATCAGAAAAGGAAGAACAAATCACAAGCGGAAATTACCGCTGTTTTTAAATAGAAATTACTAGAGGTAATATACAAAAAAATTGCACAGGTCGTATCAACGAAGCCTCGATTACAATTAGTTAACTGCTTTATAATTAGAAAAAGTATGATTCCCTAATTTTAGAAGGGAAATATACATATTAAAATGTGGACTAGCCACAGTTTATACAGAATGAGTATATTGTAAATCCGACAAAATGGGAGGGAGTCTCTAAGGGCTAAGCCTCGTAGAAAAGAAAAAAAAAAACAATAGTTAAATTTTAATTTGGTTAGTAAAGGTATTTGGGAAAGGGAAATATGAACTTTAGGAAAAAGTCCTGGCCATATTTATTTTCTCTCAACCGAACGCGGCGCGGAAGATATTTAGCACACGCAAATTCGAAGCACTGATAGTTTTTGATAAGTTGAAAAACTTCACTATCGTAGTGTGTGTAGGTTTGTAGAACAAGAGAAAGTTATTGCAGTTATGAAGAACACTTTGTGTAATTTGAGCTTGAATCAGTTTATTGCGTTGGAAAGTTTATTGTTTGCAGTTGAATGAGGAGGTAAAGTCCCCACGGTGGTAAGCAAATTAATTGTTGACCAGCAGTTAATGTATCATGAACTCATCGGTGAGGAAAAGTATTCCCATATTTTGGCGTGGAAAATACTAGATTGCTTGAATAGTAGAAAAATTGGTTGACCTAGAAAGTTCTGGAGTTATGATGACGGTTAAATGGGGCAAGAGAGGTCCCGCGGTGGAAAACTAAGTTTTATAGACAGTGGTTAGTTTAACAGGAATCCCACGGTGTGGGAAGGTATTCCCATTTAATTTGTACAAGAAGTACTAAATTTTCATGTTTTAAGGTCAGCTTAGATAGCTAGAGCATGACAAGAAAAATCCCTCGGAGACGGTTATTGCACAATAGTTAGCAATTTCACACACTGTCTATAAATTTGAATTAAAAAGCGTTTAGCTCTTTAAAAAACATTAAAATATGTTTAAAAACATTGAAGTTTTGTACTTAGCTTTCTTTTCATGTAGAACAGGCGATGGTTCCTGGTGACGGTTGGTTTAAAATGCAGACATGGCGTCTGGTTTAAAAAATCTCAAGAGGACAGGAGACTGCCCGTGGGAGGGCTTTGCACTGTACTCGACGGCTGAACTATGAGAAGTGAGAACGAGCGATACCTCACACGACAGGTTACATGCTGCTATCGGGCCAACGATGTGAAGATTGGAGAACATGGAATTACGTCATAGTGACAGACGAAGATCAGCACATGGCTGCTAACTTTCAAGCTTCTATAATAAATACCAGTTTCGGTGTTTGCAAATGGTCTGTAAATATAGTGACTTTGAAACATAGGTGGCAACAATGAATGCAACCGTGATTCAAATTAACAGTACGAATATCACATTTGTCGTGGTGGTCGACAAATACAGTAATACGGTTACGTTGTTGGTTGGTTCCTCAGTTTAAGGGCTGCGACAACGCGGTCATGTAGCCCCGTGTACGTTGGGTGTGTGTAGAATCTGTGTGATAACCGGTGTTAATTATGATGGCTGCATTAGTGTGAGTTATCTGTTTGTAATTCAAGTAAGGACTGCCGACATTGAATTTTCATGTAGTTCCTACTTTTGCCGCCAAACGCCACCGTCAACGACAACTAGTTCAGACATTGGTTACTTGACGCCACCGCAGTTGTTGGAATAACAAGAAGCATTTTTCAAATTTAAACCTATAACTTAGCTTCACACAGGTGTAATTAGAGGAAGGTTCTTTAACATGCCACAAATCAATGGCTTGGGACCGCCGGCTTTACTTCCCCTCTGACAGAAGGCATACTGAGGGATATTAAACGCTCTTAAAAAAGTTCGACGACTTTGGCTGGGTTGAACCCGCGATCTTGGGCATAGAAGCCGCTGGTTACATTGTTATTAACTTATTTAAGGTGACGCGGACTATAACATGGATATGGTTTTGGGCTGCAGGAGGGGGAAGGTTAGGCCATCTCGTTGAAGCGTGTTACGGCAACAAATGCTCACTACGGTGTGTGACTGGTTATCGTGTCGGACTACCAACCACAAGCTTGCAGGTTCGCTCCTGGCCATGGTAAGTTATTTTTGAAAAATCACAGCACGCATGTGATACGATGTTGGCATGTTAAAGAGCCCATTTGAATTCAGTAGGCAGTGTTCATAATGGCAAAATATCGGAATTTTCCGCCAACACTAAGTTCCTCCTTTCTCTACTAGAAAACGTTATAGTGTCAAGGAGCTTAGATATCTAACCTCCTTGACTTCCATAGCGCTCCAAGGAACGACAAAATTCGGCATGCAAGCTGCCCTCTGGGCGTCAAATAACGAAGCTTGCACCCGGCTCCCGAGGCTATAATTATTTATTTATTTACATTGTTTACAGACCCAAGGATCACATTAAGCAAATTATGATCTGTTACTGTTCTTCTTGTCTTCCAGAACTCCTTCATCATCTCACTGTGTCGAACTTGACGTTCCTCCGTCCATCCTTTCCCTGGTCTCCTTGGTTGATCTTCATGTGTGATTTCCCAACTGTGGATCTTATGTCGGAATGACATTCGATCGTCTATTGGAGTGATGTTGGTACTTTCGAGATCGATTTGGACTTAGGTAACCCAGACTGTTGTCACTTTAAGTTTCCGTGAGTAAGTCATTTTTTTTCTTTAGTCGGTCGTATTTCCGTCTCATAATGTGGCCGTAGAATCTCAGTCGTCGCATGCGGAAATCTGACTCGATGTTCGAGAATCTCTCTGTGACTGTGTGTGATTGCAGACGATACCCATCATCTGTGAGTTTAGGGCCCATATATTTTCCGGATGATGTTTCTCTCAGCCTTATAGATGCTCTCGAGATCTATTATTAGGTCTATTATTATTATTATTATTATTATTATTATTATTATTATTATTATTATTATTATTTTTATTATTACGGCAACAAATTTCCGACAGTTAGTCACCATGACAACAAGTACAAGCGTGCTTAGTTCCTACTCAATTGTTCTATGTTTTGATTATTCATTATTACCATAATTTTATATATATATTGGACACCCCTTTCCTCCTCCCATCGTAAGTCCTAAAAGGATCCCATTCCTAGAATTTTTCTTACTACACCCACCCAGTACCTCGGCCATCGTAACATGCAGCGTCCTATTGTAAACGCCATCCCAATGGGTTGTGCCTGTCAACTTGTTTAAAACAGTCGTGTTGCCAAGAGGAATTAGTCGACTCTTGTTTGTCACGTGTGTTCATGGAGGGGTCAACACCTTCAACTAATTACAGAGGAGTATTTTTATCTTGTTTACCTGAACGTTACATCGCAAGGGAAAAGCAGGAATTTACTCACTAGATCTAATAAATTTAAAGGTTACGCAAGGGGAAATATTTGAGAAGTACGATGAAATAAAGCTCATCTCTTGATCTTACGACACAGAATAAACCAGAATTTCCTCTGTTAGGGAAATCATCATCTGATTCCTGCTGGAATATTAAGTTATCTACGGTGTGTTTAAATAACCCTCAGGTCTTTAACCCCTTATACAGGATCATTATCTATGTGCGCCCCGTTAAACATGGCAAGCTAAGCCGGCTTTGACTAGCGCAGATCGCGGCGGGCGCGCGTCACGTTTCAGCCGGTGGTGGCGCGCTCCACTGACTCATATCGTTAGTTCACACGTGTTTTGTCATTCATATGGACGTGTATCTGCAAAGCTTAGACGTTATTGTTGCACGTTTAGTGAGTATTATGATTACTGTGATTGTTGGTCATGCCTAGACACCAATTCACATTGCGCGAACGTGTGTATATCCATAATTCGTATATGAAAAGCAGAAAATCTTGTTATTAAACAAGACGAAAATTTCGAATCAAGTTTCCCAGAAGGTCTGTGCCTAATATCAGTACAATTAGTAGGCTCGCTAAACGATTCAAGACAATTGGCTCCGTAAATAATAAAAAAGTTAACAGACAACGTTGTGTTCTTACAGAAAAAAAATTAGATGAGATTGTTAAAGTAAAAGTGTAAAAGTGCGTGCCTACCACCGGCTGAACCGTGTACGCACGCCCGCGATCTGCGCCAGTCACAGCCAGCTTACTTTGCCGTGTTTATCGGGGCGCACATAGATAATGACCCTGTAGTTTAGTGCCTAATTTATTCTCTCTGCTCTGCAAAATATTCTGTTAGATGTGTTTGAAGTGAAAGAAGCAATTTTTCAGTGTCGCCTAGTTCTATTAAAGAAAGCTTTTCAGTCGGTCAACACAAATTGTACCCAGTTACATTTGGTGGGGAAACAAGTATTTATTGTTGTTGTTTGAGTCTTCAGTTTTTTAACTGGTTTGATGCAGCCCTCCATGCTTCCTTGTCCAGAGATAATCGTTTCAACTGTACATAGCTACCACACCTTACATCTAAGGCAATCTGTTTAACATATTCTAACCTTGGTCTACCCCTACAATTCTTGTCCTCTACCTTTCCTTCCATAACTAAGCTTGCTATTCCTGGGTGTCTTATATGTGTCCTACCAACCTATCTCTTCTCTTCATTAGCAGTCGCCAGAAACATCTCTCCTCTCCCAATCTTAATACCTCTTGGTTTGTAACCCTATCTACCCATCTGATCTTCATAATTCTCCTGTAACACCACATTTCAAACGCTTCAATTCTCCTCTTTTCTGCTGCACCAATAGTCCAAGTTTCACTTCCATAGAGCGCCACGCTCCAGACAAAGACTTTCAAAAATGACTTCCTAATACCTAAATCTATATTCGATGTCAACAGATTCCCTTTCTGAAGAAATGCTTTCCTTGCCTGTGCTAACCTACATTTTATTATCCTCTTTGCTTCGTCCATCACTTATTTTACTTCCTAACAGAAATCTCCAACTTCGTTTAGCTTTTCACATGCCAATTCGACTTCCATAGGGGTTTCTGATTTCTTTCGGCTGCATTCCAATATTTTTGTTTAACATTTATTAATTTCCTCAAGACAGAATCTATACCATTTAAAAACTCATTCAAAACATCGGGTGTGTCGGCCAAGATGACGATGTCATCAGCAAATCTCAGAGTTGAAATTATTTCTCCTTGAATCTTTACTTCTACTTTGAATTATTCTCCAATTTCAATGTATGGGTGATAAGTTGCAGCCTTGCCTTACAATTTTCCCAGTAATTAAAAAAAACTGAAAGAAATAAGATGTTTATCACAAAATAACACGATTTTATCCCACTTCGGTTATGGTTCATTTTATATCTGCATTCTTCTTTCTTGGAATTAGTAACTTGTTTGATCTTTTGTAATTTCACTGTCAAACATATTTTATATTCATATTGTACCCTTCTAATAAAGATCTCAATATGGATGAAAATTGGTGTGAAACTCGGAAACAAACCAATTCTTCCAGACGTTGCACGATGCACAAAGTAAGCTGTATCCCTCCACGATGCTTTACAGAGTTGGGTGGTCAGATTTGGCTATTTAACGTAATTGCTTGTTAGTGGTAAATTAACGAGTGTTTCTGTTTGATAAAATGCAAACTTAAATAACCTTTGGTTGGTTGGTTCCTCAGTTTAGGGGCTGCGACAAAACGATCATGTAGCCCCGAGTACTTTATGTGTGTAGAATTTGTCTGATAACCGGAGTTAATTGTGATGGCTGTATTAGTGTGTGTTATCTGTAATTCATGTAAGGACTGCAGACGATTAATTTTTTCAAGTAGTTCCTACTTTTCCTACCAAATGCTACCGCCCATGACACCTAGCTGCAGACGTGGCTACTAAATGCCACCACAGTCGGCACCTGGCAGCGAACGTTGGAACTAATATAGCGTTATCAAACTAACCTACAAATTTTAGCCTCCACAAGTGTAGTTAGTGGAAGATTCTTTTTCATGCTCTACTTCGCCTTCCAAGGAAGGCATACTGAAGGATTTTTACGCTCCAAAAAAAAACGACGACTTCGGCCGGGTTTAAACCCGTGATCTTGGGCATAGAGGCTCAGCATTCTTCCGACTACGCCACCGAAGCCGCTAAATAAATAACCTTTATGTTCGATGTCGATATGTAAATATTATATGTCAGATTACTGTATCATAATGAGAGTCATTACAACACTATTTTTCATTATGATACAGTTTCTCCCACCAATCAAAGCTCAAGAAACAGTTGTGTGTCCAATTAGGAAAGGATAGCATCGCACCTGTGTTTGCTTCCACGGCCTCCTATTTTAAATTTCACTGCGCGGCGCGTGGCTACAGTTGTGTCATAGTGCGGTATTCGAGGAGGCCATGGTCAAATACAAGGTATTCTCTGCCTCCCGTGCGCTCTGTTCAGTACATAAAACTGGCGAAATCTCGACAGATAGTTGCGAATATTTATGTTCGAACATAAAATATTTATAATTATCGTCGATCATAAACAGTCGTATGCAACTCGCTTATAATGTTAATTTTTGCTTGCCACGGTGGGTGAGTGGATAGCGTGTCGGTCTACTAACCCCAAGATTGCAGGTTCGCCCCTGACCGTGGTAAGTGATTTTTGGAAGGCGGCAAAAATACGATACGCATGTCATACGATGTTGGCATGTCAAAGAACCCATTTGAATTCAGTAGGCCGAGTTCATAATGGCAAAATTAATCTCGGGAGTTTCCGCCAGCACAAAGTTCCTCATTTCTCTACTAGAAAGCGCTATTGTGTTCGAGGAGATTAGATATCTAACATCTAACCTCCTTGACTTTCATAGTCAAGGAACTACGAAATTCGACATGCAAGCTACCCTCTGGGTGTCAAATAGCAAAGCTTGCACCAGGCACCCGAGGCCATACGATATTATTATTATAATGGTAATTAAGACACGAGTATGTTTGTAAAACGAGCGAAGCGAAGCCATTATAGCCTCGTTGCATAATGTACTATTAATGATGAATTAAAAGATATTTGACGTTAGTGAAAATGACCCTATAAGTAAACTTAAACCAGTGTCTTCAGGCTTAGCTTCTGAGAGTTATCTCCTAAATTGAATTTCAAGGACCGCTTGCCTCGGTGGGTGAGTGGTTATCGTGTCAGACTACCAACCCAAGCTTGCAGGTACGCTCCTGGCCGTGGTAAATGATTTTTGAAAGGCGACAAAAATCACGACATGGATGTCATACGTTGTTGACAAGTTAAAAACCCATTTGAATTCAGTAGGCCGTGTTCATAATGGCAAAATTAATCACGGGATTTTCCACCAACACAAAGTTCCTCCATTCTGTACTAGAAAGCGCTATAGTGTTCAAGGAGCTTAGTCATCTAACCTACTTGACTTTCATAGCGTTCAATGGAACGACGAAATTCGACATGCAAGCTGCCCTCTGGGTGCCAATTAACAAAGCTTGCACCCGGCTCTCGAGGTCATACGATATTATTATTATTATTATTATTATTATTATTATTATTATTATTATTATTATCATTTCAAGGACCAGAATATTCATGCTACCCAATTTCTTCTTTTTGATTTCCTTCTCCGTATTGTTATCGAATGATTAAGTTTTGCCCTAGGTTTTATAATGCTTTATGGTGTTTGAGGCTATTTTCAATGTTGCCTTAGTAATCGAAATGTAATGTTCTTCAGTCGGTCAACACGATTAGACACAATTATTGTGATGGGTTATTCCCTAATCCTGAAAATAATAAAATACATGAGATTGATATATACACGTAAATGACCAGTTTCGATCGTCAAGCGATCATCTTCGGAACTATTACACTTAGGCTATTAAATCTATGTAAACAAGAATGGGTGAAAGTATTTACAATATACACTTATTTAGTTGCAGTATGTGAGATTTGCGAAGTGATATGCCATGTCCTGTGGTTCAGATTTCACGTAAAAAGGAGGTCCCGTGGCTCATGATCGCATGATTAACGGTCACGTAAAACTAAAAGCTTCCTTCCTTATTTAGTTGCAGTAGTAGTTAAAATTAATGCAACTGGTCAATATTTGAAGTGTCCACGGGAAGGAGGGAGAATGTCAAATAATGTAAAATATTCAGGAAACGAGTTTTAAAGTTCCATTCATTTTCTCACGACCCACAGTGTGTCGAATCCCTTATCTAGGTGGTAAAAATTCACTGTCGCAAATGAAAGCGAAAACAAACCAGATGGTGACCTTCGGTCTTCCTTTCCGCTCTCTGGTGCGTAAGAGGGAGGGTATAGGTGCTGAAACGTCTTCCTGGCAGTTATCAGGTCATTTGATAGGAGGTGTCGGAGTGAACCGAACGTTGTGATTCTAGTGAGTTCAACGAGGTGTTGTCTTCTGCGGCTCATGGAAGAGTGAAAAGAGGTATGTGTTCGCACTTTTATGCGTAATACAAGCTTTCTGCATTAAATAAATTATTTACTTTATGAGTGCCTCATAGTGCCACTTTACATTAACCGTCATTCGATAGGCAATATAGATTCAGGATCTGTAGTGGTTTGGTTGCGCACGAATGTGCATGATGGTTTATTTTCTTATTTTCAGTGACTATGTGGGCATTACCGTGAGAAGAATTTTTCAACGCGTGGCGGTCGTGTCGTAAATAGAGGCGTACAGACGTCATATTTCAATATGTTATGAATAAATTTGATCCTACAACTCTTACTGACACTCAGGTGCTGGAGCTAAGAAACAAAATTTAGTTGATATCTCATAATATTAACAAAAATGGGAGAGTGCAAGAAGAACAATGCCACGTGCATAGGTAATCTACCTACGGAAGCTATTGAGTTACTTAATGACCCCCAAGGAACTTTTGACATCAAATGATGAAGACCAGTATAGCTATGACTACGATGCTCTGGACTCTACAGAAGAATCAGGTGACGAATGAACATTAGACATTTTGTTATTATTAAGGGGAGTGAGATTAATGAGAACATTACTTGACGAATGGACGTTTTCTTTTTATTTGCAATAGGAGAAATATGCCTAATTTTCAATATATGTTGTCTTTATTTCCATGCTTTTCTAGAGAAATAATATTGTTTTCGTGTGTGAAGTATGTTTACTAAAACTATGTCATTAACAGGACTGTAAAATGACATTTTGTTATAAAGGAATTGTTTGTATGATTTTGACGAATATTGTCTTATTTTTAGAAAATAAATGTTATTTTTGTGCATATTTCGTTGTTCTATGTTCAATAACTATTTAATATACTTTTTTAAATCTGGATGATTGCCAACTGGATACAGTGACTTCGTCTATTCCCTCAAATAAGGTGTAACAAGAATACTTGACTGAAAGTCTCATTGTTATTCATATTTTATTCAGTTTTAAATAGTATGCTTACCACTGTCATAAACTATCATATACACATCCAAATCGTGATTTTTACTACAAAGAATGGATGAATCTTGTGTTGCATTCGGTAATTTTTTACACCTCACCTTACCCACCACCCCTATATATTTATCCCCGAAGCTTTAGACGATGCCAGAAATGAATTCAGTGACCTCGAAAACGGTATATTGCCAATTTTTTAATAGAATCCCACCACTATTAACGAAGTTATTAATTTTTTCCTCCTAGAATTGGGATTCGACACACTGTGCGACCCTCATTTTTCTTAGCCAGACACAATTATTATGGCTTCAATACATCGCAAAGAGGCCTACTTGATCGCACTAATATCTCGATTTTACATTTTGAGTGACATTCCCGTTTCTTCCTGTGGACCCTTCATTTGTTAGTTATATTCTATGTGATTTATTTATTTATTTATTTATTTATTTATTTATTTATTTATTTATTTATTTATTTATTTATCGTATGGCTTTTAGTGCCGGGAATGTCCAAGGACATGTTCGGCTTGCCTGAGTCTGTAGCTGCTTCCAGCAGACACCTATATGGTGAGCTACAAGTTCCGTTCAATTTCAAATAGTTCAAACTTTCGCTACCAGATATCAATGATACCTAGTGGTGAACGTTTGAACTTTGATAGAGCGTTCCGACGAAATCTAACCTATGAATTTAGCTTCACACAAGTTTAGTCTGTGGATGGATCTTTTACATGCTATAAATCTATGACATGGGACCGCCGGCTTTACTTCCTCTCCGAAGTAAGCCATACTGAAGGATTTTAACGCTCTTAAAAAAATCCGACGATTTCGGCCGGGTTTGAACCCGCTATCGTGGGCACAGCAGTCCAGCATGCTACCAACTACGCCACCGAAGCGTTAATCAAATCTAACCTACAAATTTAGCTTCTCACAATTGTAGTTAGTGGAAGGTTCTTTTACATGCATAGCGGCTTCGGTGGCGTAGTTGGTAACCTGCTGAACTTCTATGCCCAAAATCGTGGCTACAAACCCGACCGAAGTCGTTGGATTTTTTAAGAGCGTTATAAATCCCTCAGTATGTCTTCCTTCGGAGGGGAAATAAAGCCGGCGGTCCCATGTCAAAGATTTATAGCATGAAAAAGAACACTTGTGGAAGCAAAAATGTGTAGGTTAGTTTTGATAACGCTCTATGAGTTCCAAAGTTCGCCACCGGGTGCTGACTGCGATGGCATTTAGTACCCGCGTCCGCAGCTAGGTGTCGTGGATTGTAGCATTTGTTGGCAAAGGTAGGAACTACTTGAAAAAATGAATCGTCTGCAGTCCTACCTGTATCACAGATAACACACACTAATACATCCATCACAATTAACACGGGTTATCAGATAAATTCTACACACACCCAAAGTACACGGGGCTACATGACCACGTTGTTGCAGCTCCTAAACTAAGGAACCAACCAACTTTTACATGCCATAAATCTATGACATGTGCCCGCCGGCATACTGAGGGATTTCTAACGCTCTTAAAAAATCCGACGACTTCGGCCGGGTTTGAACCCGCGATCTTGGGTATAGAAGCTCACCATGCTACCAACTACGCCACCGAAGCCACCATAACCGACATCAAAGACACAGTTCCTAGATTCTAATAAAGCAGACCTTTTAAGAAGCAAGCCTTGATGCTCCGTGTCCCAGTAGTTGTAGTGTATGACAAATGCGAAGCAGCTGTTTGACACCGTGCCAGACGTCATCTCGCCCACACTCAAGTCACTCGCACACAATCATATTATCAGCTAAATATACTCACACACATCTCTCAAATATTTAACTTCACGTCACAATATTTCATTATCTTCCTTTGTCAGAGCTAGAATAATATTTAATATTCCACAGTGACTGTAACATATGTGGTGCTATGATACGATTTATAATTGTTCCGCATCATCTGTTAAGAACAGTTGACGACATAACTGGAATGTGCTTGGAGACACAGCGAGCATCATCTTTCTTCTTCTTCTTCTTGTTCGGTATAGGCCAACCACGGACCATGACATTCAACTTTTATTTAGTGTATGTCTTTTAGTGCCGGGAATGTCCGTGGACATGTTCGGCTCGCCATTGGCTGTAGCTACTTCAAGCGTTCAATTTCAAATAGTTCCAACTTTCGCTACCAGATGACACTGATACCTAGTGGTGAACGTTGGAACTATGATAGAGCGTTTCAACGAAATCTAACCTAGAAATTTAGCTTCATACTAGTTTAGTTAGTGGAAGGATCTTTTACATGCCATAAATCTAAGACATATGACCGCTGGCTTTACTTCCCCTCCGAAGGAAGGCATACTGAAGGATTTTAACGCTCTTAAAAATCCTACGACTTCGGCTAAGTTTGAACCCGCTATCTTAAGCACAGCAGTTCAGCATGCTAACAACTACGCTATCAAAACCGCTGACATTCAACTGTTGTGTTTGGAGTGGTTCTTGATGTTTGTCCAGTAGTCACGCATCCTCTGGCTGTGTTGTTCCTTTCTCTCCTTTGTCCAGAGGACAAACGAGCTCTCTGCACATCGAAATTCGCGCCAACCCGACTTGCGTACCAGGTACTAGATCCTTAATTGAAGATGTAATGACTGCCCACAATCTGGCATCAACCCCAACCTCTACAAAATTCCTAGAGTAACAACTCCTGAAAACAGCAGAAATAAACCCCGAGTTCTATCAAACCCCAGCCATGATCAACCAAGAATGCAAAGAGGCGAACTTCGAGCTATGCCACATCTACACGAGGGGCGCAATTTATGGGTTTCATCATCGCATCTGTAACAGGAATGGCTTTCAGGAACCATCCAGACACTGTATGCCCACCGTATCACCTGCTTGAGTGCACACCTCTGTCCTACTAGACAGAACATTTCGTATACTTTGTAAATTGTAACATGATCCTACTTACTGTATAGCCAATAATAGTACATTATGCAACAAGCCTATAATGGCAATAATTAAGACACGAGTATGTTTATAAAACGAGCGAAGTGAATTTTATAATTTCCATACGAGTGTCTTAATTACCATTATAGGCGAGTTGCATATGACTATTTATATGTTCGACGATAATTATAACTACAGTATTTTATGTTCGAACATAAATATTCGTAAATATCTGTCGAGATTTCGCCAGTTTTATGTACTGAATAGAGCGCATGGGACGCAGAGAATACCATGGCCTCCTGGAATACCCAAATATGGCACTAGAAGCCACACAGTGAAATTTAAAATAGGAGGCCATGGGAGTCAGCGCAGATGCGATGATATCCTTTCCTAATTAGTCACACAACTGTTTCTTGAGCTCTGATTGGTGGGAGAAACTGTATCATAATTAAAACGTGTACTATAATGAGCCTCATCATAGTAGGCTACAGTTTTCTGACATATAATATTCACATTTCACCATGGTCGAACATAAATTATTATAAATATATATTCCACCTGTAAAGATGGGAATTTGAATTAATGAAAGGAAAACGAAATATATGAAAATGTCATCGGAAAAAGATAGAAGAGCAAGAGAAAATGTAGAAATTGGTCAGTATAAGTTTGAGAATGTAAGATGCTTCAGTTACCTTGGTACTATACTGAATTGTGAGAATTCAATATCAGAGGAGATTCATAAACGGATCATTAATGGAAACAGGGCTTACTATGCTAAGACTAAGCTCTTGAAATCAAAACCTCTAACTAGGAACTTGAAAGTTAAACTCTACAAGACCCTTATTAGACCAGTGGTGACCTATGGATCTGAGACGTGGAAAATGTCAACAAATGATGAGGATAATCTTAAACTTTTTGAACGGAAAGTTTTAAGAAGGATATATGGCCCGGTAAAAGAGGATGAAGGGTGGCAAATCGGGACAAACAAAGAAATTGAAGAGATAATCAAAGGTGAAGATATAGTGAAATTTATTAAGTCCTGACGTCTGGATTGGCTGGGTCATGTAGAGAGGATGAATGAAGAAAGAACACCAAGGAAGATATTACATGGAACTATGGAAGGGAAGAGGAGATGTGGACGACCACGCAAAAGATGGCTACAAGACTTAGGAGAAGACCTGAGAACTATGAGAGTTGGAAGATGGTGGGAGAACAGTCATAGAAGGGACGAATGGAGAGGAATCGTGAGAGAGGCCAAAGCCTATCCGAGGCTGTAGCGCCGAGGAAGTACTGTAAGTAGGCTAAGTAGTACAGGGTCTTTCACTCAAAGTGGAGTGTCTGACGAGCACATGGCAATTCACTGAGCTTGGGGTCGTGAGAGCGCCCGTACGAATCGCATGTAAATAACAAGCGCACAAAATAACGCATAATCAAAGTAAAATAATTACTCACCTTGTCACAGAAGATGTTGAAAATGTCATCCATGCATCTACAGATTTCTGGCATCGTCTAAGGAATTTTCATTCACACGCTTTATTTCATCTACCGAGATAGCCTCAATTTCTCTGGTGATATTTTGTGCTAATGTGTAGATGCAGGTTGAGGCATTATTGAAACAATAGGCTTTAACACTTAGCAATAACACATTATAAAATTTTGAAACACAATAACAATTAAACAATAACCACGTATGCGTGGTAAACAATAACCACTAACACGTATGGACTACACACGCTATAAACGTATAACACAACTTAAAATAGTGTTTTAGATCCCTTAGTGGGGGGTAGTTGGATCTAAAACGGAAGTGTTATTGTGTTAATTTATAAGGGGATGCCTGAAAGGGGGTAGCTTCCCGTAGCTGGGTAAACTGACCAGTGTAGAGTGTTGTTTAGTGTTAGAATGCTAGGGGGTGCTCTTATAAAGGACGTAGGTGTATTTCAAGGGATGAAACTTAGTGTACAGGTCAACGTGCTAGTCGTCCAGCTGGCTGGCTGGTTATATAACCGACGTGCACGCGTCAGCGATATGGCGGCACGCTGCTCCTGGCAGTCGGGCCTCTACGGGAAATACAATGATACCTGCGCTAGCAACTGTTTGGCTAATGTATGTCACGTCTAATCGTGACGGGAGTCAGGAAAGGAGTTAGGGCGTAAAGAGGCGTGTAAACAGTAATACAAGTGTAGTGTACTGACCAAGTATTTATTGGTCAGTAATATGAAATTATGAGTCCCTTTTAGGGGATGTAATAAATGTCACAATGTAAGTGTACAAGTTTGTGGGACAGGTCACAAAATATAGGAACTCTGAACACTGCTGACTCACCTGATGATAACGGACCGGGCCTTCGGCTGATGCACTGTAAGACTGGTAATTGAGAGAGGGACTGCCCTCCTTAAGGCCTCCCTTTATAGTCTCCGGCGTTGTGCTGTCAGCATTCCGCTGCATAGATGCCCCAGTTAATTATGTGTCGCTGTTTGTGGTGTGATGCAAGTATTTGGCAAGCTTTCCAGGCTGGTTAGCTGCCCTTGCGGTGTTATAGATGTTGTTCTGGACTTACAAGATTTGCCAGTTGGGGGTGGTTAAAATAGATGATGGGGGGATGGCCTCCAGGGGGTGCAGACAATAGGCTATAAACTAAATAACAAAGTCAATTTTACTCGGCAAATACTGCATCGCAACTGTCTCAGCATCTAGAAGTCCTGCGCCGCTCCGCAGAATTAAGTTCATCAATCCTACAACACTTCTTTCATTAAGACATTTGCTGCCTCAGCTCCGCGTTGCATCAGCTCGTCTGACCTTTAGCTCGACGTTCTACCTGCTGTGGTGCGTCGACCGAGTGGCTGGCCCCACTTTGAGTGGAAGACCCTGTATATTCCACCTGTATTCTTCCTTGGAGGTTTGTCCTGGAACTTCATTTGCATTTGAGAGACGTTTGGTCTTATACGTCTTTTTCTGTAACTCCCAGCTCCAGCAGATCTTTGTGCACTTCTTTGCCAGTATGTGAGTAGCTGGTTGGTCAGTCTGGTTGGATGCATCCTGGAGACGTGTCCATATAATGCTAGACGTCTATTCCTGGCCATATCTGTAATTCTTTCAGAGTATCTATGGAGCTCCTGGTACCCGTCTTGTATAAATCTGGAAAATCCATGCTTTTCACATGGTCAGTAGCTTGCCACGGTGGGTGAATGGTTAACGTGTCAGTCTACTAACCCCAAACTTGCAGGTTCGCTCCTGGCCGTGGTAAGTTGTTTTTGAAGAGCGGCAAAAATCACGACATGTATGTCATACAATGTTGGCATGTCAAAGAACCCATTTGAATTCAGTAGGCCGTGTTCATGATGGCAAAATCAATCTCGGGAGTTTCAGCAAACACAAAGATCCTCATTTCTCTATTAGAAGGCGCTATAGTGTTCAAGGAGCTTAGATATCTAACCTCCCTGACTTTCATAGTGCTTCAAGGAACAACGAAATTCGACATGCAAGCTACCCTCTGGGTGTCAAATAACAAAGCTTGCATCTGGCACCAGAGGACATACGATATCATTATTGCATGGTCAATTATAGGCTATTCATGTTGCATGCTCACAAGTGGGCAGACAAAAAAAAAAAAAAATTGTTTTTACAGAAGACGGAAAGACCAAAAATAGTGTAGCCTAAATCCCAAAGCACTTGAAGAAGCTTTTTTATAATTTAATTAATTAATTTTAATTTTTGGAAAAGTTAACAGGAAAGAGACTACGAGGAAGACCCCGAAAAAGATGGATGCAGTGAAGGAGTGTGTACAGAAAAAGGGAGGAAAACCAGAAGATGTTGGAAAGGATTGGTGGAGCGACAGGCAAAGATGGAGGTCCTTAATTCACAACCCGACCCAGGAAGATACTGGAACCGGGAAATGAAGATGATGAAATTTAATTAAATACAAAAAATCATTGTCTTTCATTTATTATTTAAACACAAAATGTGATAAATGTTCCGGCATACGGTAACTCAACAAATTGCCAGCGTTTCGCCCCGGTGTACCATTGGGCTCTTCAGTTGGTAAAAGTACACCTCACCAAGAGGAAGGCCATTGCAAGACGTATTTGATACTTGTGTACCCACGTCACGAGCAACGCCATTGCACTACAGTAATCAATGCTCTACTCCAAAGCAATTATAACCTTACTTTGGCATTGAATATATGAAATGAAAATCCACAGCCTGCTTCCAGTCTCCGACCGGGTCAGGAATGGAATGAATGAAGCCCCCATCAAGCGGCGAGGATATGAACTGTGCCGGCTGCCGAGGCCTGACGCACTCCTCTGGGCCAATGATTGAATGAATGACAGATGAAATGAAATGATAGTGGAGAGTGTTGCTGGAATGAAATTGACAGGGAAAACCGGAGTACTCGGAGAAAAACCTGTCTGCCTCCGTTTTGTCCAGCACAGATCTCACATGGAGTGACCGGGATTTGAACCACGGACCCAGCGGTGAGAGGCCGGCGTGCTGGCGCCTAAGCCACGGAGGCTTCGCATTGAATATATAATTTTCACAAAAGAAAAATATTTATTGTCTGTTGAGCCATTATAGCAGGTGGCCCATTTGCGCCGTGCAATCTACTTATAAGTGTCCCGCATGTACGGGTGATGAACGGGAGGTCTAATAACTGAATTGCTAAGGGGTGACCTAACACGCAAGCCGCTTACGTCAGATTGCCAAGAGATAACAACCAGACGGCCACACGCTGCATGTTCCTCAGTACTCCCGTCTAATGCGCCCCATAGCGGTATGATGCCTCGCTGGCGAGCGCAGACGGCAGACGTCTATCTGGAAACACCAGTGCTTACCGTCTACGAGCTTCAACGGCATTACGACCAGCTTCTCCATAGATTAGTGTAATGTCCGTGAACTCATCGATGCTGAATACACCAGCCATCGTCAATATGTTGCTAGCAGCTGTCATGTTGTTGTACCACATATGAGTTTATTACGCTCTCAAATGCGAGGCTCCAAAAGGAAATGGGGTGCATTAGACGGGTAGCGCTGAGGAACATGCAGCTAGCGACCGTCCGGTTGTTATTCCTTCGCATTCTGACGTAATTGGCCTGCGCTCAGTATGACCCCTGTGGACATCAGTTAACAGACATCCCATGCGGCATTAATGTATGCGGGACACCTAAAACTAGATTGCACGGGGCAAACGGGCCACCTGGTATATTTAAACACAAAATGTGATAAATGCTCCGGCATAACTAAACAAATGGCACACCGGGGGGGAACGCTGGCAATTTGTTGAGTTATGCCGGAACATTCATCACATTTTGTGTTTAAATATATAATGCTCAGGCGGCTTCGGTGGCCTAGTTGGTAGCATGCTGAGCTTCTGTTCCCAAGATCGCGGGTTCAAACCGGGCCGTGTCGTCGGATTTTTAAGAGCATTAAAAATCCCTCAGTATGCCTTCCTTCGGAGGTGAAGTAAAGCCAGTGGTCCCATGTCATAGATTTATGGCATCTTAAAGAACCTTCCACTAATTACACCTGTGTGAAGTTAAATTAGATTAAAATGTAAACAACGCTCAGGTTCCAACGTTCGTCACCAGGAGCAGACTGCGGCGGCGTCTAGTAGCCAAGTTATGAATTAGTAGTCGTTGACGGTGGCATTTGGTGGCAAAGGTAGGAACTACTTGAAAAATTCAAAGTCTGCAGTCCTTCCATGAATTAAGAAACAGATAACACACTAATTCAGTCATCACAATTAACACCGGTTATCAGACAGATTCTACACACACCCAAAGTACACGGGGCTACATGACCGCGTTGTTGCAGGAACCAACGGACAATAAATATTTTTCTTTTGTGAAAATTATATTTTCATTTATTACGTAGGCTACATGTAAATGTGTCTTTTGTAGACTATATGTGTGCCTACTTTGGAAAAAAAAAAGTGGCATTGCAACGTATGCTGGGCCCAGCTAGGAAATAAATAAACGTGTTGAAGCAATTCCATCATATTCATATTTTTTAAAACAATCTAGTAGGATCCATGGCCATGACTGGACATAGGCTACAGTAGACAGGGATCTGTGAGCTTCCTGTCTATGATAGGTTCATGGATATGAGGATTGCAATATTTGTTACTGAATATGAAATATAAATATTTCAATCAGAGCCGGCGCCCCCCTTTATAACTCAGTGCCCCCCCTCCCCCCCCCCCCCCTCAGAGGGCGCGTCCCCCACTTTGAGGACCTCTGTACTAAACCTTGAACCAGTGCTTATTGATGTGTAACATCTTTCCACTTGGTTGCTGGATATTTTTGTGGGAGTGATTTTGAAAAATGGGACGGAAGTGGATCGGACGGAAGTGTGTAAGACGCACTGCCAGCTGGATCGCATCCCTCCTGGCTGCTTTAGAAGGGATGTGATCCAGCTGGCAATGGTACCATGTGGAACGTTTATCACATACGGATTACTTTGTAACAGCAGAGTATTAAGAAGGCAGTGCGAGAGTAGAAATATCAAGTAGGCAGTGAAGAAAAAAAGTCAGTCTCTTTTAACGTAGCTTATTTACTGGCAGGAGAGTGATGTAACCGCAGAGTCTCAAGAAGGCAGTGCAAGAGTAGAAATATCAAGTAGGCAGTGAAGAAAATAAAAGCGAGTCTTGGAATTGGTATGTATTATGAGAGTGTAAAAAATAAAAGATTTTTTGTGTGTTGATGAATGTCAAGGATAATAAAAACGGTAACAACTTCAAGGTAGGATAACATGTCAGATGTTACACATCATATGCGACTAGTGTAAGGCTTGTATCTTTTTTTTTTCAGGGGGAACGCGGGGGTACGCGTACCCCTTGAACATTTGAAAACTGTTTAAGAAAAAATATTGGTACATTTGTATCTAGTCCGGCAAATATAACTTCCGACTTGAAAGTGCAGCTGGCGTCAACGCGCTGTTCACAACAGCTGGAGAAGATTTCGAGTTATCCTTGATTTAAATCGATCTATCGAATCAGTTTCTTTTGGTCGGCAACTCGGCACTCTGTTCTTATAGTGTTTGGAGCAAGGAGGATATATGGTTTGGAGGCGGGGTAGCTTGTTATTTTGTGCGTGTGGTTAGTTATCGACTACAACTGAGAGTACCCCTTAATGTCTTTTAGAAAGAAAAAAAAGTACTGCCTTTAACTCTTTATAAGCCAAAACTATTGTTTTACTTTTATGAGATTGTTCCATTTTAATTCATTTTAATTAACTTATTATAATTATTATAATGTTATTTTTTGTTTCTCTAACTTGAATGTTGATATATTTATTGAATTATTTATTTAACTAATTTCAAATTGATTTTTACGATTATTTTCATATTTTTTAATAGTTATGTTTATTATTAAAAAAATTATATTTCTTTTATTATTGTAGATTTATTTTTATAATTTTTATTTCTAGATTAAAAAAAACATTCCTTGATTGGACTGGCTGCGTGGCTCAGCGGTAACGTTCTCGCTTGCTGGGCCCTAGGTTGCAAGTTCGTATCCTGGCGCAGTCAGGAGGGTGCACAAATGCGGGGGAGCCGTGTCATTAGATTTACTGGCACGTTAAAGATCCCCTTGGGGAAAATATTCCGGTACCCTGGCGTCTCTAAAAGCCACAGTAGTTAAAAGGGATGTAAAACCAATAACATTATTATTATTATTTATATATTTCTAGATTTATATTTCATTTTTACACTTGACATGTTAATGTTTTCATTTTTAAATTGTTTAAAATTGCATCCAATACAACACGTCAAGTAGATATGTATATAATATTAGATTTTTAGAAAAAAAACTATCACTTCGGCATGAAAATTCTCCGAAATTTGCCTGAAAGATTGAACTATCAGCATCTTTCCAAGCATAAACTGCCCTTATGACCACTATCCCATAAAGGGTGACATCACTATTAGAGTATTTCGTCCCCAAGACACATTAGTACACCCACGTAGTGTCAGTTGCGGCTGAGAGTTTTATGTGGATGCATTAAAGCTAAGTATCCGTTGATACGTCAGAACGCCGGCCGTTCCAAAATAACTACCAGGAGACATCTCACAAAGATCACTGATGTGTGAACAGAATTAACATCTCCTCCTCGGTGGTTTATTTTCCAGAAATAATTCAAGGCTCTGTTTGTTTCCTGGTATGCTTAAAGAATAAAATGGCATCAATAAATGCTAACATATTTGATTCTAGGAATTCTTAAAACTCTTATGTTATAATATTCGCCAAATCAATACTTAAAAACACGTAATTGTCTATATTTTACAGACTATGTGTTGTTGTTGTTGTTGTTGTTGTTTGAGTCTTCAGTCTTTTGACTGGTTTGATGCAGCTGTCCATGCCTCCCTGTCCTGAGCTAATCGTTTCATCTCTACATAGCTACCACACGCTACATCCGAGGCAATCTGTTTAACATATTCTAACCTTGGTCTACCCCAACAGTTCTTGTCCTCGACCCTTCCTTCTATTACTAAGCTTGCTATTCCTGGGTGTCTTAGTATGTGTCCTACCAACCTATCTCTTCTCTTCATTAGCAGTCGCCAGAAACATCTCTCCTCTCCCACTAGTCTCAATACCTCTTCGTTTGTAACCCTATCTACCCATCTGATCTTCATCATTCTTCTGTAACACCACATTTCAAACGCTTCAATTCTCCTCTTTTCTGCTGCACCAATAGTCCAAGTTTCACTTCCATAGAGCGCCACGCTCCAGACTATGTGTACATGTTTCAAAACTCATTGGATTTTTCTTCAGCACATAAATAGAATGTATCCTAAGTAGACTAATCTAAGAAATGGATATCCTCACAAATGAGAATTAACAATTGTGTATGTCTAACCCTCATTATTCCCGTTTTCCAACGGGGTCGGGGATGAGATGTGATGGAAGTCTTTGTGGCGATGGTTTTTACGGCCGGATTCCCTTCCTGACGCCAACCTCATGAGAGGAGTTAATGAGAGATGAAATGAATGATGGTGAATGAAACTGGGCAAGGATGTGGAAGGAAGCGGCCGCGGTCTGTCTGAAGGTACCGTCCCAGGATTTGCTTGGTGTTGAAAATGGGGCTCGGTCCCACGCGTCTACCGAGTCAGCAGAGAGCTTGGCCTCATGACCTATTGCTGAGCTTTAGCCAGCGTAGCCACTACTGTCGGTCACATCTTTTCTTTCCCTATAGCCTTCAAATACCATTTTCTTTCCTGGAAGCCCCTGTAATTTCCCATGCAACGCGCTTTATTGCTCGTTAGAATATATTGCTATATCCAACTGGATGTGACCAATGCAAAGGTGAATTAAAGAACCAAACGGAATGGCTTGCTCATGTCCCCATGGTTAAATGAACTTGATGACCGTACAGAATATCCCCTACCTCATCATTAAATCTTCCCCGTAAATTGGACAATATTTCTGGTAACGATGCTAATATATGTATGAATTATTGAATGGAGGCTTTACGAGTGTAAAATCAACAGAGTAAATGTCGTTTCTGTGCTTGGATCATTAAAAGACCACCTAAATATTTGAGGAACACTGCCACGCTGACGTCAGCACCGTCGTCTTCAATTTGGACGAACGCCATAAAAATAAAATAAAAAGAAGCAGACTCTTAACATTGTAGAGACGACGAAATCCAACGTAAATCTGTTTGATTTAAAGTAAGCTATCAGAAAAGTAATTAGGGAAACACTTCATTTATTTATTTTTACGAAAGAAAGTCAAATTCTTTTTTTCTTTTTTCAAACTAGCAGTCGTACCCGTCGTTGGCAGATTCATTATTAATTCCTGATAGTTAACTTAAAACCTTAAATTAAGGAGAAAACAGCATCTCCAGAGAGTTTTTGAAAATCATATTTATACTAACTTCGCCCGGTATCTTTAACGGTTTACCCAGCGCACGGACGGCAGGTCCGAGACGCAATTCAGAAAATCCGAGGTGAACAGCGAAACACTTAACACTTATACTCTTCTCTGAAGTTTGGCGGCTTCGGTGGCGTAGTTGGTAGCATGCTGAGAGCCCAAATGATCCAGCGAACTATGCCGGCGGGAGCGTAAGCTCCTGGTAGGGCCACCCCATGCCGGACAGGTCAAAGGCGATGGGCCAGACTAAGAAGGACACCCTGGTCCTCCAGGTTGGGGGTTGGGCATAGGGTTAACAACCCTACCCTGTAAAAAAAATGTAACGGATACCTTACAAGTGCCTCGGAATGATGATCACCCGATGACGAACCAGCAAAGGAAAAGGTTAATGAGAAGGAAAGCGGATATTATGTTAGCGACATGGAATGTGAAAACCCTAAGGAGACCTGGGAAATTGAGAGAGATTAGAGAAGAAATGGGAAAATATGACGTGGTAGACGACCTTGGTTGGTTGGTTGGTTGGTTGGTTCCTTAGTTTAGAGGCTGCGACAACGCGATCATGTAGCCCCGTGTACTTTGGGTGTGTGTAGAATCTGTCTGATAACCGGTGTTAATTGTGATGACTGTATTAGTGTGTGTTATCTGTTTTTAATTCAAGTAAGGAACGCAGACGATAATTTCAAGTAGTTCCTACTTTCACTACCAAATACTACCGTCCACGACACCTAGCTGTGAACTTGGCTACTACTAGATGCCATCGCAACCAGCGCCCGGTGAGGAACGTTGTAACTTAAGAGCATTAATAAAACCTACCTACAAATTTTGGCTTCACACATGTGTAGTTAGTGGAAGGTTCTTTTTCATGCCATAAATCTATGACATGGGTCCGCCGGCTTTACTTCCCCTCCGAAGGAAGGCATATTGAGGGATGTTTACTGCTCTTAAAAAATCCGCCGACTTCGGCCGGGTTTGAACCCGTGACCTTGGGCATAGAAGCTCAGCATGCTACCCACTTCGCCACCGAAGCCGCCATAGGAGTCTGGGAAACAGGAACTGGAGAAGGAAGGCGGAAGATAGAGATGACTGGAGGCAGGTGATAAAGGAGGCCAAGGATCTTCAGGGACTGTAACGCCGACCAGTAAGTAAGTAATTTTATACAGTACTTCCCAAAACATTTTGCTCATCCCTTGGCGTATGGGTGGGTCATATCAAACATTCTTTCAGACAAAAGTTTTAGGTAATTTTTTAGAAGACTATTGACCATTTTAAACGGTTTTGATATTGTGCCTATTAAGGGTGATATGATTTTTTTCCTCTCAAAACTCCATTTTTTCCACTCCTTTAGTCAATGCTTGGTGCTATCAAAAATGTTTACTGAGATAATTTGTGGCCCTTATCCGAAGAACAGTATGAATTTTGAATGGAAGTGATGTTTCACTTTTTCAGAAAAAAGAAAAGACCCCTATTTCTACCCCCTCCCCCGTGGTTCGATTTTGCCCATTAACGAACATGATTGAGATATTGAATGGTTATATTTCATGTATACATTTGAAAGTCATTGGTGCAAAATGACAGTAGTTATCATGTACGCAAGAAAGTGATATACGATATGTCTACTGTACTTACTATAAAACAAAGTCCCCGATTCTTGGAAGTCACAGGTAATCTCGAGAACCACTGGATGGATTTTGATACGGATTTCACCATTCTGCAAAGGATTTTTCGAGGAAGGTTCCTGTAGAAAATAATTTATTTATGATCAAAAGAAGCCAAGCAGTAACGTATTCAGTGAAAGGTCGAAAAAAAAAACCTGGCGTCCGTGCGCTTTTAAGCTTACGCTGGGCAAACCAATAAAAATATCAATATAGGCCTACTATGAGTGTAAGAATTGTTCAACATGAAGAGTTCTACAAAAAAGTCCTTATACATCGCCCACTATAAGTGTATTTAGATGGGACGGAAGTGGGATTTGAGTTTCATGCACCTCGCCATTCTTAAATTACGTCTGACAAGAATTCGTTGCACATGCACCTCCATGATAATATAATTAATAATCCAGTCAGTGATTTTAACCCATCATTCCGAGACGTAAAACGGATATAAGTCTTAGTTCATTGACATCTAAAAAGAGCGCTTATTACGTAATGCATTCATAACTGTTCCCGGATTCGCCCGGGTTGCTAATTATGAATAACTTTTGAACTGACGGTGGTTTTGGGGTCTGGGGAATGTCGAAATTTTCAGAAAGTCACAACATGATACCCATTGCAATAGGTAGCATTCTTATGAAATCTATCTAAAAGAAGAACAAATCATGGGAAGAACGGAACAAAAGTTTGGTGCTTTTCAGTCGGTCAACACGAATGTACCCAAAAAGAGCTGGGTTATGCCCTAATCCTGAAATAAATTACATGAGATTAATAAATACACTAGGATGACCAGTGCAATGTGTATTTGTGTGACGTTGCCAAATCTAGATAAGATGTATGTTATTGAATACAGGAAGGTCTACAACTATTAAAGACCGTGGAACTGTCTTCGCCACGCGTGGACTAAAAAGCCATTCGTACTAAGCGCTGCCCGGTCTTTTGAAGACGTCCCGGCACCTTTAATACTGCCGCGAATACCGGCCTTGGTTTATTGCAGAAGAAAGTACATAGTACACCTGATCCAGATAACATTTACCTATTAACCCCCGCTACCCCCCCCCCTTTTTTTATCTAGCTTGGCTCTATCGCTAAGTTGTGTCTTGTTCCGACAGGGTGTGTTTTTTAGTAGAGTGAAAAGGGTGAACTCTCCATAAAAGTGCGTTCATTTAGATTGTTAGGATTGTTTGTTTCGTTAGGCAACACTGAAAAATGGCTTCAAACCCCACAAAGAAGAAAGGAAGCTAAAGCAGTATATTTACGCCTGGATTCCAGCAGTATGACGGCTATACAACCTCGCTTTGTACCTACAATACAGTAAGTGCGTCACGGCGCGGCGCAGTGAAGCGAGAGTATTTCTGTGTGCAACCGTCTATAAACTCTTGTTAACAGCAGACATAGGAATTAGAAAACGACAAACAGAAACCGTTTACTACCACAAAACCTTCTCTAAGAAGTGACCGACCTTTCGCTTCAAACTGCTTGCAGCGCTTTCATTCTGACTGGGGTGCTGTGGTTCACGAATCAAAGTTGCCAACAACAAGGGGTGCTCCGTCATTTTATTACACAGAAAATGTATATCAAGAAAGTCAGAAAACATATCGCCATTCATCTTTCCCGAATTCTCTACGGGCAGAGCGAGAGCACAGGAGCACTGGCGCATGCGCTGAGTGACAAAGTAGAGAAAGAAGCAGAAGATCGGCGTGAAAAACAGTACGGCAAGAAAGAGGTGTTATTTAGCTATTGTTGCTATAAGAGGCGTAACAGCGAGGTTACCTTCCCCTCTCGACAAAGAAAAAAAATATACAAATTTAGATGAATTTAAAATTTTAAATTGGATGCCTGAATATGATATTTTAGCCTATTTTCATTTAGGAAAAAATTAGGCTTATGAGATGACCTTTTGTTCGTGTGTGTGTGTGTGTGTGCGTATGTGTCCCCCTAATAACTTCTAAACTGCTGGACCGATTTCAATGAAACTCGGTAAGGTCATTGAACAGGACAGAGTACCTCTTCAAAATTTACCCAAAGCATTTCTGATATTTTGTTTTCCGTATAGTTTTGTTTATTATTTATTATTTATTATTTATTTTTTGTTTTATTATTTTTAGTTTTGTTTTCATATTTAGGCGTCCACCTCTAAATTTTAAAGAAATCAAAATTTGTACGATTTTATCTGTGTTAGAAGGGGTAGATGACCTCGCTGTTCTGCCCCTTAAAACATCAATAACTAACTGTTCACTTAAGGCTTAATAAACTTTTATTGCAGCGGTTTCCGTGGCATAGTTGGCAGCATGCTGAGCTTCTATGCCCAAGATCGCGGGTTCAAACCGGCCGAAGTCGACGGGCCCATGTCATAGATTTATGGCATGAAAAAGAACCTTCCACTAACTACACTTGTTGGAAGCTAAAATTTGTAGGTTAGTTTGATAACGCGATATTAGTTCTAGTGTTCAACGCCAGGTGCCGGTTGTGGTGGCATCTAGTAGCCAAGTTCACAGCTAGATGTCGTTGACGGTAGCATTTGGTAGCAAAAGTCTGCAATCCTTACCTGAATCACAGATAACACACACAGTCAGTACCTGGCGGTGGACGTTGGAACTAATATTGCGTTATCAAACTAACCTACAAATTTTAGCTTCTATGACATGTGACCGCCGGCTTTACTTCCCCTCTGAAGGAAGGCATACTGAGAGATTTTTAACGCTCTTAAAACATCCGACGACTTCGGCCAGGTTTGAACCCACGACCTTGGGCATAGAAGCTCAGCATTCTACCAACTACGCCACCAAAGCCGCTAAAACCACCAATTTTAGTGGTAGGTTCTTTTATATGCCATAAATATATGGCAAGGGCTCGCTGGCTTTACTTCCCCTCCGAAGGAAGGCATATTGAAGGATTTTAAATAGGTTTGAGTTTTACCTATGCGCATTATGCACGTGTAAATAGTTCAGCGATACAACAATGCAGTATAGCCTACTAGATGCTGATTTTTGTTTTAAGGGGTCAAACATCTGGGTTATCGGCCCATAAAATGTGGGTGATCGTGAAAATGAAAAATGAAACTGTAACAATAACTACAGAAGAGAAAATGGAAAACAAAAAGAAGAATAAGGTAAATAAAAGACAGTAAGAAAAGAGACGCCCTCAACCTCGAAGAAATAGAATTAAGGTAGGCCCTACTAGGAAGAAAGGAGAGCCATGAAAGGAAGATAGGGAAGGGAAAGAGGAGAAGGAAGCTTTAAGTTTAACGTGAGCGTTAATCTCGCGATCATTAGCCACGGGACCTCCTTTTTACGTTGAATCCGAACCACAGGACATGGCATATCACTTTGAAAATCTCACATGCTTTCACTGGGAATCGAACCCGATCCACCTTGGTGAGAGGTGAAGAGCTTGACCGCCCAAAAGGCAATGGAAAAAGGGGAAAACCCGGACACAGTACAGGAATCCCTCGGGATTGCCAACTCCCGAACTCACCAGCCGTAAGCCATTGAGGGTGTAGCACTAACACGGGTGCACCGTAAGTGGTGGGGCTTGAGTAGATGGCTGTAGAAGAATTCTGGCCCCTTGAAGAATGAGGGATTCAGGAAAGATGAGACAAGGGCCAATTAAGGCAGGAAATTGAAAGACACTTTAGGTCTTGGATACCCTAATACCGTCGGGGTCAGAAGAAAACAAGAGTTGACCAAGGGAGGTCGATAAGGAAGATGACATAGAAGAGTCCAGCACAATTAAGTGGGACCAATGCCAGACTCTGCTGGGGTCCCGTGGTCGCCAACCTACGTCCCACTACTTGTGATCTCCTGGGGAATTGGAACAAGAAGGCGGACAGTAAGTCTACCTCTGATTCACCAAGGAAGCTCTCGCAATCGGGAGGCTTTGCATTCGCACTGTACAATACTGTTGTCCAATAAAGAGATTCCTTGATTAATTTTTGGGGGGGAAACGTACTTTTTTAATATATTTAATAAAGCAGTGAGACACTATAAAATGCATCGAAAAACACAAGAAATCTATCAAGTTTAAGATTGTCTCTCTCTTCTTGTACTCGAGCCAAATGGACACAGACCTCTCCTCCATCTCCAACATCATCCACAAGAAGAACTTACGTTCGTTATTTCTGTCGCAGTATAAATCAAGTCGGAAGAACTCATAAAGAAAACACGCGGACTGTTTCGTGCGCTTCTAATATTGTGCCTTGGAACTGCATGCTGGTACAGTAAGTGCTTATACAATCATTAGAAATGGTTATACAGTATTCCCTTTATTTCCTAAAGGACAGGCCAAACATGGCGGATTATTTTTATTTGCACTCATGGCAACTAGGCAAGAAGCTTGTTGAATCTAAGTTCAATATGGACGAAACTTGGAGAGAAGAATGGACTACATCAAACCCTGATGAGCTAGGATTGATCACCAACCCCTGCAGGAAACCTCCTGGTTTTCATCTTCCAAGGAGGATTTTGACGTCACTGAACCGAGTGCGGACCGGTCACGGAAGACGTAACTTTTGGCTCCACAAATGGGGGAAAATTTGTAGCCCTCAGTGCGATTGTGGCGATTCAGTGCAGACAGTCCGTCATATTGTGTCGGAATGCCCTTTGCGGTCCTTCAAGGGAGGATATGATGACCTGCAGAACACAACTGATGATGCAGTGGAGTGGATTACTGCTCTGGACATCCAACTGTGACTTTTGGTTTCGTTGGTGGATGTTGCTAGATATTTGTTACTTGTTTATATTGTGTATAGCCTACTGAAGTATTACTATATCCTCTGTCTGTCATACGAAATATATATATATATGACGTCATGAGTGTTCAGAGAGCCCACAAAGAGAAATAAATAATTGAAACATTTAGAACAGAAATCATATTTTCGAGATAAATCAAATAAAACCTTAAGCCTCTCGATGAGCTATAGCCTCGAAACTCTAGAAGTCCTGGAAATGAGAATTCTAAGACAGAAGCCTACCAGAACGTGGAAAGAATCTCAGAGACTACTGTACAGTATGTGGAAGAGGAGGATGGCATTCCTCGGGCATCTATACAGAATGAACAAACACAGATTAACAAAACACATATTCGACTATCTCTGGATGACGAAGACCACTACAACGTAGACTAAGGAAGTTAGGAAAGATTTAGAAAAGTTGAACAAAGCAGAGTCTTAATTGCTAGAAAGAAGTGAATTTAAGAGTAAAGTGAAAAATCTGTAAGGG
This sequence comes from Meconema thalassinum, assembly GCA_946902985.2. Lineage (NCBI taxonomy): Eukaryota > Metazoa > Arthropoda > Insecta > Orthoptera > Tettigoniidae > Meconema > Meconema thalassinum. Next base: position 174,376,840 of record OX336395.1, read on the forward strand.
TTTCAAGATGAAGGAAGAACTAAGAGAAGTGGACGACTTGGACAGAAGATCAAAGGAGACACGCCAGTGACCGCATGAAGGAATATTGGAGACAGAGGAATCTCCAGGCAAAGGAAAAGAAAAATAAATAAAGTTGTTGCTTGATCCTAGGTGGTCGATTAGCTTGAAAAAGAAAAAAAATACGAGCCTTACAGTAGTCGCATATGATGTGTGACATCTGACATACGTAGAAGAAACCTCACGTGAAATTGTTGATACACCGGTATTTAATAGTATTTTTGGCACAAATATTAATCTATTGTAAAAGGGAGTATTTTACAGATACTGTAGTTTATAATACGGAACTCATTTTATTAGATGATTTGTAGCTTCCACCAGCACTAGCCTAAATAAAGAATACGATATGGATCAACTAGATTAATAGACGCGACACCGCTCATAACCTTAAATTCCTTATAAACAAGTCCTCTTCATTCACAGACCAACACGTAATTTCATATGGATTCTGTTAAAATGAGTCATATTGATATGATAAATATCGTTTAAAATGATAATCTGGTAGCAAAAATATCTACCCCGCCCAGGATTCGAACCGAAGATCTCTTAATTCACAGTCATACGCACTAATCCCGCGGCTATTTCGACTACGCAAATATTCTGCACAATATGGTGACTTATTTCCATTTTCCAATAATACTGCATCACGGAATTAAGTTTCAATTATATTTTGCTTGTTTCGATAATGTTCCTGCGTGAAATTTAGTTTAAAATGCCTTATGAATAGGCCCTCTTGTGAGTAAAGAGAATGTATTGAGTATTAGTTCATGAAGGGTTGCTCAATTCTCGTATAACCACAACGATTATATTATATTGATGACTGCATTACCGTAATGTGGGTTAATATTTGAATAGCCATTGTGCAGAAACATAATACCGGCAAAGCCGACTACTTACAATGTTTGATATTAAGGCATTTTACCATTTAAATAGTGATACGAAGACTTCGAACATGTACCATGTCATTTGTTTCAATCACTTGACACCAGAGTTCGCATGAGCGTTTTCCGTTCAGTATGTCATATACATTCCACATGGCCGAGAGTGCGTCATGGTATCGATTTCCGACGCCGCGCGCTGATTGTTTCTCTTACCAGTGCCAGCTGGATCGATCGATCGAGTTGGCAGTGCGTCTTATACTTCCGTTCGATCCACCACTGCCAGCTAGGGCACACTTTCGTTCGATCGATCGAGCGGGCAGTGCATACTTCCGTTTTCCACCACTGCCAGCTAGTACACTTCCGTTGGATCGATCGAGCGGGCAGTGCATACTTCCATCCGATCCACCACTGCCAGCTCGATCGTTCCGATCCACTTCCGTCCCCAATTTTCAAAATCACTCCCACAAAACTATCCAGCAACCGAGCGGAAAGTTGTTACACATCAAAAACATAAGCAACTTGCCTTTTTCTATAAATTTACGAGCCTACAATAGCCCAGGCAAATTAGATTAAAAAAGGCCGTGCTTCCCGAAAAATCGTCCGAAGCTGGAATGTGTTTTAATACCCTTTGGGGGTCCCATATAAGAGTCCTGTGAGCTTGCGACGGATTCTGACTTCTGCTTAATTTTTGGGAGTCAAAAAAACCACGAAATTTTCGATTTTTTTCCGTTTTTTGCTTATAACTTCTAAACGACGCATTCTATAGAAAAGTCTCCTCGTAACGTTTTTAAAGAACATTACATTTTGCTTTGAATGGTATTTAGTCCGTCTAAATCAGCCCAGTCGTTTAGCCGCAATCGATTTCTGAATTTGGGCCATTTTTACCAAATTACTTAAAAAGTTGATTCTTTGTTTAGTTTTTCGCTTAAAACTCCTAAACAACGCATCCTATAGAAAATTGTGTTCAAAGAGTTTTAAGAGCATTAGATTCTGCGTCGAATGGTTTTTAGTTTGTCAAAATAGGCCCAGCTGTTTAGCCGCAATCGCTTTTTTGATTTGGGCCATTTATACCATCTCTCATGTCTCATGTAATTTTCTTTTCCAATCGTGCAGTTTTCGAAGTGGCAAAGGAGCAAATCCGGGTTGGCCCGGTTCCCCCACTTGGCCTTGACAACCCAAGAGTAGCCACTCCAAAATGATGTTATGTGGTTTCAAAATATAAGAAGACATTATTATGAATAATGTTTCATTGAAAGTAACAAAAGATGTATACAAGAGATACATTTACATAAGATGTTTACGTAAACGATAACGATATAATTTATGTACAGGAAGTTGTATTAGTTGTGTACGTGAAACATCATAATGTGAATGATGTACAGGGTACTCATGTTGACGATTTCTTTCGCCGATTAGGAGATAACGGTGGGTGGCTCTTCGCCGATCACGTCATCTAGCTCCTCATCCTCGGAATCTTGAGAATGAGGATTCATTTCTTGCTCTTCTTCGATGATATCAATCTCCTCGTCACACTGGGTGGGATCCAATATAACATCCTTGTCTTCAGAGATGGAATTGAGGCATGTGTGCCCTTGGCAGGTCATGCAGATGGTGGCGCATTTTACCCCTGCTTTCCTACAGGAACAGGTTGCTTTGCACCCTTTTTTACATGTGCACGATATGGAGTTGAGAAGTTCTTGTGGAGCCGGTGGATCAGTCGTTGTGATGTGAGTTAAGCCATTGGTGGTTATTTTCCATCCCCATCTCTCTCAATCTAGTACATTACTCCTCCATACCTGCACCTGTAAATAAGCTCTGAAGGAGTGCTGGCGAGCAGCCGCTTCTGTAGGCGGCAAGAACGTCAGGTTGAAATTCTGTTTTGAAAGCGACCTCTGGAAGAGATCAAACCTCACTTGATTGAGGGACTTACTGCTGCCACCCGTATACAGTTTTTTTTATGTGAACACCTGTATTTGCAACTTGGTCAGGGGTTGAGATCGGGTCAAGAAAAATAGAGGCCTGATGAAAGAGGTTTTGGTCTGCCATGAATTTCTTGATACATTTTATTTTCCCCTGGCGGAAAAATGAGGATGTGGTGTCGCACCCAGTGAAGGCATGAAGAAACAGGGTATGCTTCCTCATGTCTTCAGGCAGCTGGCAATTGCTCGGACTGTAAACGACAGTTTCCTGGTTCTGTTTCCCGGGTTTGATGAGGAACACGTTGGAGATCGGCTCTTCAAAGACAGCAACATGAAAAGTGAGCATTGCCAATAGATCGGTGTCTTCTCCCACATTGCCTCCTTCCATAGACCGCCCCATGGCTGTGCTCACAATCAGAGAATCTGCATCTTCAACGGCTTGTTTCACGTGAATGCCCTCGACCATCAGTTTGCTTGTCAGCATCGATATGAGACGTTTCTTGTTGTGATCATTCAACAAAAAACGATCTTTGGGCATTGTGGCCTTGGTATTTTCCTGGAATATAACCGACGAAGATGACATAACACGGGCTCTTCGCGGGCTCAGCTGACTTTATACTCTTCTCGGCCACATCCTCTGGGTACCCATCGAAAACTATGGTGATACTGTCAGACTTGTAGTTGGATTTCACGTAATTTACGTACTTCTGAATGATATTGGAAAACTGTTCTCCGCTGTTCCACACAACTCTGTGCAGGAGGAAACCACCATCCACTACGTAGTCTGCATTCACAGTGAGATCTACTTTGACTGGAGTGAATAGCTTGTACAGTTCTGATTTTCTACTCTTCCGCATCATACCATCATCAAACAGTGACGGGGCCAATTCGAATTCAAAGTACGATTCAAGCTGAAGCTGGGATTTCATGTGAAATGGAATGCGGCGGAAAATAATGTCCGGACTGATGGGGACTCATTCTCCGTTGATCTTTGCTGTAGCCTTCACGGCTCGAAGGGACAACACTCGGTTTTTCTGCTAAGTTTAAGTTATTTGAAGTTTTTCCCTTCAATGGTTTTCATATTGGCTGTGCCCTTTTCTATAGTTGTTTCGTCTGCCGAACACTGATTGCACTGGTATAAATTGAAGAAGGGAGAGGTTGTCAAGGCCAAGTGGGGGAACCGGGCCAACCCGGATTTGCTCCTTTGCTACTTCGAAAACTCCACGATTGGAAAAGAAAATTACATGAGACAAGAGAGTTGATATAAATGGCCCAACTCAAAAAAATTGATTGCGGCTAAACAGCTGGGCCTATTTTGATAAACTAAAAACCATTCGACGCAGAATTTAATGCTCTAAAACTCTATGAATACAATTTTCAATAGGATGCGTTGTTTAAGAGTTTAAAGTGAAAAACTAAACAAAGAATCAACTTTTTAACCAATTTGGTAAAATTGGCCCAAATTCAGAAATCGATTGCGGCTAAACGTCTGGGCCGATTTAGACAGAATAAAAACCATTTAGCGCAGAATCTAATGTTCTTTAAAATCGTTACGAAAAAATGTTTCTGTAGAATGCGTCGTTTAGAAGTTATAAGCAAAAAACTGAAAAAAGTGCGAACATTTCGCGGGGTTTTGACTCCCAAAAATTAAGCAGAAGTCAGAATCCGTCGCAAACTCACATGACTCTTATTTGGGACCCCCCAAACGGTATTAAAACACATTCCAGCTTTGAACGATTTTTCGGGAAGCATATGTCTAATTTGCCTGGGCTACAATCCCTTTCTTCGAAGAGAAATAAGTTACCGCCTTCAAGATATAGAAGTTATTGGGTTCATTTTGGGGGCCCGGTGAGCATTTTTCCCCCCCTCGAGTCTAGGCATAGGAAGTATTTCCGAGCTCCTTATTGGGCGTCCTCCTTGTTCCTAATTGAGACTGCACATCATGGATTCTAAAACTTTTATCGTTCGCGGCACACTGTTTCGCTATGCTGAAATCTGACCTATGGATTTTTTTTAAGTTACTTTTGTTTCGCTTTGATTACGGAAAAATACCTGGTAAGCGAACATTTGTGACTGTATAATACGTGTAGTCCCAACATTCAGGTACGATTCCAGGGTTAAAATTCCAAGTTTCAGGATAACCTTAGCATGTAACAGGTAGCTGCATACCTCCTCTACATAGCTGCGAAGAAAAACGGCGCAAATGATGAATAGATTTTACTCGCGAGCACAAAATAGCAAACTTCAGGGAAAAGCCGCCATCTTGGACGCCATCTTGAATTGTGGACTTCCGGTCCATTTCTCGAGTGGGCATCAGGCATTTACGAACTCAGCAGGGTCAAATTATCTTTAAAATTCCTGATGCCCAAATGTTATACTTTTTGCTTCTTGTATATTTTTCAGAAAAGGTTTAGTTGTGCAAAAGTAAACAAGCCCACATTTCCCAGTAAACTGCAACATTGGCGTAATATTATAACAGAGCAAATTATTTTTTGAATTCTTACTGCATTTAGGCTTACGCCGTTCTGTAATATTAATAAATAGTATTAATTAAATATTCAATACAAAAGCACTTCCTTTCAAACATGGAGGAAGGTTGTCGATTGAGACGTGGAAAATATTAATTTTGATGTTGAATCGCATTATTAACGCAAAATAGACATGAAACTTGCTTTAAGCAAAGTTTGGTTGGTTGGTTCCTCAGTTTAGGGGCTGCGACAACGCGGTCGTGTAGCCCCGTGTACTTTGTGTGTGTGTAGAATCTGTCTGCTAACCGGTGTTAATTGTTGAGGGCTGTATTAGTGTGTGTTATCTGTTTTTAATTCAAGTAAGGACTGCAGACATTCAATTTCCAAGTAGTTCCTATTTTTGCTACCAAACGCCACCGTCAACGACAACTAGTTCTAAACTTGGATACCAGATGCCACCGCAGTCGGCTCCTGGCGACGAGCGTTGGAACCTAAGAGCGTTAGTCATATATAACCTATAATTTAGCTTCACACAAGTGTAATTAGTGGAAGGTTCTTTTACAAGCTATAAATCTATGACATGGGACCGCCGGCTTTACTTCCCCACCGAAGGAAGGCATACTGAGAGATTTTAACGCTCTTAAAAAATCCGACGACATCAGCCGGGTTTGAACCCGCGATAGGCAAAGTTTAAAACATCCCAATTAATTATTACACATGAATATATTATTATGAGGAAACATTTGATGTCATTTATAGTAATGGACCATTTTGAGAGACATATTAACTAACTAGCAACTCGCCCTGGCTTCGCCCGGTATCTTTAACGGTTTACCCAGCGTAAGCTTAAAAGGTGCACGGACGGCAGGTTCCAGACACAATTCAGAAAAGCCGAGGAGAACAGCAAAACTCCAAACACATATACTCTTCTCTGAAGTCCTAACTCAACACGACTCGACAGTTTGATGCTGGCCGAGGCTCACTCGCTCGCTCGTAAAACCACTCCGAAGTTAGTCATTTAAATTTCCACTGAATGGAGATTGTTGGAAGAAATGAAAACGTAAATCACTTATAGTGGGCGATGTATTCAAGATGTATGCTGTCGCGGACGTTTTTGGAGAACTTGTCATGCTGAACAATTCTTACACACATAGCATTCAGTACCGTATAGGCCTATAATTTCTTTTAATGGTTTACCCAGCGTAAGCTTAGAAAGCGCACGGACGGCGGGTTTTATTTGACTCGATTCACTGAAATCGTTACTGCTAGGCTTCCTTTGATCATAAATGAATGTTTATCTACAGAAACCTTCCTAGAGAAATCCTTTACAGAATGGTGAAAACCGCATCAAAATCCATCCAGTGGTTCTCGAGATTACCTGTTACTTCCAAGAATCGAGCCGGTAATCAAGAAGAAAAAGGAATTTGAAATTTGTTTTATACTATGTAGAGAAGAGATGTAGCCTAGGCCTATATCACACGCGGACTTAAAATTACACTTTCGAAGAAATTTGAATTTAGTATTGACACTAACATTTTGCTGGTAGCATTGATTTTTAAATTTCAACATGACATTAGAGGAAAGAAAATCGAGATTTTTAATGATTTTTAGTAACTTTCCACTCACTGGTGGCTATTAAGAAGTGAGGAGTGCCTAGTTATAACTAAACACCTGTACAACGACCGTGCCTGATATGGACTACTCTGACGGATAAGTATTCATAATTATTAAGGCTAGGATTTTAATGCCATATAAAACAATGAAAAGTGCACGTTAAATAGTAGCCTACATTATGCAACGAGCCTATAATGGCAATAATTAAGACAAGAGTATGTTTATGAAACGAGCGAAGCGAGTTTTATAATTTCCATACGAGTGTCTTAATTACCATTATAGTCGAGTTGCATGCGACTGTTTATGTTCGACGATAATTATAACTATTTTATGTTCGAACATAAATATTCATAAATATCTGTCGAGATTTCGCCAGTTTTATGTACTGAACAGACCGCATGGGACGCAGAGAATACCATGGCCTCCTGGAATACCCCACTATGACACTAGACGCCACGCAGTGGAATTTAAAAAAGAAGGCCGTGGAAGTCAGGTGCGATGCTATCCTTACCTAATTGGTCACATAACTGTTTCTTGAGCTCTGATTGGTGGGAGAAACTGTTTCATAATGAAAAATAGTGTTGTAATGACCCTCATTATGATACAGTTTTCTGACACATAATATTTACATTTCGACACCGTCGAACATAAACAGTCGTATGCAACTCGCCTATAATGGCTATAATTAAGACACGAAGCGAGTTTTATAATTTCCATACGAGTGTCTTAATTACCATTATAGGCGAGTTGCATACGACTGTTTATGTTCGACGATAATTATAACTTTATTACATGTTTTAACATAAATATTCATAAATATCTGTTCAGTAACTAGAATTTTGTGCTCGGGTGGTGCGCTAGGTAGCACATCTCCCTGTTCCAAGCTCTCTGGCCGGCCGACGCATGCGCTCTAAGTGCTTCAATGCCAGATGTGCAGATCGTGAACCAGTATTCAGCAAAACTGTCACCGTAGTCGTTTGAAATCAACGCGCCGAGTAGAAATTGGATTTAGGTATATTAAGTACAGTGCTATTTCTTGTCTCATATTCACCAGTTTATTTACGCGAACATTTGGACGGTGCACTTTCGGTAATTTATATAGACATGTTGGATTTTGAGAGCATGCGCGAAGGTATCCTTATCTAATTGGTCAAAAAATTTGTTTCTTGAGCTGTGATTGGTGGGAGAAACTGTTTCATAATGAATAATAGTGTTATAATGACCATCATTATGATACAGTTTTCAGAAACATAATAGTCAGGGTCGAACATAAAATGCAGTTATGACCTAAACATGTCCAAACAAAATATATAAAATTTATAAAATGTCATTAAAATTGCATACATTTTACTCTGATATCTGGATTTTGAATATAAATTCAAAATCACGTAGAATAAAATAGTACAGTTTAGTAAAGATAAAGTTTGTTTACCAAAAGTAAAAAACTAAGCAAAGTAAATAACTTATTAAGAAATGATATTTAAAACCGAAAGTATCCGTCTTGAAACCGGCCGTGATAGCTATGCGCACTGGGGCCCAAGGCCATGGGTCCAGGTTGCTCCGGACTCAGTAGACAAATGGGTTCGAACCCTACCGTTGAGAGTCCTTTAAATGGTTCTTCACGATTTCCCGTTTTCAGATCAACTCAAATGCCAGGACCAAACTTTCCTATAGATCACGGCCTCGTCCCTCCAATTTCTTAACCAGTTCCATTTATCTCCTCTCACAAGGTTTACGTCAGGAAGGGTATCCAGCTTTAAGAACATAAATTGATCGCATCCCAACCTGAATCCCGCAGAAACAGAAATAATAAGGGGTACACATGAATACCCTTGAAAACTTTAGAAAAAGTAATGTACACCCAAGAAGTACATAAAATGAATATACACTACAATAAACCCAGATAGTATTGAAAAATGCATAAAAATGCAATAAAAACCCCTAAAAATGATCCCTAACACAAAATTAGAAAATAAATGCAAAAATATGCCCTTAGTTTAGCACATCTTACTCTGAAACACATTTATATTAAGGCGGCTTCGGTGGCGTAGTTGGTAACATACTGAGCTTCTATGCTCAAGATCCCGGGTTCAAACCCAGCCGAAGTCGTCGTTTTTTTAAGAGCGTTAAAAATCTCTCAGTATGCCTTCCTTCGGAGGGGAAGTAAAGCCGGCGGTCCCACGTCATAGATTTATGGCATGAAAAAGAACCTTCCACTAACTACACTTGTGGAAGCTAAAATATTAGTTCCAACGTTCGCCACCAGATGCTGCGATGGCATTTAGTAGCCACGTCCGCAACTAGGTGTAGTGGACGGTAGCATTTGGTAGCAAAAGTAGGAACTACTTGAAAAAAATAATCGTCTGCAGGACTTCTACCTGAATCACAGATAACACACACTAATACAGCCATCACAATTAACACCGGTTATCAGACAAATTCTACACACACCCAAAGTACACGGGGCTACATGACCGCGTTGTCGCAGCCCCTAAACTAAGGAACCAACCAACATTTATATAACACTCATTAATGGATTGGTCTTACAGAAAGAAACCACATTGAAATCGTAGCCCTATAGTAGAAACTAGTGTACATGCTGTAGTAACTTAGGCCTATATATTCTTTTGTAAGTAAGGGCATGTTTTCATAAGTTCCACACACATGATATACAGTATAGCGTGTGTATTATGTCTGAGATGAAGGAGTAGACGTTTGTGTCCATTTGGCAAGAGTACAAGAGACAGGAGGAGACGTTGCTCTAATTGATAGGGGAGGCAGGTGCTCCAACAATCGAGCATCGCAGAGCGTCGCGTCCCGTCGCGTCGTCTTGGCACAGGTATAGCATATTCACAGACGACCGCACCTCCCAGAATTGTCTGGTATTCGCTTTTCCTTTTATTTGATTCCATTGTGTGGCATCTTCAGTTGCGAGGGTGTACATCCTGCAGCACTGGCAAGGGAAGTTTGTGAGGTCTTCCGCTTGGAAATGCACGAAATTCCAACTAAACGTTGCTAATGAAGTAAAACGACGGAGCTTAAAGCACGAAACTTCGCACCAATGACGTGATAGCGGCAACAATGTACAGTTGGAAACTCTACGAGAGTGCTGCAAACCCACAAGGCCTTGAGTGGTGATTGTTGTTGTAAGGGGTGAAAAGTGATGATGATGATGATGATGATGATGATGATGATGATGATGATAATTGTTGTTTTAAGGGGCCTAACATCTTATCGACCTCTAATGGTTTGGGTGATAGTGAATGATGAGTTGAGAATGAAAACTACTAACTACAAACTTACATACTAGAAGAAGAAATGGTAAACAAAGGATAATGGAAATAAAGGACAGGAAGAAAAGAAATGCCCTCAACCCTCGAAGAATGATGATTGAGGGACTTGGAAGGCAGGAGAGCCATGAAAGGCAGGTAGGAAAGGCGAAAGAGGGGAGGGCCCGCCCCAAAGCCAGTGGAAAAAGGAAAAAAAAACGGACCCAGCTGAGGAATCCCCCGGGTGTAGCACTATCCAGGGTGCACCAGAAGTGGTGGGGCTACATACATCCTGCCTCCTTGAGGGCTTGAGCAGAAGGCAGGAGATAACATGAAAAGAAAAAGAAGGCTGACCCCTCGCAGAAGGAGGGTAACAGGAAAGATGAGACAAAAGCCAATTATGGCGGGAAAGGAAGAGACTCCCTAGGCCTCGAATACCCTAATACCGTCGTGGTCGGAAGAGCGCAAGAGTTGACCAAGAGAGGTTGACAGGAAAGAAGACGGAGAGGAGCCCGGCACAAGTAAGTGGAAGCAATGCTGGACTCAGCTGGGGTCCTGTGGTCGCCAACCCACGTTCCACTAGATGTGAGCCCCTGGGGGCAGGGAAAAAAGTTTATGTCATTTGCCCTTAATGGTAGGGATCACAAATCATCCCTAGGAATCTACACAGTGAGCAACAATTCACAGAACAATATGCTGGCGCAGGCCAACGTCAGGTACGATTCCCACCTCCGCCATCCTTGAAGTTGTTTTCCTTGGTTTTCCACTTCTACTCAAAGCAAATGCTGGAATGGTTCCTAACCCATAGCCACCGCCGCCTTCATTACAATCCCCACCTCAATTACAAAAAAATACACACACTAATTCATGCACCACAACAACAAAGGTTATCAGACAAATTGTACACACACCCAACTACACGGGGCTGGAATGAAGTACGATGTCCAAGTCCCTAAATGAAACAACAACAACAGCAAACATACTTTTAATTTTCATGTGACAGAACAATTAACATAATTTGTAGTCCTATTGGGGACAATCTAAGTTGTGTTGACGCGCAATTTTATAACCATCGTATTATATAATACGCTAAGGTGTATGATTCACAAAACTCAAGCTCCTAAACCAGAGGGAGTTAGAGATGGGGTTTGTACCAAATTTTTCCAAATTGTCTCAATAGTACAGGAAAAATCTTGGATTTATTGAAAAGTCAACGGAAATATATTTGTTTGTAAAGTGCTTTTAAACAAATAAACAAGGCGATAGTCCCTGTCAGAACTGTGTCGTGTACAACCCACATAGCACTAGTGCCGGGTGGGTAGTCTGTACACATGGGACGCACACAACCCATTGTGCGAGAGTTCTCGCACGGGTCCGCTAGTATTTAGTGAGTGAATTCCGATGTTTATTTATTAAATACATCTATAATATAGATTTATGTATTAGAAAATCATTTTTGAAAGCCTTTTTCTGGAGCGTTGCGCTGTATGGAAGTGAAACTTTGACTGTTGGTGCAGCAGAAAAGAGGAGAATAGAAGTTACAGGAGAATGAAGAAGATCAGATGGGTAGATAGGCCTACAGTAACAAATGAAGTGGTATTAGGGCAAGTAGAAGAAGAGAGATGCTTCTGGCGACTGCTAATGAAGAGAAGAGATAGGTTGGTAGGACACTTATTGAGACACCCAGGAATAGCAAACTTAGTTATGGAAGGAACGGTCGAGGATAAGAACTATAGAGGAAGATTGGAATGCGTTATGATGATGATGATGATGATGATGATGATGATAACAGTTGTTTTAAGGGATCTAACATCTAGGTTATGGGCCCCAATGGTCTGGGTGATAGCGAAAATAACAATGAAATGGAAACTATAAACGAAAACCAAGGTTGATTGAAAATACTTACAACAAGTAGTTCCGTGAAGAACTATACATCATATTTTTATATATCCTACTTAGGCTATGTTAATTGCCTCTATCAACATACAAAATTTCAGTTTGATTGCTGTAATACATTCGTAGATATTGAGTACCGTCTAAATGTTTCGGATGGTCACCATGTTGGATTTTAAATATATGTAGGACTTATAAGAGTTAAGAACTATTACATGAAGATTATTGTGTAGGTGTAGTATTCAAACATCAATCGCATGATTAGGACACAAGAAATGATAATCAGATTTTAACATTTCGCTGAGCTGCCGTCTTGTGGTTATGAAAACTGTAACCCAATGAGGTTACAGTGTTCATATGTTACTGTTCATTCTCTTAGAACTAGTTTTAGGTTAGGATCATGGATATTCTTTGACGATGTAGAAGTGGAAGGAGGCCATGATTTTTAGAGTTTCATATCTGTTTAATAGTATATTTTCATGATGTTTTTTTGTGTGTGTTTCTTCTATGGCTGGTTGGGTTTTGTTTATTGGGTTCCTTGGTAATTGAAAGAAGTAAGATAATTAATTTATTAAGAAGAGTGTAATTGTTTTTTTGGAGTATCTGTTGAGATTGTCTATGGAGACTGTAGGAAGATTGTAAGTTTTTGGTGATATGAAAAAAGATAGGTTTTATATAATTATGATGAATGAGGAATGATAAATAAAAAGAAAGATGAGCTATGGTGTTGGCTGTTGATAAGATGAAGAAAGTTGCAGATTATGAAGGGAAGTTGGTTTATTTTAGATGTTGGATTGAGAATTTGATGTGAAAAGAAAATGAGATTAAGTTTTGGTTAAAAGAAGAAAGAATGGATATTTGGAATTAGAGGATCAGATGTGGAAATAAATATGTTTTGTAAGAAAAAGAGAGTGAACTAAATGAAGAAGAGAATCAATGATGAAATGTATTCCTTAGTGTGTCAACACACACGCCCCCAAATACCCCAAAGAGTACGTACGGCTACAAAACAATTGAAATAAATTAGATGCCATTGGATTAAAATTTGTATAAGCATTTATCGTACCAAGTTTCACTGCGCTTGGATGGTTAAATCGCGAGAAACGTCCATTTAAATATTTATATTTCGCGTCGCCACAATGTTGGATTTGTGCTCACCAGGTTATTGAAAGTCCCATAGGTGTACCTATTGTTCATTGCCTCTATCAACATACAAAATTTCAGTTTGATTGCTATCATAGACTAATATATATTGAGAACAATCTAAATATTTTGGTTGGTCGCCATTTTGGATTTTTATATATTAGGCCATAGAGTTATGTAGCCTACTATTAGATGACGATTATTGCGTAGGTTCATTATTCAAATGTTCACTTCAATCGCATGATTAATACACGAGAAATAAAAACTTAATTTTAAAATTACGCACAGCAGCCATCTTGAGGTTATGTGAATAATTGAACGAAATTAGATGCCAGTGCAATACAATGTGTATAAACATTTTACTGTACCAGATTTTACTGCGCTCAGATGGTTAAATCAAGAGAAAAGTCAATTAAAATGTTTCATCTTCGCTTGGCCGCCATGCTCGTTTTGTATTTTACAGGTTTATGAGATAGGTGAACTTCTAGTAGTGCCCTTTATCACAGTGCAACATTTCAGGGCGGGATATCAGTAATAGTTTTGGAGATATAGAATTTCGGTGAAATATTTCGCACAGCCGCCATCTTGAGGTTAAGTAGACAATTGACCTAAATTAGATGCCAGAGCATTACAATGTGTTTAAACATTTGCTGTACCAAGTTTCAATGCGTTTGGATGATTAAATCGCGAGAAGAGTCTATTTAAAAGTTTCAAATTTGCTTGGCCGCCATGTTCGTTTTGTAGCTAACAGGTTTTTCAAAGTCCCATAGGTGAACATCTAGTAGTGCCCTGTATCACCGTTCAATATTTCAGGGTGATAACAGTAATAGTTTCGGAGATATGGAATGCCGGTGAAATATTTCGCACAGCCGCCATTTTGGATTGGTGAAATGTAATAAAATTTGAAGGGCACGGTCGGGGTCGGCTAAAATAGTACAATGACCTTACCGAGTTTCATTGAAATCGCTCAAGCCGTACTCACACACGGACAAAAGGTGATCTCATAAGCCTTTTAGGTAGATTTCATTAGAAAGCTAACTATTGCAATGGGTACCATGTTTCGACTTCCGGAAAATTTCAACATATCTTCGCGTTTCACCCCCCCCCCCAGACCCCAAAACCACCGTCAGTTCAAAAGTTTATATATAATGTATGTATCGATATATATATCAGTTTCTTGTGGACACGATAACTGCCGTAATTTTGCACCAATCACTTTGAATTTTTTACCGAATATGTATACCTATAAAATCTCGGTCAAGTTCGTTATTGGGCTAAATCGGTCGAAGGGGGTGAAAATGGGGGGCTTTTTTCGAAAAGGTGAAATATTGCTATAACTCTCTTAATATGTGAAATATCGAATCGGTTGAAAGTTCATACTATGTGTCGGATAAAGCCCAAAAATTTATGTTTGAAGAGTTTTTTTTATAGCACCAACCATTGACCAAAGGGGTGAGAAAAAGTGTTTTTTTCGGGAAACATTAATCATATCTCTCTTAATAGGCACAATATCAAAACCGTACGAAATGGACAATATTCCCCTAATAATTACCTAAAACTTTTGTCTGAAAGAATTTTTGATATGACCCACCACTACGCCAAGGGATGAGAAAAATGATTTCGAATTAAAAGAAAATGCCAAGAGCTATCAGAGGTTGCCATGGCAACACTACTAAATTGATGAGGGATGAGCCATCAGACGTTGCCATGACAACGCACGTGCACGAGATAAGATTCAGATTTCCATCTGACTAAGTGTGAAGCGGCTTCGGTGACGTAACTGGTAGCATGCTGAACTTCTATGCCCAAGGTCGCGGGTTCAAAGCCGGCCGAAGTCGTCGGATTTTCTAAGAGCGCTAAAAATCCCTCAGTATGCTTTCCTTTGGAGGGGAAGTTCGAACGTTCGTTGCGAGTTTCTGGTTGCGGTGGCATCTAGTAGCCAAGTTCACAGCTAGGTGTCGTTGACGGTAGTATCTGGTAGCAACATTAGGAACTACTGCTTGAAATTGACCGTCTGCAGTCCTTACCTGAATTACAGACTAATACAGTTATCACAATTCACACCGTTTATCAGACAGATTCTACACTCACCCAAAGTACACGGGGTTACATGACCGCGTTGTCGCAGCCCCTAAACTGAGGAACCAACCAAAATCTCTGCGGGAGATAAAATTTTGCGTGAAGACGTATCAGACCGTTAGATAGTTACACATCAGTGTCGAAACCTTGCATGAGGACAGTGTGACCACAAGTATAAAAATGGACCCCAAATGACAAGATGGTTACCGTCCCCATAAGGCAATAAAATGTTTAAAATATGCATAAAATGACGAAAAACAAAGTTAATTAAGCTCCAATTATAAAAAACTTTCTCGCAATCAATGAGGTCTGATCCTTCTACGAAAACCTGCATATTCTGCCTATTTTCGCCTATCCCCAAGTTTGCCCGGTGATATACCTCCGCCTTCCGGCGTGCCGAGAGGACTTTTACTAAATTGATAAGGGATGAGCCATCACCAGTTGCTATGGCAACGCCACTGCTTGAGATCACATTCAGTTTTTCCATCTGTCTGTGGGAAGCGACTTCGGTATCGGAACTGTGGGAAGCGGCTAACTGGTAGCATTCTGAACTTCTATGCCCAAGGTCGCTGGTTCTTAGCCAAGTTCACAGCTAAGTGTCGTTGACGTTAGTATATGGTACAAAATTAAGAACTACTACTTAAAATTGACCGTCTGCAGACCTTACCTGAATCACAGACTAATACAGTCATCACAATTAACACCGTTTATCAGACAGATTCTACACACACCCAATGTACACGGTGTTACATGACCACGTTGTCACAGCCCCGAAACTGAGGAACCAACCAACATCTCTGCGGGAGATAAAATTTTGCGTGAAGAAGTAACAGACTGTTAGATAGTTACACATCAGTTCCAAACCTTGCATAAGGACATTGTGATCACAAGTATAAAAATAAACCCTAAATGACAAGAAAGTTACCATCCCCATAAGACAATAAAGTGATAAAATTATGCATACAAAAACGAAAAAAAAGTTATTTAATCTCCAATTGTAAAATACTTTCTTGCAATAAATGAGGTCTGATCCTCTTACGAAAACCTGCATATTTTGCCTATTATACCCTATCCCCTAGTTTGCCCGGTGAAATCTACCTCCGCCTTCCGGCGCAGCGTGCCGATAGGATTTTTTTTTTTCATAAAATGAAAATAGACTAAAATGGAACTTAGATTGAAAAGACTCACAAAATGTAGAGTGAAAAAACTCAAAAAAGGTAATTTAGATGAAAAATACTCACAAAAGCAATTTACAATAAATTGAAAAATACGTACAAAATTTAGTTTAGTGTTGATTCAAAATACTTACAAAATGCAATTGAAACTGAAGATACACAATGCAATTTAGATTGAAAATGTCCTACCAGATTCTAAATACACACAAAATGCAATTGAATTTCAAAATACTTGCAAAATGCAATTGAAATTCAAAATACTTGCAAAATGCAATTGAAACTGAAAATACACAATGCAATTTAGATTGAAAATGTCCTACCAGATTCTAAATACACACAAAATGCAACTGAAATTCAAAATACTTGCAAAATGCAATTGAAACTGAAAATACACAATGCAATTTAGATTGAAAATGTCCTACCAGATTCTAAATACACACAAAATGCAATTGAAATTCAAAATACTTGCAAAATGCAATTGAAACTGAAAATACATAATGCAATTTAGATTGAAAATGTCCTACCAGATTCTAAATACACACATAATGCAATTGAAATTCAAAATACTTGCAAAATGCAATTGAAATTCAAAATACTTGCAAAATGCAATTGAAACTGAAAATACACAATGCAATTTAGATTGAAAATGTCCTACCAGATTCTAAATACACACAAAATGCAATTGAAATTCAAAATACTTGCAAAATGCAATTGAAATTGATAATACTCACAAAATGTAATTGAAATTCAAAATACCGTACTTACAAAATGCAATTGAATTTGAAAATATTTACAAAATGCAATTTAGAATGAAAATATTCACAAAATAAAATTTAGATTTAAAATACTTACAAAATGCAATTGAAACTGAAGATACACAATGCAATTTAGATTAAAAATGTCCTACCAGATTCTAAATACACACAAAATGCAATTGAAATTCAAAATACTTGCAAAATGCAATTGAAATTGAAAATACTCACAAAATGTAATATAGATTCAAAATACTCACAATATGTCAGCCCGCGATTCAAAATACTTACAAAATGCAATTTAGATTGAAAATACTTACAAGATGGAGTTTGGTTGGTTGGAAGGTTGGTTCCTCAGTTTAGGAGCTGCGACAACGTGGTCATGTAGCCCCGTGTACTTTGGATGTTTGTAGAATCTGTCTGATAACCGGTGTTATTGTGATGGCTGTATTAGTGTGTGTATCTGATTTTTAATTCAAGTAAGGACTGCAACTTTGAACTTTTCAACTAGTTCCTACTTTTGCCGCCAAACGCCACCGTCAACGACTACTAGGCCTAGTTCAGAACGTAGCTATTAGACGCCACCGCAGTCGGCTCTTGGCAACGAACATAGAAACCTAAGAGCGTTGTTTACATTCCTAACCTATACAATTTAGCTTCACACAGGTGTAATTAGAGGAAGGTTCTTTAAGATGCCATAAATCTATGACATGGGACCGCCGGCTTTACTTCCCCTCCGAAGGAAGGCATAACTTACTGAGGGATTTTTAACGCTCTTAAAAAATCCGACGGCTTCGGCCGGGTTTGAACCCGCTATCTTGGAAGATGGAGTTTAGATCAAAAAACTCACAAAATGCAATGTAGATTGAAAATACTCACAAAAGGCATTTGGATAGAAAAAGACTTACAAAATGTAATTTAGATACACGTGGAGCCAATTCACAAAACAGGGCGGGAATCTTAAAGAGAAAAGGAAATATAATGAAAATAAAAAGAAGGCTGACCCCTCGAAGAATGAGGGATCAGAAAAGATGAAAGAAGGGCCAATTAAGGCGGGAAACTAAGAGACTCCCTAGACCTCGGATACCCTAATATCGTCGGGGATGGAAGATAACAAGAGCTGACCACGAGAGGTCGACAGGAAAGAAGACAGAGAGGAGCCCGGCACAAGTAAGTGGAAGCAATGCCGGACACAGCTGGGGTCACATGGTCGCGAACCCACGTCCCACTAGATGTGAGCTCCTGGGGGGTGGAATATGTTAAACAGATTGCCTTGGATGTAGGATGTGGTAGCTAAGTAGAGATGAAACGATTAGCTCAGGACAGGAAAGCTGCATCACACCAGTCAAAAGACTCAAATAACAACAACAACAACAAGTTATTTAATATACAGTTATTTTAATTTAATCGAGGTGTTTCCATTGGAGGAATTCTTCACTCTTAAAAATTATAAACAGGCATGCGATTAGAATTAGCCCTCAGTTTAAATATTACATAATCCATCAAGTAGATTTTGAGAAAAAGGAACATTTATTTATCAAAATTATAAATTCAATATTATTTTTGAAAATGTATGAAAATTGCTGAAAATTGTTGGATAATTTGTCTTACATATTTGAAATGTTGAGTAAAGAATTTCAAAGGGTTGTCTTGAAAACTTAGCGCGATGTAAAGTTAGTGCATGTATTTCATAGAAGTCTGCTGTCATAAACCAGTTACGGTCTTTCTAACACTGTCTATATCCTGAAAAGCTTCGGTAGCGTAGTCGGTAGCATGCTGAGCCTCTATGCCCAAGATCGCGGGCTCAAATTCGGCCGAAGTCATCGGATTTTTTAAGAGCGTTAAAAATCCCTCAGTATGCCTTCCTTCGGAGGGGAAGTAAAGCCGGCGGTCCCATGTCATAGATTTATGGCATGTTAAAGAACCTTCCACAAATTACACCTGTGTTAAGCTAAATTGTATAGGTTAAGAATGTAGGCCTAAACAACGCTCTTAGGTTCCTACGTTCGTTGCCAAGAGCCGACTGCGGTGGCGTCTGGTAGCTAAGTTCTGAACTAGTAGTCGTTGACGGTGGCGTTTGGCGGCAAAAGTAAGAACTATTTGAAAAATTCAAAAGTCTGCAGTCCTTACATGAATTAGAAAACAGATAACACACACTAATACAGTCATCATAGTTAACACCGGTTATCAGATAGATTCTACACACACCCAAAGTACACGGGGCTACATGACAGCGTTGTCGCAGCCCCTAAACTTAAGAACCAACCAACCTATATCTTGAAACTGGGCTAGAATTCTTGTCTGTGAACTCTTCATCAAGGCTAGCTTGAATCATCAACCTCTAATTAAGAGTGAATCATCATATTATGTGCAGACAATGACCGCTTGAGATTCTCACAGACTTGCTTGCCAAGATCCAGGAATTCTTGGAACACCTAGCAAGGGTGATTAAATTGATTATACTTTCTTACAGGCTACCTTGTGGCTATATAACAGAGCAAACTGTTTTTGTTGTTATTAATTCATTTTAGGAGTTAGGGACACCTTAGTCATCAAACCCATCAAATAAGCTCGACCCATCACGGCCAGTTTGGGGTGGGGGACAGTTGAATATGCCTCAGGCAATTGTTTGGATCAAAGACTATGTACGGATAGATCGGAAACACAATACAAAATGGTGGTTCCCAACATTCAACTGCAGCGACATGTGCTAGAGGGACAAATGCATAGCGGCCCTTAAGCGGTGAGCGCCCGTAAGCAATGATGGCCCGTTAGTGATCCTTTAAATGTTCTTGCGAATAATGTTTTATTTATTTTAAATTTATTTTGATTTAAAACCTGGTAGGACAAGTGTACGTGTTATTGAATATATTGTTCGAAGATGTCCCCCTGCATTGTGTAATAACTTTCCAAGTGACGGAACAAGAGCCTTCGTGATTTTCAAACTACAGAATGGAGAATGTGTTCGTCGAGACTGGTTAGGAAGGAGTGATACAACTCAATCAATATTCTGATACTTGGTCACAGGTCCTGGGTTCGATTCCCGGCTCTGCCACGAAATTTGAAAAGTGGTATGAGGACTGAAACGGGATTTACTCAGCCTCGGGTGGCCCAAATGAGTACGGGGGGGGGGGGGGGGTTCGATTCCCTCCTCGAAGTGGTTTTCCGTGGTTTCCCACTCCGTCTTCGGGCAAATGCCGGGATGTTACCTACTGTAAGGCCACGGCCGCCTCCTTCCTGCTTCCTTGCCTATCCATCCCAATCTTCCCCTCCCTTCCCATCCCTCACGAGGCCCCTGTTCGCTTTGCAGGTGAGGCCGCCTGGGGGAGGTGCTGATCACAACTCCTCAGTTGTATCCACTCCGACCAGATGTTCCCAGCTCTAGGACACTGCCCGTAGAGGCGGTAGTGGTGAGTTCCCTCGCTGAGTCCGTGGGTTCCACCAACCTGGAGGGTAAACGACTAAAAAAAAAAAAAACTTGGTCACAACCCTGTGTTCCATAAGTCAGTTTTAGTTACTGACGAAGGCTGGCAAAAAGATCGTTCTTGGCGTAAGCTGTATAATAAGCTGTCAGTTCATGAAATGAGTGCCACTCACAAACTATGCTATATTGATGTTTCATTCAGTCCCGTGTACTTGAGTATGTGTGGAATTTCGAGTGATAAACCGGTTTGTTAAATTATGACTGAGCATCAGATGCTTTTCTCAGAATTGAAATGTTTTTCCAGAATAGCTAGTAGTGGATAATAATAATTAAACGTATTTCAGGGGGTGGGGGAGAGGGGGGGAGGCGAACAAAACATCGCATAGGGTCACTTAAATGCTCTCGGCCGTCCTGTAACCCGAACATGTATTAAACTAATCTGGTAAACAAAAGAAACGCGTATAGCATAAAGCACACCTCCGCTAATATACAGTACATCTGTAATTATTACGGTCGAGAATAGGAATACTGTAGGTGCCCCCGGGGTTGGCATAAGGTAGCCTACTATCCCCAGTTGCTTAGAGGGGTGTGGAAATAAAACACACTCAGGATAATCACTGTTGTTAATGATTCATCATGGGCCTTGCGACATCGTGGTCATGTAGCCTCGTGTACTTGGGTGTGTGTGGGATTTGTCTTATAACCTGTGTTATAGTGATGGCTGTATTAGAGTAACTTATTTGTAATTCAGATGAGGATTGGGAAGGAGGCGGTCGTGGCCTTAAGTTAAGAACCATCCCGGCATTTGCCTGGAGTAGATGTGGGGGAAACGAATTCCAGGATGGTTGAGGTAGGAATCGAACCACCCCCCTCTTCTCAGTTTTGCCTCACGAGGCTGAATGAGTACCTATACCCTAAGTTCAGATCAGAATTACATTTCTTGGCAGATCCGGGAATCAAACCCGGGCTTCCGCGGTGACGACCAAGAATGCTAGCCACTACGCAACGTGGCGGAGGATAATCACTAGCTGCGCCAGGATTCGAGCCTCCGTTCTGACCTGCAGCAGCTGACCATCGCATTGCTACGTCAGGGGATGGAAGTAGGAGAAAGTCCATCTTAAAGTCACAGGAAATCAATCGCAGTGGAGATTCCTCCAGGTAGGACGTGAGGATCATCCTACAGTCAGCTCTCAGCTGTACCTGTTTAAAAAAATTAAATTGTTTGTTTTGTAAAATAGTCTTTGGGGCTACCTTTCACATCCTCTCGATAAGCTCACTGTCACTGTCAGTACTTGTAACTACTACTACATTTCACCCCTAGATGGATGAAGTGTGACCTACACCACCCGGAGTAGAAAGCTGAGGAAGGAAGCCTTGCATCCTCAAAGCACGTGTTTATGCACCCTCTGTCTGAAAAGTTCGGTGAATGGGCTATATTACGAACGGATTGTTGGCTTACCTGAAACAGCTGCTACTGTCCTTCGAATTAATCCCCGTGGATGGTTATGCACTTCTGAGAACGACTGAACAAGTCCTGGAAACTCCTGGCATAGTCTTCTTTAGGAATAGCCTTCAGTTTGGGTCGTCAAAACTCTAAATTGAAAGCAAGAAAAGCCCTGAAGGGCATAATGATTTTAATATATTTTTTCATGGCGTTCAGTGTCGCGGCCCATCCGCTCAATAACTGGTAACCCTGAACGACTGATATTTCTTGGGCGAAGGGCCAGAGGTTTTCGGACATTTCGGACATCCAACGTAATGTGACGACCCAACTGAAGGCTATCCCTCAGGAAGACTATGCCAGGACTTGTACAGCCGTTGTAAGAAGTGCATAACCATCCACGGGGATTACTTCGAAGGACAGTAACGGCTGTTTCAGATAAGCCAACAATCCGTAATATAGACCCATTCACCGAACTTTTCAGACAGAGGGTGTAGCTTTAGACAATGTATGGTTGCCCTTGAGGGGGAAGAGGCAGGTTAGGTCTGTTTAATGGCGCTCTGAGGACGTCGACTGAGATCCTGAAGTCTCGCTATTGGTTGAATTCAAACCAACACTACGGGTTTCTTGGTTACGATTTCGCGCGGTCAGAATGGATAGTCTGTTTTCAGCGTGTGCACATCATTGGAGTGGTATTTGATTGTATTGTGTAATGTGCTCGTAATAGTGCTGTGCGACTGAATAATTAATATTAGACTGAGTCTAATATCTCAATTTAGCCCAGCTATAATAATTATCTTAAGTTAAGCCTATCATATTACGTCCTACACATTATAAAAATCAGCAGTCGTCACTGATCAATCGAGCCTAGGTCAGGAATCCCTGGATATCTCTCGAGCTCACTAGCTGTGAACCCCTGAGGAGGAGGAGGAGGAGGAGGAATACGAATCTTAACCCTAATGATGACGGAGATAATTAGTGAACTCCACACACCATACATCTATTGATAGCCCCGTTGGAGGCCTACCATAAATAACAAAGAGCAGGGCACTGTTCCAACAAGAGGACACATCCTAGAGTCTCCAGGGCTAACGACCGTCCACGTCTCTTGTCTGTCGTTAGCAGCACAAGGAACAAATCAAACAACTAGAGAAGAAAATACTGTATCATGATGGTAATTGTTTCTTTTAACCCGCGAGGACTGGCGCATGGGGATTTTTAACCCGAGGCTTAAATAAAGCTCTATATTCTCGTTTTGGTCAGCCCTTTTTTCCTGTGGCTTACTGTACCTTCCTTCCTAGCCTTGAACTTCACCCTGCGAAAGAAACATGTCTATAGCCTTTTGAGGACTCGAAGTTATTTCTATATTATTTACGGTCGGGTCAGATTAACCCATGGCGCCAGTTCTCGCAGCGGTTTCGGTGGCGTAGTTGGTAGTATGCTGAGCTTCTATGCCCAAGGTCGCGGGTTCACACCCGGCCAAAGTCGTCGGATTATTTAAGAGTGTTAAAATCCCTCAGTATGCCTTCCTTCGGAGGGGAAGTAAAGCCGGCGGTCCCATGTCATAGATTTATGGCATGTTAAAGAACCTTCCGCTAAATACACCTGTGTGAAACTAAATTATATAGGTTAAACATTCGACAAACGCTCTTAAGTTCCGACGTTCGTCACCAGGAGCCGACTGCGGTGGCATCTGGTAATCAAGTTCTGAAAGAGTGGTCGTTGATGGTGGCGTTTGGCGGCAAAAGTAGTAACTACTTTAAAAAATTCAATGTCTGCAGTCCTCACTTGAATTGAAAACAGATAACACACACTAATACAGCCATCACAATTAACACCGGTTATCAGACAGATTCTACACGTCTGGCTGCGTGGCTCAGGGGTAACGTTCTCGCTTGCTGAGCCCAAGGTTGCAGGTTGCGCAGTCAGCTGGCATTTGAGGGTGTGCAAAATTCGGGGCAAAATTCCGGCACCCCGGCGTCTCTAAAAGCCAGTGTAGTTAAAAGGGGCGTAAAACCAATAACATTAATTAGACACACCCTGTTACAAATCAATTATTCAACTCATGTCTACAATTCAAGAACAATCACTTTATTGTACACAACAAGGAACATCACTATCCGGCCATTACATTCAGTTACTCAAAACTCAAAACCTGTTCCATCTTGCTCATCGACGCCCCAAGGGTGCCAACTTACAAAAAACAAATTTAATTGCAGAAATACATTCACAACATTCTCCCACCTTGAAACGGTAGGTTTCAACTAAATGCACAAAGATAATACAAAACATAGGAATAAACAAATATTTACAAATTCAGTTTGGTTGGCCTTTTAACAACCCTGCCCCTTCTTGTCAGAGCAACAGCTTCACTCTCAACTACTTGAGGGGGGTTACTAGAGTCACAATCAGGCACCAAGTCAACAGCATTGGGACCACACAAAGAACCATCACTATTTTCATAAGGAGATCCAATCTCCATCAAGCACAAACGTTGGACTGGTCGCAACAACTCACTCTTAACTGTTTTTACCTTTGCCACTCTAGTTACTCCATCTTTACCAGGGAAGATCTCAAGCACTCGAGCCAATTCCCAATCAATTCTTTTCTTTTGGTCAGACACAACCCATACAACATCTCCCACCCTGACATTCTTAGAAGACTTAGCAGTGTTTAACATCAGAGACCCTAGGTATTCCTGACGAAAACGTTCTTTTAGGTTTATCCTAACCTCAGCTACATATTTCACCCTAGCAGAAAGACCCTTTTCATCCACTTCGTCAAGATCAGGCACCTTTGTCTCAAACTGCTCCTGCAAAAACATAGCAGGCGTTGTTGGTCTCAACTCATTAACATCTTCAGACATGTAGGTAATGGGACGCGCATTCATAACAGCCTCAATCTCGGTAATCAAGGTCATTAGTTCACAAAGATTTAATAACGCACGACCAAGGGATATTTTCAACAGTCTTTTCATCACCCCAATAAGCCGCTCAAAAAATCCACCCCACCAAGCACCTGTGGGAACATTAAATAGCCACTGAATTTTCAATTCATGTTCAACTGTAGTCTGCTTAATGAGATTCCAAACTCCTACAAAGTTAGTACCATTATCACTATACATAGTTGTGATTCTGCCTCGTCTGGCAATCATTCTTCGAAGAGCATGTAAAAACGATTCTGTAGAGAGCGACTCTACCACTTCAAGATGGACTGCACGGTATACAGCACAGGTGAACAAGGCAATCCAAACCCTAGTACCATCTTTTATGAAAAGAGGTCCAGCCAAATCGACTCCGCATACTTGGAACACCTTTCCAAGATTTACACGGTTATTAGGTAACCCAACAGGTGGCGTTCTCACTGGTTGGGCTTTGTGCCTAAGACAACGAACACATTTACTAACAACACGTCGGGCTAATCGTCTACCTCTGACTATCCAGTATTCTTCTCTCAGGGCTCCTAACACCGTACTTGCTCCAGCATGGTGCATTTTCTCATGACATTCTACCACCATGGACTCCACTAGTTCACACTGAGGTAGTAAAATGGGTTCCTTGAACATGGGTGTGAACTCATCAGATAATATTTTAGTACGAACTCGAATCAAGCCATCATCATCAGT
The DNA here is from genome assembly GCA_946902985.2 of Meconema thalassinum. Lineage (NCBI taxonomy): Eukaryota > Metazoa > Arthropoda > Insecta > Orthoptera > Tettigoniidae > Meconema > Meconema thalassinum. The sequence continues at coordinate 174,402,580 of OX336395.1, forward strand.
TTTAATGTTGAAATTATTTACATCTAGAGGGTGACTACTCTGAATCCACCGTACTAATTTTAATTCAGCATGTCGTACTTCTTTGCCAGTCAACTCCTCTCCGCAGTTTGAACTTTTCCCACTAGCTTTCTCAAGAAATCGGTAGATCCAACCAACAACACGCACATTTTTCGAGAAAGAAGCAAAGTGTGTGAACATGTTTTCTCTTACATCGTTTGTGTTGTACAAACTAACAGCTGTTTTCTTCGATTCCTCTTCTGTAGGGGCTATTTTCACAGTTAACCACTTGTTCTCATTCTCTAGGAGCCACTGAGGACCCTCCCACCATTTTGATGCAACAAATTCGGACAACAAGCATCCTCGGCTGAGTATATCAGCAGGATTACAATCGCCAGGAACAAATCGCCACTGCTCGGGTGACGTCAACTGGTGGATTTCCTTTACCCGGTTTCCAACAAAGGTCTTCCATTCACCTTTCTTGATCCAGTAAAGAACAATCATAGAATCAGACCAGTACACAATGTTGGAAATATTAGTCGATTTACTAATAACAGAACCAAGCCTTGCTGCAAGTGTTGCCGCTACAAGCTCTTTACGAGGGATTGACATGTCTTCCATTGGTGCAACTCTGGACTTAGCTAAAACAAATCGAACATTAAAGCCATCTTTGTTTTCATACCTCATAAAGGCACAAGTGCCCAGTCCAAGGAGACTGGCATCACTGAATACATGTAAACAAGCTGTGTCAGAGACACCTCTTAAACATCTAGGCACCACAATGCTGTCAATCAAATCAACTTCAGTAAGCCACTGCGAGCACTTCATTTGAATTTCTTTTGGAAGGGGTGTGTCCCAGTGTAGTTTGAGCTTAAATGCCATTTGCAATGCAATTTTCAGATGGAGTAAAGGTGCCGATAACAAACCCAATGGATCAAACACCCTGCTTATAATCGACAGCAATTTCTTCTTAGTTAATTCATTGATTTTCTCTTTTGGATCGAAGCTAAAGTTGCATCCCAACAGATCATCTAAAGCATGCCATTTGACACCTAAGACATTTTGTGTCACATCATCTCCTGACAAAACCCACCCACGGAGTTGGAAACTGGCTTGAGACATCACATTTGTAGCTTCGGACACAAATTCCTTGGCATCACTCAGGGACTGAAATGAACAAAGGCAATCATCCATGTAAAAGGAATTTTTCAGTCTTTCAACTAAGTCACCACTTAGAGTATTCAAATGATGAGTGATGGTGGCATTCAGCAAAAATGGGCTACACACAACTCCAAAAACTACACGACAGTGACGCAGCGTTATAATATGCCCATCACGCCACCACAAGAATTTTAACATTTCTCGATCCTCAGGGTTCAGTCCAATCATTAAGAAAGCCTGTTTTATGTCTCCCACAACACCGACCTCCTGTAACCTGAAACGTAATAGGATAGGTACGATACTAGCAATCAAGTTGGGTCCCGTTGCTAAACAATCATTTAGAGAGACGTTTCCAATACTTTTCGCCGATGCATCAAAGACTGGGCGGATTTTAGTTGTTTTCCCATAATTTATAACTGGTCTGTGAGGTAGAAAGTGCCCTATGTTTTCATCAGATGTTATTTCAATAATCCCATCTGTTTCCCATTGTTTAAAAACAGTATCATACGCATCATAGAGCCCATTGTTATCTAAACGGCTTACTGTTGATTTCAGACGACTTTCAGCTATTTCACGATTAGTGGGAAGAGGGGGGTGCTCATCAATCCAGGGCAATGTTACTACATACCGACAGTTTTCACCTTCGAAACGAATTGTGTCTTCAAAATTTCGCAAACATCTATCATCTATGTCCGACCTTTTTGTTTCTGTCTGTTTCTCAATTCCAATAACTTCTAAGTCCCATAAAGGATGGTGTAAATTGAGCAAAGAGGTCACAAAGTTTGTCATACTGCTTACCTCTTGCCTCTCTGCGGTACCCAGGAGACACCATCCAAGCTTCGTCTCAAATGCTAATAGCTTCGAGTCAATACATTTCACACCTGTAACAAGTTCGCCCATAACATCCGCTCCTAACAACACATCAATAGGTCGGTTAACTCCATCATCTGTCAATGTAATACCATGTGCAGCCACCTTCCGTAACAAATGCGGATCATTCACAGGTGGTATCAAACCACAAATCTTCTTCTCCCTAAGTGCCTTAAGAACAAAACTGTTATCACCCTGTAAGCTAGTTAGTTCAATTTCATGAATTGGATGTGATATTTCAGATGACACACTCCCACCAAACAACATATGACAAATATTTTCACGACCACATTCGATCAAACCCAATTTTTCACAGATAGCTTCCGAAATATAACTGCGGTGTGAAGCAGTATCAAGTAATATTCGAACAGTGACACCACGCAATTGTGCTACTAATGTTTTTAAAATGACAGTTCCACTAGGCCCTGCAAATAACGATGCTGTTCTGCTGGGTTCACCAACACACATGATATCATAGTGCCTCCCTTTACATTTACCACAATCTATTCTTTTCCTACACTGCTGTCTCGAGTGACCTCCCTGCAAGCATGCAAAACAAGCTAGTTTTTCTTTTACAGTTTTACGACGGTCCTCAACCGACATTTCTTTAGAACACTTGTAAGAGGGATGGTTCTCATTACAAAACAAACAGGTTAGGGTTACTTTGTGTGGCCGTCCTGTTTGCTGATAACTTACCCGATTCTGCCTGACAGTAGGAGTGAAAGAAACGAGAGCTGCAGCTGTTGGCTCTGTTCTGGGCGCAGTGAATTTATCAACCTCATTCACCTTAGCATGATTACGCAGTCTTTGTTCACTCTCGGCTTCTTTGCCCAGAAAACACAAAAGTTTATCAATTTTATTACCACTATCATCGTCCTCTTCTGCTGCTCTTCTTTCCCATATTTTCAAAACATCAATGGGGAGACATTCTTCAATGAGTGGAACTAAGATTGCTGCCCTATCAGAATTCATGCCCAATGTTTCTAGGGATCTCAACTTAGTACTTATATTATCATAGAGGTCAGTCACAGATAAATCCGAGCGAACCAATTGCAACAAATCTTTATACATACAATTTATAACCATCTCATCTTTACCAAAACGATTCTTTAAATGTTCCAAGACTTTAACATAATTCTCACTTGTGTGTGGATAACTGTCAACTAACTTCCTAGCCTGTCCCTTCAGTGACATTTTCAAGTAACTAAACTTATCAACATTTGTAATGTTAGAATCCTCATGAATCCTTTGAAATTGTGTCCAAAAATTTATCCAGTTACCTGGACCCAAGTCGAATACCTCAAGCGTGATTTTCGGTAGCCTTAACCTCTCTGACGACATGGTTGACGACGCCGAAGCCACGTTGCTCTGTACGCTGAAATTATCTCCTGCATCAACACAACTGGCAACACTAGGTTTTAATCCTTCCACTTTATCCTCGGCTTCAAGAAGTGCTTGCAGAAGATCTTCTTGAACGGTTACACAGTGCATTGTTTCTTCGATACAGGCATCCTCGTTTCCGTCAACATTCAACAACTCGTTCAAGATGCTTTCGTCCAATTCTTTTAAGGTATCCGCAATTGTTCGGAGAGTATTTATTTTCACACGTAATTTTTGGAAATCGGCTTCAACTCCGACCGCTCCAATAGCTTTCGTCGCACTTGCCCGATACGCACTTCTCTTCTTTTTCAACTTTTCAATCGTGGCCATTGCGAGGCAACAAATTCAAAACAAGACAAAACAGGGAAATTGTTTACCAAACCAACTTTTTCAATTCAGTCCTGTCAATGGTCGCCAAAATGTTACAAATCAATTCTTCAACTCATGTCTACAATTCAAGAACAATCACTTTATTGTACACAACAAGGAACATCACTATCCGGCCATTACATTCAGTTACTCAAAACTCAAAACCTGTTCCATCTTGCTCATCGACGCCCCAAGGGTGCCAACTTACAAAAAACAAATTTAATTGCAGAAATACATTCACAACACACCCAAAGTACACGGGGCTACATGACCGCGTTGTCGCAGCCCCTAAACTGAGGAACCAACCAACCAAGCCAGTCCCCGCGTGACAATTTTCGGCCTACGTTAGTCGGACAATCTGTAAAAAATAAGGGGGGAAATCCAACTATTTTGCTGCAGCACAAACACATAGCTTACGTTCTTGTTCATCCATGTTTAGGGTCTAGGAACACCTTGGTCATCAGCTCCTTTGTTAAAAACAAATCAAAATTACTGCTTTACCGCTACAAGCAAAGCCAATAATTATACTGTTACGAAAATTAGTGAAAAATGTAAATAAACCTAATTTTATATTGGGAATAGTTCATGGGCCTCCGTGGCTTAGGTGGCAGCACGCCGGCCTCTCACCGCTGGGTCCGTGGTTCAAATCCCGGTCACTCCATGTGAGATCTGTGCTGGACAAAACGGAGGCAGACAAGTTTTTCTCCGGGTACTCCGGTTTTCCATGTCAAAATTTCATTCCAGCAACACTCTCCACTATCATTTCATTTCATCTGTCATTCATTTAATCATTGCCCCAGAGGAGTGCGTCAGGCCTCGGCAGCCGGCACAGTTCATATCCTCGTCGCTAGATGGGGGCTTCATTCATTCCATTCCTGACCCGGTCGGAGACTGGAAGCAGGCTGTGGATTTTTTCATTAGTTCATGGGAAAACACCAGGTGTAAAATTACTTCATTAAAATCCGTACGACTACGACAAAAAGGGAGTGACACACTATGGGTCAAAATGACCTGGCACCAGTCCTCGTGTTATATTGTTTCTCGCCAGTTCTCAAGGGTTAAGGACCCTAACATCTAGGTTATCGGCCCCTAATGGTTTAAGTCAGCGGTTCCCAACCTGTTTCGACTCGCGAACCCCTCCTACAACGATCTGAGTTGGGTGAACCAGTCTTTTAAAGTACAATGAACATGTAACTGTTCCTTACTGGGATCGCGGTACTGTTGCTAATATTGTTAAACACAAAGAAGTTGGCAGACTAAATTTTCAGTGTAGCGAAAAGAAATGCATTCCTAACATTGTTAGGCCTACATAACTGTAAATCACATTCGTGGTAAATATTAATTTATTGTGGAACTAGTGTGATAAATTCCCATATGTAACAAGAGGCAGACGGGTAGCGCACCTCCCTCTCACCCGGAGACCCTGGGTTTGATTCCCGGCTCCGTGAGGGACTTTAGAAAACTGACGTGAGGGTTGGAACGGGGTGCACTCAGTCTCGTGAGGACAACTGAGTAACTGTCTGACAGTGAGGCAGCACCCCAGTCAGTTAATTAGTTGTTGTTTTAAGGGGTGGAACTACGAGGCAATCTGCCCCTCGCCTCAGTCACAGAGACAAAGATTAATGACCGAGAGGATCCGACGCGCTGACCATGCGTCACCCCATAATCTGCAGGCCAAATGGCTGGGCAGCGGTCGCTTGGGGGATAGTAGATGTATTGATAAGGGTTTCAACGTCGTCCGCCAACAGATAGCGTAGTGGCATAGCTACCAGAGCGCCATCTATGTCTACCATTTCATAGGGAAGGCTCACAGCCGTACGGCTCATTGTGGCGAACGTGTGAAGCAAGCAGATAAAATGCCACTGAGACGCACTCGTGCTTCCTACAACCAACTGAGCGAGTTTGAAAGGGGTAAAATTGTGACCTTCCGAGCACAGGAGAGGATCTAGAGTTTGGTTTTGGGGGGGGGGGGGTCAGAGATTCGATCTAGAGTTTGGCTTTGGGGGGGGGGGGGGGTCAGAGAATCGAAATTGTTAAGAAAAATGGTATCACTAAAAACGCAATCACAAAATAACCAAACGTATAAAACCAGACCAATTTTTTTGCAAGCTTCATGGATAGAAATTTGATGCGTTTAGCGCACCAAAAATATTCGTACAAATTGCAACGGCGTGTTTTGCGACTTTTACATCGAGTTTCGAGAAAAGGATCAAGGTGAAGGCACGTTACAGTTTCGGCAAGTCGAGTTGATACCGACAAAGGGAGAAAGTCACAGCTTAAATTGCCAACCAAGCTTGCAGTTTGGACGTCGGCAAAAATTTTTGGTGCGAAAAAAAGCCCCAGTTTCCTATCCGTGCATTGCTGCACATTCATCGTGACATCACTATAAACATCGATTCGGTAATCACAAGGTTTGCTAAACAAAATAGACGAGTTGATTTTGTTGTATAACTAATAGTTTTTATACAAGAGGTTTGAAGTTGTAAATATGTACAGTTGTAACAGAACATAATAATTCCAATAAAGATAATTCAATATTGAATAAAATGAAAAAAAAACTGTTTTTCAGTTAAAATTCATTAAGTTTTATTTGTCTGGTAATTGTGTTTTCGTTTTTTGAGTTTGCAAAAAAATTTGGTCTCCGTTTGGGGGGGGGGGGGTCACCCCCCCCCCCCCCTTGAATCCGCGCCTGCTTCCGAGTGGCTGGATGGTCCTTTCGGAGAATTGCCACACAAGTGGGACGTGCTGTGTCCGTTGTGCAACGATGCTGGTATCAGTGATAACATTCTCACACCCGTAGACGATGTTCTGGACGTCCACGCAACAAGGACGCCCGCCAGGATCGTCGTAATGTAAGGGCAACAGTGGCAGATCGAACAGCTACCACAGCCACAGATACGAGGGTTTGTGAGCCCAGAAGTGTCAACACGAACTGTTGCGAACCGGTTACTAGCAGTGGGACTACGGGCACGCACACCTCTAGCCCGTCTTCAACTCACGCCACAGCATCGACGTGCACGACTCGACTGGTGCCGTCAGAGGATCAGTTGGAAGATTGAATGGCGCGCCGTGGTCTTCTGCGATGAAAGCAGATTCTGCCTGCACGCAAGAGATGGTCGTTGGCGCGTTCGAGGTAGACCTGGTGAGCGCTGTCTCGTAGAGTGCATTCGTCAAAGACACACACAAGCTACAACCCTCGTTCACCTTTGGTGTTTGTGGAACGTGCAGGAAATTGTTTGACCCGTTCTTTTGCCATTCTTCCTGTTTCAGGAAGGAGATGTATCGTTCCAACAGGATAATGCTCGCCCGTGCAACTCAACGTGCACTGCAAGACGTGCAGCAACTTCCGTGGTCAGCACGATCGCCGGACTTGTCGCCAATCAAGCACGTGTGGCATGATGGGCCAACAAGTGACTCGTGCGACTCGTCCACCCACAACTCTTGCAGAACTGTGTGAACAGCTCGAGCAGGCATGGAATAACGTATCCCAAGACAGTATTCGCCATCTGGTTGATCGAATGGATGCAAGATTCAGTGCCTGCATTGCCGCCCGTGGAGGCTACACTTCGTACTAATATGGGTGTTTCAGCATGGGTCAATACCTGGTGTTTCTGAACCGCTTGACCTATTGATCTGTATATTTAATCATTTTCATGCATTTCTTACACTGAAGAAAATGGAAATTACAACACCCAGAAGGAGTGGTGCTACATTGCTGCAATTGAACATGCAGGACGAGTGTTCGGTTGTGATTCGATGATTACACTTTCAGGTCCCTCTGACCGCAAGTTTGGACAACAATCAATACAGGATGTGCCCACCACGAGCTGCAATACATTGATGAATTCGGCGAGGCATGGAGTCAATAAGGCCCTGGATCGCTTCCTGAGGAATTGTGGCCCATGCTTGCTGCACTGCACGGGTCAGTTGTTCCCGAGTTGTGGGTGGCTGAGGACGGTTGGCCAGTTGTTGACCCATCATGTCCCACACATGATCAATAGGACTGAGATCCGGGGATCTGTCAGGCCATTCTAAGGTTGTGATGTCGTGGAGAGCTTCTCTGGAGATGCGTGCAGCGTGAACCCGGGCATTGTCCTGCTGAAACATCACATTAGCAATGTTCGCCATCATAGGGACAACCACTGGATTGAGTACCCTATCAACGTACTGTCGAGCAGTCATAGTGCACTCAACAAGCACTAATTGTGATTTCACATTAAAGACAATAGCTCCCCAGACCATAATGCTTGGTGTTGGCCCTGTGTGCCTCTCGACAATAAGGTCTGGGCGGCCCCTCTCCCCGGTACGTCGGCGTACGCAATCACTGCGGGCAAGACAGAAGCGCTATTCATCACTAAAGACGACCCTATGCCATTCGTCGACCCACGTCGATCGTTCTCTACACCAGGCCAGCCTTACACGTCGCTGTTGTGGGGTCAATGGAACACCTTCTGCAGGGACACGGGATCGTAAGCCAGCTGCACGCAGGCGATTACCAACTGTTTGTTGTGTAACGTGGGGTGCCACAGCTGCTCGAATTTGCGCTGCTGTTGCATCCGGGCCATCCGAATGATGCGGCGATCCTCTCTCACAGTTGTCTGTTGCGCTGGGCCTGTGCCAGGTCTACGAGTGTGGTACCTTCATTTGACCACTGCTGCCATACACGCTGTACCGTAGATGCCTGTCGGCCAACACGTGCAGCGACAGTCCTTAGCGATAATCCAGCCTCACACAGCCCAATTATCCGAGACCTCTCAAACGGCGACAGTTGTTGATAGCGTGCTATTCTCTGTCGTTGAGGCATGTTTGAGGGGGAACACTTCACTGCACAGACTGCAAGTCAATTACGCTACACCAGAGTCCGTATACTGGAGTTGATTCCTCCGCGACCAATCACGTGGGGAGACCTGTAGCAAAAATCCAATGGGTCTGAAACTTCGATCGTTTACCTACATGGCATCGTACCATATCTTGAAAATCAACACAAACGACCAATGCCTTCATGGTGTTGCAATTTACATTTTCTGCAGTGTATACACTGTTGCCACAATAAATCTTGAGTGAATTGGTAACCTCTAAAAGGGTGACCTATTTTTTTCCGGCAATGTAGCCTATATAACTTTCTTGTGGACACGATAACTACCATAATTTTTCGAATGTAGACCGATACATAAAATAGAACCATTCAAAATCTCAGTCGATTTCGTTAACGACCAAAATCGGATGAATGGGGGTGAAAATGGGAAGCCTTTTTCGAAAAAGTGAAACATTGCTATAACGTAGTACTGTATGTGAAAAATCGAATCCATTCAGAGTTTGTACTATTCTTCGGATAAGGGCCAAAAACGTATCTCTGTCAATTATTTTTTGTAGTACCAACCATTGACTAAAGGGGTGGGGAAAAAAGATTATTTTAGAAAAAAAATCACACCTCTCTTAATAGGCACAATATAAACAAGAAGTTCCGTGACGAACTAAAGAGCCTACTTTTCTCAAATGTAAGATTCATGTCAATGATTAATCTAGATGGACCTAATTAGAATAATTACGAAATTGAGTTGGAAATACCGAAATTTCTAATTAGTTCGAAATACCTAACTGGCATAATGTAGCCTAATAGAGCACTACAGTTGGCAGCCCTGGTGACTGAATATATTCTTAGTTCCATCTCTTAAGATACAGAATACAAAATTTGGTTGAAGTCCAATGGATAGCATTGACGTTGCATGTAGTTAGACATTGGATCTATCAGTGCACGGAAAATCATGTTGGCAACAATGTCATGCATGTGTTGGTCAGAAATAATCTGAACTATTATGATCTATTGTTGGACCAATTTTGGACCAAATCCATTTATTTGTATAGAAGTTACATGTATTTTAAAATTGGACCAATCAACAGGCTTAGAATCATGTTGAAAGCACTGACGTATATTAGTTACTCCAAATTAACTAGAATGTAAGGTACTACACGTGTGCATAGTTTAAAGCTGTCGGCTTGCATACTTTCTGATATATTGGTATTTGGATAAAACAATAGAGAGTTCATTTATTAACAGTTGGCAGCCCTGGTGGCTCTTAAGATTACGCTCAGTCATATCTGTCTATCTACACATAGTACATACGAAATTTGGTTGAAATCCAATTGATAGTGTACAAGTAATATGCATTTAAACATTGGACCTATCAGCAGGCTTAGAATCATTTTGGCAACACTGTCATGTATGACCTCCTGGAAATTAAACTGAAACATTATTATCTGAACGTGTGCCAATTTTGGTATAGCTCCCATGCATACCTTCCGAGATATACAACATGGAGCTGAAATTTCAATTGAGATTTTTCAGTAGTTGGTAGCACTGACATCATTTTCAAATACGGCATTGAGATATTCAGATAGAGATCTTTACTCATACCAAATTTGGGTTCGATTGCTACAGCCGTTTAGGAGTTGATAGTGGGAGGACACACACACAGCCACACAGACAGAAGGACAGACAAGACACACATTTTCCCGGATCGATCTCATAAGTCTACTTTTTCCTCATTTTTACAAAATGTGAAAAGTAGGCTAAAAATGTTTAAAATGTCTAAAAATTACCTAAAACTTATATCTGAAAAAAGTTTTGATATGACTCACCCTTATTCCAAGGGATGAGCAAAATGATTTTGGAATTCTAAGAAGATGCATGCCCCCCGCCGGTACTGCCACCTTGAAGAAGGCAATTTGTTATTGCCGGGTGTTTTGGGGGCTTGCGAGCTCAAATGATCTGCAGAGCTATGCCAGCGGGAGCTGAAGCTCCTGGTAGGGTCACCCAAGCTGGACAGGTCTAAAGTGATGAGCCAGACTGAGAGCGGTACCCTGGTCCTCCAGGTTGGGGGTTGGGCGTGGGGCTAACAACCCCACACTGTAAAACCTCAAAAGTTACGAAACTCTCAACGAAGCCTATGAATTTGGACGGAATTAACGATGATGAACCTGGAAAATGTTTAAGGACAAGGAAAAAGGATATGACTTTGACAATGGCAACATGGAACGTACTGTCCCCGTAAATCCGGATAGTAGGCTGTCAGATATCCGCCCCCTCAATCGGATTGCCAATAATCAAACGCACCGGCACAGCTACATCAATGAAAATGGCACTGACAGATACTACCGAGATTAGAGCACAGCAGTTAACAAGAAAATTATTGTGGAACACACCAAAATATACGGGGGTTCATACTTACCTTTACTTACCTCTTCAAATTAATCTCGGGAATGGGTTGCCAACTGGATCACTTAAAGTATGCCCACACAATAACCTCCACCATGATATTTAAAATGAACCAAGACGAAGACAAGAAACTTTAAACTGTACAATAATTTATTTCACATAAAGGGAATGACTTTAACAAAAACTCAACAAAATACACGTGGCAATCAGAAGCCATTGTCAATATAATCATGTCCTCCTGTAGGACTGGTAGACGTTACATACAAAATTTTATCTTTCACTTGCTTATAAAGAACGTAATAATAGTAATACACTTGGAATGGATGAGGGAATTGGGACAAGACACGTAGCAATTGTTTTCCTCTTTCATAAACATCACACTTTATTTATAACTGCAGGCCTGTTATGTAATTTACCTTGGCCTCTAACATACAGTTGTCAGGCCAGCTGCGATCCACCCTACATTATGTCGCATGCCCAAGTCGTCAAACGGGCCCACCTGTGCGGCTAGTGCTAGCATATGCTCGTAACCTCAGAGCTTAGCTCTGTTTCAAACGCTTTAAATGTCCTCAACTCAACTCAAATGTTATCACGCAAATCTTTTAAATGCTTCAACCACATGTTACTGGATTACTCTAATAATCCCAAAACTTGTTTAATTACATAATCCACTTGTATAATTAGCGTTCTTTATAGTATATTAACAAAACTCTTAATGTTTATAACAAATGCTCATTAATTGTTTATAATATTGTCAAATGACAATTCAAAAATCTATACACGCCTCTCTTAATTCCTTTCATTTCCAATTATTATTAAAGATAATTACATAATTTATTTACAATATTTATATTTATTTATTTTAGAAATACATTAAACCACACGTTTATCCGGTTGATAATTACTCAAATCAGGTTAACATAATCGACCAATGAAGGTTAGTTATATTTAAGTGTTATAAATCCAGGTTTAATAAGTTTTAATAATTATTATTATTATTAGTGACGGTAACCTCCATTCAAAATCGTTATCTCAAATTATTTAACACTCTTGTTAATTTTAACAGTAATTTCACATGATTAATTTTCAAAGGACCTGGACAATAAACTCAGCGGAAAAATACTTCGCTTCAAATGCACAAATTGCATAAAATAGGCCCAGAATTCATCATATATTTCAATATATATGGCATAAAAATCTTCCATAATCCATACACAAAACCTCCACTTATAATCTCATCAACATCATTAATATTACTGTGGGAACCTCCTTCAATTATTCAAGGGCATTATTCATCAGCGACTTTTACATGTCCACTGAACTAACGATTATACATCCATAGTTCCATTTTAAAAATTCTTATATTCATTAATTGTTTCAAAACTGTTATTTATTTAACCTTCGTGGGTTTCATTCATGAATCGATATGAAGTAAAAATTTGCCAATCACAAAAATAAATTTAATAGCAAATACGATTATATACGCCTCTCTGGTCTATCAAAATTGAGATTAATATCTCCTAAGTATCGTAGTATAAAAATACTATCTTCTAACAAAGTTCATCTAAACTGCAAAATAGTCGAATAGAATACAATTAGACTGTGGAATGCAAACATTATTGTTCCAATCTAGTATTGAGAAAGATTCCTATCAAATGTTCATTACTATAGTGTATTCAATAAATCGTAATCGATGTTCATATTTCATAAAATTGTCTATAATGCAATGGTAATGACGATAACTGACGATAAATGTCTATGTTGCAATCATGTTCATATAACGACTAGTATTTCCAAGATCGTCGATACAGAAATAGATTTTAATGCTCTAAAATCTTTTAATTATTCTTCTTTCTTGAGGATGACAGAAAATTGGTCAAAGTAATTTACTGAAAAGAATTACTTTAATAAAAAGACACGCTGTCTGAATTCAAATCTGCCATAGAAAATCATTAACTTTACAGTCAAATCGTGACTACAAAAATAAGCAAATTACTGAAAGAATATCAATTATCAGTCTCAACTGATCCAAAATTATTTAAATCTGCCAATGACATAACAATGTCTTATTAAATCGTAGAAAAAGGCGTAAATCATCTAAGTGTACTGAGTACATAACTATCAGGCAAGAAAATGGGGCAAAATATATATATAGGACAAAAATATGGGAAAAATGGTTGCTCAGATATCGCTAAATGGCTCAAATAAAGCAAGAAACGTTCACGACTACCTTATCTGTTGATTGAAGTTCCAGAGGAAAATCTTCCAAAGAAGACTGGTGATGGTTCCATTTCACCAAAAAGATGTGCTCCGTCCTCGAACCTGGAATCAGCGCCCTCGGAGAATAGAACTGCTTCCTCCTCCGGAAATTGCACTGCTCCGTGTATACGATAGACATCCTTCTGGCAAAACTCTTCTGTGTGAGCCGGGTCCACCCTGGCCTCTCTTGATAGTTCCCTGAAGTTCTGGTAGCAATTCGCCATGAAGTTTATTGCAGTTATTTCCGTAGAAATATTCATATTTGTGGAGTATGAATATGTTTCCACTGCCATTTGATATAATTCAGCGTTGGACTACGATGCATGAGTGTAGTTGGATGTTCACTACATGCTCGCTTTTGTAGAAAGACGATTAGCGAAGTTCCATGCTGTTAATTCACTCCATCGATATATGTCCCAATTGCATTAAAGTCCTTAGTCTTCCATCTCCACTTCTGTTATAATAGTTGAAAGAATTGCCATATTATATTGTTCCATGTTAGAATGCAGCGTTATATTATCAAAAGCAATATGAAGTAGCACGGTTGCAATACCAGTGTCAGCCGTAGCGTAAAATGTGATATATTTTAAAAGTGCTTCTCAGATGGCGAGAAAATCACTTTTGTCTGCCGTCTTAAAATGCCTATATCTTTCGAATTATATTCTTGAAAATGTTCAACCTTTCTACACACTTTAATATAGTACTGCACAATCGAATTAGCTTAAAGGCATTAGTCAACTCTTGATATATTGTCTTGTAGACTTGAAAATGTGTGCGTTTCAACTTCGCCTAGTTTCAAATACCGTAAAATGGAACTGCGTCACGCTCGAAGCTCGTTCGATGCGGTTGGCTTTACCACACGCTAAAGACGACTTGTTTCACTTATCACTCGAAAACGACTATAACATCAGCAATATATCTCCGGTATCAGACACATGAGATATGTGACACACGAGCTATGAGAGCTCCTCTCTGCTGTGCAAGACCTTTTATCAACTTCTTAAGGGGCGTATCCATCCCTTCCATAGCTTGTTTCTCCGTCATCGCTAGAATTTCTAACTTTGGCTATACTTGACGGATTTTCAAATTTCAAAAACTCAAAAATAATTTCTTCAAAATTCCAAATCAATGCCATAACTGAAAATAGTTTTCCACAATTCTGCATTCCAAAAGTAATTAAATATGATAGTTTCAGTAATCTCCGTCTCCCTCCTAACTATCGTTCATTGGTTTGAGTCTCTCCTCCAATCGCGTAACTTCTTCCTCAGCACAATTCCACGTTTCCCTGCGACTGCGTCGTAAATCTCAGATCTTTCTCGAACAAAATCATGACGTCACCAAGAATCTCAGCTCAAGCAGCCTACTTGCGTGAAGTCTGCATCATCCGTGCTTACGTCATAGATATCCACGTCACAACTATGACAGCCATAACTTTCTTCATATTTTCCAATACAGCCATCGTGGTCTCAATATAATTCAAATTACGGGGGCATTCTCCCTTCACCACGTTTTAAAAACAGTTGCAAATTGTTTTTAAACTCTGTGTTATAAGTATCTCAATTCACTTGAACACGAAATTGAATTATCATTGGCTTACTCTTGGATAATATTTCTTCAAGTTTCCAGCGTTGAACTTGCCATAAACGACATTATTCTCATCATCGTAGAGTTCATAACAGTTGTTGCCATAAGCATTCGTAATTCTGAACGGACCCATGAACACTATTCCAAATTTGGGATAGATCTTCTTACTCACATCAGCCTTGACAGGTCTGCGTAGTAATACTAGATTTCCAATTTCTAAGGGAGCACCAAAACGTTTTCCAGCTACTCTTTTCAATCGTTTTTCTGCTGCTTTCTGGAGTTGTTCCTTCGCTCTGTCAATTCTCTGCTGCCTTCCTAGGTCGGGATCTCTAGGTATGTGGTTAAAAAGATTATCCCACGGCCTTTCTGGGTTTCTTCCTAGATGAAGTCTCATTGGCACTTCTCCTGTGCTCTCCTGCACTGTCGAATTCAGACATTCCTCAATAAGGGGTACAAATCTCACCCAACCAGAGTGATCATTCGGACAGAAAATTCGACAAAATTTCGAAAATTCAGCCATATATCTTTCTGAAGAATTCGATTCCGGATAGCGCACGCTTGAAAATAAGTGCTTAATACCAAGCCTTTCCATATCTGCAGCAAATTCTAAGGATGTAAACTGAGCTCCATGATCCGATAGTAGATATTCTGGTTTACCAGCTTTTGGAAATACAGCATGTTCCAGTCTGCTTACAACATTCCTCGTGTTAGCTTTTTGCATGGGACTCATTGTTACAAATTTCGAGAAGACATCCACGGTAACCAACAGATACTGATTACCCTGATATCCCTTCGGACAAGGACCAAATATGTCTGTCGCCATGAGTTCATTTGGTTTAGAGGGAATCATAGCCTTAGGTTTTCCTTTTAATAGAGCGGAAGCATACTTTGCTCTTTGACATTTATCACATGAACGAATGACATTAGCAATGCTGGAACGCATGTTAGTCCAAATAAATCTCTCTTTAAGAGTGTCAAGAGTTTTATCTAAACCTGCATGTCCAGTTGCGTGATGAGCTACCCACACTAAATTGACAACAAGTTTAGGTGGCACGACTATTCGGAGCTTTGTATGCGCAGAGTCAGCATACTTACATACGATGTCTCCACTCAAGACAAAGTGTCGTGATTCTCTCTGTGTAGCTGCATAGTCAACATCAGTATTGTCCATGTAACCCTTAAGGAACCTGTACATTTTCCTGATTGGAGCGTGTCTCTTCTGTGACACACCGATTCGGGCTAACCTCCTAACGGTCTCTTGATCTTGCTGCTCCAATTGTACATGGTGTATCTGCACATTTTTGATAGGGTTACGTGATAAAGCATCAGCCAGTAAGTTATCTCTCCCAGGCTGATGGACAATCGTGGCATTAAACTGTTGGGTGAACAAAGCCCAACGTGTCAATCTATCGCTAGACATGTCAGTTTGCAGCATAAACTGAAGTGCTTTGTGATCTGTAATAATGATAACCTTGTGTCCCAGTAACATTTTTTTCCAGGCTTGCAAAGCTGTTACAAAAGCTAACGCTTCTAGTTCTGTCGTAAAGTAGTTTTCCTCGTGTTTCCTTAACTTTCGACTAGTGAACGCAATGTAGTGCTTGTTGCCTGCCTCGTCTTTTTGGTATAAGACTGCACTAATGCCTATTCTTGATGCATCAGACTCAATATAGAACACCTTCTCAAAGTCTGGGTACTCCAGTTTAACGTTGTTTCTGAGCATCTCCTTTGCTTTCTCAAAAGCCTCGTCTGCTGCGGTACTCCATTTCCATCTGTTATTCTTCTTGAGTAAGTCATACAGAGGAGCCATAATTTCAGAGTATCTCGGACAGTGGCTGCTGATAAATTGGCATGCGCCTACAAATTCTCTGACTTGTTTCACCTTAGTTGGCTTTGGGAACCTTGTGATCGCATCTACTTTCTGCATGTTTGGATGATATCCATCTTTATCAATGGTATGCCCCAAGTAGTTGATTTCCTTCTTCAAGAATTGATATTTTCCAAAATTGACCTTGATATTGGCCTCCCTTAAATTTTCAAACAACTTTCTCAAATGCACTAAATGTTCTGCGGCATTGGGTGAAGATACAATTAAATCGTCAATGTAGCAGATTACATTTTCCTTTACTTCGTCAGTGAGTTTACTATCAAGTGCTCGAATGAGTGCTGGTCCACTGTTGACCATTCCAAAAGGCATTCTCACAAAGACCCATGACGTCTGGTCAAATAAGAATCCAGTGTACTGCATACTTTCTTCTTCTAGTTGAACTTGGTAAAACGAAGATGTCAAGTCAAGAACACTGAAACATGCTCTCCCTTTGAACTTTCGAAGCAGATCTCTAATCTTAGGTGGTCGGTCATTTTCTGGAAGAATCTTCAAGTTGATGGTCCGAGCATCGAGACAAAGACGTATCTGACCATTACTTTTCTTTACTACAGTGATGGGGTTTATATAAGACGACGCCTGTTTTTTAATAATCCCGTCTACCTCCATTTTTCTGATCAACCCACGTACTTCTTGATAGTATTTCTCAGGTATGGGGTATATTCTCTTTTGGTAAGGGGTTTCATCGGTCAGCCTTATCTTGTACTTATAGTCTTTAATCAATCCAGGCTTTTCATCAAAAATATCTTGGAATTCCTTTATCAAATCCTCAAATTCCCCCTGAATTTCTTCAAATCCTTCAGTTTTTCTACTGGGTATTTCTGTTAGATTCTCCACTTCATTGATAATAGTGTTTAAAATTTCTTCCCTAAGGTCTATCTCCAGACTGTTTTTCACGTCCTGTTCTTCGATCTCTTCTGTGATCATGTACCCATCATTAAAGCTAATAATCCTATTCTTCATGTCAATAATGGCTCCAACTTTCGATATAAAATCGATTCCTAGCACAATATCGAAATGGATCTTGCTCACCACAATAAAGATCTGTTCATAAGTCCTTCCATTAATTTCAAAGTTCAACAACACTTGGATCTTGCATTTCACTGCCTTGTCTTGGAAAATTCCTCTCACTTTGACGGTAGAAACTGGTAAAACTGTCATGTTTTCTCCTTTTAACAGACTTTGATAGCATTCATCAGAAATGATAGAAATAATTGCGCCGGTATCCATAAGAGCTTTGTACTGTTGGCCATCTATCAGTACAGAAATAATAGGTAATGCACATGGTCTTTCCTCTTTGACGATTCCCCTCTCTTCTAATAAATCCTCATCCGTTACTTCATAAATTTCGTTAATGGTAATTAGGTTTGGTGTGGCAATGTATTCATGGTTTCTCACTGTCGTTGAGAAATCGGCGTTTTTTTTTGTGTTACCAATCTCAAAGTTCTGCTGGCTTGTAGAAGGACCAGGATCGATCACTACATCCAGTCTTTTCTTTTGGTTTTCAGCTTCCTTCTCCCGTAATTCCTTAAGATACTGCTGACTTTCTTTCTCTCTTTCCTGATATTTGTCGGGTGTCATAACCTGACCTTGAGAATTCTGATTTTGATTCTGGTAATTTCTATTGTAATTCCTATTGTAGCCCTGGTTATTGTAGTATCTACCTCTTCCGTTGTTGTAGTTTCCTCTATTATTATTCCAGCCTCTTCTTTGCTGATATGGACGGTAACCTTGCGATCTGTGGTTGCGAAAGTGATGGTTCCTGTGAGGACCTACATTTTCAGTTTTTTCTTCATCAGGCTTGTTAGTTTGCTGAACTTGATCCATATAGACAGTATTGATGTCTTTGAATTCGTGCCTCTGACCTTTTTGTACCACATTTGGCATTGGACTCGTGTAGTCAAGCCTTCTCAACAATTCGTCCATACTGGTCAAATCCCTGATGTTTGACGATATGATGAGTCTTCTCACCTCCACAGGCAGCATACGAGAAATCGCATCTATCAACTGCTCTGTTGACAATGGGGGTTGCAAAAATCTCAAGCGTGATAACTGGCTCGTGAAGAAATCAGCGTACCGTGTTGGAAGAGTACCTGAATACTTCCTTGAGTATACCTCAGCTCTTAATGAATTCTGCGCTTCGATGGACCAGAATCGTTTTATCAGTGCCTCTGCAAATTCGTCAAAATTACTGAACGTATAGCGAAATGCTCTGAACCATTCAAGGGGTCCTCCAGCTAGAAATCTCTCCACTATCCTCATCTCTCTTTCTCTGGGAATGTGAGCTTCAATGAAGTAGTCTTTCAGGTTCCTGATATATTCTATCGGTGTTAGACTATCAGTATTGCTAAATTTTTGAGGTTTGTCCTCGAAGTTCCGGATGACTGTCACATTTCTCGGATATGAATCCATGTAATTCTTCTCACTATCACGATATCTCCATTCAGGTTCAATATTCCTATCCTCATCTTCTTCTCGGAATCTGGATATACGTTCCTCAGGACTAATATCTCTTTATTCTGTAGCGAGGTTACATCTTCTGACGTAATTCCTATCGTCTTCGCAAGTCAAGCCTTCTGGATCCTTATCCGTGATTTCCGTGATGACTTTTCTAATTAACTCTTCTTTATAGGTCTCCATCATGCTGGCTTCTCCTAGTTTCAAATTCTGAAGTTTGCTCGTGGTTTCATTAACATCAGAGACAATCTTATGCATTTGTTCCTTTAATGTTTGCACGTCCTGACCCATTTGCGTTCTATCCTCTACCTGCTTTTCGGATAGCGAGTCCATCCTTATACTCAAATCTTTCCTAATTTTAACTACTTCATTATTGATGTCTACTTGTGTACTGGCAAGTTTTCTTTCAATTCGTTCCTGAATCTGAGTTACATGTTCCCCACTTGACCTATTCCATTCATCTTTCCACACCGTTACATTTGCAGTTAACATTTCCGCAATATCTACTTCGATATATTCTTTAAGTAAACGATTATGATCTAATACTTGGGTTCTCATGACCTCTACATCATACTTTAATCCTGCTAAAGAAGCTGTTGTCCTAACAGACTCGTCAACTAACCTAGTTGTTAATGCACTAATGTTACGAGTACAAAGTGTTTTTGAAGTTTCAATTTCTTCTCTAACTTTATTGACATCAGTTTGAACTTTAGCAATGTCTACAAAAACAGTGTTAACTTCTACTTGTATCTTAGTTATATCGCTTTGTATCTCATTTACATCTGAATGAATGTTATTAATGTCTACTTGAACATTTGACACATCGGTTCGAACATTTATAATCTCTCTTTGAACCTCTTCTACTTTATCTTGTACAGTAGCAACATCGTTCCTAACAACAATTACTTCAGCTCTAGCACAGGAAATATCACCCCGGACATTAGCAACATCAAGATTCAACATAGTAAGATCTTTCTGTACCTTAGAAACATCAGTTTTAACCTCTGAAACATCTTTATGCACATTGGACACGTCTGTGCGCATGTCAGTTACAGCATTCTCGATTCCCTGGGTACTGATCTGTAAACGCGACATATCATTTTCTAAGTTTGCAGAACTGGTCTGAAGAACTTTCAGATTTTCATCCAGCATCTGCTTTACACTTTCATTCATGCTAGCCTTCAAATTAGCAGACATATTACTAGCATTCTCCTCCATCATCTGCTTCATTTAACTAGCACTCCTAGCTTCCATCTCCCTCGCACTTTCATTCATGCTAGCTTTCAACTCCTCTAACATCATCCTCATACTCTCATCTGCCATTTCAATATTATTCAAAAATAGACTGCTTTAGGGACATACATCAAACAGAGCAAAATAACAACATCTGAGCAACATTTTTCACCATATATAAATTTGAGCAATTTTCTGTCTTAAATCTAACTTATAATTACCTTATAATTAACCTTCGTAGACACTTCATGTTGAAATAAACTCAAGCACATGTTCAAATTTCTTTGGTTCATTTTAAAATATCCTAACACAAATAATTTACATTTACAATCCAAATAATTTAATTTTATCTTTAATATGACGAAACATGTCATAAGCCGGTCAAATAAAATAAGATTCCAGATCATAGGCGATTTTTCTAAGTTTCCAGCCTATTTAACCTCTCTCAAGTTGTATAAGATCTGATCTTTTCTGAGTGTAATTTTCCTAATACAACACAACATTTAATCCCTATATAATCACACTCTCAAATTCTACAATTGGCCAAGACATCTAACAAAGAATCAACCTCTTTATTTGAGTCTTCACAATCCCATTGACATCGATAACTTGGTAATCCAATGTTATTCGAACACTCCACAAAATTGCGGTGCCAATTCTACTGCAATAACTTGGTAATCCAATGTTTTGCTGATCGTGCCAATCGAGCTGATCGTGCCCCACGAAATTGCGGCGCCAATCCTACTGGCGTTCAACCTGGTAATCCAGTTTTGTCGAACCTGCCCCACGTTATAGGGTCGCCAATCCTACTGTCCCCGTAAATCCGGATAGTAGGCTGTCAGATATCCGCCCCCTCAATCGGATTGCCAATAATCAAAGGCACCGGCACAGCTACATCAATGAAAATGGCACTGACAGATACTACCGAGATTAGAGCACAGCAGTTAACAAGAAAATTATTGTGGAACACACCAAAATATACGGGGGTTCATACTTACCTTTACTTACCTCTTCAAATTAATCTCGGGAATGGGTTGCCAACTGGATCACTTAAAGTATGCCCACACAATAACCTCCACCATGATATTTAAAATGAACCAAGACGAAGACAAGAAACTTTAAACTGTACAATAATTTATTTCACATAAAGGGAATGACTTTAACAAAAACTCAACAAAATACACGTGGCAATCAGAAGCCATTGTCAATATAATCATGTCCTCCTGTAGGACTGGTAGACGTTACATACAAAATTTTATCTTTCACTTGCTTATAAAGAACGTAATAATAGTAATACACTTGGAATGGATGAGGGAATTGGGACAAGACACGTAGCAATTGTTTTCCTCTTTCATAAACATCACACTTTATTTATAACTGCAGGCCTGTTATGTAATTTACCTTGGCCTCTAACATACAGTTGTCAGGCCAGCTGCGATCCACCCTACATTATGTCGCATGCCCAAGTCGTCAAACGGGCCCACCTGTGCGGCTAGTGCTAGCATATGCTCGTAACCTCAGAGCTTAGCTCTGTTTCAAACGCTTTAAATGTCCTCAACTCAACTCAAATGTTATCACGCAAATCTTTTAAATGCTTCAACCACATGTTACTGGATTACTCTAATAATCCCAAAACTTGTTTAATTACATAATCCACTTGTATAATTAGCGTTCTTTATAGTATATTAACAAAACTCTTAATGTTTATAACAAATGCTCATTAATTGTTTATAATATTGTCAAATGACAATTCAAAAATCTATACACGCCTCTCTTAATTCCTTTCATTTCCAATTATTATTAAAGATAATTACATAATTTATTTACAATATTTATATTTATTTATTTTAGAAATACATTAAACCACACGTTTATCCGGTTGATAATTACTCAAATCAGGTTAACATAATCGACCAATGAAGGTTAGTTATATTTAAGTGTTATAAATCCAGGTTTAATAAGTTTTAATAATTATTATTATTATTAGTGACGGTAACCTCCATTCAAAATCGTTATCTCAAATTATTTAACACTCTTGTTAATTTTAACAGTAATTTCACATGATTAATTTTCAAAGGACCTGGACAATAAACTCAGCGGAAAAATACTTCGCTTCAAATGCACAAATTGCATAAAATAGGCCCAGAATTCATCATATATTTCAATATATATGGCATAAAAATCTTCCATAATCCATACACAAAACCTCCACTTATAATCTCATTAACATCATTAATATTACTGTGGGAACCTCCTTCAATTATTCAAGGGCATTATTCATCAGCGACTCTTACATGTCCACTGAACTAACGATTATACATCCATAGTTCCATTTTAAAAATTCTTATATTCATTAATTGTTTCAAAACTGTTATTTATTTAACCTTCGTGGGTTTCATTCATGAATCGATATGAAGTAAAAATTTGCCAATCACAAAAATAAATTTAATAGCAAATACGATTATATACGCCTCTCTGGTCTATCAAAATTGAGATTAATATCTCCTAAGTATCGTAGTATAAAAATACTATCTTCTAACAAAGTTCATCTAAACTGCAAAATAGTCGAATAGAATACAATCAGACTGTGGAATGCAAACATTATTGTTCCAATCTAGTATTGAGAAAGATTCCTATCAAATGTTCATTACTATAGTGTATTCAATAAATCGTAATCGATGTTCATATTTCATAAAATTGTCTATAATGCAATGGTAATGACGATAACTGACGATAAATGTCTATGTTGCAATCATGTTCATATAACGACTAGTATTTCCAAGATCGTCGATACAGAAATAGATTTTAATGCTCTAAAATCTTTTAATTATTCTTCTTTCTTGAGGATGACAGAAAATTGGTCAAAGTAATTTACTGAAAAGAATTACTTTAATAAAAAGACACGCTGTCTGAATTCAAATCTGCCATAGAAAATCATTAACTTTACAGTCAAATCGTGACTACAAAAATAAGCAAATTACTGAAAGAATATCAATTATCAGTCTCAACTGATCCAAAATTATTTAAATCTGCCAATGACATAACAATGTCTTATTAAATCGTAGAAAAAGGCGTAAATCATCTAAGTGTACTGAGTACATAACTATCAGGCAAGAAAATGGGGCAAAATATATATATAGGACAAAAATATGGGAAAAATGGTTGCTCAGATATCGCTAAATGGCTCAAATAAAACAAGAAACGTTCACGACTACCTTATCTGTTGATTGAAGTTCCAGAGGAAAATCTTCCAAAGAAGACTGGTGATGGTTCCATTTCACCAAAAAGATGTGCTCCGTCCTCGAACCTGGAATCAGCGCCCTCGGAGAATAGAACTGCTTCCTCCTCCGGAAATTGCACTGCTCCGTGTATACGATAGACATCCTTCTGGCAAAACTCTTCTGTGTGAGCCGGGTCCACCCTGGCCTCTCTTGATAGTTCCCTGAAGTTCTGGTAGCAATTCGCCATGAAGTTTATTGCAGTTATTTCCGTAGAAATATTCATATTTGTGGAGTATGAATATGTTTCCACTGCCATTTGATATAATTCAGCGTTGGACTACGATGCATGAGTGTAGTTGGATGTTCACTACATGCTCGCTTTTGTAGAAAGACGATTAGCGAAGTTCCATGCTGTTAATTCACTCCATCGATATATGTCCCAATTGCATTAAAGTCCTTAGTCTTCCATCTCCACTTCTGTTATAATAGTTGAAAGAATTGCCATATTATATTGTTCCATGTTAGAATGCAGCGTTATATTATCAAAAGCAATATGAAGTAGCACGGTTGCAATACCAGTGTCAGTCGTAGCGTAAAATGTGATATATTTTAAAAGTGCTTCTCAGATGGCGAGAAAATCACTTTTGTCTGCCGTCTTAAAATGCCTATATCTTTCGAATTATATTCTTGAAAATGTTCAACCTTTCTACACACTTTAATATAGTACTGCACAATCGAATTAGCTTAAAGGCATTAGTCAACTCTTGATATATTGTCTTGTAGACTTGAAAATGTGTGCGTTTCAACTTCGCCTAGTTTCAAATACCGTAAAATGGAACTGCGTCACGCTCGAAGCTCGTTCGATGCGGTTGGCTTTACCACACGCTAAAGACGACTTGTTTCACTTATCACTCGAAAACGACTATAACATCAGCAATATATCTCCGGTATCAGACACATGAGATATGTGACACACGAGCTATGAGAGCTCCTCTCTGCTGTGCAAGACCTTTTATCAACTTCTTAAGGGGCGTATCCATCCCTTCCATAGCTTGTTTCTCCGTCATCGCTAGAATTTCTAACTTTGGCTATACTTGACGGATTTTCAAATTTCAAAAACTCAAAAATAATTTCTTCAAAATTCCAAATCAATGCCATAACTGAAAATAGTTTTCCACAATTCTGCATTCCAAAAGTAATTAAATATGATAGTTTCAGTAATCTCCGTCTCCCTCCTAACTATCGTTCATTGGTTTGAGTCTCTCCTCCAATCGCGTAACTTCTTCCTCAGCACAATTCCACGTTTCCCTGCGACTGCGTCGTAAATCTCAGATCTTTCTCGAACAAAATCATGACGTCACCAAGAATCTCAGCTCAAGCAGCCTACTTGCGTGAAGTCTGCGTCATCCGTGCTTACGTCATAGATATCCACGTCACAACTATGACAGCCATAACTTTCTTCATATTTTCCAATACAGCCATCGTGGTCTCAATATAATTCAAATTACGGGGGCAGTACGAACGATGTTGCAGATAGGAAAAATGGCAGAAGTAGCTGAGGAAGTTTTGAAGTATGGAATGGATATAGTAGCGATACAGGAAGTGAGATGGAGGGGTAACGGTAGGATTGACAAGAAGGACTATACAATGTTATACAGTGGTCCTGAAGTAAGAACTGGTCAGTGTGGAACAGGCTTTATCATTAGTTCAAAGATAAAAAGAAGTCTTCTTGGATTTGAGCCTCTAGGAGATAGAATGTGTAAAATGAGACTAAAGGGACGATTCAGGAATCTGACACTTATATCAGCGTATGCACCTACAGAAGACGATAGTGAAGAGAAGAAAAATGCATTCTATGACCAGTTGGAAAAGGAATGTAGTATGATACCAAAATATGATGTGATAATACTTCTTGGGGACTTCAATGCTAAAATAGGTAGAGAGGACTTCTTGCAGTATGTAGCAGGGAAACATTCTTTACATACTAATACTAGTGAAAATGGGAAGCTTCTATGCCAATTTGCAGAAAGTAATAGAATGGTAATCAAAAGTACTTGTTTTAAACATAAGGACATACACAAAGGAACCTGGAAAATGCCAGGCACCGGAGTGGTAAACCAAATTGACCATGTCTTGATTTCAAGAAGACATGCATCTTCAATGATTGACGTCAGATCTGCAAGGGGCCCCAACTGTGATTCGGACCATTTTTTGGTGAAAGCTCTGTTTAGAGAACGAATTGCGAATGTAGAATGTGACAGAGGAATTAAGAGGATACAGTGGGACGTGGAAAAGTTTCAGCAAACACAAATTGTTAAGCAATATGAGGACACACTGAACAAGAAGTTGGAAGAGAAATTAAAGAATATGAGTGAGGATGACACTGTAGAGAGGAGATGGACTGGAATAAAGAAAGCATTGGAAGAGACTGTGAAAGAAACTATTGGGGAGAAGAAGAGGAACAGGAATGAAGAATGGTTTGATGATGAATGTAGGAAATATATAGAACAGAAGAATGCAGACAGATTGATTATGTTTCAAAGAGAGACAAGATGGAATTGTGAAAGATATAAAGAAAGTAGAAGAACAGCAAATAGAGTTCTGAAAAGGAAGAAGAGAATGTATCTAAGAAGACAAATGGAAAGAATTGAACAGCCAGAATGAAAGTAAGAAATTGTACCAAGCAACGAAACGAATGACAAAGGAATTTCAACCACGGGAGAAATCGTGTAAGGATAAAGATGGAAAAGTAATTGGAGAGGAAGAGAGAGTTCTTGAAAGATGGGCGGAGCACTTTAAAGATGCGTTAAATATAGAACGTAAGGACGAGATGAATGAGAGACAGGTCTACATGAATGTAGAGCCACAGGTCACTAAACCATCCATAGATGAAGTTATGGAGGCAGTGAAGCGTCAACGAAATGGAAGAGCACCAGGAGAGGATCAGATCATAGCGGAGGTAATAAAGAATGGAGGACAAGGGATAGTTAGGAACCTACATGAACTGATTGGGGAGATATGGGAAAGAGAGGTAATGCCTCAGGATTGGAAGGTTGGCCTTATCTGTCCCATCTTCAAGAAAGGTGATAAGTTACAATGTGGAAATTATAGAGGGATAACATTACTAAGTGTTGTATATAAGATATTCTCAAGTATATTGCAAAGGAGACTGAGCGACTACGCTGAAGAAATACTGGATGAGAACCAGTGTGGATTCCGGCCAGGAAGGGGAACTACTGACCAAATATTTGTTATGAGACAATCTATGGAGAAATGCTATGAATATGGTGTTGATCTGCATTTGCTATTCATTGATTTCCAACAGGCGTTTGATAGCATTGATAGAACGAAGATGTTGAGCGCCCTAGAAGCATGTGGAGTGCCAAAGAAGTTGATCAGTCTAGTAGCAATGACAATGGAAGGATCGCAGGCCAAGGTTTATGTAGGAGGCAAAACTAGCAGGAATTTTGAGGTGAATACCGGAGTGAGGCAAGGAGATTCATTGTCTGCAGTGTTATTCAACTTGACACTGAATGAAGTTATGAAAGAACTGGGTTTGGGAGGGACGATAATAAGCAAGTCCAAGCAGGCGTATGCATATGCGGATGACATTGTGTTGATGGCACGGAATTGGGAATCTCTTAAAGAAATGTTCAAGATTCTGGAGGAGAAGAGTGGAAAGATGGGAATGAGAATTAATGAAAGGAAAACGAAATATATGAAAATGTCAGCGGGAAAAGATAGAAGAGCAAGAGAAAATGTAGAAATTGGTCAGTATAAGTTTGAGAATGTAAAATGCTTCAGTTACCTTGGTACTATACTAAATTGTGAGAATTCTGTATCAGAGGAGATTCATAAACGGATCATGAATGGAAACAGGGCTTACTTTGCTAACACTAAGCTCTTAAAATCAAAACTGTTAAGTAGGAACTTGAAAGTTAAACTCTACAAGACCCTTATTAGACCAGTGGTGACCTATGGATCTGAGACGTGGACAATGTCAACAAATGATGAGAATGATCTCAAAATTTTTGAAAGGAAAGTTTTAAGAAGGATATATGGCCCGGTAAAGGAGGATGAAGGGTGGCGAATTAGGACAAACAAAGAAATTGAAGAGATAATCAAAGGTGAAGATATTGTGAAATTTATTAAGTCCCGACGTCTGGATTGGCTTGGTCATGTAGAGAGGATGAGTGAAGAAAGAACACCAAGGAAGATATTACATGGAACTATGGAAGGGAAGAGGAGACGTGGACGACCGCGCAAAAGATGGCTACAAGACTTAGGAGAAGACCTGAGAACTATGAGGGTTGGAAGATGGTGGGAGAAAACTCATAGAAGGACCGAATGGCGAGGAATCGTGAGAGAGGCCAAAGCCTACCCCAGGCTGTAGCGCCGAGGAAGTAAGTAAGTAAGAAGATGCATGCTTAACATGTGGGACTTTACTAGGAATAACCCTACAACAATTGACAAATTTATTGAATCCAAAATATTTTTATTTGCCGTGTGAAAACTACCTCCACCTTCCGGCGTGCCGAGAGGGATTTTCTTCTTCTTTATTTCTACCTTGTACAAATGGGAAAAGTGGAAAGGGGCCTACAGTGGCAGACTACTCACTTAAAGCTGGATGAACAACACGCACAATGCAGGAGGTAGAGTACCCGCAAGCAGGAGCGGCCACACCTTATGTGCTGAAGTGCTGCAGCCTATTGTTTAATTTATTTATTTATTTATTTATTTACATATTTTACGCCCACATTGGAGCACTTAAATCAATACATTTGAGTAAATTTCTTCTTTTTCTCCTCCCAGAACTTTCTCATCCTCTCCGACCTGGAAGCCCTTTGTGTGTCCGATATAGTATATTGTTTCCGTTCAACTGTGTTTAGTTTGAGACTTCTCTTCTCTGTCTTTGATTTGTTGCCGAGTTATACCCAATTCTTCCAAAACATCCTGAACTTCTTTGAACCAATTATTATTGATTTTATTTTTCAAAAATTAATCAAATAGTTGTTTCAATATCCTGGTTTCTGGCCGTCTTGATATGTGACAGAAAAAGGAAATTCTTCTTTTACGTATTGTAGTTATTATTGATTCACATTCACGATAGACGATGGTATTACTTAAGTAATATTATCTACAATCAAATATAGTGCATTAAAAAGATGTCAGTAAAATAATTGGAAATATATCAACTCCCCTCACAACGAGTCGTGCGCTCCATTCCACGTCCGGTACTGGCTGTGTTGATCGCAGCTCAGCAAGAATTTCTACCTTTATTGCCAGCAAACATGAACTCCGCCTTTTGCACATGCGTGCCCACTTTTTCAGTTGTGCTGTTGGGACAACAGGCCAAGACATCACAGCAATTCTTCGTTCGAGCACACAGTGCACAGTGGGTCAAAATCGAAATCTAGGGGGACAAAATTATTTTCACGTTTTGATCATTAATTTAGAGTGAAAGCAATGTATATACTTTGTTTATTCCATAATAAACCAGTTAAGACCTTTCTTAACCTATGTCTACACATGCAGGAAATTGTCTATGACTAGGTTTTGGATAGAGCATTAAGTTATCTATTCAGAACAATTTCCTACCCCTAATTTATTTTTAACAAAGTCACAAAGTTCCACTTTTGTCATAATCGTCGAACCCAGTGCTTCAAACGGTCGAAAACGTGTGAGAACTGGTTGTGCGGCATCTTCTAAAACGTACAATAACTAAATAAGTTGCAAAAAGATGCAAAAAATCTTATAACAGGCGTAAACTACAAAACTTTATCTACATTTTAGCATTAAGTAGAAAATGACACAGAGTGACGCGACATAGCCTACTAAAAATCTAAGTCAAAAAATAATTTTAAAAATAATAGTTAAATACCATATAATGTAAATATAGCTAAAATTACGTAACAATTACGCCCAATAATAACTGAAACACGTTACAGAGATCATACCTTCAGCTGAATGTTCCATCTTAAAGCATCACACTAACCACACAGACAAACAAACCACAGCTACTTACATTCACCGTCCAATTCAGACTGCTCCAACAGTGGTGACAGATTTACACTAAGGTGCATTTATATCCCAGAATAATGAGCGGCAATTGTATGAGAATGCTGTAGAAGTAATACATTTTGAATGTTTAACTATGAAAATAAATAATTTTGTCCTCCTAGATTTCGATCTTGACCCACTGTTCGCACTGGTCACACAAAATGAGAACGTAGCAGGTGGCTCTTTCTAGAATCTGCGGTAACATTTTAGAGGGAATCCCTCAAAGCAAACGGTGGAAAAAACAAGAAGTTCCGTGAAGAACTATACAGCCTACTTTTCATGCCAATGATTATTCTACAGTATATGAACCTATCTAGAATAATGACGAAATTAAGTTGGTAATATCGAAATATCTAATTAGTTCAAAATATACCTGGTATAATGTAGCCTAATAGAGCACTACAGTTGGCAGCCCTGGTGACTGAATATATTCTTAGTTCCACCTCTTAAGGTACAGAATACAAAATTTGGTTGAAGTCCAATGGACGTTACATGCAGTTAGACACTGGATCTATCAGCACGCGTAAAGGCATGTTGCCAACAATACCATGCGTGTGCTGGTCAGAAATAATCTGAATTATTATGATATCTTGTTGTGCCAATTTTGGATGAAATCCATTTGTTAGTATAGAAGTTACATGTATTTTAAAATTGGACATATCAGCAGGCATAGAATCATGTTGGCAGCACTGCCTTGTATTAATTACTCCAAATTAATCTAGAATGTCAGGTGCTATACGTGTGCAAAGTATAGAGCTGTTGGCTTGCATACTTTCTGATATATTGATATTAGGGTAAAAAGAATATAGACAGCATTTATTAACAGTTGGCAGCCCTGATTGCTCTTAACAATACTTATAGTCATATCTGTTATGGTACACATATCACATACGAAATTTGATTGAAATCCAACTGATAGTATAGAAGTTACATGTATTTAAAAATTGGTACTATCAGCAGGCTTATAATCATGTTGGTAGAACTGACGTATATAAGTTACTCCAAATTAATCTAAAATGTCAGAATATACGTGTGCATAGTTTAAAGCTGTTGGCTTGCATACTTTCTGATATATTGGTATTTGGATAAAAAAATAGAGAGAGCAATTATTAAAGTTGGCAGCCCTGGTGGCTCTTAAGAATACGCTCAGTCATATCTGTTTATGTACAGATATTACATACAAAATTTGGTTGAAATCCAATTGATAGTGTAGAAGTTCTTCTTCCTCCTTCGGCTTTTCCCAATTAATTGGGGTCGCCGGAGCCAACCAGGCTCATTTTGGTTTTGGCCGGGGATTTAAGGCCGGATGCCCTTCCTGACGCCACGTGATTTTTCAGGTGAAAATTCCACCCCGCTGTCACCGGGATTCGAACCCCGGCCGTCCGGGTGAAAGACGAGCAGCTAAGCCACTGCGCCATCACGCTCCCCAGTGTAGAAGTTATATGCATTTAAACATTGGACCTATCAGAAGGCTTAAGATTATTTTGGCAACACTGTCATGGTTGGCCTCCTGGAAATTAAACTGAAATAGTATTATCTACATGTGTGCCAATTTTGGAATAGCTCCCAAGCATACCTTGCAAGATATCCAACATGGAGCTCAAATTTCTAGTGCGTTTTTTCAGCAGTTGGTAGCACTGACATCATTTTCAAATATGGACGTAGGCTATTCCGGTGCACATCTTTACTCATACTAAATTTGGTTTTGATTGCTGCAGCCGTTTAGGAGTTGATAGGGGGGGACACACACACAGCCAGACAGACAGACAGACAGGACAGACAGACAGACAGACAGAAGGACAGACAGACAGACAGACACACATTTTCCCGGATCGATCTCATAAGTCTACTTTTTCCTCATTTTTGCAAAATGTGAAAAGTAGGCTAATAAAGGAAGCCATCAGCTGTTCCCACCAGGTCTTTTAACACTCCCAACTTACCTATCCTATCGCCACATTTTGTAAATCGATAAACTATAGTTTGTTCAGTATGAAAAGCTCAGTGAAGAGGCTCTTAAGTGTTACTGAGTGAGTGTCTCCATAAATTATATTTCTAAATGGACGAAGCAAAGAGGACATAAAAAGTAGGTTGGCTCAGGCAAGGAAAGCATTTCTACAAAAAAAGCAATCTGTTGACATCGAATATAGATTTAGGTATTAGGAAGTCATTTTTGAAAGCCTTTGTCTGGAGCGTGGCGCTCTATGGAAGTGAAACTTGGACTATTGGTGCAGCAGAAAAGAGAAGAATTGAAGCATTTGAAATGCGGTGTTACAGGAGAATGAAGATCAGATGGGTAGATAGGGTTACAAACAAAGAGGTATTAAGACGAGTGGGAGAGGAGAGATGTTTCTGGCAACTGCTAATGAAGAGAAGAGATAGGTTAGTAGGACACATACTAAGACACCCACTCACGAATAGCAAGTTTAGTTATGGAAGGAAGGGTTGAGGACAAGAACTGTAGGGGTAGACCAAGGTTAGAATATGTTAAACAGATTGCCTCAGATGTAGGGTGTGGTAGCTATGTAGAGATGAAACTATTAGCCCAGGACAGGGAGGCATGGAGATCTGCATCAAACCAGTCAAAAAACTGAAGACTCAAACACACACAAATATTTTTATTCTTTGGAGGGGGAGATGGGTTACAGCACACAACTGATTTTCTGAACAAGCCGCCACTGCCCGCAAGAAGAGCTTGCCAAAACACAATGATGCGCAGAGACCAATATCAATTAGGCACAGTTAATGCTCAATGCGGGGCTCCTGTGTGTCCCCCGAATGCTGATTACCGGGCTCCCTGCAGGATCGCTGTGAGACGTGGTCTACCGCTAGAATTCAAGCATGAGTACAAGGAAGCAGCAAACAATATACGCTGATTAGTGTATAGGTACCGGGTGAGTTAGCCGTGGTCGTTATGGCATGACTGCTGGCAGTCGCTCACATCCGGGAGGTGAGGAGGTTCGAATCCCCCCGCCGGCAACCTTGAAGATGGTCTCTGTGGTTTCCCATCTTCCTTCCAGGCAAATGCCGGGCTTGGTCCCTAACTATAGGCCACAGCCGCTACCTTCCAACTCCTTGTCCTTACATTCAAGCTTTCCTCCCCAGACAACACTCCACACGCGACGGTACATGTAGCTCACCCATTGGGTGTCCGCCTCGAAGCAGCTACAAAACTGGCGAGCCGAACATGTCCTTGGACACTCCCGGCACCAAAAGCCATATGCTAAAAAAAAAAAAAAGTGTATAGGTTACAAGGTCCTGACTCAGGTAATAACTACTGTGTAAATCATTACATACACGCCCTGAGTTCTCACTTGAACCCCAGTCACAGTTTAGCATGCCTAACCTCCGGCAGGGCAGACGGTCCGTTCAGAACTGCTGCCAGCGAGCTACCGAAGGGAAGTGGGAGGGGCGTGTTCTGCCACTACCGAGCCCACCCGAACATTGCCGAAGCTCTGCGCAGGTTCTGTGGCAAACTCTTCTTGCGCGTATTCCATCAGGTACTGACTGTAGATATCTATAGGTCAGGAATACACTGACCGCGCATACGTACAGTGGGATCCCCTCTCCCTGTCGCAGCGAGACAAACTGACTTCTCCAGGCATGCAGACAATAGTTTAGTTATTTATTGTGGTTTTAAACAAATACAATTAGTTTGCTAGAAGTTAAAATAATATAGCTCTAAACCATGTTTTCTCCTAAACGATCACATTTTACGATGTGTTTTCACCCCATTTGGCGTTTCCTGACATGGGGAATATGATTATGGTTGCAACACCAGCTTTATACCAGATAATATTATTATTATTATTATTGTTGTGTTGATTGTGTCATCAATGATCGGTATGTCTCTGACCGTGGACGGGATTCACTTTCGGAAAGGTAAAACAAAAAATAATTAAGTTCAAAGAAGTCCGAAAAGAGTTGAATATTACAATGCAACAAATTGCAAATAGATAGGGATTGGAATTTTTCGGTGATTTCAGAGTGAAGAAATCGGTATTTTAAAGTGGCAAATTCGGTGGTTTCAAGTGCACTTTTCGGTACTTTCAAAATCATAAATTTTAGGCGGGATTTTTTAAATATCATGGATAACCTGCTAACATAACACATTTCAGTCATCCTTCAAAGTATACTTCAGTGAAGAGATCCAAATTCTCTTGTGACAAACGGTGACGCATATCACTTAACGTGCTAGTGTAAACTGAAAAACAAAAGTTCACAGCGTTTGAACAGGGGATCCAAATGGTTTTCAACACAGATTCTGAGAACTTTGGAAATACAAATGTCATTCCTTGCAAAACTCCAACAATGTCTGTCTTGGTCCGGTCATGCATCTGCTTCTTAATTAAAGTTTGCAGTTCTTTGTATCCTCTTAACACCTCACTTTTTTCAAGTGTTCCACAGAACGGCAACTTCTTAATTTTCTTTGCAGTGTCCTCATTTATGTTCATTGTGCCAATGAATTTCTGCTGGATCAAACGCACACATTTGTAAATCCTGTTGCCAGGGTCAACGGATCTCAAGCTGATTAATTTTCCAAGAGCATGGGACACAGCATTTACTAAAACTGAATGAGTTTTCCCTCTTTTTAACACATTTCCACAACCTCCAACTGCTCCTTAATGTTGGTACCGTACTTTCCAGAAACAGCAAGTTGAAGGGCTTGCTGAATTGTCTGTAGATGTCCATCTAGAAGGTGAACAGTTGGATGTGGCCTTCAAATAAGGGGATGAGGTCAGTGATGTCTGTGCCAAATTCTTTGAAACTCAAGTATTTCGTCATGTGAAACGTTGTGAAAATCAACACCAGAGTTATCAGTCCCTACTACTTCACTCATAAATTGCAAAATATCTTTCAAGTACTCTGACAGGCACACTACAGAATGAAACCAAGAAGACCACCTGGCTAATAATGGTTCAGGAAACAGTGGCACATTTTGATCTGGATACTTGCCTTCTAGATATTCATGTCTGAAAGGCGGACTATATGACGCCACGCGTCGAGTAGATACTAGGATGAAGGGGCAGATGACCTTGCTGTTCCGGTCCTTAAAACCTCAATAACTAAGTACTGTAACTTACTAGGATGACTTCCCAGATTGTTAGAGATCGCTGTATGCAGAAAGTGAGGCCCGCTATCTACCGTTAAGTTTCCAATCTTTCCGTGTTTGTTGGATGCTCTCCATGCAGTAAAGTCATGGGAGAAGATTACCGCTACTACACTCACACAAAAACAAGCGTTTGTCGGCTTCTGTGACGACGATATTTCAAACAGGCAAGGTGGTCTCACTACGATGACATTAGGGCAAAACCTGGATGAATGTCAAGATGCAGAAGAAAGTGACATCCAGTTGTCGACTTCTATAAAGACAATCATGGTTTCAGAGATGAGGATTTTGTATGGAATTCGACTGTCAGTGAGGTAAACCGAGATCCAGTACATATAGAATGCGTAAGTGATGCAACGGAAATCCCGAAAGTTCCCACAGTCAAGCTAGTGTGTCTATAGTCACACTTATCTCTTATATAGAAAATCAAGATGAATTTTCGTTCTCATATATTGTTTTCTTCAGAATTGTACAATCTAAAATTAGAAAAAATAAACCATCTAAGAAAAAATAAGTGATGACAGTCATTTTTCTTAGTTTTTAATATTGGTAAAATCCACATAGTGTGTCATAAAATACATTTCGATATTTTTAATCAATAGTTTTCTCTTTGCTACGCTAAAAAACATTACTGTAGATAGTTCGCAGTTTTCAATATTTCGCGCAAATTCGTGCATTAATGCCGCAAATTATCGGAAGTGCACTGTAAAGAAAAAAACGAAATAAGCTAAAATTCGCGTTTTTATGCAAAATTCATGCATAATTCGCGAAATTTCGCGACTTTAAAAACCATTTTTTTCGCCATTTTAGGGTTATTAAAACACATTACCATCTGTGTATTACTTCATTTAATAATTCGCGAAATTCGCGATCGCGAATTTTTCCAATCCCTACAAATAGAGAAAAAAAATAGGGATTCTGAAGAACAAAATGTATAATAATTTCACTAAAAACTATAGGGGTACCAGGTAGAAAAGACTGTTAGAGGCGGGGCTCGCATTATGTAGCTGCTGAAGAGCTTCCCCCTCCGTACACGACTTCGGAAGGTCCAGCGACAAGGACAACGAAGCAAGTAGCAGCGAGAAAGAGAGAGAGAGAGACACTTCCCCTACCTGACACACATGCGCAGAAGAAAGACTAGCAGTTGAGAGGCAAGGGAGCTGGAAACACTCTCCCCTACTTTGGTGCGCTTGCACATTGAAACATTCTTTTCTACCTGGTCACTCTATAATTCATTTATTTATTTATTTTTTGCGCAGCCTCCGTGGCTTAGGCGGCAGCACGCCGGCCTCTCACCGCTGGGTCCGTGGTTCAAATCCCGGTCACTCCATGTGAGATCTGTGCTGGACAAAACAGAGGCAGACAGGTTTTTCTCCGGGTACTCCGGTTTTCCCTGTCAAAATTTCCTTCCAGCAACACTCACCACTATCATTTCATTTCATCTGTCATTCATTTAATCATTGCCCCAGAGGAGTGCGTCAGGCCTCGGCAGCCGGCACAGTTCATATCCTCGCCGCTGGATGGGGGCTTCATTCATTCCATTCCTGACCCGGTCGGAGACTGGAAGCAGGTTGTGGATTTTCATTCATTCATTTATTTTTTGCCTATTGTGCCCTAAGTTGCAGAGATAACACACACTAATACAGCCATCACAATTAACACCGGTTATCAGACAGATTCTACACACACCCAAAGTACACGGGGCTACATGACCGCATTGTCGCAGCCCCTAAACTGAGGAACCATCCAGAATCCTGGTGCAGTCAGCTGGCATTTGAGGATGCTTAATTGTGAGGGAGCCGTGTCAGATTTACTAGCGTAGTTGGTAGCATGCTGAACTGCTATGCCCCAGGTCGCGGGTTCAAACCCAGCCGAAGTCGTTGGATTTTTAAGAACGTTAAAATCCTTCAGTATGTCTTCCTTCGGACGGGCCCATGTCATAGATTTATGGCATGTAAAAGAACCTATCACTACAATTGGTAGTGTGTAGCCAAATTTGTAGGTTATATTTGGCTAGTTAGAAGCACTCTATCTAGTTCCAACGTTCGCCGCTAGGTGTTAGTGACAGTAGCATCTGGTAGCCAAAGTTGGAACTACTTGAAACTGAACTTCTTGGGAGTCCTCAGGCATTCAATCAAAAATACCCAGCTATGGCCATTGGCTGCAATTCATATATTTAACGTGCCAGGAAGTATTACACAGTTTCCTCAAAACCGCTGACTGCACTAGGATTCTATCCTGCAGCTTTGGGCACAATAGGCAACACATCACAAATATCGGTATTCTTGGGAGTCATGGGTACCAATAGAGAATCTTGAGAACCTTAGTTACTTAAGGGGGAACCTACACCTTTAACGATCAAATTTTTTTTTTTATATCCTTCCTCTTCAAATCACTGCAACAATTTCTTTTGAAGTTATGACCAAAAACGTGCAGGGGAGTTTTAGAAGTTTTCCTACAAATTAGTGACTTTGTTGCTTGTTTTCCATAACTATGGATTTCGAAATCTGTTTCCTTAGTAACTGCCCGAGTTTTCAAGATAATGAAGTGAAATTTTGTATACATGTGTTGGTTGGTTCCTTAGTTCAGGGGCTGACAACGCAGTCATGCAGCCCCGTGTACTTTGGGTGTGTGTAGAATCTGCCTGATAACCAGTGTTAATTGTGATGACTGTATTAGTGTGTGTTATAGGTTTTTAATTCAAGTAAGGACTGCAGACGATAATTTCAAATAGTTCCTACTTTCGCTACCAAATGCTACCGTCCACGACACCTAGCTGTACACTTTGTATACATGTGTATCTTATAGGGAAGAACAATATGACCTAGAATTGTTGTTGTACATACTTCAGGTTTCTTTTTTTAATTATTCAGTGAAAAACTCCACTTCAATATAACTTAAAAAAAAAAAAATCTTTATGGATTCCAATGATTCTACTGTAGGTCAATCTCTAGCTACTGCATTAGTAAATACAATACTCTCACTCACTCCCTCACTCAGAAGGTTTCTATGGTACAATAAGATCCCGCACCAATCTCGCAAAATGCCTCTGTTCTGAGCGAGTTGTTGCCAGTTGACCACACTCGAAAGTCTAAAAAGTTTGGAGATTTATTTCTCCAGGAACTTCGTGGTCTTCCCACTGGCCTTTTCTTTACAGATTTGTAAGACCATCCTATCATTTTCCATCCTTAGTAAATGACCAGCTAAGCCTCCGTGGCTTAGGCGGCAGCACGCGGCCCTCTCACCGCTGGGTCCGTGGTTCAAATCCCGGTCACTCCAAGTGAGATCTGTGCTGGACAAAATGGAGGCAGACAGGTTTTTCTCCGGGTACTCCGGTTTTTCCTGTCAAAATTTCATTCCAGCAACACTCTCCACTATCATTTCATCTGTCATTCATTTAATCATTGCCCCAGAGGAGAGCGTCAGGCTTCGGCAGCCGGCACAGTTCGTATCCTCGCCGCTAGATGGGGGCTTCATTCATTCCATTCCTGACCCGGTCGGAGACTGGAAGCAGGCTGTGGATTTTCTTTTAGTAAATGACCAGCCCATTGAAGTCTTCTGGAGTTAATGATGTTGAGTATTGGGGCTTGCTGTGATAGTGAGTGTATGTCTTTATTTGATCTTTCTTTCCTGCTTTAAGATGCGGGGTCAAAACCTGGTCCAAAAATTTTCGTATACACTTTATTTTTGAAAACCTTTAAGTGGCGTTCTTCCTGTTTTGTTCCATGATTCTGCACCATAAGTTAGAACTGGCCTAGTGATGGTATTGTATATTTTCAGTTTTGTATTTCTCGTCAAAAATTTAGATCCCAATAAAAACTGCAGAGTGGTACACTTTGTTAGCATTCAGTATTCTAAATACAATGAAAATATAATTTTTGAAAAACAATGATATTTGTGTAAAATAGGCCTATCAGGCAAACGGTGGAACAGTGCACAATTTTCAGCCACCATTTTGAATGTCTAATTACACGAAATGCATTTGCCATATGACATGTAAATACACGGACATATTGGCAAAGCATGGTGTGATTGGCAGACCAAATTACAGTTCATTAGTACTTTCTGTTGCTGAGTAAAAAAAAGTGAAATATACACGATTTTTGGTTGTTAAAGGTGTAGGTGCCCGCTTACGTAGCCAATTAGCCAAATTAGTACTCTAGTTACTTTTAGTAATTGGCAGACACATTGAGCACACTGAAGGTAAGTGGATGGGAACTAAGTACAGAATTTATTTGCATAATCATTGTATATTTCTAGCCTAAAATTTGTGGAAGAAAAGCAGGGATCGATGATTATGCAAAGAATATTTAAGTTCAAAGAAGCAAAACCACAATCATTTTTTAATATACAGTATGATAAGAATCCTGGATATTTGTTTTTAACGATATCCGCGAAATATTTCAGCAAACATATATGCTATCACAACGATATATTTACCCCAAGTATGCCATTTACTCCTATATTGAAGCCAAAAAGTAAAGTTATTTTTGTGAAATGTGTTTTCACCCTAAAATGAATAAGATATAAGATATTTTTTAAATATTTACTTTAAAATGAATTGAAATAGTTCCACTATCTGGCCTTGGATAGAAAATAAGAAATCTTAAATATAAATGTTTCATAAGAAACGGGATAACGAAGTCCCTTCCCGGACTTGATTGATTGAAGTGCTGAAATCATGGTGACAATGCTCTGCTTATATTTTGGGGACAACACAAGTTTCACAAGTAAGTGAGAAAGGGAGTGTAGTAGTCATGGAGAATATTTGTCAAAGTAAATGTTAGGTTAGGTATTAACAGAAAATATAATTTGAGTTTTAGTTCTTTTGAAAAAGAAGAAAAAAACTACAATAAATTGTTATTCCTCCAAATGTTTCTATGTTGTTGTTTGAGTCTTCAGTCTTTTGACTGGTTTGATGCAGCTTTCCATGCCTCTCTGTCCTGAGGTAATCGTTTCATCTCTACATAGCTACCACACCCTACATCCAAGGCAATCTGTTTAACATATTCTAACCTTGGTCTACTCCTACAGTTCTTGTCCTCGACCCTTCCTTCCATAACTAAGCTTGCTATTCCTGGGTGACTTAGTATGTGTCCTACCAACCTATCTCTTCTCTTCATTAGCAGTCGCCGGAAACATCTCTCCTCTCCCACTAGTCTTAATACCTCTTCATTTGTAACCCTATCTACCCATCTGATCTTCATCATTCTCCTGTAACACCACATTTCAAACGCTTCAATTCTCCTCTTTTCTGCTGCACCAAAGTTTCACTTCCATAGAGCGCCACGCTCCAGACAAAGGCCTTCAAAGATTACTTCCTAATACCTACATCTATATTCGATGTCAACAGATTCCTTTTCTGTAGAAATGCTTTCCTTGCCTGAGCCAACCTACTTTTATCATCATCTATAGTGTTCATTATTTAACCATATCCGTGCACCATATGCATAGTTATTAAGCACACTCACACCACTTCTTTTATAATTTCACCGCTTTGAAGCCTTTTACATTACCATAAACCAGGGTCCCTATGTATGATTATTTGCTTAATTTGTAATCCCGTGTATTTCACTTTCATGAAGATCACCGTATAATTATTGTATTTTCTCATTGTGACCATTACACACATGGGGGTCTGTTGCGACATTTCCATGGAAGTGGCTGATGCTAGACTGGTGCAGGGTGCCCCTTGCTCTAATTTTTCACCCATAGCAGTTGGGCCTGTTATCACAGGGTCGAACTGGGGTTAGCAGCGCCTCATTTAGCAACTTATTGAAGCTTGTCATTCCAAAGCCAATTTGCGGAATCCACAGGTCCATACAAGTTTCACTCCCCTGGATAGGCGCAGAGTGTGATCACTGTCTAGTGTGTCGTGTGCTGGCCGCTCGTGTAGCACGAGTCATAGCCCGCAGGCACAGAGACGAGACTTCTTTCTTCTGACAAGGACACGCCAGGTTATAAGTAAAGCCATGCGCGGATGGGGAGATCCGTGGATATCTGCAACATTATTCGCCATGCGGATATTGTTTGCATGGCTGTGCGGATAGTGGATAATGTTTGGAGTAAATTTGCGGATATTTTTTTTAGAATCCGATCCGAACTTGATGAATATCATTACTAGGACCCGGCTGTTCATGACATAGCCTGTTATATTTTTTCATGACAAATGCAAGATGATCATTTAAGCTAATCTCATTCAAATTATGTCATTAAGCATAATTAACACTCCGAACTGTAAAGGGTTGCTATCTGGCTGTATAACATTCACTTTAAACATAGCACATGACACACTGTACACAGCCTAAGGGAGAGCGAATTTCTCCTCAAATGTCTAAATGTGTTGCTTTAATACTTTATGGTGCAATGTGTCAGCCAAGATCAAGACCAGGAATAACATCCTTCAAAAGCTGGCGGGTACATCCTGGGGTGCTAAAGCTCAAATCCTAAGATCCACTGCTCTTGCACTTTCTTATTCCGTCGCTGAATATTGTTGCTCAACTTGGCTTAACAGTGCTCACATTGGACTAGTAGACACCCAGCTGAACCAGGCAATGCATATCATTACAGGGTGCATCCGACCTACTAACACACACTGGCTTCCCACCCTACGCCACATACCACCTCCATCCCTAAGAAGATCACAGTCACTGCTTAACTTATCGAAGAAAATAGAAAACAATCCTCACCTCCCTATTAATTCTGATATAGCAGCTTCTCCAACCTAACGACTGAAATCCAGACACCTTTCTTGGCGTACTGCAATGAATCTATCGGACGCCTGGAAAGAACAATGGCATCTGCAATCCTCGTTACCAAATCATCATATCATTAAGAACCCCTGCAAGTACCCTGATGGATTTTCCCTTCCCAGACGATAGTGGACGACGCTAAACCGTACTAGGACCGGTCAAGGTAGATGTGGGACCACTCTCTTCAAACGGGGATGGAGGGAATCACCTCAATGTGACTGCGGAGAAGAGGAACAGACAGTGGACCACATTACATTCTAGTGTCCTTTACATGCATACAGAGGCTCTATAGAAGACTTACACTGTCTCTCAAGCGAAGCCCTTCTCTGGCTCTCAAACATGGAACTCTAGTTATGAACTTGAGATGGTAGTTGTACTGTATATATTGTACATAATATTGTATTCATCATACGTTAAATAAATAAAATCTAAAAATATTATTCAAATGCCAGTATATTCGGATAATAGTCGTGCGGATGCAGGGTGGGTGCGGTTAACAGTTGTGCCGATACGGATAACAGTCGTGCAGATGCAGGGCGGATAACGTTTTGTTTATCCGCGCAGAGCTCTAGTTATAAGCCCAGGCAGCACATCAACCAACCGGTGCACAAATACATGTTCTACGCGATGGTGGTGAATATGCGAGGAAATACAGTACATTGGATAGGATAGCAAAAACAAAGAAAAAACCTTGTCCCAGTCACTCATTTATTCAGTCATACAGATACATATAATAATTTCGGACAGGAGTTTGAATTTCACAAACAAATACACTACCATACAACACACAGATACATTAAAAATATATTACAGTCTTTCTGCAATACCGTATACATTAACCATTAGCTTTGTACTCAGTTACCACATTCAATACTGTTAGAACATTGAGCTTCCGATACCAGTAAACAATTAAAATAAAACCGTCTAGATCCACATCAATCAAGGGCTTCACAAATGCTTGACATTAAACGTGTGCGGGCAACAAAGACTGTTGTCTTATTCTTTGCAGCACGACTGTTAAATGGATAGGTATGGAGTGAATCATGCAAATCCAAGAAAAGCGAGGACCAATGACATTACATTGAAAAGTGAATGGGAACTATTATAGTACAGCCGGGCAAAGAGCTCCCCAATTCTGATCGGGTTGCAAGCGGAAATGCAGGTTTTGAAACTCCTATTCTCATTTGGTCAGCAAGCCCTGGTCTTAAGGTACTGTGTAAGGATATAACAGCACAAGTTAAGAGCCCAACAAACCAGTCACTTTCGCGATATGACCGGGGAGGTGTGGTCACCGAAAAGTGGGAGGAGTGGGACTGTCCTAGCTCGGCTGATCGCTCGTGTCAGTTTTAAAACGATTTATTTATTTATCGTATGGCTTTTAGTGCCGGGAGTGTCCGAGGACATGTTCGGCTCGCCCGAGTCTGTAGCCTCTTCCAGCGGACACCCTTAGGGTGAGCTACAAGTTCCGTTCAATTTCAAGTAGTTCCAACTTTCGCTACCAGATATCAATAATACCTAGTGGTGAACGTTGGAACTTTGATAGAGCATTCCGATGAAATCTAACCTAACAATTTAGCTTCACACAAGGTTCGTCTGTGGAAGGATCTTTTACATGCCATAAATCTATGACATGGGACCGCCAGCTTTACTTCCCCTCCAAAGGAAGGCATACTGAAGGATTTTAACGCTCTTAAAAAATCCGACGACTTCGGCTGGGTTTGAACCCGCTATCTTGGGCACAGCAGTTCAGCATGCTACCAACTACGCCACCGAAGACGCTAGTTTTAAAAATGAAACTAAATATCACGTGCGCATGTTTGGCAGGTTATGGTTTCTGCACATGAGATGTTCACGTGGACATCTGGTTTGACACTCAATGATCATGTCGGCAACAATTACATTCGCAAGCGATATGGAGTAGTGCCAATTACAGAAAAGAGGAGGGAAAGCCATCTCCGCTGGTATGGACATGTCTTACGGACTGCTGAAACAACAGGTGCACACACTGGATTGGCATTGCGGATAGATGGGAAGAGACCAATAGGACGACCGAGACAGGATTGGCTTGGCACTCTACATGACGATCTAAAAATTGCCACGACTTCATCCTGACATGGCACACAATCGTATAATATGGCAACATAGAACCAAAAAAAGCAGACCCTGTGTGACAAATGCTAAAGAAAAAGAAGAAATAAGAATGGCCATGTACCACCACTCTCCAAATCAAGAAAGAGCTCTTTATATGTCAATCCTTCCAGTGTCCAGGATTGGTGAGGTTTCCTGTGTGGTCAAATGGCCTATGTAAGCTGCTGGAGAAGATGGTAAATCGTCGGCTGGTGTAGTTCTTGGAGGAGAGGCCTCCTGTCCGAGTATCAGTGTGGGTTCTACTCTAATAGGTCCACCACCGACCATCTGGTGCGACTTGGGATCACCATACAGGAGACTTTTCTCTTGAAGGAGCACCCAGTCATGATTTTCTTTGACCTCAAGAAAGCCTATGACACCACATGGTGCTAAGGGATCCTTTCCGCCCTTCATGAGCTGGGACTCCGTAGTAATTTAACAACTTTTATGCAAACTTTATGTCCCTCCGACTCTTCTGAGTACGAGTCGTTAGGACATTATCGCAATACTTGAGAATGGAGTTCCTCTCAGGGTTCAGTGTTGAGTGTCAAATTTCGTGTACCCAGAGATTTTAGGACTTAAAAGGTTCATTCTGGTTCCGTATTGATAAATTAATGGAGTAATAAATAGGTTGAAAGTTCTGCCCAATCAATACATTTAATTAAATAAAGATCACTGTGTGGTCATTGGTGGGGCATGCTTCAAGGCCTATGGTGCACCATATAAGGTTCAACAAGGAACTTTTTAGTGTGTTACGCTATACATTTTTTCGTGTCTTTGACATTTATTCATATCAGCTGATGAAGGGGCCAAAAACAATTAGGCCTTGAAACATGCCCCACCAATGACTTCACAGTGATCTTTATTTAATAAACTAGCAACCCGACCCGGCTTCGCCCGGGAACAGTTATGACTGTATTACATGATAAGCTCTTTTTTTTCCAACGTCAATGAACAACGACCAATATCCGTTTTACGTCTCGGCATGATGGGTTAAAATCACTGACTGGAATATTAATTATACAGTATAACCTGTCATATCCGGACTAATGTGGCGACCGGCCGATCCGGATATGGAAAAATCCGGATATCGCAAGGCTATTTTTACAAATAGCTAGGTGACCAGAAATAATTCACGAGTTTGTTGTTGATTAATTTTAATGTTTTTAACGGTTTAGTATCATTTTGTTAACTGTATACTGTACATAGGCTAAGAAATAGAATTGCTTTAAACTAAATTAAAATAATTAAATTATAATACAGTAATATGCTTTACAGTACATGTACT
Organism: Meconema thalassinum; assembly: GCA_946902985.2. Lineage (NCBI taxonomy): Eukaryota > Metazoa > Arthropoda > Insecta > Orthoptera > Tettigoniidae > Meconema > Meconema thalassinum. Next base: position 174,447,543 of record OX336395.1, read on the forward strand.
TACATAAATACACTGTACATTCTGCTTCTACATAATTTTTGGAAAATGTTTGTCATTTTCTGTTGCTTCACGCACTTTACTTAGGCCTACTGTTTCTACATTAGTTTTTGAAAAAGTTTGTGATTTTCTGTTGCTTCACGCACTGTACACGCTTTTTGGATGCCATGTCCCTCAATCTTCTTAAAAGCATCACTTCAGTCACACTCGTTTCATCTTGATTTTCTACATAAGTGATTCAAGATTCTATGGTCTTGAATGCCTCAGAGTGACTCATTCGAGTTCAAAGATTTTATCCTCATCATTGCACACCATTTCTATAATGTCACCGTCTGTAATTTCGTTGACTTCGTCTTCATTTACTAACCAATTTAGGGCTTCCTCGTTGATATTTTCTCAACCAGGCAGGCATTGCACAAGCTCAGCAATCGGACGATTTTCTTCATTGCAGGCATAAGTTTCATTGACGTCTTCTGTTTTCTCCCCCGTCCATTTATCAGTAGCTTTGTGATCTAAGAGCTTCCTCCATGACCTTACCAGCGTCAACGGTTTTATTTCATCCCATGCCTGGGATACCCACATTATCACGTCTAACATGTCACCTTCTTTAACGTCTCTGTAACACTTTCTTTTTCATCCATTCCAGCAATCAACACAGAAAGTAACCTACGGCGATAGGTTCGCTTTAGTGACTCAAGCACGCCTTGATCCATAGGTTGACAAAGTGATGTCACGTTTGGTGGTAAGAACACACCCTTTATATCTCCATCTTTAAGTTCGTCTTCACTTGGATGTGAGGGTGCATTGTCAAGTAGGAGCACTGCTTTTCTTGGCAAGTTATTTTTCAACAAATGTTTTTCCACTTGTGGCACAAACTGCTTGTGAAACCAATCACTAAATATTTCGTAGTTCATCCATGCGCTGCGCTGGTTTCTGTACCAAACTGGTAGGCCAGACAAGTCTTTAAAGTTCTTGAAAGCCCTTGGCTTTTTGGATTTTCCAATGAATCCTAATGGAAGCTTGTGATCTCCTGTAGCGTTGCTGCAGGCTAAAATGGTGACCCTCTCCTTTTTCTTCTTATACCCCGGTGCACGGTCTTCTTTCTTGGAAGCCAAAGTGTAGGTGGGAAGCATTTTATAGTTGAGCCCAGTCTCGTCGCAATTATAGAGCTGCTCTCCAGTAATCCCATGTTAATCAATTAGACTGTGTAAAAATATTTTAAATTTTTCAACGTCTTCTTGGTTCTTTCACCACTGATCTGTAGTTTCCGCACACCATGACGATTTTTCCAGCTTTCCAACCACCCCTCACTTGCTTTAAACTGTTCATCCCCTCCAATTTCCTTATTAAAGTGTAGTGCCTTTTCTTTTAGTAAAGGACCTGAGATAGGTAACCCTTGCTCTCTTCTTTGGGTAAGCCAAAGAAACAATGTCTCATTAATTTGGTTGATAGCTGCCTTTTTCATCATTTAAAGTTTTTTAACACCACTTGTTGACGCTTGTGACGAGCACCACTTTTCAATATCACTCCGAGCCTTTTTCCAGTCACTCACAGTGCTTGTTCCTACTTCCATATCCGCGACAATCTTCTAGGCCGTTTCATCAGCATCTAACCTTTTTAGAGCAAGGAACTTTTCTTCCATCGTAACAACAGTTTTTTTCCTTTTTTCGGACATTTTAGCAAAAAAAAAGGTTAAAACATGACAATAACGATAACAACGGTAAACAATAACAGTAACAACAGAAACACACTCGCAAAACAAACTGTCATTTCAAGACTCACGCACAGACTGAAGGGTAGAAAGAGAGGCAGCCTCGTGTTGACGTTGGTGGCAGGCAGGCAGAAGCCATGAATGGAATATCGCTTATTCACACAAAGGGATGAGTTTCCGGGAAGATGTCGTTGACCAAGTCAGGCCACAACCCCTCGCGGTCAAGCACGCACACAGCCTTCCAGCGCTGCAACTTTCACTCGTCCTCCCTGGCTAGCACACTAATGTATCCTCGCTCTCAACTACGACTTAAAAATTCATTCGGAGATGTGTCCGGATATGGGAGGGTTCGGATATCACAGGTCCGGATGTGACAGGTTGTATTGTATTATCATGGAGATGCATGTGCAACAAATTCTTGTCAGACGTAATTTAAGAATGGCGAGGTGCATGAAACACAAATCACCCTACCGCCCAATCTTAACTAGACTGTGAATTTTGCAGAACGAAAAGTTCACAGGCGAAATGAAGAATAGCCGAGTTGCACTTACAGGAAAACTCCAAACACAACCACTCTTCTCTAAAGTTTTTAACTCAACACGACTCGACAGTTTGCTGCTGGCTGTATCTGGGGCAATAAGCTCGTCCGCTAGCCAAGCTGTAACTGGGGTGATAGACTCGCCCCTAGCTAGCTCGTAAACTGTCGCCTCAGTAACTGAATGGAGATTGTTGGAAGAAATGAAAATGTAAACACACTTATAGTAGGCGATGTATTGAAGATAGAGATATGCTCTCCCGGGCTTTTTTGTAGAACTTTTCATGCTGAACAATTCGTACACTCATAGTAAATAGATATTTTTAACGGTTTGCCCAGCGTAAGCTAACAAAGCACACGGACGCCAGGTTTTTATTCTCAACCTTTTCACTGAAATAGTTGGTGCTTGACTTCCTTTGGTCATAAATAAATTATTTTCTACAGAAACCTTCCGCATCAAAATCCATCCAGTGGTTCTCAAGATTACCTGTGACATCCAAGAATCGGAGACTTTGTTTTATACTAAGTAGAGAAGTATTAATTAGGCGAAACTTTCAACCTATTTATTACTCAATCTGCCCAGAGAGTTAAGCATTTGGTACATTAGTGACAAAAACATTAAATGGAGATCACAAAACATTCTGTTTTTGCTACGAGGATCTTGAGAAACATCCACTAAATGGGGATTTCAAGATGAAAGGCATTGGTAAAACAATTTACGAGCAAGGTTTTGGATGGTACAAGTCCAACTCTGACACTCACAGCCAATCTTCTGTGGCACCACACACCATTAACAGATACATCCACAATCTACACTCAAGTGTGTCCCCAACTCAACTTTCACCAGGAGTACAAAAGACCTCACCGCCTCACAATCACTGCCCCATTGGGGCAGCTCCACTGAAACAATATCCTCGTATTTGATGAGACGTTGGGTTCAGGAACGTCTCATGGTGAGCATGGTGTTGATCTCCCATATTATTCGTCTCAGATGATCGATTATCTCCTTCAGGTGCCTGTTCTTCAATATCACTTGCTGAAAAATGTAAGAAGAATTGACACAACTTAAAATATTAAAATAAGTATGTAAAGTTGGAGTGTTGAAATTTTAACTTTCAGTCGGTGAAAACAAAATAATTCCAATTACTGGAATAAGTGAAAACATAACCTGAAATAGATTACATGTGATTAAGATACATGGTGGCCACTCAAATCGGTCAACGATTTTCCAGGAATTTTCCAGGAGCAATTCTCATTTTTCCAGATTTAAACATAAGCGCGAGTCCCGGGGGGACTTTATCGATTGCCTACTTCAAGACCAAAATAAAGCAGTTGTGTTTGGTTTACTTATACAGATGTTGACAAAAATTAGTGGTGATTGTATTATTGATATGCAAGACTACACACAAATGATTTAATTTGTTGTTTTAAAAAAGCCTTTGTGACTCAAATATCCGCTTAAAAAAAAAAAGAGGGAAAAGAATGCCGCCTGCAATTTTATTGCGGTGAAGTTGTCTATAACTTACTCAATATGTTTTACAAAAATACTATCGCGTGTTCTCCCACACAGAAACAGGTAACCTGAGGAAATTTCTTTCGTTAACGATAGAGTGCTCACCCAAAACTACAGCGGGAGTATGATTTAACATGGAAAGATTTTTATAATGAACTTAATTTACAGTGGCTCCAGACCTAATAAAATCCAGGAGTTTTCCAGGATTTCCAGGTTTTCCAGGAGTAGTGGACACCATGAAGATATTGTTATAGACTATTAAAGAAGAAGAAAACTAAGGGATGACATGTTTCGCTCATCATCGAGCATCATCAGATCGAAATCTACAAGACAAATACAGAGTCATTATATATGTGCGCGCGAGTAGACACGGCAAACTAAGCCGGTTGTGACTGCCGCACATCGCGGCCGCACGCACCCAGTTCAGCCGGTAGTAGGCGCGCACTTTCACACTTTTGCCAAACATGTCCAATAATGTGTACTTACAGTGCAGAGCTCCAAGTATCTGGGAAGTGTCATTGAAGAAAATGGTGGAAATGCCTTGGAATTAGATGAAAGAGGAAGGTGTGCTGATGGATTCTTCAATAGTGTTAGAGGCGTGATATGGAGCAAGGATGTGCCACAGAAATGTAAAGGAATCATGTACAAGACTTACTTTGTGCCGATCCTAACATATGGGTCAGAAACTTGGGTGATGAGGGAGAGAGATAAAAGCAGAATACAAGCAGTGGAAATGAAGTTTCAGAGGAGTCGTATAGGTGTAACGAGAATGGACAGAGTCAGAGAAATATTAAATGAAGAACCCCTACAGGATAGGATTGAAAAATCAAGGCTACAGTGGTATGGACACGTGAAAAGAACGGGAGAAGAATACCACGGAAAATATTGGAAATGGAGTGGAAGAAAAAGAGACCTAGAGGAAGACCAAGGGATAGGTGGATGAAGGGGGTGAAGAAAAGGAGTTAATTGGACAACAGTGACAGAAGAGAAGTGGTGGATGGACAGAGGCTTGTGCTCCAAGCAGACCCAACCTGCGGTTGGAAACTGCTCTAGTTGATGATGATGATGACAGTGCTCATAGGTGATGCTGTAAATCTCCTCCCTCTCTTGTAACACACACCTGACATCTTCTGACGACAGAATGTCTGTCAACTCTTTTATTATTTACGGAGCCTGTTTCCTTGAATCGTTTAGCGAGCCTCCTAATTCTACTGGCATTAGGCACAGGTCTTCCTGGAAACTTGATTCGAAATTTTCGTCTCGTTTCAGACCAAGATTTTTCTGCTTTTCATATACGAATTATGGATATACACACGTTCTCGCAATGTGAATTGGTGTCTAGGCATAACCAACAATCACAACAATCACAGAGGATGTCTAATCTTTGCAGATACAAGTCCATATGAATGACAAAACATGTGTGAACTAACGGTACGAGTCAGCCGAGCGCGCCAATCACCGTCTGTACCGCGACATGCGGCGCGATCTGCGCCAGTCACAGCCGACTTAGTTTGCCGTGTTTACTCATACGCACATATATAACGACCCTGTAGCTTTACAAAACACTACCAAACCTACAGCGACACCCATAGACAAGCTCTAAGATTTTACCCGCTACACACGATCGTGAGTGACAAAAATGTAAAAACCCCAATGGAAAAGAATTACAAATTTTCAGATTTGAAATTTTTGAAGTAATTTAGGGGAATGAAATTAACTTGTCAAGTCTACTATTCATATTAAAAGATTCTCTATATTATTTGATAGCATGGTAAATGTCAAGATTCCAAATTGGCCAATGAAAACTGAGGAAAATACACGCAAGTTTGCCGCCAACCACGACGTAAACAAGACGTGAAACTCTGTGAGCACATGTTTCACACTAAGAATTAATATAAATACAGATTGTCAGAGGTTCCCATGGAATATAAACATAGTTAAAATTGCCTTCTTCATATTCCCTGAAAATTGCTGTTGTCAAGCCTAGAAATAATGAAATAATAAATAATCAATAATAAAGGCAGTTTTTGCACATACATGGCATAATGACATACCGTTACCTTGAAAGTCAAAGGGTTAAGTGAAGGCTGGAATTTGGTAAACTCAGCCTTGTGAGGATAACTGATCAGTTACTTGTTATGAAAAGTAGCATCCCAGGGTCTAAAACCAAGTAATGCGGCAGAGGATGTCGTTACATCAGCCATGCATTCCTCATAATCCGTGGGCTATAAGAGGGGTGGCAGTCGTCCTTGGATAGGTCCAATCGTGGGACAAGCTGTTAAGTTTTTAGATGCCCATCTTAGAAGACAGTGGTGTGTCCAGTTATGGAGGTTTGTGTATTTATCCCGGTCTTTCTTTTTTTTATCCCCTCCCCCTCAGCCCACACCTGTTAGTCCCTATGTTTCTTTGCTTTTCCTATTCAAATGATTACTGTATTTTGTAAGATTGGAATATTAACAGGCTTACCTCCATTATTTCTTTATTCTCGTCACATGCTCCCCTGTACGACTCAGAAGTCTTCTTCTCATCAGATTTCATATCCCATTCCTCCTTCAATGGAATCAAACTCTGAAATAAAACAAGGCAGAATATTACAGCTCCAGGATATCAGAGGTGTATGCAGAAATTTAATTTAAAAAAAATCATGAGAAACATTCAAAATACGGGCAACATTACAAACCAGGAAGGGAAATATAGAGAGGAAGAGTGACTTACTGGGATAAGTAGACAATAGATACGAGCATCATAGAATAGGACGTCACAAGAACAAAAGCACAGAAATACTTTAACCAAGAGAGGGGATAGTGAAGGAAGGAAGCTTGTAGTTTAACGTGACCGTTAATCTCGAGATCATGAGCCACGGGACCTCCTTTTTACGTGGAATCCGAACCACAGGACATGGCATTTCACTTCGAAAATCTCACATGCAATGACCGGGAACCGATCCCGGACCGCCTTGGTGAGAGGCAGGGGGATAGTGAATTCTAGTGTGCAATCTTAGATTCCCTGACACAAAGGAAGTACACTGAAATCTAATGATTACATTCCTCTCGGCACGCTGGAAGGCGGAGGTAGATTTCACCGGGCAAAGTAAAATATTTCAAATTCACTAAATTTGCAAATTGTTGAATAACTACAAAAGTTGCACATGTTTAGCATGTGAGAAGCCCCATCTTCTCGTAATTCTGAAATCATTTTGCTCATCCCTTGGCGCAACGGAGGGTCATATCAAAAATTATTTCAGGCAAAAGTTTTAGGCAATTTTTAGAAGACTATTGGCCATTTTAAAACGATTTTGATATTGTGCCTATTAACCCTCTTAGTGCCAAGCCATTTCCTGAAATACTTGCCAAGAATGCCAAGCCATTTTCAATGGTCATGCAGACTAATCGGGGGAAAAAAAAAAAACACATTTCCAACGATAGAATCATTATATTTGCTTTGCATTATGACCAATACTTCATTCTTTCATAAAGTTCATAAAAGAAAATATGGCATCTAAACCTTTATAATTGAGGTTATTCTGATAATTGTACAATTTTTCATTTTGTTGTTGTAAAAAATCAGTTTTGCACCTAAATTAAGTACACCTAAGAGTCATATTTGAAGAAACACTACGTTTCCAGCTGTAGAAAGTTCTTAGATACATCTGTAGACAGAAAACTTCAACAAGAAGAAAACAACTGCACCGTAATTTTGGCGGGAACGCGCGTGATTGGGGGAGCGCAAAGGGAGGGCGTGAATGCAAACTCAAACCTATCGCATAACGGACTTCGAAGAAAAAAGTAAACACCGCACAGGCAAGCTTGAAACCTCACCTTTCCAACAGTATGAAATAATCACGGACATATGCCTAAAGAAATCTACAAATATAAGATAAACGGCGCGCCGATTGAATCGGCTTTGGCACTTTTGACGCAAGCAGCGAGAGCCGATCTGATCGGCGCATGGCACTGAGAGGGTTAAGAAAGGTTTTTTTTTTCTCTCTCAAAACACCATTTTTCAATGATTAGTCAATGATTGGTTCTTTACTGAGATAAGTTTTTGGCCCTTATCCAAGTACGAACTTTGAATGGATTTGATTTTTCACATACAAAGAACATTATAGTGATATTTAACTTTTTCAAAAAAAAAATCTCCCCATTTCCACCCCTTTGGTCCTATTTTGCCCATTAATGAACTTGATCAGGATTTTGAATGGTTATCTTTTATGTATAAAATAGAAAGTGATTGGTGCAAAATGACGGTAGTTATCGTGACCACAAGAAAGTGATACATATTATGTATAACCTTTGAACTGACGGTAGTTTTGGGGTTTGGGGGATGTCAAACGCGAAGATATGTCGAAATTTTCTTGAAGTTGCAACATGGTACTCATTGCAGTAGGCAGCTTTCTCATGAAATCTACCAAAAATATGTTGTGTATTTAATGATGTTTCGACATCATCAACACTACCATCATCAAGCATTCCACACTTCTTGATGCAATTCTTTCTCCTCCTTTCTCCCCCACCAACAAATCTTAGCGGCTTCGGTGGCGTAGTTGGTAGCATGCTGAACTGCTGTGCCCAAGATAGCGGGTTCAAACCTGGCCGAAGTCGTCCGATTTCTTAAGAGCGTTAAAAATCCTTCAGTATGCCTTCCTTCGGAGGGGATGTAAAGCCGGCGGTCCCATGTCATAGATTTATGGCATGTAAAAGATCCTTCCACAAACTAAATTTGTTAGGTTAGAGTTCATAAGAACGCTCTATCAAAGTTCCATCGTTCACCACTAGGTATCATTGATATCTGGTGGCGAAAGTTGGAACTACTTGAAATTGAACGGAACTTTTATCTCACCCTAAGGGTGTCCGCTGGAAGCAGCTACAAACTCAGGCGAGCCGAACATGTCCTCTGACACTCCCGGCACTAAGAACCATACGATAAATAAATAACTCTATATGAGTGTATCCATCATCTACTCACACTGGTTTGTCACTCTCTCTCTCTGTTTTTCTTTTCCTAGCTTGACAAGACCAGGTATTTTATTTTATTTTTATTTAAGTTTTGAGCACTAACTGTCACAAAGTGAGAGAGAAAGTGCTGTGTTATATTACATGCAACGCACTGGCCTGGGGCTACCAGGTTATGAGGCAAACTACACACACAGGGCCTGCATTGCCACGGTCGGTGAGTGGTTATCGTGTCGGTCTACCAACCCCAAGATTGCAGGTTCGCCCCTGGCTGTGGTAAGTGATTTCCGAAAGACGGCGAAAATTACCACACGCATGTCATACGATGTTGGCATGTCAAAGAACCCATTTGAATTCAGTAGGCCGTGTTCATAATGGCAAAATTAATCTCGGAATTTTCCGCCAACACAAAGTTCCTCATATCTCAACTAGAAAGCGCTATAGTGACAAGGAGCTTAGATATCTAATCTCCTTGACTTTCATAGTGCTTCAAGGAACAACAAAATACGACATGCAAGCTGCCCTCTGGGTGTCAAATAACAAACCTTGCACCCGGCACCCGAGGCCAAACAATATTATTATTTAATTGTGGAATATTCCAGTACAACTGACTGAAAGAGACAGTCAATTTGGGCACGCACCTACATTGATCGTGGGCTTTACGGCAAGAATTCCTAACTACTCGTGTAAACACACCCTCTCACAGGGCTAGAGGCTGGCATGACCCAAGAGTATGGGGGTGTGGAATGAAGAAGGAAGAAGAGAAAAGCAATGTTTTCCATAATAATAATAATAATAATAATAATTTTATTCATTTTACGTCCCTTTTAAGTACTGCGGTTTTTACAGACGCCAGGGTGCAGGAATTTTGCCCCAAGGGGGTTCTTTAACGTGCCAGTAAATCTACCGACACGCATCCGTTGCATTTGCACACCCTCAAATGCCAGCTGACTCTACCAGGATTCGATCCTGCAACCTTGGGCACAGCAAGAGAGACCGCTGAGCCACGCAGCCAACCCAATGTATTCCAGGGAGTTCAACTTGTCAAACAATATTGAGTTGTTAATTGATTTAACGGCTTTTCAACATCGTGGTCCCCTGTGTACTTGGGTGTGTGTAATTTACCCGATAACCTGTGTTATCATGATGACTGTATTAGTGTGTGTATTTGTAATTCAGATGAAGATTGGGAAGGAGGCAGCCATGGCCTTAAGTTAGGAACCATCCTGGCATTTATCTAGAGTAAAAGTGGGAAACCATGGAAAAGTGTTTTGGAGGAGTGTTATTGGTCATTGCAATGTTTATGTCAGCATGTGATTTTTTTCTAAAGATTAGAGGTAAAACTTGACTGCAGAAATCTTGCTCCGTGAATCTTAATGTTCACCTCTTATATCCTGACGCCACTCACCTCAATGTGCGTGTACTCCATGCCTTGACAGTTCTCGTTGCACTTCTCGTAGATCAGTCTCAATCTCTTGAACAACAACCTGATGGTTCGTAACTGTTCCTGCACTTTGGCCTTCTTCTCATTGCTCGTAGTAGCTCCCTGCGATGTGCCGTTGGGCGGCTGCAAAACAATGTAATAGACATGAATGATTAAAGCGGCTGCAAAACAATGTAATAGACATGAATGATTAAAGAAGTCTTCGATGAAAGATTTGAAAATATGGGTGCTATTATGACTGGAAACCAATTTCCTCCAACTCAAAAACAATTTCCTCAAGCTTTCAACAACTATTTATTTAGCGTATGGTACAAACCACATCACAATACATATTATAATATGAAGATAATTAAAACAGCATTGAAAAAAATAAAAAAAATAAAAAGATAACTATATACAAAGCTGGACTCGGGTAAGTGTCACAATGACAGATTTACATCCTTTATGTAGTCGATGCATTTTTGTGTAGCCATCAGGAACTCAACTGAAGCCCCGGAGAAGGCTGTTATTGGACAATCTTGTGTGATATGCTGAATAGTTTGTCTTTCAACACCGCAGGTACATTTCGGAGATTTTCGACAAATGTTGTGTTACCATTACACTATACTAGTGACATCCTGGATCGATGGATAGACACAGTGAAGTCTGAGGTCAACAAACGGAACGTGAAATGGGAAGACTTAGAAGAACAGCAACTCTACTCTTGACAGAAAGACGTGCCGAGCGTTTGTACACACCCAGGAAACTGGAGCTGGAAAATGATGATGATGAAGTGACATTCTAATAATGTTATTGGTTTTACATCCCTTTGAACTACTGGGGCATTTAGAGACGGTGAGGTTCTGGAATTTTGCCTTAAAGGGGATCTTTAACGCGCCAGTAAGTCTACCGACACGGCTCCCTCGCATTTGTGCACCCTCAAATGACAACTGGCTGCGCCAGGTTTCGATCCTGTAACCTTGGCGCAAAACAGGTGAGAATGTTACCGGTCAGCCAAAGTGACATTCTACCAGATGGCTTGATTATAATGTGGCTGGGAAATTATGATGATGATGATGTTATTAATAGCAATCTTTATCATAATCAAGCCCCAGCCAAGACATATTATTTTCAATGATGTCGTGGAGACCAAGAAAGGCAGTTAGGAAAGGGAGAGAGAGGTCATCCCCAAAGTTGCTGGAAAAAAGGGTAAAACAGGATCCAGCTCAGAAATCTCTCAGGGTCGCCAACCACAGAACTCATCAGTCGGTGTCATTGAGGGCGTAGTACTATCCAGGCTACACACATCCTGCCTTATTCAGGATCTTCCACAGGAGATAACTTAAACCCCTCGGAGAATGAGGGAATCAGGAAAGAAAAAGACAAGGGCAGGAAAATGAAAAATTCCCTAGATCTCGGATACACTAATACAGTTGGGATCAGAAAAGATGATGATGATTGTTGTTTTAAGGGGCCTAACATCTAGGTTATCGGCCCCGTTTGGTAAGGGTGATAGCAAAAATGACAATTAAGTGGAAACGAGAACGAAAATTAAGAGAGAGGGAAAATACTTACAAAAAGGAACTCCGATTGAAACTACTCAAAAAATGGAGAGCCATAAAACTTACAAAACGGAATGTAGAACGAAAATACTCACAAAAGGAATAGATTGAAGACAAAGAAAAAAAAAACGCACAAAATGTAGGGTAGGTTCAAAAGACGTAGAAAATGCAATGTAGAGTCGAAATACTTTATTTACAAAATGCAAGTGAAATTCAAAATATTTACAAAATGCAAATGAGATTGAAAATATGTACAAAATGCAATTGAGGTTCAAAATACTTACAAAATGCAATTGAAATTGAAAATGCTTACAAAATGCACGGTATATTCAAACTACTCAATTGGATGGACAAAATACTTACAAAATGCAATTTAGATTGAAAATACTTACAAAATGTAATTTAGATTAAAAATACCCACAAAATGCAATTGAGAATCAAAATACTTGCAAAATGCCCACCATACAAAATGCAAGTTAGATTGAAAAGACTTGCAAAAATCAGTTTAGGTTGAAAATACAAAATGCAAAAGAAATTCAAAATACTCACAAAAGTCCCAGCCCCTATTTATTTATTTATTTACACTGTTTACGCCCACATTGGAGCACCAAAATCAAACCTTATATACAAAGTCTTCCAATATTTCAAATAATAAGTTCAGTTCTTAATTCTTGATAACTTTTTCCTTTCCCAATACTTCATTCTGGAAGATCTTGCAGCTCGTTCTTCTGCTGATATAACATATTTCTTACGCTGTGAAATTTTGAATGTTAGTCGAGTGTATTTGTTATTCAGAAGCCGTTTCTCCTCTCTATGTTCAATTTGATGTAGAGTTATTTTCAATTCGTCTAAATCCATTTGTATTTCTTTACACCTGTGATTTTTGTTTTACTGTTCCAAAAGAAGTCAAAAAGTTGTTTCAGGAGTCTAGTATTTGGTAAGCGGAATAAGTGTCCAAAATACGCGATCCTTCGTTTTTGCATAGTGTCAATGATAGATTCATTTTCCTTGTAAAGTATTGAATTGGGCAAAAGTCTCCACTGGCCCTCAACCAGGTGTTTTTTATTGATTATTGTCCGAAGAATCCGTCTATCAACCTTCTGCAGTTTGTCAGTTGTCGATCGGGTGTTTAGTTTAAATAACGTTTCACTTGCATATGTTGCTTATGGCTATATTGAAAGACTTACTAAAAAGCAATTTAGATTGGCAATCCTTACAAAATGCAATTGAGGTTGAAAATACTTGCAAAATGCAATTTACTGTAGATCGAAAAGACTTACAAAATGCAACGTAGACCGAAAACACCTACAAAATGGAGTGTAGATGCAAACAAATCGCTAAATGGAATTTAGATCGATGGGGAGCCAATTAACAAGAAACAGTGCAGGAATCTAAATGAGATATGGAAATATAATGAAAAGAAAACAAGAGGACTGACCCCTCGAATAAGGAGGGATCAGGAAAGATGAGAAAAGGGCCAATTAAGGCGGGAAAGTGAAAGAATCCCTAGGCCTCGGATAACCTAATACCGTCGGGGACGGAAAAGAACAAGAGTTGACCAAGGGAGGTCGACAGGCAAGAAGACGGAAAGAAGACCGGCACAAGTAGGTGGAAGCAATGCCGGACTCAGCTGGGGTCCCGTGGTCGCTAACCCACGTCCCACTAGATGTGAGCCCCTGGGGGAGGTCAGAAAAGAACAAGAGTTAACTAAGGGAGGTCAAGGGAGTGAAGTAGGAGAGGAGCCCGATACAAGTACACATACCGGCGGCTAGCTCTGCACTTGACCTTTAGAGCTCAGCTACAGGGGAGGGGCATGGAACAACGAGGGGATCGTCCGAATACTTCCCTGTTTGAGAACATTGACGTGCGACATTAGGTTCTTGGACACAGGCAAGATTATACTGTATGTTCAATTTCATCATTCGATATTTTAACAAAAGTGACAGATTCAATGATGGAAATCGAACATGCCGTTTTCTGAGCAGATGACCTGAGGTAGTTTGTGACATTCAGAAGGTAAATTTCCGGGTAAATTAAATACCCCCCTCCTTGAAAAAATATCTCAAACAAATTATAACACCTTACAAAACACTTAAAGGACAATTGGAAGTGAAGGAATGAAAAATAATGAGAAAAATCTTAAGGCCGAGAATCAAAAATGGAGTTCATTTCCCAAGTTAAATGCAGAAATATATCAAAACATCTCAAAACTCGCAGACACAATACGTTTGCAAAGAATCCAATTCAAGGGACACTTAGAAAGAATGGACCCAAACAGACTAACTCACAAAATTCACACTTACTTGAAGAACAAAACAACTAGATCGAATTGGTACAAACAGACAGAGAAAGACCTGAAAGAATTATGATTGCCAAATTTACTGGACCGGATTGAAATCAGGAAACATGCACTCACGCGGGGTTTTGAGGATGAAGAGAGAAAGATTAACCAACATACAGTATATGTTCCATGCAACTAAAACAAACCCATTCGTTGCATATGAAGGAATACTGGGCTAAACGAAAGGCCAACAAATGCTGATTCCGTGTGGTCCTAAGTGACCAATTCACAATGAAGAATGATAACTTTTCCTACATTTTTACTGAGAAAAACATTTGTTGACCAATAATTTAAAAATCTCACTGATATTTTTATTACACAATTATTCTGGTTTATTTGTTCTTATTTTTATATTTAACAATTATATAAAGTTATTAAAAAGAAAAAGTACAGTATATCATTGAAATGAGCACTCTTTTCTGAAGCTTTGTAACAATGTTTCTGGTTAGAGAGAGAAAGAGAGAACACGCTGTCTCGCACCCTGACAAGCATGTTCACTCGGACAATACTAAGTTAGTGCCGATCAGCATTGCAAATGTTTTACGTTCAAGAAATATGCAGGAGTGGGATGGGCAAGTGCAGAGCCAGCTGCCGGTATCTATAAGTGGAAGCAATGCAGCACTCGGCTGGGATTCTGCAATCGCCAATCTAAGTCTCAAAAGTAGTGAGCTCCCGGAGGGGAGGGTGATGCTGATGATGATTGTTGTTTTAAGGGGCCTAACATCTAGGTTATTGACCCTAATGGTTTGGGTGATCGTGAAGATGATAATGAAATGTGAACTATAACTAAAACTAACTACTAACTTATATACTAGAAGAAGAAACGGAAAACAAAAGGAGAATAACGCAAATAAAGGACAGGAGGAAAAGAAAGGCCCTCAATCCTCGAAGAATGTGGATTGAGGGACTTGGAAGGAAGGAGAGCCATGAAAGGCAGATAGGAGAGTGAAAGAGAAGAGGGTCCGCCCCAGAGGTAATTAATAAAAGGGGGAAAACCGGACCCAGCTCAGGAATACCTCGGGGTCGCCAACTCCCGAACTCACCACCCGTGCGCCCCTGAGGGTGTAGCAATATCCAGGGCGCACCAGAAGTGGCCCATAAGTCCAACCCCTCGTCCACGTCGTGGGAGACTGGCAACGGCACAAAGTAGGGGATCGCCTGTAGGGGCGAAGTACAGTGGGGACTTCGTGTGCCCTGGGACCGTTACGGTAGCTGTGAAGGTCCTACAGGAACCCTGAAAAGTGACGGCTAACGGGGCTCTGGTGAAGCTACGATAGGCCCAGCAAGCCAGTAGTGGATGAAACCAAACGCTTTCAAGAATGGAACGAGCCTCAGACATGATGGATATAATAGACGACGACATGGATGTACACACGGACTAAGATTTGGAACTTTAAACATAAGAACGCTGACGGGGAAGGTGGAGGAGATAGTGGTGATGGAAAGAAGGAAGTTGGATTTATTGGGATTGGCAGAAACAAAGTGGAAAGGGGAAGGAAGGAGAGAACTGAGAAAAGGCTATAGACTGTACTGGAGTGGGAATGAAGAGGGAAATAGGAATGGAGTGGGAGTAGTAGTACGAGATGGTTTAAAAGAAGAAGTGAGGAGAATAAGTGATAGGATGATGAAAGTGAAAGTAGCACTGAGGGGAGAGACCATAGAAATAGTGCAAGTGTATGCTCCACAAGTAGGCTGCGCCTCTGAAGAGAAGGAGGAGTTTGAAGAGGAATTGCAGAAGCAGCTGGTAGGAAGAAATATGATTGTTATGGGGGATCTGAATGCCCATGTAGGAAGAGAAAGACAAGGTTATGAGAGTGTTCTAGGACCAGAGGGATGGGGCAGAAGAAATGAGGAAGGAAAGAGACTGTTGGACTTCTGCCAAAGGAACAGCCTGCTAGTTGGGAACTCCTGGTTCAAGAAAAGAGAGAGCCACACAATCACATGGTACAGTGATGACTTGACCAGGAAGTTGGTGGTCGACTATATACTGTATGAGAAAGAACTAAATAAGAACATCACGGACATCAATAAGAACATCACGGACATCAAGGTTATACCATCTGAGAACCTGGATAGCGACCATCGATTGCTGGTGATGAACCTGAGAGGGAGTAAGGAGAAGAAAGGGACTGAGAACCAGGAAAGACGTATAGGGATAGGGAAACTGAAAGAAGGGGATAGAAGGGTCGAGTACCTCAAAATGGTAAAGGAAGGAATTCCAACAGATGAAGAAAGAGGGGTGGAAGAGGAATGGGCTAGATTTAAGAAGACACTAGTAGGTGCAGCAGAAGCAGTATGTGGGAGGACAAGTAGTAAGAAGAGGTGGAAGGAAACACCATGGTGGAATGAGAAGACAAAATATATACAGTGGAATCTCGTTAGTACGTTTTTCAAGGGACTGAAAAATTTGGACGTCATATGCGGGAAAACGTACTACCGAAAAACGCCATACTGCATTTACAACGTGTAAGAAAGAACGCGGCGTATATATGGACGTTAAATTGGCGACCTTAGAAAGTGATTGTATGCACTACTACAGTCACGACATAAACATAGGTTATCAGTAACATACATGGAATAAATAACATAAAAATGAATTACTGTACCTCTACACTACAGTATAATACAGGGTCTTTATTTTTGCTTAGCGAGGACATTCTCGCGCTCCGCCAGTGACGGCTCAGTTGCCGGCGACCGCGCACGCAAATGTAGGCCTACGGCAGAATATGGTGCTTAAAATCAGTAGCCTACCATGCAGTTTTACTGGCCATGATTTACAGTAGATGCTGAAAATGTTCCCCATCCGCTTCCAAACACATATAATACAGGGTCTTTCTTTATATTTGATCAGCAAGGACATTCTCGCTCCGCCAGTGACGGCCCTGTTGCCGGCGACCGCGCACGCATATGTTTGAAGCACGGGCTTGCTTGAACCACTTCAATAAAGCGCTTTCTAGTTCAGGAAACTGTCCCTCTCGCACATGTTTCCTTTTGCCGCTCACCCCTTCTTCAAATGCACGTTCGATTTCCTTCCTTTTGCCGAGAATCGTGTTCAGTGTAGAAGGAGGAATGTTCCACTTTCGCGCTATATCCACACGCTTCATGTGAGGATTGCAGTCCACGTCTCGAATGTATTTCATCTTCTCATCATTAGTTATCTGCCGTACTGTCTTATCCATTATGAAACACGCAATAAAATAGGTCACAACTGGACGTGAACACTAAGAACTTGAAGACAATAGTGCGGAACACGAAGACAATAATGCGCCTACGTGAGAAATAAACAAAGGGAAGGGGGTGAAGGGCAGCAGGAGAGATACACGTCACCTGTGTTGCGTCATAGCTATAGCCACTTCTACGCCGTCAAACACAATAAAATCATCTAAACTGTCAATAACTATCAGAGAATATGAGGCAATATCACGTCGTGTTTTCTAGAAGCCGAATTTTATAATAAAATAAGAATAAAATACGGTTCACTAACAAATAGTTCAACGGAAATTTGATCGTTGTAAGCGGGAATAGAGAACGTATTAAGGGGATATATCAACATGAATTTAGTAGGGTAGGGACTTGAGAAAGGGCAGCGGGAGAGAGACACGTCACCTGTGTTGCGTCATAGCTATAGCCACTTCTACGCCGTCAAACACAATGAAATCGTCTACACTGTCAATAACTATCAGAGAATATGAGGCAATATCGCGTCGTGTTTTCCAGAAGCCGAATTTTATAATGAAATAAGAATAAAATCCGGTTCTTACAAACAGTACAGCGGAAATTTGAGCGTCGTAAGCGGGAATAGAGAACGTATTAAGGGGATATATCAACATGTATTTTGTAGAATTGGGACTGGGACTTGAGAAAATCATCGCGCTAAACGGGAAAACGTCGTAACCGAGAACGTGCTAACGAGATTCCACTGTAGTAAGGGAAAAGAATAGAGCCTTTAGGAGGTGGTATCAAAATAGGACGGTAGGGACAAGGGAAGAATACCAGGAAAGAAAGAAGGAGGCGAAGAGAGTAGTGGCTGAGGAGAGAAGAAAGTGGATGGAAGAGTGGACAAAGATGATAAAGGAGGATAGTGAAGGTACAAAAAAGGTCCTGTATGGGATGGTAAAAAATAAGAGGCGGAAGGATCCTACGGATTATGTTAGAATGGTGAACAAAGGGGGACAAGAGATAGAAAATAGGGAAGAACTGAAGAAAATGTGGAAAGAATATTTTGAAGAACTTCTGAACCCAAATGGAAACGATGGTGAGGAGGAAGAAATCGGGGAAGAGGAAGATGAACTGCAAACAGAAAAGGACTTAACATGGAAAGAAGTGGAAGATGCAGTGAAAAAGATGAAAGGAGGGAAGGCACCGGGTGTGGATGAGTTGAGTGTGGAGATGGTGAGAGCAGCAGGAGAGGTGGGGATACAATGGTTGTACCGAGTGATGAGGACAGCATGGAAGGAAAGGAAGACCACAGAGGTCTGGAAAAAAGGAATAATTGTCCCGATCTTCAAGAAAGGTAGTAGAACAGATTGCAGAAACTATCGGGGAATAACACTGATGAGTCATTGTGCAAAGATCTTCGAGAAAGTTTTGGATGATGATGATGATAATTGTTGTTTTAAGGGGCCTAACATCGAGGTTATCGGCCCCCGAGAAAGTTTTGGAAAGGAGAATTAAGACAAGGATAGAAGGAGGGATGAGGGAAGAACAACATGGCTTCAGAGCAGGAAGGTCCACAGTGGATTTGATTTTTGCTGTAAGGCAGTTATGAGTATGGAACAGATCTACTGAAGGCCTTCCTGGATATTGAGAAAGCATATGACAGTGTATGCAGAAACAAAGTATGGAAGTCCCTGGAGGATAGAGGAATAGAGAAATGGACCATAAAGAGGATAAAGGAGATGTACAAGGAAAGTGTGAGCTGTGTGAAAGTGGGAGGAGAGAGATCGGACTGGTTGGAACAGAGAAACGGCCTGAAACAAGGAAGTGCAGTCACCGTTACTTTTCATTGTGGTGTGGTGACATAATGACCCGAGTGGCACAAGTAATTGGGGAAGGAAAGATGAAAGCAATGGTGTTTGCAGATGATTTGATGATTTGGGGAAACAAGGAGGAAGAGGTACAGGAACAGTTGGACGTGTGGGAAGGAATAATACAAGGATATGGGATGAAATTTAGCATAAATAAGAGTGAGATGGTGATCACAACAAGGAAGAAGGAAAGAACCACAACAGGAATAACAATTGGTGGGGAACAGCTGAAGAAAGTGGAGAGTTTCAAGAATCTGGGAAGCCTGATACAAGGTAATGGATGAAACGATAGAGAAATAAATGAGCGGGGGAGGCAGGCAGAAGCATTTCGGAGGAGTGTGAGAAGCATGTTATGGAGCAAGGATGTCCCTCAGAACAGCAAAAAGATCATATATCGGACGTACTATGTCCCTATCCTGACGTATGCCTCGGAGACCTGGGTTATGAAAGGAAGGGAGAAGAGCCAGGCCAGTGAGATGAGGTACTTGAGAAGCAGTATTGGAGCTACAAAGATGGACAGAATAAGAAATGAGAGGACCAGAGAATTAATGAAGAACCATTACAGGACGGTATAGAGAAATCTAGACTTAGATGGTATGGACATGTAAAACGAATGGAGGAGAAGAGGATACCCAGGAGAGTACACGAGACGAAGTGGGAAGGAAAGAGACTGAGAGGAAGACCGAGAGACAGGTGGCTGAAGGGGGTGGAAGAAAGCGTGAAAAAGAGAGGAGAAGACTGGACAAGGGTGGAGGCTGAGAGATGGTGGGAAGACAGAAGACGTTGGAGAGGCTTGTGTTCCAAACAGACCCGGCCAGTGGCTGGAAACTATGCAAGATGATGATGATGATGACCAGAAGTGGTGGGGCTACATACACCCTGCCTCCTTGAGGGCCTTGAGCAGAAGGCAGGAGATTACAAGAAAAAAAAAAAAAGAAGGCTGACCCCTCGCAGAAGGGCCAATTAAGGCGGGAAAGGAAGAGACTCCCTAGGCCTCGGATACCCTAATACCGTCGAGGTCGAAAGAGACAAGAGCTGACCAAGTGAGGTCGACAGGATAGAAGACGGAGAGGAGCCCGGCACAAGTAAGTGGAAGCAATGCCGGACTAAGCTGGGGTCCCGTGATCGCCAACCCACGTCCCACTAAATGTGAGCCCCTGGGGGCAGGGGAAGGTGAGCGTGTGCAAGAATTACCCAATATAAATAGGTTGATGCATTTTTGGTCCATATTGACTGCAAGTTGGAATAATTGTGAGATGAAAGAATGCCGAAACAAGTGACGGAGAGACGGATGACTGGAAAGAGAGGATGAGGAAGACCTAGAGTACGGTGGAAAAATTTGGTGAAGGACAGTGTGAGAGAACGAAACCTGGAGTGCAGTTGAGTGGTTGAGGAAGGATGGTGGACAGACAGAGTAAAGTGGAGGGGTGTCATATTGCTCCGACCCAGCCCAAACTGGAAAACGGAAATTGATGATGATGATGATTGTATGCTAAACCCGTAAATATATGTTGTACGATGACAAGGTGCCCGTGCTAAACCCGTAGATATACGTATTCGTGCAGTGCTCACTTAGCTAAGCCCGTAAAATACGTGCAGCGCCTGATCTGTTCAAATGGCACGCCAGAACTTCAAGGAAGTTCTAAAGTAGTGATAGTTCGCTTTTTCCGCGCATTTACGTAAGGATTTAGTTTCCTAGCAATGATGAAATATAGACCTTCTGTGCTTCCAACCAAATTCAATTTATTATCTTTAAATTTATGTTAATTTCAAATTATTGTCATAAAAAGTCAGTTAAATAACTAGTAAAGCTATTTTACAATACTCGCATAAGCCTGTTCTTGAAAAAAAAAAAAAAAATCTTGAAGAAAAAAAAAAAGCAAAGAGCGAGTAGCTCTACATAAAATAACTAGCATTGAAAGGGTTAATATCCTTCAAAAAATGTCTACCTAGTCAGTACTGAGGCAATAGATTTTTATATCAAATCAATTTCCTTATTCTTCCATAAACATTGAAATTATACAAATATCTCTTGCCTCAGTATTGACATACATTCATTTGAGGCTGATTTACATGTCAGCGTCCAGTCTAGTCTGCAAGCCCCTGTTTGCAAACAAGTCACCTCCATGATCCCCTATTAGCAGTTAGCACAGTGGCCTTCTCTGCTTCTACACTTCTCACTTTGAGATCGTTCATCACTGACTCAGACCATCGCCTCCAAGGTCTACCTCTGCTTCTCCTACCCTACACAGCCAAACTCATTAACCTTCTACGTAATCTCTCCTTCCTTATTCTCATCACATGACCTCACCATCCGAGTCTGCTCATATGAACAGCTTCATGGAGCGTGTTCATTTCTAACTTAGCCCTTATCTCTTCATTACGAGTACCCTCCTGCAATTGCTCCCATCTGTTTGTCCCAGAAATCATTCAATACCCACATATCAGTTACCTCTAGCTTATGTGTCAGATACCGTATTTCTTCGCATAATCGTCGCACTTTTTGAGCCTAAAATTCGTGGAAAAAAGCAGGGTGCGACGATTATGCAAAGAATATTTAAGCTCAAATTATATACTGTATCATTATTTGCTGCACGGGCCAGTCATTCGCATAGCGTAAATCTGGTGTGAGTCAGAGACAGGCTTCTTTCTTCTAACAGGTCACGACAGGTTAAAGCTCGCGGAATATGCTGACAAAGCTGGCCGTTAGCCCGCAGGCATAAAGACGAGATCACTTTCTCCTGACAAGATCACGCCAGATTATACGCTCCTGGAATGTGCTAAGTGACGAAGCTTGCTGCTCGCGTCACAGTTCATAGCCCGCAAGCATAAAGATGAGATATTTTTCTTCTGACAAAGTCGCGCCAGGTTATAAAGTCGCGGCAGCTTGTGCAACTGACTGGCGCACAAATACAATTATAAAACTCGCTTCACTCGTTTTATAAACATACTCTTGTCTTAATTACCATTATAGGAGAGTTGCATACGACTGTTTATGTTTATGTTTTAACATAAATATTCATAAATATCTGTGGGATTCAGTCACTTTAGTTAGTGAACAGAGCGCGCTGGGTTTGCTGACTGAACAGAGCGCATGCGTGGGTCAAAGAACTTCGAAAGCAGAGACCATTTACTTTGCTTGGCAATGCTATTGTTTACAGCCTGCATGACGTCTAGTGCCGAACAGCACTAGCATTCACAAATATTGTCACCGAAGTCGTTTGAGAGCAATGCGCTGTGTAGAAATTGGAGTTGGGGATATTAAGGTACAGTGCGATGTCTTGTCTCATATTCGCCAGTTTATTTACGAGAACATATGGGACGGTGCACTTTCCATGTCTGTAATTTATATAGAAGGATGCTGTGTTGCTAACTTCAGGCAGTAGATTCATAAATTTCTTGTTACCGTAAAGGTTCGTGCTGATTTTGTCTTTGTGTTTGGGATTGTAACTACAATGGTTGATCCGATATCCAATTAGAACTTTCAAATCATGTAATTCAAGTCCGACATGTTTGATTTTGAGCGCATGCGCGAAGCTATCCTTACTTAATTGGTCAATGAATGAGCTCTGATTGGCTGGAGGAACTGTTTCATACTGAAAAATAGTGTTATAATGACCCTCAATATGATACAGTTTTCTGACATACAATATTTACATTTCGACACCGTCGAACATAAACTCTTTTGCAACATCACATCCAGGGGCGGCAGCACCCTATTTTATTTGAAAATAAATTACTTAAATAATATTATCTACAATCAAATATAGTGCATTAATTAGACGTCAGCGAAAAACAGGAAATGTTTCAATTCCACTCACGACGACGTATCTAGTCCTGCGTTCCACTCCGCACCAGGCACTGGCTGTACAGATCACAGCTCAGCGAGAATTTCTAAGTTTATTGCCTGCAAAGATGAACTCGGCCTTTTGCGCATGCGTTCCCAAATTTTTCGTTGTGCTGTTGGGACAATAGGCAAGACCAGAGCCAAGGCATTCTTCGTTCAACCACAGACCACAGTCACACGAAATAAGAACTTGACCGGTGGCACCTTCTAGTCTCTGCAATAGCATTTTAGAGGGAATCGCACAAATCGAACGGGAGGGGGAGAGGGAAGAGAAAACTATCAGCTGTTCCCACCAGAAGGATTTTTAACACTCCCAACTTACTCTGGAGTTGGTATATTAGCTTTCATGGCCAGTGAATTAAAACTCAGCAATTCTTCTAAGTTTGTGCCATGTCTTGTGTGGGGTTTCGCCTAGGACACCAAGCTGGCTCATCAGCGGGCTCTTGGTATACCCGCCCGTACCCCCCACAGGAGTAGCGAACTGCGCGCTACCTCCCTTTCATGAAGCGCAACTGAGCCTCCTTACTGTGAGAACTAATAGCTCAAACAGACATAACTAAAGCCCTGCACGGATGCGGATATCCGCAAATATTTTCGCCGCGCGGATATAGTTTGCATTGCTGTGCGGATAGCGGATAATGTTTCGAGTAAATTTGCGGATAGTCTTTAGAATTTAAACACAAATAGTGCTAAATGTTCCGGCATAACTCAACAAAATGACAGTGTTTCGCCCCGGTGTGCAATTGGGCTCTTCAGTTGGTTAAAGCACACCTCACCAAGACACTGTCTAGTGCACACTGGGAAGGCCATTGCAAGACGTATTTGATACATGTGTATCCACGTCACGAGCAATGCCAGTGCACTATGGGAGTCGAAACTCCACTCCAAAGCAATTATAACCTTACCTTGGCATTGAATATATAATTTTCAAAAGAAAAATATGTATTGTCCGTTGAGCCATTATATATTTAAACACAAATTGTGCTAAATGTTCCGGCATAACTCAACAAAATGACAGTGTTTCGCCCCGGTGTGCAATTGGGCTCTTCAGTTGGTTAAAGCACACCTCACCAAGACACTGTCTAGTGCACACTGGGAAGGCCATTGCAAGACGTATTTGATACATGTGTATCCACGTCACGAGCAATGCCAGTGCACTATGGGAGTCGAAACTCCACTCCAAAGCAATTATAACCTTACCTTGGCATTGAATATATAATTTTCAACGGACAATACATATTTTTCTTTTGAAAATTATATATTCAATGCCAAGGTAAGGTTATAATTGCTTTGGAGTGGAGTTTCGACTCCCATAGTGCACTGGCATTGCTCGTGACGTGGATATACATGTATCAAATACGTCTTGCAATGGCCTTCCCAGTGTGCACTAGACAGTGTCTTGGTGAGGTGTGCTTTAACCAACTGAAGAGCCCAATTGCACACCGGGGCGAAACACTGTCATTTTGTTGAGTTATGCCGGAACATTTAGCACAATTTGTGTTTAAATATATAATGGCTCAACGGACAATACATATTTTTCTTTTGAAAATTATATAGTCTTTAGAATACAAACTTACGATAATAGTCATCATCATCATCATCATGTACAGTTTCCAGCCCCAGGCTGGGTCTGTTTGGAACATAAGCCTCGCCACTTAGTTCTTTCTTCCCACCACCTCTCCGCTGTCACTCTGGTCCAGTCCTCGCCTCTCTTCTTGACACATTCCTCCACTCCTTTCAGCCATCTATCTCTTGGTCTTCCCCTTGGTCGTTTCTTCTGCATCTGCATCTCATGTATCCTCTTGGGAATCTTCTTCTCATCCATTCTCTTTAAGTGTCCATACCACCTCAGTCTTGATGTCTCAATCCTACCTTGCAAGGGCTCCTCTTTCACCATTTCCCTGACCTTTTCATTCCTCACCCTGTCTCTTCTTGTTACTCCGATCCTACTTCGCAGGAACTTCATTTCACCTGCCTGTATTCTGCTTATGTCTCTTTTCTTCATTGTCCACGTTTCTGAAGCATAGGTCAGTATCGGGATATAGTAGCTTCTGTATAACACTTCCTTGCTTTTTTGTGGGACATCTTTATTCCACACTAAGCTCCTAATGCTTCTCAGAAATGCTTCTGCCTGTCTGCCACGTTCCGTAATCTCTTTGTCATTTCTCCCATTTTGCTCCACTATACTTCCCAAGTACTTGAGACTTTCCACCTTCTTCAGCTGTCCACCTCCAAGTGTTAACCCACTCATTGGTCTGTCCTTTTTCCTGGTCGTTAACAGGATCTCACATTTACTGATGTTGAACTTCCATCCGTACTCTCCCACTGTTTCTTCCCAAGCCTTCAGTTGCTCCTGAATTTCCTCCTCCTTGTTTCCCCAGACCATGAGATCATCTGCAAACACCATTGCTTTCATCTTATCTTCTCCTATCTTTCCTGCTACCCGTGTCATTACCTCGTCCATAACCACAATAAAGAGAAGGGGTGACAGCGCACTACCCTGTTTCAGGCCACTCATTTGTCTGAACCAGTCTGTTCTTTCCCCTCCAACTTTCACACAACTCACACTTCCACAATACATCTCCTTCACTCTGCCTACAGTCTCTTTTTCCACTCCCATGTTTTCCATTGCTTTCCAAACCTTCTCCCTACACACACTATCATAGGCCTTTTTGATGTCCAGGAAGGCCATCAGCAGATCCTCTCCAAATTCGTAGTGGTGTTCCTGGAGCTGTCTCACTGAAAATATGAGATCCACTGTTGATCTCCCAGGTCTGAATCCATACTGTTCCTCTCTCAATTTTCTCTCCACTTTGGCTCGTATTCTACTTTCTAATATCTTTTCATATATCTTGGCACAGTGAGGTATGAGTGTAACTCCCCTGTAATTTCTGCACTCCTTTCTGCTTCCTTTCTTAAATATTGGGACAATTAATCCTTTCTTCCAATCTTCTGGGGTCTTTTTCTCCTTCCATATCACCCTCATCACACGGTACAGCCACTGTTTCCCAACCTCCCCTGCTGCCTTCACCATTTCAACACTCACTTCATCCACACCTGGTGCCCTTCCTCCTTTCATCTTGTCTATAGCCATTTCCAGTTCTCTCCAAGTCAGGTCCTTTTCCATTCCTGTGTTGTCTTCTCCATCTTCCAATACATTGTCTTCCACCCTATGATCATTTGGATTCAGCAAATCCTCAAAGTACTCTTTCCACACTGTCTTGAGTGCCTCTTTGTTGTGTACCTCATTTCCGTTTTTGTCCATCATTACCACATCCTCACGCAGACCTCTTCTCTTACTTTTGACCATCCCATAAAGTACTTTCTTATTTCCTCTGCTGTCTTCCTCCATCATCTCTGTCCACTTTACCATCCACTTCTTCCTCTCCTCTGCGACAATCTTGTTTGCTTCTTTCTTCTTTATCTTATAATCTTCCCTTGTCAGATCAGTTCTTTCCTGGAACCACACTCTGAAAGCCTTGTTCTTCCTTCCCACAGCTTCTTTTACTCTCTCATTCCACCATATGTACGATAATAGTACATATTTGATATGTCAATCTGCAGCTTCATGCTTAAAAGAGGAATACTCCTGTAGCCTATTGCGTACGAAATATTCAGTCACGTATTGCACTTATACACGAGAAGATCATTTACTCACAATACTTTCAACTACATTTTATTAAGTACCGTATGTTTGTAGTAGATGGTCTTGACATTTCATCATCATCAATTCTCACTGCCATTATTACTACACGTACGATATATAATGCTGTCAATAAGCTTGTTAGTTCATCGTGGTGACATCATTAACATTCCTCATGTCAGCTACTTCGCCGCTGTGCCACCCTAAAGTCTGGCACACATTTCCGCCCCTGCCGCCAGCTCCCCCGGCAGCCTTTCTACAGAACTTCGTGTATTTCAGGAGGGCACATTTGAATGTCCCGCGGCTGAGTGCCGCCCTCCCCTTCTCTCGGCGAGTAGACTGTTCCGGCCAGGCGAAGGTGGTGACCTTTTGCCAGGCGAGACTAACTCTTGGCGGTCTTCTTGGGCGCTATTCGCCCGGTTGTTTGAAAGAGACCAATGGTGTGCTCCCACGTGAACGACTTGCACTATGGGTAAGCCTAGCTCAGGCCTGCCAACTCAAATAACCATCTGGCTAGACCAGCGTGTGGCAAACAGTGACTGTGGGGGCCTGCTAAAGTTGGCAGCGTCCATTTCGATATTTCTCCGCAAGGAGCGCGCGACACACTTGTTGCCCGCCGACGTGCGTACTGTGGTAGCACGCTTCTTCCCACTACCTGCTTGAACTATGCAACAAATAGGTGTTACTGCAGGCGAGCTCTCGAAGCTCGACCTTTTCCAGCCACATGGCCTGTCTGTTGGACTCGGGTAACATTCCGTTCTGATTATTAAAAAACGGCGATCTGTGTTTAACTATTTCTCGTGTCTAGAGAATCATTACTATACTCATGGTGTCGTCATGAGAGAGCTGTGTTCTACTCAAACTTCGAATCTAGTCTCTGAACTAATATTTTTGAACTGACTTAAACGTTAGACTCCATTTTTCTGTCCTTGCCTTATAACTTTGCTCTGCAATCAGACCTTATTATTATTATTATTTTGCGTGTGAATGCTATGTTAATTGCTGATTTTAATTTAAGTTCTTGTTGTCATGTAATTATATATATTTTTTGGAGGGTTCCTAAGTGAGGACGACAATGGCCTACATTGTCGAGAACATGGTGCTGTTGCTAACGGCTTGCCTCGTGGTGGGCAGTCGAAAGTAATAGGCGGCTCTCGTGCGTTGGCAGCGGTCACATAATGACGTGTTGATATGAGCTCCCGCTCTAAGGCTTTAGTTATGCCTTTTGCTATTTTCATTTTAACTTCTAGTTTTATTCTTCTGTGCCACGCTGCACATTATTTCAGTGATATCTTGTGTTTTTGATGAAGCTGTTATATATATTTTCTCCTTCCGAGTTTCCGTTCGTTGTTTCGAACTTTCTCAAAGCCTCATGGCTTTCCTCTTGTTGCCGGAGGGCACCTTAGGTTTTATTTAGGCGTCATGTTTAACTTCAGCCCATGCCTGGGCAAACTATATTCCTTGTCGCCAAGGGATATCTTTCAGTGTTAATTAATTCCTATTTTTCTCGCCAAACGTGACCGTTGGCGTCTCACTCACCATGTGGGGCATAGATAGGAGTAGGAGTGTTCTTTTATGTTGCACATTCTTGGGTTTCCACTTGTATTTCCTTTCATTTAATACATTTTATTTTCTTTAGTTATCAACCAGGGACATTTTTTCTTCAGTATGTTGTCTGCCACCCTGTAGTATTTACCAGTCCCTCGCCTCTGTAAAACGAGGCTCAAATCCACATCCCGAGTATTCAACTCGCCTGGTTAGCCATTCTTGTTAATGGTTGCCAGAGTCACGCAACCTAAGGGAACCAACTAGGTTTTCGAAGGGGCGCGACAGTAAGTGTAGCAGAGCATTGGTTGTCGATTTTGTCTGGTTTTGCTACCGATGGTGGTAGATGGAAGCCACGTGACAACATTGTCTACTCTGCCCTGATATTTATCAGGATGAGAATACTGAGGATTGGAATAAGTTTTTTTGTAATTGTAACGTTCTACCATGGGCAACTAAGTTAAATTTGAGTTAAAGTCTTATGTGGAAACTTAAACCGTTAGAGTTAAGGTGCTGTGAAATTCTATTGTCTAATATTTTTGGTTTTTTCCTTTCATGCTACTGTGATGGAGCGTCACGTTCCTAATCCAAAGTATTTGGATCATGAAGAAATCCAGTATGAATTGGATATAAGGGGTTTGGAGGTTCCCATGAACACAGAGGTGGCTCGAGCAGTTTTAAAGCCTGCCCTTCAGGAACCTGTATTGTTGCCGGTGCTGTCCGAAGCAGAATTTGCAATTGGTGAGTCACAAATTCTCCAAAAAGTAGAAACTTGTGCTAACCTTATTAATTTGTTTTTGCTTGATGATTATGGTACATCTGCCCAATATAAGAAATTGCGCGCTCGCTTACAGTATTTGTTCACTCGTTGTGAAGATGTTTTATTTGTTTCATCCCATCGTTCTGATGATGAATTAGCTAATATTTTTGTAATTCAGCGTATGATAGCCGAATGTGCTAATAAAGTTTTTGATGAAAATTCTGGTGGTTGTGATGGTGTGGAAGCTCTCCACGCGGTCAGTGTAGACAGTTCTGAAATAGGTTTTCCTACCTGTGAAAGTGATAGTCAGCCTTATGTTCCGACATGTACTGCTAATCTGTTAAATTCAGTTCGGTTGAGTTGTGAAATCTCTAATAATGCAAGTATGTCTCAATCTGTTGGTCGCAACAATGATGTTTTTCCGGTTTCTACTAACAATAGTGCTACAGTAGATAGTAGTAGTACAGGGTTGCCAGTAGTTTCTTTAGCTGAAGTAGACGTTGCTAATCCCTTTTCTTTCCCTCCTGTGGATTATTCTGCTTATGTTTATCGTGAAAGAGCTGCTATAGGCAGGTCACGTACCATGTCAAGGTTGCCAGCCAGTAGTGTCGATGCTGGTGGTAATGCAAGTGTTGTTAATTTATATACGCAATACCTCCAGGTTACTGAGAGGAAACCAGTCGATAGTGTTTTGGCGACTGAGTTTAGCCGGTTAAATTTCAACCAAAGGTTATCGTCCGACACGAATTTGGTTGAAGTGTCAAACGCTTCATGGATGAATAATTTGGGTACCAATCCTAGTTTTCGTGTACCTGTGTCCGTTCATTCTGTTTCTGCTGTAAACAATTCTAATGGTGTTGTAAATTGTAATCCTTCCGTTTCCGAAATTTTGCAACCGAGTGCTAGAGAGTTGTTCATGTCAACTGAAATGCCTCGTTCCGTGTGTGACACAACTCCTGTGTACATCACAAGTAACTCCAATGGTGGAGTAACGTATTCTTATTCTAGTGCCTTTTCTCGTCCTACTTGCTCTGTTCTTACGTCCAGTGCGAGGGATGTTCAAGAAGTAAATATCCGTAGTCGGGGCATGTATCCTACTCCGAGACGAAGTGCTCCCCAAGACGTTCCTAGTGGTAACTATCCTCCTTCGTTAGGTATTAAGCCTCTTAATTTCCGTTGGCCTAAAGATAATGTTTGGTGCAGCAAGAATTGAGTTTCTTCTCGTGTAGAACCTCAAGGTTGGGATTTGAATAGCCCGAGTGATGATAGTGGACCTGTTCGTGGTGAACAGAGAGGTCCGGGTTCTGGTCATTCAGTTTTTTTCTAACCGTAATTTTGGGAATCTCGCCCACCCGTTATCTGATTGTGTAGCTAAGTTGAAGCACATGAATACCGATACCACTGATGGTATTATTCATTTTCTGCGTGAGTTGGTGGAAATTTATGAGTACGCTGCTGTATTTGGTGTGAGTTACACTCAGGTGTACCAACTTATGTTCCCGTTCACTTCTGGTATGATGAGAAGTATGGTTGTTGAGGCTATGTCCCGTAACACAGGTATCGAAGTGTTCTGTGAGCAAGTAATGTCAAATTTCATTCCGTATAGGAAGATGGGCACTGTAGTTCAGCGTCATTTGTATCGTGTACAGAAGTATGGTGAGCCGTTGGATGTGTACATGCAAGATATGCTAAAGCTAGCTAAGATGTTTTCTGTTAACTTCACTGAGCAAGAAATGGTGGAACACATTTTGGATGGTGTGACGCCAGAATATCGCTCATTTTTATGCTTGGGGTCGCGCGCGAGCACTATTGCTCAATTGTGTGCTTTTGCCGTACGTGGAGAGCCCGTGCGTCAGTCTGATTATGGTAGAGGTTCTGTTGATCAACCCTCACAATTTAATTCGTACAGACCGAGAGGTCCTGCTAATCATTGGAACAATGCTCGTTCCCAGGGTAAACAAGGTAATTGGGGAAATCGTAAGCCTCAAGTTGCAGGAGGTCGATGGTCGAGTAATCAGTCTCAGAGTGGTCCTGTTCGTAATGAAGAAGTTAGGAACTCTGGTAATTTGAATTCTGTAAAGAATGTCCGCTTCCAAGGTCCCTTAAATAGTAGAGGGGATGTCAGACACCAAGAAGCTACTAACCGTGGTGAAAATTTGAATAGTCAAGAAGCTCAAGGTCGAGTAAATAGTAGTTCTGTGAAATGTAACGCTTGTGGTCGTTTTGGTCATTCGGACCGCACGTGTAATTCTCTTCAGGAATGACATCAGGAGTCCTGGCATCGTGATGTGAGATCAATGTCAACAGTCGTCAATGTGGACGACCACAGTATGGGAGGCTGTTCGAAAGTTTCTGTGAGTTCTTTATTACCTGCACCTACTGCAGGCATTTTGATCAATGATGCCAACTTTAAAGCCTTGTTAGATTCTGGCAGTGCTGCGTCACTGATGAGTGAGGAATGGTATAGGGCCATGAAAGGCATTTGCAAATTTCCCCCTCTCTCTAAGGTCGATGTTCGTTTAGTTTCAGCTAATAATTCTCAACTAATAGTTCTAGGTGTTGTCAAGTTAAAGGTTAAGATTCATAATTTCGCGTGGAAGTTTCCGTTTTGGATCGTGTCAAATTTGTCTTGCCCTGTGATTTTAGGCGCTAATTTTTCTCTCATTCCGGTTTGTCGCTGGACATTAAAAGAGAAACCTTCTGGTTTAATTTCTGTCCAGAGTTGAAATTGAAAATTTCTGCTACTGAGAGGTACGATGTTGGCACCAGCGCGGTGGACATCGATGGTGAAGACGTTCCCGAGTTGTCAAGTAGTGTCAACGACCTGGATCTTAGTATTCTTTCTGATGGTCAAGCAACGATTATACGTGATTTGTGTTCTCGTTTTCCGGAAGTTTTTACCGAGAAGTTAGGAGTCACTGATTTAATTTCTTACAAGATTGTCATGTCAGACAATATTCCAGTTAGGCATCCTCCGTACCGACTTAGTCCGCCTAAAATGAAAGAACTTAAGAAGATAATTGATCAGATGCTGTCAGACGGTGTTATTCGCCCCTCTATTTCTTCATATTCATCGCCTATGTTTCTAGTGCCGAAGCCGAATGGTGGTTTTAGACCCGTTGTGGATTACCGAAGGCTCAATAAGAAGGTGGTGATGGAATCTATCCCCCTTCCTGATCTTCATTCGTGCTTTTCGTGGTTCAAGGATGCTAAGTACTACAGTCTCATAGATCTGAACCAGGCTTATTACCAGGTTCCCTTAGCCGAGGAGAGTAAGCATCTCACCGCCTTCGCGACGGATTGGAACCTCTTTGAATTCAATAGGCTTCCCTTTGGTCTCACAACTGGAGGAGCTGTGTTAAGCAGATTGTTAGATAAGGTCTTCGCTGGCATTAAGTTTGAGTATCTGTACCACTATTTGGACGATGTCGTAATGTACAGTAAGACATTTGAAGATCATGTTCGCCATCTTCGTGAAGTGTTCCGAGCGTTTGAAGAACGCTGGGCTAACTGTGAAGCTTTCTAAGGTATTTTTCGCTAAACCTCAAATCTCTTTTCTGGGACATGTTATTTCCGCCGCTGGTGTGTCGACCGACAGCTCTCGCACCCAGGGTATTCGTGACTTCAAAAGACCCGTCAATGTCAAACGCGTGGCTCGTTTCGTTGGCATGGCCAATTTCTTTCGGAAATTTATCCCTGATTTTGCTCGTAAGGCTATGCCCTTGAATAAGCTACGTCAGAAGAAGGTTCTGTTCGAGTGGGGTGAGTCTCAACAGGCCGCTTTCGATGAGTTAAAGGAAGCCTTGTGTAATGCTCCTGTTCTCGCAGTTCCTGAGTTTAGCAAGAGATTTATCGTGCAGACTGATGCCTCTTTAGGCGCTGTTGCAGCTGTTCTTTTACAAGAATGTGCAGAAGGTCGTCGTCCTATCGCTTTTGCTTCGAGAACCTTAACTGTTGCCGAGTCTCATTATTCTGTATATGAGCTCGAAGGTCTCGCTGTCATGTTCGGTTTGGAAAAGTTTAGGATATATGTCGAACACGTGCCGTTCGAGTTGGAGACCGATAACCAAGCCCTGAGCTGGGTCTTGGCCAGACCGAGGAACACTGGGCGTATCGCTCGGTGGGCTACTCGTATTTCATCTTTCAATTTCACCGTTCGTCACATAAAGGGGACAGACAATGTCATTGCAGATTCGCTTAGTAGGATGTACGAGGAATCTCCCCTTAAGAAACCGGAACCTGTTCCTGTGGAATCTGATGTTGTTGGTGTTTGTTCCGCCCAACATATGTTGAACAATTCTCCTCTTTTGTTTAAAGATATAGTCATTCATCAAAAAGAAGATCAAGAGTTAAAGTTAATAATTTCTAAATTAGATGTGGGTGAGGTTGTAAAACCTTATTTACTTAGGTCAGGCGTGTTATGCTGCGTTGCCAGGCATGACAAGAAGCCGAAAGTCGTCTTGCCTGTCCAGTTAGTGGATGCTATGTTAAGATATTTTCATGAGTCACCAGTGGGTGGTCATTTAGGAGTCTTCAAAACTCATCAAAAGGTAAAGCAATCCTTTACTTGGAAGTGTATGGACCGGGATATTAAAAGATTTGTTTTAGGTTGTCGTAGTTGCAACGTGAGCAAACCAGCTATCAATAGTAGAGTGGGGTTTCTGTCTTCAGAGCCCGTGTTGCGTCCTATGGAGAGGTTGTATATAGATTTCGTTGGACATTTCCGAAATCCAGGTTAGGTAACCGTTTCGCGCTAGTCTGTGTCGATGGATTCTCGAGATTTTGCTGGATTTTTCCCACCAGGATGAGCAACACTGCTGCTGTCGTTAAGTGTTTGAAGGTTATTTTTACTTCATTTGGTCCCTGTCAGTACCTCATTTCTGACAATGCCCGTACCTTTACTTCTAATAAGTTCCGTAACTTCTGTTTCGAGTACTCAATTTCTCATGTTACAACTACTCCGTATTATCCTAACCCTAGTTTGGCCGAGAGGGTCAATAGGAATTTGAGAGCTGCATTAATCGCTTATCATCGGGACAATCATGCTAAATGGGATTCCTCATTGCATTGGTTGGCCTACGCTTTCAATACGGCTGAGCACGAAAGTCATGGTAAAACCCCATTTTCTTTGATGCACGCGTTTGTGCCAAATTCTCCGTTGTCGAACCTTTGGTCTCTTAATGAACTTCCTCCCGATCAGCCTAGTCCTGAGCGCGTTCGTGAAATTTGGAAGGAGGCTCAGCGTGCTATCAAGATATCTCACGACAAGTTGGCCCAGAGGTACAATCAAGGTCGTGGTCAGAGCAAATTTAAAGTTGACGATCTAGTCTATGTCAAAAATTTCTGGAGGAAAACTCCTGGTCATCAAGTAAGTGGCAAGCTCATGCCAAAATTCCGTGGTCCGTATAGGATTTTATCCTTTCCTACCGATGTTACTGTCCTGTTGGAGGACAATGAAAGAAGGCGCATTTTTCGAACTCACTTGTCATATTGTAAACGTGCTGGTGAAAGAGAGGCAGAAGAAGTCGAGGAAGCAGAGAACGCAGGATGCGAGGTGTAGTGTGAGTTGTAGAATTTTTCCTGTGCAGTGATGTGGTAACAGTAGTCTCTTTTATTGTATTTTGGTACCGTGTAAAGTCCTTGGAGTCATGTGTGTGGTGCTGTATTGGTATAGCATTGTGTCGACAGACGTGAAGTGGGAGTTGTCGTTGTGCTTCTGTCGTGTCCGATTTGCAGTGATAGTGCAATATCTCCACAAGTACTTCGTGAGTCAGTTCTTCGCTGAAGAATAATTTCGTCTAGGGACAGACATAATGGGTCTTCTAATTTTCCTTTTCAAGTTTTCATTCGTGTCAGTGGGACCTGCTTGAGGTCTTTCTACGCCCCTTGTGGCCTATTTCTTCCTTCTGTATTTGGCACTGTTGAAGTGAACATACGATATGTTCTGAGTCGTGGTACTCTTGTTCTGGTGTGTGTGTGTGGATATCAGGGATTCCTGCATTTGCTCGCAGCCCTGGTGTCGGACCTTTCCTCGTTGAATTTTGGCAGCCTCGTTGGGTATAACGTGGAGTTGTCTAGGACGGTTGGTCCATTTATTGTGCGTGGTGCACATTGTGAAGTAGTGTCTGTGCCTAGTTACTTAGTGGAGGTGATAAGGGTTGCCCTGCATTTGCTCGCAGGCGCCTTGGTGTCGCAGGAGATGATCCGTTTGGTGGAATTGGTAATTTTCTGTTCTCTTGAGCCACTGTTCCTGTCGTCGTGTTGGTAAGTTGTGAAGGTGTTCTGTTGGTAAGTTGTGAAGGTGTTCGAGGAGTGTGTGAACTTATCTTCTTCTCTGCGTTCCGTCTTGGTGTGTTTTCTGTTCTGTGTTCCGTGTGCTAGAGGGCATTTGATGTGTAAGTGATGTAATATAAAAGGTAAATTGTAAATGTAAATGTTGGAAATTTGTTGACACCAGTTGTAATCTGTGTGGTGACGAGGTAACTGTTTCATGTTTCTCCCCTGTATTATGAGAGCTGAGCTATTTCTGTGGTCGTGGGTCCACTAAATTTCTTTCGTGCGGCCCCATCTCAGTGTTTTCTCACTAAAGTGAAATGATGTTTAAAGATTTTCTATTTATTCAATTTAGTATTGTAAACTTAGGATTTTGGTTGGGTACCAGTTCTAGTGGTTTGCAACTCCAGTGAAGTGGAGGTTTTAGCGGCTTTGGTAGCGTAGTCGGTAGCATGCTGAGCTTCTATGCCCAAGATAGCGGGTTCAAACCCGGCCGAAGCCGTCGGATTTTTTAAGAGCGTTAAAAATCCCTCAGTATGCCTTCCTTTGGAGGGGAAGTAAAGCCGGCGGTCCCATGTCATAGATTTATGGCATGTTAAAGATCCTTCCACTAATTGCACCTGTGTGAAGCTAAATTGGATAGGTTAAGAATGTAAATAACGCTCTTAGGTTTCTACGTTTGTTGCCAAGCGCCGACTGCGGTGGCGACTAGTAGCTAAGTTCTGAATTAGACCTAGTAGTCGTTGACGGTGGCGCTTGGCGGCAAAAGTAGGAACTATTTGAAAAATTATAAGTTGCAGTACTTAAAATTAAAAAACAGATACACACACTAATACAGTCATCACAATTAACACCGGTTATCAGACAGATTCTACACACACCCAAAGTACATGGGGCTACATGACCGCGTTGTCGCAGCCCCTAAACTTAAGAACCAACCAACCGAAGTGGAGGTGATACAAAGTTCAAGAGAACGCTGTTCAGTGTTTCTCCTCATTTTAAGTAATTTAACATTAACGTAATTCTGCAAAGCCTAAGGTCTGCGTGTGCATCGTGTGTGCCTCGGCCATATTAATGTGAATGTGATCTCGTATCACTTAGGCAAGTGAATTGCCGAGTCCTAGCTCGCTCAGTGAAAAGTCCTAACATGTGCTACGGAAGTTGCTCAAGCTCTCGCCCTGGTTTCTTGTCAGACCAGTGGCATTCTTCAACCCTGCTGGTGAAGAAACCAACCCAACCTTGTGTTGCGTCTCTGAGTGCTGTATCTGCTCTTGTCCTTGGCTGTTTCAGGGGTGGTCCAGTGTGAGGGTAGCACCCCTCACACCTGGAGATGGAGGTGGCCTGTGCTAAGGTCACTGTCATGACGTCGTCCTCCATCTGATGGTGATCCTGAAGCCTGCTGGTCGGTGCGGAGGGTGATCTCTTCCCTGATGTCGACCCTGGATGTTGAACGACTGGAGTGGTGATATGGTGAGGTTGGCGTTCCTTCTCGCCAACCCCTGTGGTCTTCACGACATCATTAGTTGGGCATTTCGACCTTCCCGTGGTTTCGACTTCCTGGTGCAGTGAGTGACGCATGAATAAACACTATTTGGCCTGCTAGGCGAACTCAGTTATCTTCAAAAGAACTTGGTGGGGGGGCTTTCTTCCTGTCGGCTCACCCCCACTGATGACTTTACGAGGGGGAGGCTGTGCCACCCTAAAGTCTGGCACACATTTCCGCCCCTGCCGCCAGCCTTTCTACAGAACTTCGTGTATTTCTGGAGGGCACATTAGAATGTCCGCGGCTGAGTGCCGCCCTCCCCTTCTCTCGGCGAGTGGACTGTTCCGGCCAGGCGAAGGTGGTGACCTTTTGCCAGGCGAGACTAACTCTTGGCGGTCTTCTTGGGCGCTATTGGCCCGGTTGTTTGAAAGAGACCAATGGTGTGCTCCCACGTGAACGACTTGCACTATGGGTAAGCCTAGCTCAGGCCTGCCAACTCAAATAACCATCTGGCTAGACCAGCGTGTGGCAAACTGTGACTGTGGGGGCCTGCTAAAGTTGGCAGCGTCCATTTCGATATTTCTCCGCAAGGAGCGCGCGACACACTTGTTGCCCGCCGACGTGCGTACTGTGGTAGCACGCTTCTTCCCACTACCTGCTTGAACGATGCAACGAATAGGTGTTACTGCAGGCGAGCTCTCGAAGCTCGACCTTTTCCAGCCACATGGCCTGTCTGTTGGACTCGGGTAACATTCCGTTCTGATTATTAAAAAACGGCGATCTGTGTTTAACTATTTCACGTGTCTAGAGAATCATTACTATACTCATGGTGTCGTCATGAGAGAGCTGTGTTCTACTCAAACTTCGAATCTAGTCTCTGAACTAATATTTTTGAACTGACTAAACGTTAGACTCCATTTTTCTGTCCTTGCCTTATAGAAAGCCAATAACTTTGCTCTGCAATCAGACCTTATTATTATTATTATTTTGCGTGTGAATGCTATGTTAATTGCTGATTTTAATTTAAGTTCTTGTTGTCATGTAATTATATATATTTTTTGGAGGGTTCCTAAGTGAGGACGACAATGGCCTACATTGTCGAGAACATGGTGCTGTTGCTAACGGCTTGCCTCGTGGTGGGCAGTCGAAAGTAATAGGCGGCTCTCGTGCGTTGGCAGCGGTCACGTAATGACGTGTTGATATGAGTTCC
This sequence comes from Meconema thalassinum, assembly GCA_946902985.2. Taxonomy (NCBI): domain Eukaryota; kingdom Metazoa; phylum Arthropoda; class Insecta; order Orthoptera; family Tettigoniidae; genus Meconema; species Meconema thalassinum. Next base: position 174,485,365 of record OX336395.1, read on the forward strand.
CGCTCTAAGGCTTTAGTTATGCCTTTTGCTATTTTCATTTTAACTTCTAGTTTTATTCTTCTGTGCCAAGCTGCACATTATTTCAGTGATATCTTGTGTTTTTGATGAAGCTGTTATATATATTTTCTCCTTCTGAGTTTCCGTTCGTTGTTTCGAACTTTCTCAAAGCCTCATGGCTTTCCTCGTGTTGCCGGAGGGCACCTTAGGTTTTATTTAGGCGTCATGTTTAACTTCAGCCCATGCCTGGGCAAACTATATTCCTTGTCGCCAAGGGATATCTTTCAGTGTTAATTAATTCCTCTTTTTCTCGCCAAACATGACCGTTGGCGTCTCACTCACCATGTGGGGCATAGATAGGAGTAGGAGTGTTCTTTTATGTTACACATTCTTGGGTTTCCACTTGTATTTCCTTTCATTTAATACATTTTATTTTCTTTAGTTATCAACCATGGACATTTTTTCTTCAGTATGTTGTCTGCCACCCTGTAGTATTTACCAGTCCCTCGCCTCTGTAAAACGAGGCTCAAATGCACATCCCAAGTATTCAACTCGCCTGGTTAGCCATTCTTGTTAATGGTTGCCAGAGTCACGCAACCTAAGGGAACCAACCAGGTTTTCGAAGGGGCGCGACAATTAACATTCCTCATGTCAGCTACTTCGCCATCTAAGCTATCCTGGAAGATCGGGATCCAGGTTTATCTGTAGATTTATTTCCAACTTTTCAATGAAGCATGTTGGCTGTGATATTGCAACATCAACTATGCGTACATGGATGGGTCCAGAAGCAGAAGGATGATGACTGACTTGGAATTTCCGGCCAGATGCCAATCCCTTTCTCCAAGCGTAAAGAGAAGTTCACGCAGTGAATGTTACCGCGACCGTGAGTATGAACATCATTTCACCAACATGGATGAGCTATCTATTAAAATAAAATAATAATTTAATAAGTGCAGCTAACTGCCAAAAGGAATATATACATGACCGTGCATACAATAACCTAAATAAAACCACACATTCAGTCATTGCAGAAATCTGTCAACAAGACTTTCCGTTTGGTGCACAAAAGCAGGTGATAACGGTCACAGGTTGACCCACACAGTTTACACCTGCAGTTATCGTCCGGGTCGTGGAAATTCTCAGTCTGGCATATCCGATGGTGGAAACCATGCACGGCGTATCGCGTCACTACATGCCGTAGTTCATATCCAACTTGAGTCCATTCTCTGTAAATCATGGCATCTGTTGAAAAGAACGCTGGCCATATGTCTTGCTGTTTTGCATTGAGTTCTTGTAAAAGTTCTGTGTAGGCGACAGTTGATGGTAGTAATAGGTTAAGGCGAAGATCTTCGAAGAAAAATTGCTCTCTTGCTAGCACGTAGGTGAGGCGAGACCGTGTGAATTTCGACAGGCACAATGTTCTTTTCAGGAAAGTGGCTTTGACTCTTTCTATTTCTTCCAAATTTCTCTTCGTCAGTTGTAGCCAAATTGTCTCTAGTCCATAAGTTATGATTGGTGTAATTTTAAGGCGAAACAGGGTGATGGCTGTGGCTAAAGATAGCTGTCTCAGATTCCTTATAGTGTGAATAGCAATCTTTGCCGCGGCGACTCATTCCTTGACGTGTTGGCTATAGACATCTCCTCTTGTCTGAAAAGTGATTCCCAAGTATTTGAAGTGGGATACATTCTGTAGCGGGACATTCTTATACATAATTAAGTCATTTGTTGAAAGTCTACCTCCTTTTCTGAATGTCATTTTCACAGTTTTAGTACTGTTTAGTGTTAATTCAAATTAAAATAAAACAAGGTGAATATTCAATAGCACATGAAACAAAGCTCAAGTCAATGATATGGCAGTTATTTGGTTACGTTTTCAATGGAAACGAAAAGGTGAATGATATAGTGATGTTTTACCTGTAAAAAAGTGTATTCATACTCAGGACACAAATCGGGCACATCAAACTTGCTGAGGCACAAGTGCGAAAGTAGCCAAAAAAGTATAGCCAAATTTTGTCTAAAGCGGAAGTCAAGGAACCAGAAGAATCACCCAACTTGAAGTCTCTTGGAATTCCAACTTGAAGTTCCTTGCAATGAAGCAAATTGTCAGGAACGACTTTCTCCTCAAATGTCTAAATGTGTTGGTTTAACACGTTATGCTTGATCTAATAAATTAACCCGGTCCATGAGTCAATTAAAATTGGCTACATGGATAATTCTTGCCAGGCACGTCCACGTCGTGGGGGTGGGCAACGGTACTGTAATATACCATGGAACTACAGTAACGGCTAAGTTCTGGTGAGGACCCAGTCCTATGGGGTATAACATAGGCCCCGTGCACAGGGTTACGTGCGAAGACCTCAACGGCATCTGCAGTGGAGAAGATGGACTTTGGTACAGTGAAGATGGCGGAAGAGGCGACCCAGTACTCAGGGGTTAAATATGAGTACAACCTGCTGCCTTGTAGGTGTGGTAGTGGAATACCAAAGGCTAAGGGAGACAACCCTGACAGAAAATCCTCCAATATGTTAGGCCTAGCAAGCCAATAAAGGAGTAAATAGTTATGCGCTTTCAATGTTAAAACAAGCCTCGGAAAGAAGAATACCCAAAATGGACAGCTCACACGCCTTACAGTTGACAGGAAGCTTGCACCCTGTCCAGAAGAGAAGAAAGTAGGATTCAGGCATCCGAAATGAAGTTTATAAGAACAATGCTTCAAAGGACAAGGAGAGACAAAGTAAGGAACGAAACAAACAGGACAGAGGCTGGCATAGATATCAGTGCTACAAAATATTTGCAGAAGCAACGATTAGGATGGTATGGGCATCTTCAAAGAATGGGAGATGAGAGGACACCAAAAGCTTATTTCAACAAGATTATCCCAGGAAAAACGACCAGTAGGAAGACCAAAGAAGAAATGGTTGGACCAAATCAAGGATGATCTTGAAGACAAAGGGCTAGACTGGAGAAGGACCCATGAAGACCAACTATTCATGGACAGGAAAGGTGGCGAGGGCTCGTTAACAGCACCCGGGCGACTGGAGCTGGAATTTGATGATGATGATGATTGAAATATCAGCGGATTTGGATAAAAGTCATGCGGATGTGGGGCGGATGCGAATATAAGTCATGCGGATGCGGGGCGGATAACAGTCGTACGGATGCGGATAACGTTTTGTTTATCCGCGCAGAGCTCTAGCCATAACCTCCCTATGAAGGCTTCCAAAAAGATGTTATATTGGTTTTCACAGCCGGTGAATTAAAACTCAGCAATTCTTCTAGGTTTGTGCCGTGTCTTGTGTGGAGTTTCGCCTGTGGGGGTCCAGGCGGGGACACCAAGAGCCTGCTCATAAGCCAGCTTGGTGTCCTAGGCGAAACCCCACACAAGACACGGCACGAACCTAGAAGAATTGCTGAGTTTTTACCCTTGAGTGTTTCTGAGTGAATGTTCTTGTATGTTTCTAAATATTTTTATTGTTTAGAGAGGAGATGGGTTACAGCACACAAGTGATTTCCTACACCAGCCGCCACTGATCTCATCTGATAATCCTAATCATACCTGAATGAGTTTAAGGGTCTGGAAGACTTCCTGTGTTCTCGAGACGATGTCCTGCACAGTCTCTTGCCCAAACCTACACAGCGAAGCAGTGTTGAACTCTTTATTCTGTGCTGGTTGCTGTGGCTGTTGGGACTGGCCTTGGGGTTGATTGTTCTGCTGCTGGTTGGTTGGGTTAGCCTGTTGCTGCTGGGCCTGTACAGCAAGGAAAAACATGTGATGAGTAAAACGGAGAACTGCATCATTCAAAGCTCAAACATTTTCAGCAGAGATCGCCCGAACTTACCAAAATTAAATACAGTGCAGGAGGCGAAAGCTTGTAGTTTTACGTGACCGCTATTATCGTCATCATGATCCATGGAGAAATACAGTGCAGTATGGATATTTAACATGTTAGCTTAATTCAATAGTGTACTACTGTACTTTCATTTCTTAATATACTTTTTATGTTGTTTCTTGTACAGCAGAATCCATTCTCAGATGATGTAAAGATGATGATGATATGCAACATAAAAATCCCTATTGGCATGCCGGAAGGTGGAGGTAGATTTCACCAGGCAAAGAAATATATTTTGAACTATACTCTGAATTACCGATAATGGTCGCTGACAGCTGTCAAAGCTAGCACGTGGGAAAATGCTGCGTTGCCACTGACACAGACCATGACTCATAACATTCCAAGAGGCTTGCAGGAAGACACAAATACTGAGGAAGTTAACCCCCTGCCGGGCGGTCGAATGTCCGTGACAAGTGAAGACACAGTAGAACACTGAGTCAAACCATGTGCTCACTGCTGTGTCAGCATACATTGCAACATTGCTCGCTGCTGCTATGGAGACCGTTATCCCTCTCGTCTCCACTCCTCACCTTACAAGCGGGTGACAGCTTTCACTGTTCATCTTTTGTAAAGCAGAGTATAACAACCCGCCCCGGCTTCATCCGGTATCTTGAATGGTTTACCCAGCGTAAGCTTAAAAGGCACACGGACGGCAGGTTCCAGACACAATTCAGAAAAGCCAAGGTGAACAGCGAAACTATAAACACATATACTCTTCTCTGAAGTCTTAACTTGACACGACTCGACAGTTTGATGCTGGCCAAAGCTGGGGTGATAGGCTCACTCGCACTCTCCAAAAACCATTGGTCGCTACTGGGATAGACCACTGTCTGGACAAAATTGACTGTATGCGCTACAAGCAACACATCTGGGAAGTTAACCCCAGGTTAGGCTTAATATTGTCTGTAAAGCCTTATTAACACACAGAATATAACAAGTATTTTTTGTTTTTTTTTCTAATATTGCCTGTATTTTTCAAAATGTATCGTGTAAGTTTGGTCAAATTAAAATTGCACTTCTTTAAAACATTTTTATTGCTAATTTTGATCTGTGATTCATCCACTCTTAATCCTCCTATTCCCAATAGCTTGACATGTTGCGCTTACAGGCAAACCTTATTGTCTGTCCAAACCAGGCACGGATTCAGGGGGGATCCATGCGCCCCCCCCCCCCCCCCAAACGGAGACCATTTTTTTTTGCAAACTCAAAAAACGAAAACACAATAACGAGACAAATAAAACTTAACGAATTTTAACTGATAAACAGTTTTTTTTTTTATTATATTCAATACTGAAAATATCTTTATTGCAATTATTACGTTCTGTTACAACTGTACATATTTACAACTTCATACCTGTTATATAAAAACTATTATTTATATAACAAAATCAACTCATCTATTTTGTTTAGCAAACCTTGTGATTACTAAAAAAGGGAAGGAAGCTTGTAGTTTAACGTGACCGTTAATCTTGAGATCATGAGCCACGGGACCTCCTTTTTACGTGGAATCCGAACCACAGGACATGGCATTTCACTTCGAAAATCTCACATGCATTGACCGGGAATCGAACCCGGGCCGCCTTGGTGAGAGGCATACAGCTAGACCGCTGAGCCTCCATGCCCCTTTGTGATTACTGAATCGATGTCTATAGTGATGTCACGATGAATGTGCAGCAATGCACGGATAGGAATTTGAGGCTTTTTTTTAGCACCAAAAAATTTTGCCGACGTCCAAACTGCAAGCTTTGTTGGCAATTTAAGCTGTGACTTTCTCCCATTGTCGGTACCAACTTACATGCCGAAACTGTAACGTACCTTGATACTTTTCTCGAAGCTCGATGTAAAAGTCGCAAAACACGCCGTTGCAATTTGTACAATTATTTTTGGTGTGTTAAACGCATCAAATTTCTATCCATGTAGCTTGCAAAAAAATTGGTCTGGTTTTGTTTGTTTGGTTATTTTGTGATTGCGTTGTTAGTGATACCATTTTTCTTAACAATTTCGATTCTGTGACCCCCCCAAAGCCAAACTCTAGATCCGCGCCTGGTCTAAACCATCATCGATGCCACCATTTTCTTTGCGAATTGCAATCTATACTACTCCAAAATATCTTACTTGCTGTTGTTGTTGCATCTGATGCATTTGCTGCTGCTGAAGTTGCTGTTGCATTTGTTGTTGTTGCTGCTGCATCTGTAACTGTTGGTTCTGTTGTTGTTGCTGTTGAACTAAAGCCTGCTGAGCATTTGGAGGCATCCCTACACCGTAAGCTTGCTGCCCAACTATACCTGATGTGAAGAGAAACAGAACTTCAGTAAATTAAACAAAATAAGTCCTGGGGAAAAGAATTCTTCTACTGAAATTAGCCAAAATATCTTTTGTTAAGATGAAAAAGATCTGGAGATGATGTAATGTCATCACGTCAGGAGATGGCAGTTCAACACGCTGGGACGGGGCAAGGGGGGTCTTGCAGTACACATGCCTAAATCTATCGGCTGGTAGTTAGTTGCTGCTACTTTCTGCTTGATAATTTGTTATTGGGCTTCAGGTGTGTGCATTGTTACCTTCCTTCCTACTGTTGATATTCTTAAAAGCCTTTGTGTTTACTTTTAACAGTGGCAGTATCAGGTACAGTAATGGAAACAGTGACCAATTGAATGTTTTTGGAATGCGTGATACGCAGTGAGCGGGAAGACAACTTAAGTTCAAACCCGACTGCCATCTCCTGGCGAGATATCAGTAGCAATAAATGCTTACTCCTCCGCTGTCTATTTCCCAACCACCATCCCCTTTTTAGATCGCAACTTATACAGGGTCATGGAAAAATAATGCCAACATTTAAAAAAATTATAGCACATAAACCCTTTATGTTAAACGTGTAATTCTTTCACTGAACGCCAGCTGGTTAAAGTAAGTTTTGTTTTGGAGGGGACGCGACCTTGCTATGCGCACACTAGATGCGCAGTAGCCAAGGTCGGCCGGGGGCGCGCGAGCCAATGAAGTCATGACCTCACCCCTTTGGATTTCTTTTCTGGGGGTACATTAAAAACATTGTGTATGCAGAAAAAATTCGGGATTTGGAGCACCTGTGGGAGCGAATTTCTGCCGCAATCTTGACAGTTACTCCTGAAATGATTGCTCGTACCAATTCAACCATTGGGAAAGCGTGCGTTCAATGCTGATGTTGGTGGTCGGCCTGGCCTAGATTTTTTCTCTACAGTCCCTGTTTCCTTAAACTGATTAAACCAACGAATGACAGCTTTGTAATCAGGTGCAGTTTGTCGGGCGGTGCAGTCATTGGCACGCGTGCCCCCGGCCGATCTTGGCTACTGCGCACCTATAGAGCATCCAGCGTTTAGAAAAGACTGTGGAGCCTTATGGCGACAGTGTTGCTAACTCTAGGCAGAGGTAGCGCTGACGTCATACGTTATGTTCACCCGCTTCGAGTACTGCGCTTTCATAAGTTAGCGAGACAACCACAACCCCAGCAGCTACCTGAAATAGAACACGCCCAGGAAGGAGCAGTTTTGCAGGTGTTAACGGATTGGACCAGTATTAAGGATTCTGTATGCGAAGAGAACCAATAACGACATTCATTTCGTTGTGATATGACGCATAACCGATTGGCAGATGTCGAGAGCACAAACCTTCCTTCCTTCTCGGATGTATGCAGACGATGTTAACAATTTTTATGTCAGCAATACTGTTGATCATCATCTCTTTAGTTATTAGTTAGGCTGTAATTTAGTTTCTTTCAATTTCATTCTTGTTGTTTTGTTTAGATTAATATTTGTAATATTGTAGTGAGTTAGCCGTGCGGTTAGGGGCGCGCAGCTGTGAGCTTGCATTCGGGAGATAGTGGGTTGGAACCCAACTGTCGGCAGCCATGATTCGATCGAACAGAAAATATAACAGACACACAACAGTAACACCAATGACGGATAATGCTTCAGAACTTATGTTGTCGGCGGAACTGAGCACGTGCTCCACTCCGGGCGAGCATGCAGCACAGGACAAGGCTCTTCTTTTCAGCGTGCTAACCTCGAAAATTTTTAAATTACTAAGACGTAATATAAGCGATACTTGTACGCAATAACGAAGGTAATCAATTGGCAGATAATTGTAGGAAGCTATTATGACGAAAAATATATATGTTCAGAGTTCCTAAATGATAAAAGACAAGGCAACAAAACCAGTGTAGGGGGGATTTCCGTTAAAAGTAAAAGCCCATAAGACCCACAGTCTTTTCTAAACGCTGGATGCTCTATAGTGTGCGCATAGCAAGGTCACGTCCCCTCCAAAACAAACCTTACTTTAACCAGCTGGCGTTCAGTGAAAGAATCACACTTTTAACATAAAGGGTTTCGGTGCTATCATTTTTTTAAATGTTGGCATTATTTTTCGATGACCCTGTATAGATAAAATTCCAGTAGAGCCGCCACTATGAACGTGAATTATGGACAAATACAGTATTGCCAACCCCACGCATTCAGTACTACTCTATAGCCAGTATTGTAAAACAAAAGAGTGCCAAGTTCCATTCATAGTTTACTATGGATTGTGTGTTTTGCAAGATAATATATAATAACCCCTGGCACTACAGCCCATGAAGGGCCTAGGCCTACCAAGCGACCACTGCCCAGCCATTTGGCCTGCAGATGTTGGGGTGACGCGTGATCAGCTCATCGGGTCCCCTCGGCCGTTAGTCTTTGTTTTCGTGATCGGGGCGCTACCTCACTGTCAGACAGCTACTCAATTGTCCTCACGAGGCAGAGTGCACCCCGTTCCAGACCTCACGTCAGTTTCGAAAATCCCTGACAGAGCCAGGAATCGAACCCGGGGCCTCCGGGTGAGAGGCAAGCGCTACCCCAACACCACAGGGCCGGCGTGTGTTGCAAGATAAGTATTCGTAATTTCTATCGGCGATATAGGCTAATGATCCTAAGGAGTTGCTGAAGCTTTTACAATGGCACAATTGTATCACTACTTTGCTCGAAATGTCACCACGAGTACTTCAGTTTTTTTTAATAACATCTGATCCGTAACCTTCCATTTGCTAAGACTGAAATTAGCCAAAAATGCATCAATAGTTTTTATCCAGACCAATGGTTTTTGCCTAGACCAGGGGTCTCAACCTTTTTCAACCATCGTACCCCTTTAAAAAAATTAAACATCCTGCGTGCCCCCTACTAACCTTTCTTAGGTAGTAATAATGGTTATTAAAAATGTAAAAGTATGGTTTAACCTTTGTAATTTTATAAGGAAAGATATTTTAATAAAACAAAATATAATAGTGGTTTTTCAGTTTCTTTTCCCAAATGGTGATTTTTGCAATCATTGCATTAGTTTTCATTTCAACATAGAACATATCAGAAACACTACCTTGCATACACTTATTCCAAATGTTCAGTTTTTCAAAAATATCACTTAAATAGGCCAATTTTAAAAGCCAACCAAAGTCATTGAGTACTGATGATAAATTAGAATTGTGCTTGGTAAAGAAAAGATGCAATCCTTTGTGGAGTTCAAATACACGCGCCGTAAATAACTCCACAGTAATCACGGCACGAAGCTCACTGCGCATGTGGATCGAGTAGAAGGATGGCCTGCCGCGTACCCCCTGAAATGGCTCGCGTACCCCTAAGGGGTACGCGTACCACAGTTTGAGAACCCCTGGACTAGACCAGTAATTCCAAGATAGTGAAAGCCGCGATAGTTGATATATACACCGCTTGTTTAGGTCACGCTCGATGGGGTTTCTCATGCATCAATAATCTTTATCCAGGCCAATGGTTTTGCCAATTAATGCTTTATCAAATAATATGATATGGTACACTGGGGCGAAGGAAGGTCCACAGTGGATTTGATTTTTGCTGTAAGGCAGTTACAAGAACAGCACTATGAGTATGGAACAGATCTACGGATGGCCTTCCTGGACATTGAGAAAGCATATGACAGTGTATGCAGAACCAAAGTATGGAAGTCCCTGGAGGATAGAGGAGTAGAGAAATGGACTATAAAGAGGATAAAGGAGATGTACAAGGGAAGCGTGAGCTGTGTGAAAGTGGGAGGGGAGAGATCAGACTGGTTGGAACAGAGAAACGGCCTGAAACAAGGAAGTGCACTGTTACCGTTACTTTCCATTGTGGTGATGGATGACATAATGACCCGAGTGGCACAAGTAATTGGGGAAGTAAAGATGAAAGTAATGATGTTTGCAGGTGATTTGATGATTTGCGGAAACAAGGAGGAGGTACAGGAACAGTTGGACGTGTGGGAAGGAATAATACAAGGATATGGGATGAAATTTAGCATAAATAAGAGTGAGATGGTGATCACAACAAGGAAGAAGGAAAGAACCACAACGGGAATAACAATTGGTGGGGAACAGCTGAAGAAAGTGGAGAGTTTCAAGTATCTGGGAAGCCTGATACAAGATAATGGAAGAAACGATAGAGAAATAAATGAGCGGGGGAGGCAGGCAGAAGCATTTCGGAGGAGTGTGAGAAGCATGTTATGGAGCAAGGATGTCCCTCAGAACAGCAAAAAGATCATATATCGGACGTACTATGTCCCTATCCTGACGTATGCCTCGGAGACCTGGGTTATGAAAGGAAGGGAGAAGAGCAAAATACAGGCCATTGAGATGAGGTTCTTGAGAAGCAGTATTGGAGCTACAAAGATGGACAGAATAAGAAATGAGAGGACCAGAGAATTAATGAAGGAGGAACCATTACAGGATGGTATAGAGAAATCTAGACTTAGATGGTATGGACATGTAAAACGAATGGAGGAGAAGAGGATGCCCAGGAGAGTACACACGACGAAGTGGGAAGGAAAGAGACCGAGAGACAGGTGGCTGAAGGGGGTGGAAGAAAGCGTGAAGAAGAGAGGAGAAGACTGGACAAGGGTGGAGGCTGAGAGAAGGTGGGAAGACAGAAGACGTTGGAGAGGCTTGTGTTGCAAACAGACCCGGCCAGTGGCTGGAAACTGTGCAAGATGATGATGACACTGGGGCGAAATGCTGGCAATTATAATTTGAGTTATCCGACCATTTTATCATATTAGGCTATTTGATATTACATCCGCTCAAATGGAAACTAACATCATATTTCCTTCAGGAATATTTGAAACCAAATTGGATTACCAAGGTAAGGTTAATTGTTTTTGTGAAAGGGAGTGTGACTCCCGTAGCACATTGGCATTACTCGTGATGTCAATACTACATGTATTTTGTGTCTTGTAATGGCCTTCTCAGTATGTGCTAGCCACGCGTCTTGGTGAGTTGTACCATACCAACTGACGAGCCCAATGGTACACTGGGGCGAAACGCTGGCAGTTATAATTCGAACTAACTGGATCATTTTATCATATTATTTGATATTACATCCACTCAAATGGAAACTATTATAATTCCTTCGGGAATATTTGAAACCAAATTAATGCTTATGCACATAAGTGTGTGTCGTGTGGTGTATTTTGTATCCCACATGTTGGCAACAGTGATGTGACATCAATGTGTGTGCCTCAGTAACAGATGTGATCCCATGTGCCTGAGAAACATGAGTGCCATCATTGAATGAGCAAGAAATAAAAACATATAAGTTATTTACATAATTTAGCATGTATTTCCAGTGCAGCAATGATAACTGACAGTAATTTCAATTGGTAATGACTCCCAGAAAGGTATGAAAATCATATATTATCAATAATTAGCCAGGTAGAAGTGTCAAGTAAAAGCCTCGATTTGTCTCCTCCAGAATTTATTGCCAAAGTCTCAGCCTGAATTTCAAACACACAAGCAAAGATATTTCATTAATTATGAACTAGAGGACCCGTGCGAGAATTCTCGCATAATGGACCGTGTGCGCCCCATGCGTACAGACTACCCGTGCAGCTCTAGTGCTATGCGGGCTGTACGCGATACGATTCTGGCAGGGGCTATCGTCTTGTTTATTTGTTTGAAAGCACTTTATAAACAAATACATATATTTCCGTTGACCTTTCTAGAAATGCAAAATTTTTCCTGTACTATTGAGACGATTGGGAAGATTTAGGTACAAACCACATCTTCTAACTTTCTGGTTTAGGAGCTTGAGTTTTGTGAAACATACTCCTTAGCCTTAGCGTATTATATAATAAGATGAGACATTATCATGGATTTTACATACCTTGTTTCAACTTCCGGGGGACATTACCAATTGAAATTACTAACCCTGGTCACTACTGCATCGGAAATATGTGCAAAATTACGTAAATGTGTTTTTATTGCTCATTTAACGATAGAAGCAATGTCCGACAGCGCATGAGATCTATTCAACTGTTAACAAGGCACACACATCGACGTCACTCCCGTTGCCAAATTGTGGGATACAAAATACACTGCACAGGTCTGGTCTGGATAAAGATTAATGATGCGCAAGAACCCCACTGTGTGTGTGACAAAATCCAGGGGTGTATATATGGGTTCGAATCCTGACTGTGGTCACTTTTCCAAGCCCTAATGAACAAGAACACTGCAAGTTAAGCTACATCCTAAAACTATTTCTATATGTCATGACATCAATGAATTGTTGTATGTCTAACCCTTATTATTCCGGTTTTCAACGAGTCGTGGATGAGATACAACACAAGTCTACGTGGCCAGTTTTTTTTTTAAATGGCCGGATCCCCTTCCTCACACAAACCTCATCATCATATATATTATTTCAGTAGTATAGATCCCTCCCGCAGCGCTCACAAGCGACCGATCGTGACAAATGAGCATTCAAATAACAGAGAATAGACATTAGCAGTGACGAATTGCACTCTAATTTCATAAATATCTATAATTTCTCTCAGAAATGAATTTTTAAAAATGTACGAAGTGTGCAATTTGCAGATAGTGTTGCTGTAGGAAAATACGCTTCATAATTGCTGTCCACTTCACATTTTGGCCGCTGTGACCCCTGTTTCATGTCATTTTAACATTCTGAGGTCTTTCTTTTATCATTTTGCATGGATTTCAGGAACAGTAAATCGAAGGAATGAGTACTTAAATCAAACAATTTCATAAATATCGAATAACCGGTGAGTGCTACGATGATCCTTCTTAAGTTAGGGAACGTAGAACTTGGAATTCTAACTGAATGTAAATAGTGTTGTATAATCATTTGGTTGAAATAAAAACATAAAAACCTTTCTCCTTTAAGTCTCTCATTATAAACCTATTGGGGAAAGTGTGGTTTATGAACATGCGAGATTTCTCGCACGGGTCTGCTAGTTGTATATATAATTGAGCATAAGTGTAATACATAAACACTGTACATTGCCTAAGCCTAAGTGAGCAGGATCTGATGATGATCGCTTGACAATTGAAACATGTCATCAAATTAAGTAACCCCTCCCCCATTATTGTACATAAAAGCGTGGTATTTCGTGATAAATATCTCATTTAATATTTCTTTATAATGTAATTGGGCACAATTTGTGTTGACCGACTGAAAAGTTTTTCGGAACACTTCGGGAGTGATGAACCAAGTACAAAACTATTTAAATAGGATATACCTTGTGTAATGATGAATATGGAAACGATGTCCTAATAGATGTTTTTTCCTCCGCTGTCTCTAACCCACCCACCTTCCCCTTTCCATAACACGACTTGCCTAGTGAAATTCCATGTGTATCGGCAATTGCGGGCGTGACTTACGTGATAAATAAAATGTTGCCAACTCCACATATAGACCTACGGTACCGTGTGGTGCTTGTTTTATGCTGCGATCGCTCCATTCGTTCACTTCGTTGTGTTTCTATATTAAAAAGGCTTTACATACAAAAACAAACCTAACCTAGGGCTAACGCCCCAGACCCCCTTGCTTGTAATATAAGCAGTAATTTTCGGCCAGACAGAAGACAATATTATCTCTCTCTGCTTCGTGAGCCAATAGTTTCTCGCGGAGCTCATTACGCATGATATGTGTTTTGTATTTTGTGTACCATACATTGGCAACTGTGAAATAACGTCCCTATAATAGATGAACATACCTAATGCGCCTCTTTCAGTAGCAGTTGTTCAACGACAAGCCATGACAATTGCCATCGTTAAACAATTAATAACGACTAGTCAAATATTTATGTAATTTAGCACATATTTCCTGTGCAGTAGTGATAATGGACAGTAATTTCAATTGGTAACTTAATGACTCCCGGAATATCAAATAAGGTATGAAAATCATGAAAATGACATATACAGTATTAGCTAAGTGCAAATGATTAATTCTTTACGAGAGGGTTTCACAACATGAAATAAAAGGCAAAAGTATTGGCCTGGATAAAGATTATTGATGCGTGACTTCCCCCACTGTGCGTGACAAAAACCAGGGGTGTTATCTATTAGCTAACGTGGCCCACAGGGCCGCCCTATCAATCCACCATTGGTCTGGACGAAAATATTGGTCTAGGCAAAACCATTGTGAAACCCTCTTGTGAAGTTTTACCGTGCAAATGTAGAATCCTGGTTCATCACTCCCGAAGAATTAACTTACCAAGTTTTCTGTAATAGAATTAGGCAACACTGAAAATGGCTTCGGTAGCGGTTCACTTTAGACCATCCTTTGTATAAATATTTTTAAAAACTGAAATTACCTGATTTAATAGTCGGGAGGATATCAGGAGAGGATTGAGTACCTATTAGATGTTCAATGCTCCGCTGTCATAGACCCACCATCCCGCCCAAATAGCGACACGACTTATATAGTTGAAATCGAAGTTCTCACCCCCATCTTTCTCACTGAGTCAGTATTGCCAACCCCACGCGTTTGGTACTATTTCGCACGTGATGTATGAAATCACTAAGTGAACTCAATTACAGTGTTTATTTATGTATTTATAATGTTTTACATAGGCTACAAAAACAGACCTAACCTGGGGCTTATGCCCCAGACCCCCTTGCTTGTAGTACTAGCAGTAATTTTCCACAAGACAGTGCCTAACTTAGTAGCGAAGGCATGTGGTGAATTTCTTTATTCAAGTTGGTAACGTAGTCACATGATCGACTTTCGGGTGTCACACGACTGTCTAAGATGGTGTCCGTAAGTGAAGAAAGTGAAGAGAAATTGCATTCATTCCGTGAAATAACAATTATTGCGGTGCAGCAGTGGCTATTGAGTATGAAGAGACTGTGAAGCGACTCCCAACAATTTCCTGAAAGGTATGCATATCATAAATGATATATTTTCAATAAGCTAAGGTGTTAAAAGTGATGAAAAGGGAGGATGGTCTAAAGTGAACAATAAATATGGCTTCTAATACTTCAATTTTGGGTAGAAAGTGAGAATTATTTTACCACCCTATTATCTGAAAGAAATGTTACACGAATTATTTATACATTAACACACTTCTCTAACAAATGAGGGTTTATCTTAAATATACTCACCCGTTTGCTGTGCAGATGCCATCATGCCCCCCAATGGGGGTCCAGCACCAAACTGATTTCTCATTGCACCCTGTTGAGCATTCTGAAAACCTGATGGAAATGAATGCTGCGGCCCAGCCATGTTAAAACAATTTCAAAACTTGAAATCTGAAAAGACATGAGTTACAGTAGCATAAATTCTTGTTGTTGGTGGTGGTTGGTTGTTTAAGAGGGTGGAACAACGAGGTTATCTGTCCCCAATAACCAGGATAATAAGAAGCCCTATTCAACAATCAAGTGAAATGCATTAGACTAACAAATGCCAGAATAAAGGAAAATGTGCAATTGAATCATGTGATCACAAGAGTATCTGCAAGTACATCAAAAGATACCCCACGGTATGAATTTTCATCCTGATCTGGCCTAATACAAATCCATTGTTGCACCGGAATTGATGTTATAGGTTAGGCTATGTTATTCAAGTCTGACAACTCAGTTGATTTAATCAGTTTTCTCTTAATCGCTGCGAACAGATTAATAAGAATGATGATAACTCGGCCTAGTTTTGTTCAAATAAATCCTTAACGATACAAAATTCATACCGTACAATCCGGGAATAAACGCTAAAAACTAATCAGCTGTATTACCTCCAATATCTTAAATCCACTTTGGTTCACGAACACAGTATTTCGTAAAAGACTCCCTAATAACTATACGAAAAGCGATTGTAGGTTCCAAACTGACAGGTTATAGAGCTATGGTAAGCGAGAAAAAAAAATTAATATTTCAACTTGTCAAGTCCAAATCCAAAAGCAAACACGTAAATAAACACGCAAACACGGAACCAAAGAGGATAATGCAAAAAGAGGATATGCACGGAACCAAAGAATATATACGAAACAGACTTTCTTTTTTCACTTACTTCTATTCGTCATTCCGGTACGACGATGCGGCGATGTGCCGGTACGTTAAAAAACTATCACTGCTCCTGTTACTTACATGTAGCCGCATGTATATAGCAGTTGCAGATAAACCTGATCCAGAAATCCTTAACACTGTCAAAAAAAAAAAAAAAATGCCGGGAAAATGCTAATATAAATAATCCTTGGAATAAGACAGATACAAAGTTTCAAACTTACACAAAATCTATATTTTTCACTTCTGTAATCCAATTTTCTGTTACATGGAAATATACATATCAATTATTATTTAAAATAGCTAAAAGCTCTTATTAGTAGTGAAATGTAGTTTATAAAATGCAAAATACACTCATGGACATAGTGATTTTTTGGTTTGTATAATGTTTTCCTGTTAATTTTTGGGCTTCAAATGTCACTCGTACTCATCCACTTCACCCATTTCATCAGACTGGAGTCTTAAAATGTGGATTTCGGGGCCCGTAGGGCTCCCGAGTTTCGCTTCTCACATTGAGACGTTGAAAATGAGCTTTCTTTTCTACGCCCATTTCAGCATGCATTTTAAGGAGTTAGGCCCTCTTTTATGGGAGGTATGGAGACGAGTTACATCAATGATTACTTTTGTGCCTCTGATGGACTTCTGTACCAAATTTTACGTTGATCCACTCAGCCGTTCTCGAGTGATGGGCGTGCAAATTTGTACAGAGACAGACAAACAGACAGACAAAAATTTTGTTTTTGTGCGCAACCGTCATAAACCAGTCTGAAACGTGTTAATAACTCAAAAAATATCTAGGATGGGAAGAGGGAAATATTGGATTTATTTCTATGGATTTAGTGGACTTGGGGATTTCTTTCATTGACTTGAGTGGACTTACGGATTTTATTTTGCTGCATTGAGTGGACTTAGTGATTTATTTTGCTGCATTGAGTGGACTTAGTGATTTATTTTGCTGCATTGAGTGGACTTAGTGATTTCTTTGGACTTAGGGATTTCTTAAATTTAATTACTAGAAAGTACGAATTATACATATGGAAGTTACATAGACTTAGAGTTATTTATCATTGAAACTGATTGGAGATTTGAAAAGAGCTGGAAATTTTGACCCAGATACATGCATTATCTCCATTTGTCAAAAAACGGACTTAGGGATTTTATTTATTGGACACTCCAAATATGGCCAGAGTTCTTTTCCACAGATGGATGATCAATCAAACTTCTGCAGAACAGTTGCTGTCCTGATCTTGCTCCCAGCGATTTCCACCTCTTCTTGCACCTAAAGAAATTTCCATTCTCCGGTCAGCATTTTCACACTAACAAAGAGCTGAAGACGAATATCACATGCTGGTTCCATTCGCAGGTGGCAGACTTCTACGACACAGGACTACAAAAGTTGATACCACACTATGACAAATGTCTCAAATCATTTGGTGCCTATGTCTAAAAATAGATGACACATTGCTGTACCTGTTGCCAATTAAGTTTTGCAAATAACTATGTTCTCGTAATTTTAACAGGGAAACTTACTCTCTGGATGTGCCTCGTATTTTAGTCATTTATAATTTGATAATCTGTTATGTAATAGCTGAGAAACAATAGTTGACACATCAGTTTGACTTGCATTTGTCTGTTGGCACAGGCTAGAGTAAAATGTGGCATTTCACCGATGTCTCAGTCTCATTCATGGCTGTGATTATATGGAAGCTACTGAGGTATGCATGGTGCTTAGTAATGACATACAGAGCACAGACAGTGTCTGTGGATGCTGTGAAAGGTTCTACTCTTAGGGTTAGTACTGCTGTACTGACTCAGTGAGGAAAGCAATGACAAACTACCTCATTCCTCATCTTGCCTAGTACACCTCAATATAGTGCTGCCTTTAGTAGTTAGTTAGTTATTGTTGTTTTAAGGGGCGGAACTACGAGGTCATCTGCCCCTTAGTGCTGCCTTTACTGATAGTCAAGAAATCTTGGAACGCTGGAAGGAGCACTTCTCCAATCTCCTAAATCGTCCATCAGCAACTGCTGAAGACTTTCTTTGTGATGTGCCGCAACAACCTGAACAACTGTGGTTGGCAGTACCTCCTACTTACCATGATTTCAGTGCAGCTCTCACCCAATTGAAACCCAGAAAAGCACCTGGCCCAGATAACATCCCTCTGGAACTAATTCAAGCCGGAGGTCGTTCCCTCAAAACAAGGGTTTTCACCCTTATCCTCAGAATATGGGAATCAAGAAAGGTACCTGGAGACCTAAAGAATGCCACTATCGTCACTATCTTTAAAAAGGGTGATCGCAGTGTTTGTGGCAACTACCGTGGTATATCACTGCTATCAATTCTGGGGAAGATTCTTGCAAGAATTCTACTTAACCGCCTCAAGGTTATCTCTGAGAGGATTCTCCCAGAGTCACAATGTGGATTTAGAGCTTCCAGAAGCACAATTGACTTGATTTTCTGTGTGAGACAGCTACAAGAAAAATGTAGAGAACAACAGAATCCACTCTTCTTAGTCTTTTATGACTTGGAAAAGGCATTTGATTCGGTTCCAAGACCAGCCATGTGGGCGGTGCTGAAGTGGTTTGGTTGCCCTCAGCGATTTGTAGATCTAATCAAGGCTCTCCATGATGGCATGACAGGTCAGGTTTGCCATCAGAATAAGATGTCCGATGAATTTTCGATTACCCATGGACTGAAACAAGGATGTGTACTGGCTCCAACACTTTTCGCGCTGTACTTGGCTGCAATGCTTTATGATTCACCCACAAACATCCCAGGTGTGGAGGTCAAGTATCGTTTTGATGGAGGGCTTTTCAACCTAACTCGTCTCCGCTCCTTGAGGAAAACTCAGGTTACTAACATGTTGTATGCAGATGATGCTGTGTCGCCAACTCTCACACCAGAAGAGCTGCAAGAGTCAGTTAATTGTTACAAAAGTGCATGTGATCGCTTTGGTCTTACCATAAATGTCAATAAGACTAAAGTCTTGGCACAACCTTCACCAGGCACACCTCTTCCTCAGTTCAATATCTCCATCTCAAGTTTGCCATTAGAACAGGTAGACCACTTCTCATACCTGGGCAGTACCATTTCTGTGAGCAGGATGTGGATAAGAGAATTGGCGCAGCCCATGCAGCATATGGACGATTAGCACACCGGGTCTTCATGAATAAAGATCTGTCCATGAGTACAAAGCTTATGGTGTACAAAGCAGTAGTCATTTCTACATTGTTGTATGGCTGTGAAACGTGGACCCTTTACCGACGTGATCTCAGGAATCTTGAGCGTTTCCACCTACAAAAACTTCGATCAATCCTGAGGATTAAAAGGGAAGACTGCATTACCAATATTGCTGTTCTGGAAAAGGCTCAAATCAACAGCATAGAATCATCCATAATAGGTCACCAATTTAGATGGATTGGTCATGTCCATAGGATGGATGATGTGAGATTACCTCGTCAAATGCTATATGGTGAGTTATGCTATGGCACCAGACCTCATGGTGGTCCTAAGAGGCGCTACAAGGACCAATTTAAGCAGACCCTGAAATTGACAGGTCTTGATTCACAAACCTGGGACATGCTGGCTGAAGACCGCTCAACTTGGCGCCATACCATCTCGGATGCTGTAGAGACGTTTGAAAGGGATCAACGCACACATGAAGAGGCCAAGCGTCAGGCTAGGAAACTTCGAGCAGCCCAACCACGTCCTCCTCCAGCAATACTATGTGACTTGTGTGGTCGCTTGTTCCATGCCAGGATTGGACTCTTTAGTCACCGTAAACACATCCACAAACTGGACTGAAGGAAGAAGATTTATACTCGGATTTGAGTTAAAGCCGATGATGATGAGTGCTGCCTTGGGTTTTTGTGGGTTTCTACCCAAATAACCTATCGGCGGTACTTTTGAGGATCCAACCAGCCTTCGGGCTGATGACCTAACAGGCGCACACTCAAACTACAGAAAATCTTTTAGATTATTGCCATGTCTGGTGCGGGATTTTGCTTAGATGCACTAAGGCTCATCAGCGAGCTCTCGGTACACCATGGCCAGATCACTGCTGGGGTAGTGCTCCTTGCACTACGTTCCATATGTGTAGCACATCGTTGTTGGAATATCAAATAAATTTCTTTAGTAACTAAGGAAAATATTGAGAAATGGGAAATGAAAATCAGTGTTGAGAAAAGTAAGACAGTGGTAATGACAAGAGGAAAGAAAGATGGAAAAGAGATTGTTAAAAGTGGAGATGTAGATCTGGAAGTAGTCAAGCACTTCAAATATTTAGGGAGTGAATTGATGGAAAATGTAAGATTGGATATGGAGATCGGTTGGTTGGTTCTTAAGTTTAGGGGCTGCGACAGTGCGGTCATGTAGCACCGTGTACTTTGGGTGTGTGTAGAATCTGTCTGATAACCGATGTTAATTGTGATGACTGTATTAGTGTGTGTATCTGTTTTAATTCAAGAAAGGACTGCAGACGATCAATTTTCAATTAGTTCCTACTTTTGCCGCCAAACGCCACCGTCAACGACTACTAGGCCAAGTACAGAACTTAGCTACTAGATGCCACCGCAGTCGGCTCTTGGCAACGAACGTAGAAACCTAAGAGCGTTGTTTACATTCTTAACCTATCCAATTTAGCTTCATACAGGTGCAATTAGTGGAAGGTTCTTTAACATGCCATAAATCTACGACATGGGACCGCCGGCTTTACTTCCCCTCCGAAGGAAGGCACACTGAGGGATTTTTAACGCTCTTAAAAAATCCGACGGCTGCGGCTGGGTTTGAACCCGCTATCTTGGGCATAGAAGCTCAGCATGCTACCGACTACGCCACCGAAGCTGCCGATATGGAGATCAACAAGAGAATACAATGTGGGAGTGTTTTCTATCATCAGGTTCAGAGTTTAATTTGGGATAAAGATGTAGCACTGAAGGCTAAAGAAGTGATGTACAAGACCTATTACTTACCAATAATGACGTATGGAGCAGAAACTTTGGCAATGATGAGGAGAGATGAAAATAGAATACAGGCAGCCGAAATGAAATTCCTGAGGAGAATGGTACAGAAGACTAGGAGAGAGAGAGTGAGAAATGAAGTCATTCGAAAGAAAGGAAGTGAATGTACAAAAGCTGAATAATAAGCTGGAGCAGAACAGATTGAGATGGTATGGACATGTGAAAAGGATGAATGATGAAAGAATGCCGAAACAAGAGATGGAGAGGCGGATGACTGGAAAGAGAGGACGAGGAAAACTCAGAGTACGGTGGATGGATTTGGTGAAGGACAGTGTGAGAGAACAGATCCTGGAGTGCAGTTCAGTGGTTGAGGAAGGATGGTGGACAGAGAGAAAGTGTCATACTTGCTCCGACCCGGCCCAAGCTGGAAAACGGAAATTGATGATGATGATGAGTTACTAAATTATATTGTTTTGTTTGTTTTTGTGTAAAGGATCACAAATATAACAAGAAATTAAGAAAAGAGGTTTAAGTGACTCAACCTTGCTTTTAATAATACCTGGTCCATAACACTATGTGCAACCAAATAAGTAGGTCTATCCCTTTTTGTGTAACCATACAGGGGTTAATTAGAAAACACAGACAATGACTTCATGTTGGAGACAGTAAGTGAACAGTGTTATGGGAGGAAACAAGATGTGACAACGTGGTGATGGTGATGCTTGGCAACACTGTGTCTTTCTATTGTCGCCCCTGGCCTTTGGGACACACTCTGTTAAACCGTGCCTTACTGGCAGCACGCAGAAGCTGCAGCTTCTCGCAGCGCGATAACGAAATCATACCAATTTGTTGTATATCCAGGGTGTTTCAAAAAGAATATACGTATTTCGCATGCGTATATTTATTAAACTTTAAGACATACGAATATGAAACTTTGCACACATATTTACGAACCTCTCAAGTTTAGATCACAGATATTCAATATCTCCTCCATCAGCGACACGAACAATATCACACCGATACTAAAATTCTTCCCATAAACGTTGTCTTTAACGAAACCCCACAGGAAGAAGTCACAGGGTGTAAAATCCGGTAACCGTGGAGCCCAGCTGAGACATGCTAAGTCGTCAGCTCCTTTGACGACCAATCAAACGGTTCGATAGAGTTTCATTCAGATATTCACGCACTTGGCGACCCCAGTGAGGGGATGCCCCATCCTGTTGAAAAATGAAGTTTTCTTCGTGCAGCCTCGGAAACACTCAGTTTTGTAACGGCGAGATACTGCTGACCGATGTGTCCATCAAAGAAGAATGGGCCGTAAACAGATTATTGGGATATCGCACAAAACACATTGACTTTGGGCGAATCTCGTACATGTTCAATGACTGCATGTGGGTTCTGTAGGCCCCAAATTTGATCATTGTGTTTGTTTACCTGACCACTAACATGGAAAGTCGCTTCATCACTGAACACGATGCGTTTTGCGAAAGTGTTATCATTGTCAATAGCATCATGAATCTCGTTACAAAATGCCACACGTTTGCGTTTGTCATCAGGAGGCAGAGCGTGTAACAGCTGTAACTTGTACGGCTTCATAACCAACGGACGTCTCAAAACACGCCAAATTGTTGTTGTAGGCAGTTGTAACTCCCGACTGGCACGACGAGTTGATTTTGAAGGACTATGTTGGAAAGCAATTTGGATTCGTGCAACATTTTCTTCAGAAACGCGAGGGTGGCCAGGACTCTTCCCTTTACATACACATCCTGTATCCTGTATCTGCGAATGTCCACCCATTCGGAGGATCAATTTGGTAATTCAACCTGAAACATCTTTGCACTGTAATCACGGAATCGCTCTTCGCAAACTCGAGAACAAAAAATTATTTATTTCTGCTGAGGAGTAGCCATTTTAGCCTGAGCATATGAGGGTTACCAAGCAAAACAGAAAGTGTTAGTTAGTTATTGAGGTTTCAAGAGTTTAGTGCTTTTCAGTCGGTCAACACGAATGTACCCAAAAGAGATGGGTTATGCCCTAATCCTGAAATAAATTACATGAGATTAATTAAACACTAGGATGACCAGTTTCGATCGTCAAGCGATCATCATCAGATCCATTACACTTAGGCTATAAAATCTATGTTTGAAATACAGGTGAAAATATTTACAATATGTACAATTATTTAGTTGCAGTATTGGTACTGCAACTGTCAGTGTATGCTAAATGCAGTATATATGATGTTAGGTGAAATGCTAAATGGTGATAGCTATCCGAGGTTTGAAGGGGCAAAACAGAAACAATTGACAACTAGCGGCTATTAATATAAACTAGACTATGTATTCGTTTCTCCAATAGCCGAGCCGAGGCGCTACGATCGATAGTTTGGAAAAAATAATACTTTGTAATATGTATATTATTTTTGAAACACCCTGTAGTTGTGTGTATATTAAGCTTTCTATGGGCATACCAATTCAGTCTTGCTTCTAGATCCATCCCTTGAAATTATTGTTAATACATTCCTTATTCTTTTCTTCTTGGTCAGAAGTTAAACAACATTGTGCATGGTCAGATTGGATGGGTGACTGGTTCTGGGGGACCATGGGCTGTTGGCGGAGGAGTGTAAAGGAACTGACCACCCTACCACAAATAAACTCCTGCTCAGGATTAGTTCTTCAGTAGTGCAGACCAGCCTATGGGCTGGGGAAAAAAAAAACAAAAAAAAAACGTGAAATTGAAATTTCCACATCTTACGACTGCCAGAAGATAGTATTTGAGGACAACTAGTGACAAGAATCTTGAAAAAAAAAAGACAAGAAATCCAACATGATCTCAAAACAGTTGGCCTCTAGATAACAGATACCGAGAATAAAGATACAATCCACACCCTTCTTTAGACTCTCAAATTTTCATGGGAAATGACACACAACCCGTAGAAATTCCAGATGAATTGAGAAAATTGTGATCGGACCGAATAAAAGATACTGGGCAGATCTCAAGACCCAAACAGTACAACCTTCTAAGAAAAGTACATGTAACGGCTCAAGTAGTCTGATGTGACCAATAAAGTAAATAATATTAATAATAATAATAATTCTTATGGTGATGACAAGAGGGGAAAAACAAGGAAAGGGCACTGTGAAAATTGGAAGTCAGAGTTTGGAAATTGTGGACACGTTCAAATACCTAGGAAGTGAATTGATGCAAACTGGTAGGTTGGACATGGAGATTGGCAGGAGGGTACAGTAGAGCAATGCATTCTATCAAAGTGTAGGAAAACTTGTTTGGGATAAGGAAGTACCAAGGTAAAGCAAGGAGGTAATGTATAAAGTGTACTATGTACCCATATTAACTTATGCAGCTGAGACTTGGACCCTGACAAGCAGGCAAGAGAGTAGAATCCAAGCCAGTGAAATGAAATTCCTAAGAAGTACGATAGGAAAGACAGAGTGAGGAATGAAGATGTTAGGAAGGAAGTTGGGATGGGAAAACTAAATGAGAGAATTGAGAAGAATAAACTAAGGTGGTTTGGACATGTCAAGAGGATGGAGGAAAATAGAATACCAAGACAGATGCTGGAGGCAAAGTGCAAGAGGAAGACCTAGAACAAGGTGGATTGATTCAGTGAAGAACAGCGTAAGAAAAAGAAATCTGGACTGGGACAAGATCGTGGAAGAAGAATGGTGGAAGGAAAGTGGAGAAGTGCCATAAATACCCCGACCCGGCAGGAGCTGGATAAGGGGAAATGATGATGATGATGAATAATTCTTATTCTTCTTCTGGATTATCATGCATCTCTGCAGTTTGGAGTTTCTAACTATTGTTTTCATCAATGTGGTAGCTTCCAAGCAATATGTGAGGATGATAGCAGGGTTTCCATACTTTGTAAAGTGAAGAGCACGACAATCTTAATAATAATTAAACAATTTTTCAAAACAAAAAAAGAAATTTAATGAATAAACAAATATTACATTTGTATATACTTTATTATAACATTTAAATACATTCCCTGTACAGTATATGCTGACAATTCGACAAAACATCATCCAAAAATATCTATAAACACAATTTAGGACAGTGCAATCACTCTATTTTCCCAATCCTATTTATCAGATGAACCTATTATATTTAACAGCTTTTGCATTCCTTTCACATAAGAATAAAATTCATAAGACATATTTGAATAGGTACCAGCACTTTAAATGGTACACTCCACTTCAAATTCATCAAGTCCATTTTAGAGGAGGGAAAGAAAACAAATCAGTGTTTGTTTTTAAGTCCATCATAAACTTACAATTTTTGTTTCGGTATTTTTAATATAACTCTAAAAGCACAACAACTGGAACTGAACGCAACACATTCAAAAAAAAAAAACAAAGGTAAATAAACATACAAGATGACATAACATGAATGATCTAGATGATTTGTGTAGTTTTCCAATTTGGATTTATATTGAGGATAAGAGGAGTTTGATTGCTTAATTTTTGCTATCATATATGCACATAAACAAGTGAGACATCTGCTGTATGTATGAGAATACAACCAACACATTTCTTCTAAATTGGAAGTGAAAAATTGCAGTCATACCTCCGTTCTGAATGTTGATGGTGTCATTTGCTCACTACAGTCGGATACAATGAAGAGATGCTAACCACACCTGTGAGCATCAATGCACAGAACACAGGGATACTAACTCCTGCAGATGCTAATTATGAATGGTGGTATGTTTATCTTCCTGCCAACTCAATTGGTTTGTGGTGGTAAGAATCACAATTGACCATGGAGGAAAGAAAGGAAGGAGATGCCTTCACTGCGCTACCTAGTGCAAGCTGCTGAAGCCAAATGGCATGCCCACTTTGGGGAGCAAGAAAATGGCTGTTCCTATGCTTAAAGCTGTAAACCACTCCAACTAGTCTTGGATTTTAGTGACATAAAACTGCAATGACAAGTCAAGATTTTTTCTTGGATAGGCAGAATACACTCTGTACATCACGGTACTTGGCACAAATAAGCTGCGTTATCATTTTAAAAGCCAATTTAATTAGAAATATGAGAGCACATTTGCAAGGCTAGTTTTGTAAGAAAGACACGGCAAAACGTAATAATACGCTGAAACACTGATTAAATTGAATACAGGTGTCTGAAGGTGCGAGTTATACCAAA
The DNA here is from genome assembly GCA_946902985.2 of Meconema thalassinum. NCBI lineage: Eukaryota > Metazoa > Arthropoda > Insecta > Orthoptera > Tettigoniidae > Meconema > Meconema thalassinum. The sequence goes on from OX336395.1 coordinate 174,511,674, forward strand.
GAAGGAACATCTTGGGAACTAATGATGCCGAACTAATTACGGTATTTACACCAAATTGATTTTTACGTTCTTATTGGTGTTGAAGCATTCATCAGTTAATAGGCCTAATTTTGATATTCAAGAATACGAACCTTAAAATTAATAAACAGAACACTTAAAAAAGGACTCATATTCGTATTTGCACAAAAATACAGTATAGCCTATACTTTTTGGTACCATAGTATTTTGTTTGTGGGGGTAGAAACTTGGCGATTGGCCTCGAATTGATTCATTACGTAGGCCTACCGTAATTATTGACCAACAGCAGTTTGATCATTTGGGATTTGCAGAGAAATGGTTTTTTTTTTTGGTATGTAGGGTAAACATGCTGAGATTAGCATTGAAGAGATTTATATATATATAACTTATCACTACTGCTCCAGCATGAGTTAAGGTGAGAAAAGGTTAGAAAGATATCCTGCAAGGATAATTCAGAAAACACCATGCACAATGCCTCATGCAAGTCACAGAACACCGAATACAGGATAAGGTTATGCCCATTTTGGGTACAGCGCTTGGCTTCACTCAAACGAGCTCTTATTCTTTCCTCCATGCAATTGACTTGTGAGTGATGCTCGTCTTATATCTGGCCATGCACGCAACGTACAGTACGGTAATATCTTGATATTGCCTCCTGTGACCGTCCAAAGTGAATGGTCAACAGAACGCATGTTTTACCATGAACTTGTAAATTCAGCAGTAGTAAAAAAAAAAAATCCTTCCTGAAATTAGGGTGCAGAGATTATTCTATGGTTGTATTCGCATACATATGGTCATACTAGCTAGCGTCTTGGTGAGTGTACCATACCAACTGATGAGTGTAAAGGTACATAGGGTAAAACACTGCCAAATAGATGTCTCGACAATTTAAGTTTCGTACTAATTTGCATTGAAGCCTCCGTGGCTTAGGCGGCAGCATGCCAGCCTCCCACCGCTGGGTCCGTGGTTCAAATCCCGGTCACTCCATGCGAGATCTGTGCTGGACAAAACGAAGACAGACAGGTTTTTCTCCGGGTACACTGGTTTAACCTGTCAAAAATGTCATTCCAGCAACACTCTCCACTATTATTTCATTTCATCTGTCATTCATTTGATCATTGCCTCAGAGGAGTGCGACAGGCTTCGGCAGCCGGCACAGTTCATATACTCGCCGCTAGATGCGGGCTTCATTCATTCCATCCCTGACTAATTTGAATTGAAATTGATCAATTGGAGTACAAAATCTCCACTTATACAGCAGTATGTTGTGACTTGCTATAATTATTTTCAAATAATAGATTAATGTTAAGGACACATAATCTCCAAAAAGGTAAGCCCATTCCATTATCTACCGTAAATGGAGAACGAAAAGAAGATGTACAGTAATTCTGGATGACAATATAATACATTTTATCATTTCACTAGCAACCCGCCCCAGCTTCGCCCGGGAACAGTTATGAATGCATTACATGACAAGCTCTTTTTTTTTCGATGTCAATGAACTACGACCTATATCCGTTTTACGTATCGGCATGATGGGTTAAAATGACTGACTGGACTGTTATGTTATCATGGAGATGCATGTGGAGTATAAAATCTTGTAGATGTAATTTAAGAATGGCGAGGTGCATGAAACACAAATCCCCCTTCCATCCAATCTTAATTTGACTGTGGGGGCGTGGTGGCGCAGTGCTCAAGCTGTTGGCTTTTCACCAAGGTGGACCGGGTTCGATTCCCAGTCAATGCATGTGAGATTTTCAAAATGAAATGCCATGTCCTGTGGTTCAGAGGTCTCTTGGCTCATGATCGCATGATTAATGGTCACATAAAACTAAAAGCTTCCTTACTTTTTTAACTTGACTGTGTATTTTGCGGAACAAAAAGTTCACAGGCAAAATGAAGAAAAGCCGAGTTGCACTTCCAGGGAAACTCCAAACACAACCACTCTTCTCTGAAGTCTTAACTCAACACGACTTGACAGTTTGCTGCTGGCTGTATCCGGGATAATAGGCTCGCGCACTAGCTAGGCTGTAACTGGGGTGATAGGCTCGCCCACAGCTTGCTCGTAAACTGTCGCCTCAGTAATTGAATGGAGATTGTTGGAAGAAAGAAAGTAAAAACACTTATAGTGGGCGATGTATTGAAGATAGAGATATGCTATCCCGGACTTTTTTGTAGAACTCTTCATTCTGAACAATTCTTACGCTTATAGTATATAGATATTTTTAACAGTTCGCCCTGCGTAAGCTTAAAAAGCGCACGGACGCCAGGTTTTTCTTTCGACTTTTTTACTGAAATTATTACTGCTTGGCTTCCTTTGGTCATAAATAAATTATTTTCTACAGAAACCTTCCTCGAGATATCCTTTATAGAATGTTAAAAACCGCATCAAAATTCATCCATTGGATCTCGAGATTACCCCTGATATCCAAGAATCCGGGACTTTATTTTATACTAAGTAGAGATTTCACAGGAAGCTGTATTACAGAGTGAGAAACCACATTGCCATGACAAAGGACAATCCTTCCTGAATTCTCAACGGGCGCGTGGGACTGGTGTTTCAGATATCCATCACTGAATACTTTAAAAAAAAAAACTATAAAATAACTTTTATCATCCACCATTCAGTGTCTTTTCATCCTCATTTATGTATTTTAACGCGTGTGACCATCACCAACTAGGTGAATATTTTAGAATGTAAATTTACTGAACTAGGCTGAAGAAGGACTGCTTGGGAGTCCGAAACATGTCCCTGAAGAGGAGTTAGCACCTCCAGCAAAGTAAGTTGGGTTGTACAGTGGACATAATAATTAAAGTAGCTATATAATGTCAACACGGAAATGATTGTAAAAGACATTCATAAGATTTCAGGGTATGGTAATATGATCGTAAGTAACAATAATTCCATTAGATAGTAACTTTATCAACAATTTCCACTTCGAGGAAATCTCACAAAGACACAATCTATAGAGTACTGAAGGATGATGAAATAATAGGCCGTTTTAGGCATTACCTACAGCCATAAGTCTCCATTGTGATTTCTGGTATACAAGGAACTTTTAATTTTCTCTATTGTAAAATTAGAAAAATGCTAGTTCCGATAGTATTGCCCTAAGCCGTCGAGTGGCGACTATGTGGAAAAATTGCCAAACGTTTGCCTTTCGTTTTGACAGTGTGTTTTTTTTCACCGTATTATGCAGCTTTCGTGTGAAATAAAATGACAAAACTTATATTGGGAACAGTGTCATGTTGCTTCCAGCCGTACTTGTTTATTCCACAGCAGCTGTTTTACTCTAGTGATCAAAATTTGCCCAACAGCACATAATTATAATTTAATAAAAATTTGTTCTGCATAAGAAACTTACATTACAGATGGCAATACAGGTCCCATTACAAAACAGCAACTCACAACAATGATAGAAACTACTGCTGCTAAATATATACAACATCTCATACCAGATTATGAGAACAAAAATACATCAAAACTTAAGGATAACATTAAAATAACTGGACAGAACCACACCTGTGGTTGTCTGTACAATGATATTTACAATAAAAAAGTCATCACAGTCTTCGAGTTCACCAGAAATTGGCTGGTAATTGTCCTTCGGGTGGAGGAATTCGTCCTTGCTTGAAGATGGTCTGCAGGAAGTTTTCGAGGCGAGCCAGTGGTCCTCTTGAATCAGATGATGTTACCTGCAAAAAGGGTATGGCATAGAAATTAACAGTCTAGAATATTTATTAGGTCAATCACTGCCTTGATATTAACCGACAGTGGTGGCTACGCTCGCTAAAGCGCAGCGTTAGGTCATGGGGCCAAGCTCTCTGCTGACTCGGTAGACGCGTGGGTTCTAGCCCCACCGCCGGCTGTCCTTGAAATGGTTTTCCGTGGTTTCCCCATTTTCAATTCCAGGCAAATGCTGGGACGGTACCGTCTGACAGGCCACGGCTGCTTCCTTCCACATCCTTGCCCAGTTACATTCACCATTACTCATTTCATCTCTCATTAACTCCTCTCATGAGGTTAGCATCAGGAAGGGCTTCCGGCCATAAAAACCATCCGCCACAGATACTTCCATCGCATCTCATCCCCGACCCCGCTGGAAAACGGGAATAATAAGGGGTACACATACACTGTCTTGATATTAGGTAGATTTCATTAGAAAGCTAACTATTGCAATGGGTAACATGTTTAGACTTCCGGAAAATTTCGACATCTTTGCGTTTAACATCCCTCAGACACCAAAACCAATGTCAGTTCAAAAGTTTATATATAATTCATACCTAGGTATATCTATCTATATATTACTTTTTTGTGGACACGATAACTACCGCCATTTTCCACCAATCACTTTCAAATGTATACATAAAATATTACCTTATCAAATCTCGGGTCGGACCAAGGGGGTGGGAATGGGGGGGGGACATTTTCAGAAAAAGTGAAATATTGCTATTTCTTTCTTTCTTTCTTTCTTTCTTCGGCTTTTCCCAATTAATTGGGATCGCCGGAGCCAACCAGGCTCATTTTGGTTTTGGCCGGGGATTTAAGGCCAGATGCCCTTCCTGACATCACGTGATTCTACAGTTGAAAATTCTACCCTGCTGTCACCGGGATTCGAACCCCGGCCGTCCGGGTGAAAGACGAGCAGCGAAGCCACTGCGCCATCACGCTCACCATCGCTATAACTTTCTTAATAATACGTGAAAAATTGAATCCATTCAAAGTTCGTACTATTCTTCGGATAAGGGCCAAAATCTTATCTCAGTAAAATATTTCGATAGCACCAAGCATTGACCAAAGGGGTGGAAAAAAACAGAGTCTTGAGAGAAATAAAAATCATACCTCTCTTCATAGGCGCAATATCAAAATCGTTCAAAATGGTCAATAGTCTCTAAGCATTACCTAAAACTTTTGTCTGAAAGATGTTTTGATATGGCCCACCCTTAGGTCACGGGATGAGCAAAATGTTCTCGATGAAGATGCCAAGTAATTGAGGGAAGAGCTCAGCCGAAGATAGGTATCACAAATTATTGATGACTGTACTACGGATGTCATCAAAGCAATAATGAAGTTTTGACAGCCGTGTCGCTCTACAGACATAAATAGCGTTATCTCCAGCTCCTGTCCGGCTGGTCAGCAGTTGTACTAGTGCAAAGTAAATAGCAGTAGACTATGTAATATAATAAAGAAGCATGTAGAATGTTTGTATACAACAATTGGCAAATTTAGTGAATTCGAAATATTTTTGTTTGGCCGGTGAAATCTATCTCCGCATTCCGACATGTCGAAAGGGATTATTTTTATAGTGATAAATATTCACTAGCAATATGTCTTCTTCTTCATTTCCCGCTTCCAGTGATCTGGGTCGGGGCGTGAATCAAGGCCTCGACTCACATTTAGGCTATTACTGTACGATGGGTTCACCACACCCAAAGGTAGACAAGGGTCAATTAAGGCAGGAAAGTGAAATACTCCCTAGGCCTCGGATACCCTACTACCGTCGGGGTTGGAAGAGAATAAGTGGTGACCAATGGAGGCCGACAGGAAAAGATAACTGGGAGGAGCCCGGCACGAGTGGAAGCAATGCCGGACTCAGCTGGGGTTCCGTTGACGCCGACCCATGTCCCACAAGTTGTGAGCCCCTGGGGGTAGTAGCATTATGTACTGTCATAAAATGAGCTCATCATATTTAAAAGAAAATGAAATACCTTGAGAAATTGATTCGGCTAGTTCAAACTGGTTTGCGCCAGTGAACCATTGGGCTCAGCCATTGGGCTGGCTAGTATATGTTGTGAACGCCACTACAATGCTGCCAATGTACTTTGAGAGCACTGCACTGCTTGTGGTTCATAGCAGTGACCTTCACAGCGTCTTGGTGAGGTGTACCATACCAACTGAAGAGCCCAATGGTACACTGGGAAATGCTGGAGATTCAGCTTGAACTAGCCGGAACAATTTTTCAAGAGGCTTTGGTGGCGTAGTTGGTAGCATGCTGAGTTTATATGCCCAAGATCCCGGGTTCAAACCCGGTCGAGACGTCGGATTTTTTAAGAGACTTAAAATTCCCTCAGTATGCCTTCCGTCGGAGGGGAAATAAAGCCGGCGGGGCCATGTCAAAGATTTATGGAATGTAAAAGAACCTTCCACTAACTACAATTGTGTGAAGCTAAATTTGTAGGTTAGATTTGATTAACGCTCTTTAGGTTCCAACGTTTGCTGACAGGTGCTGGTTGTGGTGGCATCTAGTAGTCAAGTTCACAGCTAGGTGTCGTTGACAGTAGCATTTGGCAGAAACTACTTGAAATTGATCGTCTACAGTCCTTACCTGAATTACAGATAACACACATTAATACAGCCATCACAATTAACAAGATTAATTGGAGGATTATCCATTTCTCAAGGTCCGTATTGACGTGTACAATAAAGATTCACGGGGCTACATGACCGCTTTGTCGCAGCCCCTAAACTAAGGAACCAACTACCAACCAATTTTTCAAGGTATTTAATTTTCTTTGAAATTTGTATCTGATGATGCTCGCTTGACAGTTGAAATATGTCATCCTATAGTTTTCTCCCTCTTCTGTAGTCTATAACAAATATAGATTTTTTGATCACAAGTTGTTTTTTATGTCCCAGTAATTGGGATTACATTGTGTTGATCAACTGAAAGGTTGCAATATCAATTAGAAATTTGATGCATTGTCATTAAGTTCATTTGGATCCTTCAGGAAACAGTTTCATCTCTACATAGTATAAAACAAAGTCCCCGATTCTTGGATGTAAAGGGTAATCTCGAGAATCACTGGATGGATTTTGATGCAGTTTTCTCCATTCTGTAAAGCGGCTTCGGTGGTGTAGTTAGTAGCAAGCTGAACTGCTGTGCACAAGATAGCGGGTTCAAACCCGTCCGAAGTCGTCAGATTTTTTAAGAGCGTTAAAATCCCTCAGTATGCCTTCCTTCGGAGGGAATGTAATGCCGGCGGTCCCATGTCATAGATTAATGGCATGTAAGAGATCCTTCCACAGACTAAACTTGTGTGAAGCTAAATTTCTAGGTTAGATTTTGCTGGAACGCTCTTCAAAGTTCCAACGTTCACCACTAGGCATCAGTGACATCCAGTAGCAAAAGTAGGAACTACTTGAAATTGAACGGAACTTGTAGTTCTCCCTATGGGTGTCCGCTAGAAGCAGCTACAGCCTCTGGCGAGTCGAACATGTCCTTGGACACTCCTGGCACTAAAAGCCATACGATAAATAAATAACCATTCTGTAAAGGATTTCTCGAGGAGGCTTTCTGTCAACCAAAGTAAGCCGAGCAGTAAAGATTTCAGTGAATCGAGTCGAAGAAAATCCTGCTGTCCGTGCACCTTTTAAGCTTACATTGGGTAAACCGTTAAATATATCTATATCGTACGATTGCAAGAATTGTTCAGCATGAAAAGTTGTACAAAAAAGTCCCTGACAGCATATCTCTATCTTTAGTACATCGCCCACTATAAGTGTTTTTACGTTTTCATTTCTTCCAACAATCTCCATACAGTGGAAATTTAAATTAATAGCTTCAGAACGAGTGAACCTATCACCCCAGCTTCGGCCAGCATCAAACATTCGTGTCGAGTTAAGACTTCAGAGAAGAGTATATGTGTTTGGAGTTTCGTTGTTCACCTCGGCTTTTCTGAATAGCTTCTGGGACTTGCGTCTTTTAAAAACCGTTAATTGATTGATTATTGTTGTTTTAAGGGGCAGAACTACGAGGTTAACACAGATTAAAGAATACAAATTTGGAATTGAATTTAAAATTCAGAGGTGGACACCTAAATTTGAAAAGACCTAAAATTAATAAAACAAAAATTTAAAATTTTTTTTTTTTTAAATTAACAAAAAATATGGAAAAACAAAAAATTATCATTCAAAAACGAACAAGTTGTTGAGCCAATTTACACGGGAAAATTTAGATTGCTGGCCCTAACCCACTCTCACTTATAAAGCGGATAACGCGATCAGCTGCCACCGCATCAACGGCTAATATAAGTTTGAGTGTCATCTGCAAACCAAGGTTTCTTCGTAAGTCAGCAAGATCCACACACTCGGTTAAAATGTGGGCCACGGTGAAAACGGCTCCACAGGTAAAAAGTGGAAGGGTCTTCCCTTCTCATCAGGTACGAGTGTGTGGATCTTGTATGACCTATCCTTAGCCTACACAAAATGACCGACTCTCTCCGTGACCGGAAAGAGCTCTGCCACACGCGAGTAGTTCCCTTGATCGCGGAAAAAAAAAAAAAAAAAAGTTGAAGAAACCGGGCAAAGCAGGGTGCGGATTGCTAGTTGCAATATAAAATGAACTGCCATGGAGCACAAATGAACCTCGGAATGACAAGATGCAATACGCCATCGTACAAATCGCTGCTAGCCACAGTTCGCCCACATGAAAACAGGCCCAATTGCTATTGGCAGAAACTTAAGCAAGGGACACCCCGTGCCAGTCTAGCATCAACCACTTCTGTGGAAACATCGCACCAGAGACTCGTCCGTGATGTTACACACATGGTATTCATGATGAGAAAATATAAGAATTATATGGTGATCTTGATAAAGGTGAAATACACACTATTACAAATTTTAAAAATGGAAGCTTGTAGTTTTAATGGGACCTCCTTTTTACGTGGAATCCGAACCACTGGACATGGTATTTCACTTCGAAAATCTCACATGCATTGACCGGGAATTACAAATAAGCAAATAAATGATATACTGTATGAATCGCAGCCAATGGCCATAAGCTGGGCATTTTTGATTGAACGCCCGAGGGTTCCCAACAAGTTCAATTTCAAGCGTTCCAACTTTGGCTACTGTCACTAACACCAGCGGAGAACGTTGGAACTAGATCGTTGTGTACTAGCCAAATATAACCTACAAAGTTTGTTACACACCACCAACTGCAGTGGTAAGTTCTTTTACATGCCTTAAATCTATGACATGGGCCAGCCAGCTTTACTTCCCCTCCAAAAGAAGGTATTCTGAAGGATTTTAAATTAAGCAGATAATGATACAGTATATTAAAAGAAGATTGCGACTTTCTTTCTTTGAACTTAACCCTCTCAGTGCCACGCGCCGATCAGATCTGCTCTCGCTGCTCGCTCCAAAAGTGCCAAAGCCGATTCAATCGGCGCGCAGTTTATCTTATATTTGTAGATTGCTGTAGGCATATGTCCGTGATTATTTCATATGGTTGGAAAAGTGAGGTTTCAAGCTTGCCTGTGCGGTGTTTACTTTTTTCTTTCGAAGTCCGTTACGCGTTAGGTTTGAGTTTGTATTCACGCTCTCCCTTTGCGCTCCCCCAATCATGCACGTTCCCGCCAAAATTGCGGTGCAGTTGTTTTCTTTTTGTTGAAGTTTTCTGCCTACAGATGTATCTAAGAACCTTCTACAGCAGGAAACGTAGTGTTTCTTCGAATATGACTCTTAGGTGTACTTAATTTAGGCTCAAAACTGATTCTTTACACAAAAAAAAATTGAAAAATTGAACAATTATCAGAATAAACTCAATTAAAAACGTTTTGATGCCATATTTACTTTTAAGAACATATTATATGAAAGAATGAGGTATTGGTTATAATGCAAAGCAATAATAATGATTCTATTGTTTGAAATGCGTTATTTATGATTATTTTTTTTCGAATAGTCTGCATGACCATTGAAAATGGCTTGGCATTCTTGGCAAGTATTTCAGGAAATGGCTTGGCACTAAGAGGGTTAAAAATTCTTTGTATAGTTGTTCCATCCTGCTTTTCTTCCACAAATTTTAGGATAAATTGCGTGAGGAATTATGCAAGGAAATATGGTAGTCAGTATATCCCCATTAACTCCCATATAACCACAGTCATAAAAGAGACCAAGACAGCAGTGAAAAGCCAGTTTTTTATATCTAAAGCTTACCTTCTCTATCCTGGGGAAATACTCTTTACAGATGAGATGCAGTAACTTCTGGAATTGATGACCATAGAACGTGAACATGGCATTACCTGTCACCTCCAGGAAGTCGAACAGCAGTGAGGCACAGATGTCGGGAAGAGGTTCTGTGAAACAGAACATCAACACTACAAGTCTGAAGTATTCATTCATAACAGGTTGTGTTCAATCATTTGTAAAGTTTTGATGCCATTTTATTTCAGTGTTGCCTGTACAAGCTATCAATTTATACTTTTCAGTCGGTCAACACTAGATCGTTATTGTTCTACCAAGTCAAGTGTACATTATAATTAGATTTTTTATAGTGCATGCTAAAATTTGTTATTTGATTTATTATTACTAGCGGACCCGTGCGAGAAATCTTGCATGTTCATAATCCACACTTTCCCCAATAGGTTTATAATGAGAGTTTTAAGGGTTTAGACGACAACTCATAATTGCAGAATGTTACAGCAACATTATTTGCAAATAGCACACTTCTTACAAAAATCGATATTTATGAAATTAGAATGCAATTCGTCACTGCTAATGTGAGTCCATTGATTGACAGCTTAGCTGTAACACTCACCGGTTATTCGATATTTATGAAATTATATGATTTAACTACTCATTCCTTTGATTTACTGTTTCTGAAATCCATGCAAAATGATCAAGGAAATACCTCAGAATGTTAAAATGACATCAAACAGGCATCACAGCGGCCAAAATGAGAAGTGACAGCAATGATGGAGCGTATTTTCCTACAGCAACAGTATCTGCAAATCATACTCTTCATACTTTTTTTTAAAGTAATTTTTTTAAATAAATTATAGATATTTATGACATTAAAGTGCAATTCATCACTGCTAATGTCGATTCTCTTTCATTTGAATGCTCATTTGTCACGATCGGTAGCTTGTGAGCGCCGCAGGAGGGATCTATACTACTGAAATAATATATATGATTTCAGTGTGTTATTCTAAATTGTATACATGTGCATATACACCGTTACTCACGTATTTCACAAAACCTTGAACACAAAACAAACCTAACGTATAACAAGATTCAAATTATGAATCAAATCATGTTATAATCACCTAATAATTGTGGTGTTGGAAGCCATATTTTCAGTGTTGCCTTAGTAAACAAGAGTTTAGTGCTTTTCAGTCGGTCAACACGAATGTACCCAAAAGAGATGGGTTATGCCCTAATCCTGAAATAAATTACATGAGATTAATAAAACACTAGGATGACCAGTTTCGATCGTCAAGCGATCATCATCAGATCCATTACACTTAGGCTATAAAATCTATGTTTGAAATACAGGTGAATACAGCCAAGCTAGATAAAAAAGGGGGAAATTAGGGGGGTTTTAATAGGTAAATGTTATCTGGATCAGGTGTACGATGTACTTTTCTTCTGCAATAAACCAAGGCCCATATTCGCGGCAGTATTAAAGGTGCCGGGACGTCCTCATAAGACCGTCAACACTTAGTTCGAATGGCTTATGGTCCACGCGTGGCGAGGGCTAATCCACGGTCTTTAATAGTTGTAGACCCACCTCATTCAATAACATACATCTTATCTAGGTTGGCAACACCTCACATAAACACATCGCTATCACTCCCTACAGCACGTATGGGCAGGGGGGAGAAGGCAGGGAAAAACCAGTCGTTAAGATAACCACCGCAGTCGACCCCACGTTGAGTTCCAGTGAGCACGAAAACTGCGAGTAGCTGTTGTACGGAAGACAATCAGATAAGTAGTTAGCCTAAAATTTTATAGTTTAACCATAGTTTACAACCATATAATCTCTCTAAAGTACAATCTACGGATAGCTATCACCATTTAGCATTTCACCTAACATATATACTGCATTTAGCATACACTGACAGTTGCAGTACCAATACTGCAACTAAATAATTGTACATATTGTAAATATTTTCACCTGTATTTCAAACATAGATTTTGTAGCCTAAGTGTAATGGATCTGATGATGATCGCTTGACGATCGAAACTGGTCATCCTAGTGTTTTATTAATCTCATGTAATTTATTTCAGGATTAAGGCATAACCCATCTCTTTTGGGTACATTCGTGTTGACCGACTGAAAAGCACTAAACTCTTGTTTATCACCTAATAACGTGCTATTGATTTACAGTAGTGAATTTACAGTAGTGAAAAATGTAACTTTAAAACAGTGATCAGGATCTGAGGGTCGAAATGCGTAATCCTAAATTGCCCTATTTAATTGGATAATTAACTAATACATGTAATTTTTTCCAGGAGTATATTTACATTCTGTATTTATACTTTGTACCCAACCCATTCATTGGGCATATTCATGTTGACCGACTGAAAGGCTACAAAAGACTCAGATATGACATCGACGGGCATACTAGAGGCACTGCGCAAAGGGTCACCTGAATTTTCACTGTGGTTTTAATTTCGCGACTGTTCGGACTTAAAATAAAAATCCCTCATATGTTTAAATAACTTAACTCAACCATTTTTCCCTCCTACGAAACCATGCACCTTTTATTACATGTTTTTCACATCTTTAGACGCTTCCTGTCGTGGAGGAATCATCACATTAAAAGAAAGCATGGATAAATTCAGAAATCATTAAAACCTGGTTCCAAAATGAATTCGTACCAGCTGTAGAGAAAAACATTAAAGACACCATTTGCCGAGAAACCAGCCTTCGCATCCTGCCAGTGATGAACTTACAGATGGAGATATCAAAGCACTATTTTTACCACCAAATGTGACTGCTCTTTGTCAAACCTACTGATTTGCTCTTTGTCAGCCAACGAATCAGGGCATCCTTGAAATGCTAAAGAAAAAGTATCGCTGGCGTCTTTTCAGTTCGTTGATAATAAGGAAGACCTTTCTGAAGAAGATTGACCTGTTAGATGTCATAAGGTGGTTGGCCGAAACGTGGGAAGAGATTCCGAACATATTACTTGTAAGGTCTTCGAAAATTCTTTTGGACCATGATGGTGGAGATTTTAACTTAGAATCCACATGCAAAACCTTAGTCAAAGATCGAAACAATTTTCTTTTGTTGCTCAAAAATGTACCGGGCTGTCAGGATGGTGATGCAGAGGACGTCACAGAATGGATTGTAAAGTATGAAGTTGATGAATTAACTGACAACGATATTGTGGAACTGGTGATGCAGGGGGAAATAACAGAAGAGGAGGAGGCAAGCTTAAATGATAGGAAAAATCTCTTCCCACATTCAGAAGGGTTCAAGGCGATTGAGGCAGCGCTGCAGTACATTAGTGAGCAGGAGGATGCAACGCCAGCTGATATCATCAGCTTGCGTAAGTGGAGGGACATCGCATCACGGAAGAGGGCTAAAGCGGGGAAGCAGTCATCTATGAAAGACTTTTTTAAAACCTCAAACCTGTAAGTTTCGACTCTTATGTTAGACCTGCCTTTTCACATGTGTGTAACGAATATGTTTCAATAATTTTTGTAACAATTAGGCCTATGTTTTCTGTTAATGTTTTATTTATTTTAATAGTGTCATTCATATGTACTTCACAATGCAGATCGTTTTATGCTTCCTGTAATAATTTTTGAAACGTGCGTACACAACAAACACTACTTAGAACCAGCATGTACTACTTAAGAAGTCGGAAAATAACTAATAAAATTGGGTTTGAAATTAAAAAAGGGTGCTTTTAATGGTACCGGTACGGCTTGGATCGAAAGAGAGAATATAGAACTCCGGTCTATCCGGCATTTTTTTTATCTGGCTTGACCTTCCTCCACATTAGGCCGGATAGCCGAGAGTCTACTGTAGTTAAATAATCACAGTTTAGTGAAGATGACGAAAATTGTTGTTTTAAGGGGACTAATATTGAGGTTATTGGCCCCCACAGATTAGTAAATGCCTTTAAATCTACGGTATAAATGCAGTTTCCCATTAATATCATATTTTGAGTTATGTCATCTCTACTCGTAGTATAAAACGAAGTCCCCGATTCTTGGAAGTAACGGGTAATCTCGAGAACCACTGGATGAATTTTGAAGCGGTTTTCACCATTCTGTAAAGGATTTCCCAAGGAAGGTTTATGTAGAAAAACATTCATTTATGACCAAAGGAAGCCGAGCACTAACGATTTCAGTGAATCGAGTCGAAGAAAAGCCTGCCGTCTGTACGCCTTTTAAGCTTACGCTGGGTAAACCGTTAAAAATGTCTATAGGCTATACTATGAGTGCAAGAATTGTTCAGCATGAAAAGTTCTACAAAACAGTCTGCGACAGCATAGCTCTGTCTTTAAAACATCACCCACTATAAGTGATTTTGCGTTTTCAGTTCTTCCAACAATCTCCATTCAGTGGAAATTTAAATTACTAGCTTCAAAGCGAGCCTATCACCCCAGTTTCCGCCAGCATCAAACTGAGTCGAGTTAAGACTTCAGAGAAGAGTCTGTTTGGAGTTTCGGTGTATACCTCGGCTTTTCTGAATTGCGTCTGGAACCTGCTATCCGAGCGCTTTTTAAGCTTACACTGGGTAAACCGTTTAAGATACCGGGCAAAGCCGTGGCAGGTTGCTAGTTGTTGCATATAGTGAGTGTTATGTTCCCAGCAGCCTAGTGATACCCAACCTAACCTATAAAAAGAATTATGGACAGAAAAAAATGGTTAAACATGACAGGTATATGGGGGAAAAAGAGAGAAAGCTAAGAGTGAATAAATCTTCCCTTTCTTGAATGTTAATGCTCTTTTTGATAGTTTCATAATAGGGTAATAAAATTAGGTAAAACATTCCACCTAGTTAATACCTTTTGAATCATTTTTAATTATTCAAATCACTTGGTACATGGTTTGGGTCTAATATTTGCCCCCTTCATCAGCCATATTACATAATAACACACATAAAGATGTTAATATTTTCACAAACTAAAATTTAAAAATTTATTATAAATCTTCATAAAACATATCACTTAAAAACATCACGAAAGATAAAAATGCCTTTTTGATCAAATGAAGTATTTCATTAAATAAAAAAACTATCAATTTATGTTGTTACTTAAAACCAATTGTAAAAACAAATTTCTTATTACTAGGGCTCGGATGTTAAGACCTAAAAATAGTCTGAATATGCAAGCAAATATGACCTTAAAAATGACAAAATATGACCTGAAAATGACTGATTTAAATATGGCAGTTTCTTTTTAATTATAAATCCAAGCGACAATCCCTTCGAGATGAAATTGTTAACTAAATTCTTCATGCCTACTTTCATATGAATTTTCTGAATATACATGTTTAAGTGGTTATTTACAGACTATTTCTGTAACTACTAGTTCCCGTTCGGTATGTTGAGGACGATTGCACACCTACAGCTGCCTTCAAACTACTGAAATATGACAGTCTTATCAAAAAGAAAAATGCTCAAAATGTGACCTAATGGTAAAAAATGTTCAAAATATGCATTTATATGACAAAAAATTAGGGGTCGACGGTGCACCGATTTTTCGGTTACGGTACGGTACAAAGGAAATTACCGACCTCAGTTCGAGACGATAAAAAACTCGGTAAAAAGTTCGGTTCGGTACAAGAGACATGAAAAAATGAAAATCCACAGCCTGCTTCCAGTCTCCGACCGGGTCAGGAATGGAATGAATGAAGCCCCCATCTAGCGGCGAGGATATGAACTGTGCCGGCTGCCGAGGTCTGACGCACTCCTCTGGGGCAATGATTAAATGAATGACAGATGAAATGAAATGATAGTGGAGAGTGTTGCTGGAATGAAATTTTGACAGGGAAAACCGGAGTCATCATCATCATCATCATTTCCCCTTATCCAGCTCCTGCCGGGTCGGGGTATTTATGGCACTTCTCCACTTTCCTCTTTCCTTCCACAATTCTTCTTCCACGATCTTGTCCCAGTCCAGATTCCTTTTTCTCACGCTTTTCTTCACTGAATCGATCCACCTTGTTCTAGGTCTTCCCCTTGCTCTCTTACCCTTGCACTTGGCCTCCAGCACCTGTCTTGGTATTCTATTTTCCTCCATCCTCTTTACATGTCCAAACCACCTTAGTTTATTCTTCTCAATTCTCTCATTTAGTTTTCCCATCCCAACTTCCTTCCTAACATCTTCATTCCTCACTCTGTCTTTCCTTGTCTTACCTATCATACTTCTTAGGAATTTCATTTCACTGGCTTGGATTTTACTCTCTTGCCTGCTTGTCAGGGTCCAAGTCTCAGCTGCATAAGTTAATATGGGTACATAGTACATTTTATACATTACCTCCTTGCTTTTCCTTACCCGGAGAAAAACCTGTCTGCCTCCGTTTTGTCCAGCACAGATCTCACATGAAGTGACCGGGATTTGAACCACGGACTCAGCGGTGAGAGGCCGGCGTGCTGCCGCCTAAGCCACGGAGGCTGGTACAAGAGACATAAATATCGTAATTTAAGGAAACCTTTTTTTTTAGACATCCAAAGTATTGTCCTTTATCATTAATGTTTTACTTCAATAGTTAGTTAAATACAGTAAAACTTCTTTTATACGATTCACATTTATACGTTTTCTACACTTATACGATCGTTTTCCTGGTCCCGGCAAAATCCCTATACTTTCCATGTTAATTTATTTCCGATACACGTTTTACATTTATTCGTTTTTCACACTTATACGATCATATTTTAAGTCCCTTGCAATATAAAGCATCATTAATAAGTTGCGTGTTCTGAGAAAGTACTTATGTTCGAATGCAAACTTTTGTTACAGCCTGTACTTCCGTTCGGAAGGATGCACCGCGTGCTATATTATGTTACGATGGTCTTGAGCGACACCGGTGGTCACGGCGACACTCGCTGTCAGAGTGTCGTAACAAGGAAGAACAGCTTGCGTAATAAGCAAGCGCTATTATTGTGTTAGCGTCTCAAAATAACAGGAAGCAGCCATAAAACACAGTTAGACAGCATCTGAAGCTTATGTTAAGATGAGCGAAAGAAAGCGGAAGTGTTTTACGATCGCCGATATATTAAAAAAATATTATTTCCGCTTTTATAATTTTTATTCGTGTTTTTATTTTTAGGACTTCTCGTCAAATCATTAAAAATACGCGATTGATTCTGTGTTATAATAATCTTGCGTCTTCAGACAAATGAAAATCCATAAATTAATGTAGGCCTACACTACGGTATTTTATTAATGACGATGAAGAGCCACAGAATAATTCAGTGGATTTTAATGATGCTGTCAATGCTCTATGGACTATCAAACATTTTGTGACGTGCCATAACCTTTCTGAGGAAATAATGGCCGAATTATATAGGTTTGAAAATACTGTTCACGCCGTGGCCAACAAAAAACAAGTCAAGATAACAGACTACTTCGTAAAGTGACTCAATTTTCTTTGTTTTGTTGTATCTGGGTGCATTTCTCTTGTAGTTGTTTTGGTACATATTGCCGATTATAGTTAAACAATCGTATTATTATTTCTTGTTTTTCACTTCTTAACGGGAACCCTCGTTCGCCCGCTGCCCGCGTTGCTAGCCTGTCTCCCACCAGGCACTTTGCCGTAATGCGTAGCACTGAGTCATTGAGTAGACTATAGCCTATAGTTCACAGCTGGTGCTGAAAATGTTCGCCATTCATTGCTACACATCGCTGGCATCTCTTCTTGAAGTTGTCATTTACGTTCTGAAGTTCCTCAGCACCGATTGACTGTATTTCAGCTGTAATATACCTTAGTCTATAAGCTCATTTTCGCACAAGATTTCCTGTACTTTATGAAGGTATTTACACACGTTCACGTAATGAAAATCGCATTGGAACATCACATTAAGCACTAAACACGTGAACAATTGACTAAACTGATACTCACACTGTTAAAGCCGTGGCGCCAGGAAGCGCATTACGGCAAAGTGCTTGGCGAGAACCGGCTCGCGGCGCGAGCGAGGATCCCCGTCGCTTTTAAAACAAAGTCCCTGTATAACCCATATGGTCACATACATTTTGCAGTTTTTATTTACCGACTTTCATTTACGCGTTTTTCACACTTATGCGTTGTTTTTTTTTTCCTTTGGTCCCCTGGAAATCGTATAAGTGAAGTTTTACTACTAGAGCACAATAACTCTTCTGATAAATAAAATTAAATTATGGACTTAAGTGTTCCAGTATGAGCCTAATGTCTATTTAATGTATGCATCAATTGGCTTACTCCACACTAAAAGGGCAAGTTTGAAAGTTAATGGATTATTAGCTGTACATTTTTTCTGTATTTTAAATAAAAATTGTGCTATTTGGCAAGTATTTGGTTTACTTTATAATCATTAGAAGTCATGTGTTACTTTTTTCTTAATGGTTTACAAATTACTCTAATTTAGCATGTGAAAATCAGCCAAGCTGTACCGAACCAATTTTGTAACGAGAACCGAAGTACAAATTATTTTACCGAACCGAACCCATATTTTTAGTACCGAAGACCCCTACAAAAAATACACTGTATTGTGACGATAACCACTTGATTTGCATCAGAAACCAATCGGGCATGAAAATAGAGGCAAAAAAAGATTTTTCCTAAACATCCGAGCCCTACTTTTTGCTTTGATAGCCTTATACATGTTTGACAGTGTCATCCTGTTTGCAATTTTTAGTGTTTCTGGATTACCATTTTAAATACAGGGTGGTGCACGAAATGTCATGCATCGAAAATGGTTTATAAAATGTGTAAATCTGGGCTCACAACCATGTCCATTCGTGAACAGAAACTTTATTTCATGCGTGATTCGACAGACAGCAGCACATGTCGCGCGTGCGTACCGGCTTCCAGTTATACAACATGACGGACAAAGGGAGGTTGACGCGCGAACAGAAGTTGAAAACAGTGTTGTTTTATGCGGACACAAAGAGTGTAACTTGGACTCGGAAAGGTTTCGTATTCATTTCCGTACCCGGTGGGCTCCCTGCTGGCAGACGGTGTATAGACTGGCCAGCCAATTTAAACCAGAAGGCAATATACTGGAGAGAAAAAGAACCCGTCTCAAGCCAGTCCGCTCACCGGATAATATTGCTGCTGTTAGAGCGGCTGTGGCTCGGAGCCCCTGCAAATCCACCAGAACTGCCTGTGTTTGGCTGGGCATCCCTTGAGGGTCAATTCAGAGAATACTGCAGTCTGAGCTTGACCAATTCCCATACAAAATGACAATAGGTCATAAAATAACCGCGCTTGACAAGCAACGGCGAGTACAGTTTGCTGCATGGGCTATTGCAGAAGGTGATCCCGTACTGCACAACACATGGTTCAGTGACGAGGCACACATTTATCTCAACAGTGCTGTGAACAAAGAGAATGTCCCGTTTTGGGCGCAAGAAAGGCCTGCTATTGTGCACAAGGTTGAGTCATAGTGTGAAAGTGTGTGTGTGGGCTGCAATTTCCAGTCAAAGAATTATTGAGCCAATCTTTATCAATGACACAGTCAACAGTGCGCGTTACATGGACATGTTGCAAAACAGTTTCCTTCCACAACTCTTTGCAACACGACTAACAATAGAGACACAGTGGTTCGTCCGCACACTGCAAATGTTGTTTTGGATTCCCTGCATACACATTTCTGGCCCCTTGTGTTGTCCCATCGATATTCTAAATGTTTTCAGAGCGGCTCAATCAGGCCACCACATAGCCCCGATATTAATCCCTGCGACTTCTTTCTGTGGGGATATTTGAAGAAGACAAGCTACCGCCAGAAACCAGAATATGTACTGGAATTGCAAGCGGCCATTGTGACTTTCTTCAGAGGGTTGAGTGAGGACATTGTGTCGTAGAGTGGTCACAAACATGCACGTTCGTTTCGAAGCTGTTGTACGCCGAGAGGGTGGGCATATTGAACATGTCCTGCATACTGACTAATCATGCACATTTCAGTGAATGTTGTAATGCCATTCTTCATTAAGTATGTTGTATATTGAATATTCTATAAACAATTTCCAGTGTATGACATTTCGTGCGCCACCCTGTAGTTGATAAGATGCGTTACCTGCATTGAGAATGCACGCCAGCCACCTCCAGCCCTGTTTCAGGCCGTGAGGATGAGGTCTAGCCTGTCCCCGCCGGGGAAGTGTGATGAGGATGGCAGCATACAGTCTCATGATACCAGACATGCGCTTCAGGAACTTATCTTGCTTCTCCACCTCACCGCTCTCCGAATAGGTGTAACCAAGAGACCTGGCAAACAATGTGGCAAACTTTATATTTTTGTAGCAAATTGGGAATAAAGTTTAAGGTTCAAGTTTGTGGTTTTTAGCTTTAGAAACCCAAATTTATCAGTTTTTAGCAAATTTTGTGCAATATTATACAGTGTGTCCGCAAAGTCTCTCCCCAGCACGTGTCTCGCTTTGCAGGACGTGTTGGGTTGGCAGTACACTCATGTTACTTTGTTACAAGGAAAACAATTACATTAAATTAAGTAATACAAATATACAGTACTCATAGGTTAACACATAAAATCTATACATTTTTTTCAGAAAAAGGCAACAAGGTCCAATTGGTACAAACAGGCAGAAAAGGACTTAGGTTTTTCCAATCTCAAGGAACGAGAGAAAATTAGGAAAATTACTCATACACGGGGTTTTGAGGGAGAAGAGAGAAGACCTACCAGACACGTCTGGTTGCAGCAACGAAGACTCGGTCAATCGTTGCGCATGAAGAGTTATTGGGCAAACATCAAGGCCAATAAGTGTTGATTCCGCATTGGCACAGAAGAAGAAGATACGGTACTCACCACTATCACACTATGCTCCGTAAAGTTTCCACCAGCACGGAAAACCTCTTCCACTAAAAACACACGCTCTTCAGTAGTCAGCATTCCCACTAGACTCAGCTTACACAAGAACTTGACAAGAACACAACTTACAGCCTCAACACTGTCACGCACAGGCACTCACTGTCTGCAATAATGAACTGGTATTCTCCACCCTATCACTCCAGTTGAAGGTCAACATGGAACAAGTGCATGCTTATGCCAACCGCTGTGGTGAGACTTTGTGTATACATAGGCTTGCCATACGTCCCGGTATTTTGCTCTTGTCCCGGTGACCCGCCCGGTTTTATCAATGTCCTAAAAAACGGCTGTAAGATGTAAAAAGTAATGAATTTATGTTTTTATGTGTTTGCTATGATTTTTATGAAAAGGTCTAGCTTAAGAAAGACATTTTGAAAAAAGTACATTCAAGTCAAAAATATGAGTGGTTTGAAAGCAAAGATTAGCATTGTTAACTCATTAGCTACGATAGGCCCAGCAAGCCAGTAGAGGATGAAACCAAATGCTTTCAAGAATGGAACGAGCCTCGGACATGATGGATATAATAGACGACGACACGCCTGTAAACACGGACTAAGATTTGAAACTTTAAACATAAGAACGCTGACGGGAAAGGTGGAGGAGTTAGTGGATATGATGGAAAGAAGGAAGTTGGATTTATTGGGATTGGCAGAAACAAAGTGGAAAGGGGAAGGAAGGAGAGAACTGAGAAAAGGCTATAGACTGTACTGGAGTGGGAATGAAGAGGGAAAGAGGAATGGAGTGGGAGTAGTAGTACGAGATGGTTTAAGAGAAGAAGTGAAGAGAATAAGTGATAGGATGATGAAAGTGAAAGTAGCACTGAGGGAAGAGACCGTAGAAATAGTGCAAGTGTATGCTCCACAAGTAGGCTGCGCCTCTGAAGAGAAGGAGGAGTTTGAAGAGGAATTGCAGAAGCAGCTGGTAGGAAGAAATATGATTGTTATGGGGTATCTGAATGCCCATGTAGGAAGAGAAAGACAAGGGTATGAGAGTGTACTTGGACCAGAGGGTTGGGGCGGAAGAAATGAGGAAGGAAAGAGACTGTTGGACTTCTGCCAAAGGAACAGCCTGCTAGTTGGGAACTCCTGGTTCAAGAAAAGAGAGAGCCACACAATCACATGGTACAGTGATGACTTGACCAGGAAGTCGGTGGTCGACTATATACCGTATGAGAAAGAATTAAATAAGAACATCACGGACATCAAGGTTATACCATCGGAGAACCTGGATAGCGACCATCGATTGCTGGTAATGAACCTGAGAGGGAGTAAGGAGAAGAAATGGACTGAGAACCAGGAAAGACGTATAAGGATATGGAAACTGAAAGAAGGGGATAGAAGGGTCGAGTACCTCAAAATGGTAAAGGAAGGAATTCCAACAGATGAAGAAAGAGGGGTGGAAGAGGAATGGGCTAGATTTAAGAAGACACTAGTAGGTACAGTAGAAGCGGTATGTGGGAGTACAAGTAGTAATAAGAGGTGGAAGGAAACACCATGGTGGAATGAGAAGACAAAAGATATAGTGTGCCCTTTGGAAGAGATGACATTACACGAGAAAACTGCGGGGTCATGATCGGTCACTAATTGGTTTATAGAACATGCCTCTCATAAAGTTTCCAGGGTCCATAAGGTTCTAAAGTTATGAATAATTAAAACGACAGGTTAAAACAAAATACAATTTAATACTGAATCAGCCATAGAACAAATATATCCTCCCTTGCGTGTGCTGATAACCCTACCGTCTGTTAGGAGTAACAGCTGGGAGTTCATCAACCCACTTAGCGAGTATGAGGACTGGCGATCTGCCAACGTCAGCTGAAAGACGGAAGCTCCATTTGCCCGTGTTGACAAAATTGCCACTCACCACAACAGCTAATAAAAATGAATAACTGATCTGCATGTCAGTTTAAATAGAATTATCTAAACACTTGGCTTAGACAGCCTTAAACCCACGTGATCTAACACATCACGATACAAAATTTTACAAAATGATCAAACAAAATAAAAATACCTGAAATAAAATACAATATTATGTGCCGCGCTATACGTTTTTCGAACTACACTTTGATTAGTTGAGTATTTAGACCGGAATTCACTTCCATGCGCTACATACGACTGGGCCGTGAACTCCTGTCTGTGGGAAAATTAATCACGTCACTACTGGAAAGTATTAGAAAGGTAAAACAAATTAATATCTATGCCGGCATGCACTAACCCTTTTATAAAATAAACACATAGTATCACGAATTGATATTTACAGATTACAAGCGGCCTGTGAGCAGGTCTTATGCCATTTACTCAAATCAGAGCGCTACGTGACAAGGCAAAACAGAAAGAACCGCCGAATGCGTCCCGATAATTACATTAAATTCACACGGCCGACGCCGGTCACACAACAAGAATGCTTACAGCAATAAATGACATGAAATGCAATGCCAAATGGACAAGCACAAAAACACTCCGATTAATACGACGAAAAATCTTTAGACAAAGCGGCGTGGGCATCTAATCCCTTAATTCAATAAAAGTATTTACGCATCATTAAGCAAGACATTTATACAATTTATGGGCCTAATATCTCAGCACAATGCCGGATGCATAATGAATATTCCAATTCTGGGTCCAAGGTCAAACAAGCGCTGAGTCGGTGCCATGTGTGTGCAATATAATATTCAAGCCCAAAGCCTGAATCCTCGTAGAAGTCTCGCAGCTCCTGTAATCGCGACATAATAAATTCATCGTTCTTAAAAACACAAAATCCCTACCTGGGATATCAAGATTCAATCTCAGCAAATACGCCCCATAGGTCACGTACCCTGAAAAGTATTAGCAACGGCACTGGATATCACGTCCCCGCCAGCTCTCATGTAGAATCACACCGTAGCACACACACATAATATAGCTTGTCAAAAAGACCCAACTGGTACCACAGATCAGAACTGAAGCAATAAAACATCAAATACGGTGAGGTAGAAATTCCTCCCGTGCAACTACTGTTGCTTAAATTACGAAGTACAAAATCACTGCGTTTGCATAACGATCGTAAATATCAGAATTCCCAAACCAGACCTGACATTAATATTATCAAGTCCCACTTGTCACCGCTTATCTAACGTTTCCGTGATAATTAACCTCATAAGTACTAGGCTTTTCAAGTACACAACAACTTGAAGAACTTGTACTCTAATCATAACAGATCAACATCAGCAAATGCCAATAGAATATTAAATGCAAAAAGAATCAGCAAAATTGTCACGTATCGCTATTTAAAATATCATGCCGGCAGAATCTACATATTCGCACACAAAACAAAGTTATTTACAAAATATACAATTTTCCAGTTATACGCGATTTTTTTTACCCATCAAAATGAATTAATTCAAATTTTTACTCAACACATCTGCGTCTAGTCCGATGCCATGGAATTGACCTCGTCATCATCCCGTATTATGGACCTAGCCTTCCATAATTTCAACTCTTGAAGTCGTTGCTGATGATACCATGTTCCTTCTGCCGTCGGTCGTCATCTTGGCGCTGAATGAAAGTGTAATGGTTAATATCAAAAATATAACTGCTTATTTGTGCTACTAAATTCACACAAGAGTCCTATCGCAGTATCGCTGACTTGCCCTGACTTTGTGGTGTAAGAACCACTTAAGTACTCACTAAAATCAATATGTTGCTCGACACACAACTTACTAAGTTTTAGTCACTAGCACAAGTAAAAAAAAATCGCTATACAGCCCGGCCTGGCTTCGCCGTCCGCTTCATAAAATCAAGTGTCTTTTCCGTGTTGCTCGGCTCCCAGTATTCATTCAATCACTCAAATCTTTAGGAGGGGGATATCCTCTCCTCAATAAATCGATAAAATTGTCCTATCACGTTTGAACACATATCAAAAGTCTTGTAAAAATTCGCACATTACAGCCATACTATTGCGGAGAATATTGCATCGTAGGATCTATTAATTCACTGTCGCGTGGGTACTTTTAGATTCGGGCCACCCTAAGCATTCGCCTTTCATTGGTCACAAGTTCAAATCCTTTTAAGCATTATGTTCGTGGTCACACCTATTTGTGACGTCAATCAGCGCGAAGATCCATTGCGCATTCAACCTTGGCTATCTTATACAAGGAAACTTCTGTATTGTGCCTTCAAGCTTATGACGACTTAGTTCAGTTTCATTGTTCGCAAGATGCGAGCCAAAAATAGATTGTGCAGACTTCACGTCTCCAGTATTGTGACATCGCTCGGCTCTCAGAGCATCACAGCCTCCCTCAAGCTAACCAGAACTTCCTTCAAATAACATAAATCTATGCCCAAAGAAAAGAATAATATGAACACTGAAATATTAGCATAGGATTTTAGGGTTCAATAGTAAGGGAAAAGAATAGAGCCTTTAGGAGGTGGTATCAAAAAAGGATGGCAGAGACCAGGGAAGAGTACCAGGAAAGAAAGAAGGAGACGAAGAGAGTAGTGGCTGAGGAGAGAAGAAAGTGGATGGAAGAGTGGACAAAGATGATGAAGGAGGATAGTGAAGGTACAAAAAAGGTCCTGTATGGGATGGTAAAACATAAGAGGCGGAAGGATCCTACGGATTATGTTAGAATGGTGAACAAAAGGGGACAAGAGATAGAAAATAGAGAAGAACTGAAAAAAATGTGGAAAGAATATTTTGAAGAACTCCTGAACCCAAATGGAAACCACGGCGAGGAGGAAGAAATCGGGGAAGAGGAAGATGAACTCAAACAGAAAAGGACTTAACATGGAAAGAAGTGGAAGATGCAGTGAGGAAGATGAAAGGAGGGAAGGCACCGGGTGTGGATGAGTTGAGTGTGGAGATGGTGAGAGCAGCAGGAGAGGTGGGGATACAATGGTTGTACCGAGTGATGAGGACAGCATGGAAGGAAAGGAAGACCCCAGAGGACTGGAAAAAGGGAATAATTGTCCCGATCTTCAAGAAAGGTAGTAGAACAGAATGCAGAAACTATCGGGGAATAACACTGATGAGTCATTGTGCAAAGATGTTTGAGAAAGTTTTGGAAAGGAGAATTAGGACAAGGATAGAAGGAGGGATGAGGGAAGAACAACATGGCTTCAGAGCAGGAGGGTTCACAGAGGATTTGATTTTTTGCTGAAAGGCAGTTACAAGAACAGCACTATGCGTATGGAACAGATCTACTGATGGCCTTCCCGGATATTGAGAAAGCATATGACAGTGTATGCAGAAACAAAGTATGGAAGTCCCTGGAGGATAGAGGAGTAGAAAAATGGACTATAAGGAGGAAAAAGGAGATGTACAAGGGAAGCGTGAGCTGTGTGAAAGTGGGAGGAGAGAGATCGGACTGGTTGGAACAGAGAAACGGCCTGAAACAAGGAAGTGCACTGTCACCGTTACTTTTCATTGTGGTGATGGATGACATAATGACCCGAGTGGCACAAGTAATTGGGGAAGGAAAGATGAAAGCAATGGTGTTTGCAGATGATTTGTTGATTTGGGGAAACGAGGAGGAGGAGGTACAGGAACAGTTGGATGTGTGGGAAGGAATAATACAAGGATATGGGATGAAATTTAGCATAAATAAGAGTGAGATGGTGATCACAACAAGGAAGAAGGAAAGAACCACAACGGGAATAACAATTGGTGGGGAACAGCTGAAGAAAGTGGAGAGTTTCAAGTATCTGGGAAGCCTGATGCAAGAGAATGGAAGAAACGATAGAGAAATAAATGAGCGGGGGAGACAGGCAGAAGCATTCCGGAGGAGTGTGAGAAGCATGTTATGGAGCAAGGATGTCCCTCAGAACAGCAAAAAGATCATATATCGGACGTACTATATCCCTATCCTGACGTATGCCTTGGAGACCTGGGTTATGAAAGGAAGGGAGAAGAGCAAAATACAGGCCAGTGAGATGAGGTTCTTGAGAAGCAGTATTGGAGCTACAAAGATGGACAGAATAAGAAATGAGAGGATCAGAGAATTAATGAATGAAGAACCATTACAGGATGGTATAGAGAAATCTAGACTTAGATGGTATGGACATGTAAAACGAATGGAGTAGAAGAGGATACCCAGGAGGATACACGAGACGAAGTGGGAAGGAAAGAGACCGAGAGGGAGACCAAGAGACAGGTGGCTGAAGGGGGTGGAAGAATGCGTGAAGAAGAGAGGAGAAGACTGGACAAAGGTGGTGGCTGAGAGATGGTGGGAAGACAGAAGACGTTGGAGAGGCTAGTGTTCCAAACAGACCCGGCCAGTGGCTGGAAACTGTGCAAGATGATGATGATGAACTCGTTAATTAATATTTTTTTTTAGTTTGACAAAAAAGTTTTTTTGTAATAGTTTTTGTAGTTAGACAAAAAGTTGTAGTTTTTCAAAAAATAATAAGACTTAGTAATTGTTCAATTATGAAGTATTTTAAATTGTATTTTATTAACACTTCTTTTTTAGATGGTAGACCAGAAAAAAATATCATTAAAAAGGAAACATTATATATTTTTCTGTAGCAAAAATTCCTTTTTTTATTTTTAAAAGGAGTGTAGAACTAACAATTTAGGGTGCCAGATTCCCCCCCCTCCCGTCACTCGCGAGGCTTAAAAACGGCTTAAAACTCACCAATTTGCTTCTAATTTTTAAAAAATTTGCCCCCCAGACCCCCGGTATGGCCATCCCATATTAATGTGTCCCGGTTTCAGTTCACTCACCAAAAATATGGCAAGCCTATGTATACAGCGACATGAATGTGCTGCCAACCTAACACATCCCGCAAAGTGAGACTCGCAGCTGCGGAGAGACTATGCGGACGCTCTGTATGTAACATGTTGTTGCTAATTTTAGGGGCTGCAACATTGTGACCATACAGCCTTTTGGGACTTATTTGTAGCAATAAGGACTAAAATAATCAACATCAACATAATTGTGACCTTCCAGCGTGCCGGCCAGGGTGGTTGTACGCGAGCATTTTCCAATGTTCCCTGTCCACAAAGATTTCAATCTCCAAGACAAGTTCCCAGTTCCATCCTCTTCTTGTCACACCCTCCTTCAATTGATCCATCCACCTCTTTCTTGGTCTTCCAACAGGTCTTCTGCCTGGCAGACCTCTTTCCATAAATTCAAATGGTAGTCTTGTGCTAATTCATATGTTTAACATGCCCAACCATTTTAGTCTGGATAACCTTAGTCTTTCCTCTATAGCAGAGGTTCCCATTAGGTGGCCCGCGGACTCCCAGGGGTCCACGACAGTTGGCCATGGGGTCCGCGAGGAGTCGTCAAGAAGTAACGCAATAATGAAAATGGAAAACTGAGAAAGTACAAACAGTTCCTTAAATATAATAACTATGCATTGTCACCCACAGCATAAGTAGCGCAGCGAAATTTGAGCTTTCCAAGTTTCCCGCTAGAAAGCGTTCTGCTCCTTTATCTCTGTGTTCTGCTCCGCAGCCATTTTGCATTTTGTGTGTTTACATATTTACATGAGTTTTGAAAGTCGAAACGTTTGATTATTTTAATTGTTAAAAGTCCATTGAATATGGATCGTTGGTTGAAGAGTGGATCTTTAAAACAAAGTAGGCCCACTGCTACAGATAGGACTAACAATAAGAGGAAACTGTGGTAATATAGAAGCAAATGGGCCGCCTGCTGCCTCTCTTGAGGCTAGCCATTCAAAGAGTAAGCCTGCTGCGAAAAGTAGGAAATACGACATAAAATATTGGAAATTGGCTTTACGTATTGTGGACCTGAAGATTGTCCTAAGCCTTAATATGCTTTGAAACCCTTGCCAACGAGTGTATGAAATCTGCAAAACCAGCAAAACTGCGGAAGCATCTAGATGCCAAACACTCGGAGCACAAAGGTACAGTAACTTAAATCCATTGAATTCTTCAAAATTGAGTTGGCTGAACAGAAATCATGCCTGAAAGTAATTACCAAAACTTCTGGTGTAAATGTGAACGAAAATGCGATTGAATCCTACGAAGTATCTCAGCATGTCGCAAAACGTGCCAAAAACCATAGCATTGCTGAAGATCTAATTCTACCTTCAGCAATTATTTTGTGCAAGAGAATGCTGGGCGATGCTGCCGCAAAGCTTACAAGTACCGTCTCGCTGTCTAACAATACTGTGCAAAGGCGAATTACAGATATGTCAAGCAATATTGCAGAGACGTTATTGGCAAGGCTCCACATGAGTGACATTCTTGTTCTGCAGTTGGATTAGAGTACCGATATATCAAAAACAAAAAAGGCGATAATGTTGGTTTTTGTACGTTTTTTATGTCATGACAAAACATATAAAGATGTTCTTCTTTCCTATGAACTAGTACAGAGGTCCCGTTAGGAATTTTAAATATTTTAAGTCTTGACTTATAAGATTTTGGAGCAGGGGGTCCGTGCTTACATAACAATCGCTTTAGGGGGTCCGAGAAAAATTCCCAACGGGAACCTCGGCTCTAAAGATTAACATAATCCTTGGTTGAATCGGATCACATCATTCTTTATGTGATCAAGTCGAGTTTTCTTGGAGTGCCATTCTGAGAAACTTCATCTCACAAGGTTGAATTTTGTTGAAGTCCTTTGATGTTTGATGTTAGTGTACATGTTTTCAAAGAATATGTAAGAATAAGAATGAGATATGACTTCTTCTTCATCTTAATCGATTTTGGCCAACTAAGGACAACGTAAATCTCTCTTCAAGATTTCAGTTTTCTTTGGTGCCAATATTCTTTCATTCTCTTGCTCACATCTCCTTTCTTTTCAACTGCCCAATGTTGTTTCTTCTTGGTCGCTGTTTCTGGCTCTAGGAACCCCTCAAATGTGTGTATCTTATTTCTGAAAGTGGTTCTGTTGTGGATGTCTTGATCAGTGATGTTCATTTCTTGTAGATCCTTCTTGGTGTTATCCTTACATAGGGTCCCAAGAAATGTAATGCCATTCTTCAGGAGATGCTCAGCAAGTGGATAGCTACTGAAGTAGTTGTTGGTTGTTAGGTTTTTATTACTCTGTTCTATTGGAGCACATAATCTTCTGACAATGTCGAAAGGTTTGTTGGATGCTTCGAAGGGACCAGGTTTTTTGTTTCCCACAGTGCAGTTCGAGATTGTAGGTATAAAATGCCGTATTTACTCGAATACGACCCGCCCCCGAATAAGACCCGCACCCTGATTTTGAAGAACAAAATTTAAAAAAAAGAATTTTACTCAAAATTATTTACTATCTTAACTAAATAAACGAATAGCATTTATCCAAAATAGTTTCCAACAGTTTTTAAGTTGTCCTAAAATAACACACATCAAACGATTAAAAATACAAATAAAAGTACACAAACACTTCATTCATCGTCATCAGAAGTACCAACTTCGGAACTTTTATCACCATCACTTTCCCACTAAATGTCGTCATCACAGCCATCCATAGCATTCGAAATACTACATTTCTTGAAGCTCTTCCATATGAGATCTCCAGAGATACGATTCCATGCCGTCAAAATCCACGAACACAGCAGCTGAACTTTCGGGCGCTGAATACGACCAGTTGGAGTCGGTGTGTGCTTATCGGCCGCCATCCGCTCCGTATACAGCTGTTTCAAGGCTGCTTTGAACGGGCGGTTCACGCAGCATAGACGGCATCCCGCCTAATCACGAATACATGACTCGTCAATATCATATTTCCTACCGGGCACGATTTCCAATAACTTCAGCTTCCCTCGCAACTTTCAATTTCTCACTCACAGTAAATGACCGCAAACGTTTCGTAGCATTCATGTTTACACTCGGGAGAACGTGCGTGTGACGGTATGACGCCGCATGCTTACAGTAAAACAAAGTTATAGCCGGAAGAAGGCTAGCACCATCTAGCGGATACTCGCAACACCCGATATCGCGCGCGGCGGGCAATTTAGATCTTTCAAATTTGAATGACTCAAAAAATAAGACCCGCACCCCAATTTTTCACGTCCGAATTTGTTTAAAAATGTGCGGGTGGTATTCGAGTATATACGGTGTTTGGGAGTCACAAAGGGCATAAATCTTCAGGCCGTACTTTGCTGGTTTCTTCGGCATATATTGAATAAACGCACAACGTCCTCGAAATGCGACCAGCATCTCGTCGAGGGTTACAAATTCCCCAATGTTGTAGGCTTGTTGGCTATGAATTTATTTTGTAGATCTCCCACTGGAGCCAACTTGTCATTTCCATCCTCTGTTCCCTACTTGTTATGTCATCAAGCCTAATCCACCTTAGGAGACATTTGAACTGCTCTTTGCTGAAATTCGCACGCAAAATTGTCAATCCAGTACCGTTTGTCGCAAAATATTCTGAAAAATCAGCACGATTTCTCCTTTTCACACCAATTAAAAACAGAGCACCGATGACAGCCATAATTTCGGCGTTCGTCGTTGATCTGAATCGGCTCTCTCGAACTCTATCGTCTGCTTCATTTCTTTTGTTCTCATGTTTCTTGGTTGCAATATAAATGTTAGTGAATCTGACTATATCAGAAATCATGTCGGAACTTATGATTTTCAGTAAACAATCAAGTGGTGTTTGGCATTGTCGAGCTTGTGCCCTAGGCCCAGGAATAACCTTCACAATGTTCTTTGACTTCACCTTTGTCTGAGACCGCAATACTTTACTTGACCAAAGAGTCTCCCCATCTTTTTCAATGAAGAACCGCATTTCCTCCTCGTCGTCAACTTCCATTGCGAAGTCACCATTATCCATATCAGTCTCCGAATCAGAATTATGATGATCGTCGTGAATTTGTTGAGGTTCAAAGTCAGGATCTTGGTCGTCATCTAAATCCCACTCTTGTTCTTCTCCAGCAGCCTCTTCAACTTCTAGTTCCCTTAGAATTCTTTGGATGTCCTCGGGAGTGCTATATCTAGCCCTAGAAACCAAAATTACACTGTTCTATATTATTTATTAAAAATGTATATTATATATTATTTCAGAGTGATATAGTAATATACTACTATTTGATAGAGTAATAGACATAAATTGTGCAAATGGTCGCCGTCAGAAAGGTCAGTCTTCCAACGAAAGTTCATAACTCAGCTAAGTAAGGATGCATATATTTTACATTATGACACAAGTTTTATAATATGTACGTATTTGTATTAGACATCAATGATATTGTAGTTCATGTAGTTGAAAACACCTATTTACAAAGCAATCCACAGAACAAAATCATAATAACATACACTTACATTGTGGCAAACAGCTGAGACACAGTGGCTAACGTGCGGCAGACAGCTTACGATGTGACACCCATGAACTAAGAAGGCACACTGGGCGCCAACTAGATGTGGGAACTTCTGGATACCGTGCCACCTAGCCGGGAAGGGTGTAACTTAGGAATACTAGCTCCTCCCATTACATTGTGACACACCCAGGCGGAACGGCTAGCTCTTTTCAAATATTGCGGCTGTTAGCTGCATACGTTAGCCGATGAAGGTTAATCAGATTTCGAGACGTGTTATCCACTCCAAACTCTTCCAGAATATTCAGTAGCGACTCGCGGTCAATTGAAAAAGGAAGATTGTAGTTTTACGTGACCGTGAATCTGGTGATTATGAGCCACGGGACCTCCTTTTTACGTGGAATCCGAACCACAGGACATGGCATTTCACTTCGAAAATCTCACATGCATTGACCGGGAATCGAACCCGGACCGCCTTGGTGAGAGGCATACAGCTAGACCGGCGGTCAATTGAGTCATACGCTTTCTTAAAATCAATGAATACGAACACATAGTCATACCTGTCTATCGTCTTATATCTAATGATGTTTTTCAGGTTAAAAATTTATTCCGGACAAGAACGTCCCTTTCTGAAACCTGCCCGGTACTCACCAATGTGATTATCAAGATGATCTTCAATTCTGTTCAGGAGTGTTTTGGATAGGATCTTGTAGGGAACAGATACAATTGATATACCCCTGGAATTATTAACGTCCTTCTTATCCCCCTTTTTGTGGAGAGGGTGGATTAATGCAGACTGCCACTCCATATCTCCTCAAAGAGCTCAGCTAATATATTCAGAGTATTGTTCAAACCCGGTTTTAGGGGATGGGATGAACAGGGGTGTGTAGATGTTCAATTTAGAGGTGGTTTTCGAGAGGGTGCCAGCTTCCCATAGTTGGGGGAAACTGCAGGTGTAAGTGTCTGTATAGGGGATGTAAAGTGATGGGGGTATAAATCTATGGGGGCGCGCCTGCTTATCAAGGGATGCGCGATTACGAGGGAGCTATTATCTAATAGTAGCAGTTAAGTGTGAGTGAGTAAGAGTGAGCTTACTTGCAGTGTCGGCACTCGGTCGCTGGCTAGCTTACTACTACGAGAGCACAATGAAGTACCTGACGAAGCACTTCCTAGCATTCACGGTCAGGGGCAATTAGGAAGGAACGGGTAGGCGTACGGATGTAAAGACAAAGTAAAATGATGTGCAAAGTGCTGGTTACTGATCAAGTGTTTATTTGATCAGTAGTGATTAATGTGATGTCTCTTTCAGTGGAGAACAAATGTATTACAAAGTACAAGTGTGGGTGTGAAGGGATAAATACAAGTATACAAGGAGATCTGAGCACACTCTATCTCACCTGGCGATGACGATGCGTTGGAGCTGGATCGAGAAGCACAGAGCCGAGGGCCACGACAGATGATAGGTCTTCGCCAGGCCCTCCTTTTAAGGGTTCCCGAGCTGCTGACTCGGCGTGTTGTCACTGTTGGAGCTCTGTGTGTAAATGTTTATGTATGTGTCGTAAGCTTGGCTGACAGCAATACCGCTGCGCCTGCTTGTGTAAATGAAATGTGTTGGTTGAGGCTCATGGCTTAGCCTTTAGGGGTAGTTTTTGTAGGGTGAAATGTTGTATTGGTATTTGGGTAGAAGTGGGTCTTGTGGTATTGAGTTGATGGTGAAGATGTGAGAGTGGCTGTGCAGCCGTCTGTAGATTCAGGGGCGTATGTCCATAATCCCCCTCTGGGTGTGTAGATGTTTCAGGTCCTAGGGTCGTATCGACCCTGGGGCTAAACAGTATCTTCATTTGCCAGTTTTAGCAGCACTGCCACAATGGAATCCTCTCCCGCTGCTTTATTATTCTTTAGACCATCGATAATCATTTTAATTTCTGTCTTAGAAGGTGGATGCGAGTTGGCCATTACTTGAGTAGGACGGCCTATGAGTAGTCTCTGTTTTGGTTCATCACAATTGAGCAATTTCTTTAAGTACTCAGCCAAGATACGACAGTTCTCCTTGTTGTTCAGACCTAACTTTCCATTTTCATCTCTGAAGCACATGCTCGGTGCTTGATACCCTTTCAGATTAGACTTGAAAGTTTGATAGAAGTCCCTGACATTATTCTTCCGGAAATCCTGATCAATCTGTTCCATCTGTTGTTTCTCATATGATCGCCTTGCAATTCGGATATGTTTATGTTTATTGGCACTGAATAATACATGTTTGGAAAGCTTAGACTGTTCCCTATTTTTCGACATAATCGCCACTGCGATCAATGCATTTTTGTACGCAGTGTACCATCATCTTTACACCTGCGTCAGAGAACTCTCCCGCCGCACCGTGAAGGTAGCTTGAAACCTCTTCTTTCAGCTTCTCTCCAGTTCTGAAATGCGTCCCACCTTGGAAGAGATGGTAGTCACTTGGGCCTATGTCAGGCCTGTAGGGCGGATGTGTGCAGTCGCCCATCCAAATTGTTTGACGAGCTCGGTTGTGACATGGGCGATGTACAGACAAGCAATGTCCTGATGGAAACGCACTCCCTTCGTGAGCATGCCTCTCCAGGTTTTGAATCGCGTGGCGCAGTATTTTTAACGTCTCACAGTAGCGGTCCGCATCGATTTCTTTTCTCCGTACACTTCACATAGTTGGGAATGAAATGTCCACTGGCGCAGTGTTATTTGCACACAAAAAAACGAATCACAGCGCGTATTTTGCACCTGGCGGGAGAAGCGAGTCATAACTCCATCTCTCATGTCTGGCAAGCCAAGACTGAGCATCGTAGACAGCTCTCCGTTGCGGGCCCCGGGAGAGGGGTGAGCCGATTGGTTTCGACTCACAATACTTCGCCGCTGCCGCCGCCCCCATGTGCCCCGCCCCCGGTCGCCGCCCCCATGTGACCCCCCCCCATTCTTCTGCCGACGCTCCTGGCATTAATTGTGAATCATTTCTGGATACAAGAAGAAGACATGAATAATTTAAATAACCATTATCTTTTAATGGAAAATATATTAACTAATTAATCCGGCCTACATTGATTGAATATAGCCATTGTTGACTGTCTAGTGAATAATATGTATGCTGGGACTGTACTGGATTTGGCGGTATTTGTTCAAATAATCTAAAGTCTGATAGCCAATCATTGACGGACACATCGATGAAAATTCTATTGCCAAATTAGATTTGGTTGAAAGGGGACGTTTCGATAATTTGGGAGGTGAAGGAAAATTAATTATAAAAGTTGGCATTAAAACTAGTGCCAGGCGTTCTTCATTTGTCATCGGTTTTAAAATGAACTTCTGCACATGCGCAAAATGGCGTCCCAGTGTCGAAATGAAGCCAAGCTAAAAGAGAACATAATGTGAGCTTGTGGTGAAAGGACGCGGTTTGTGGTAGCCTCGGACCACTACCTAAATCTTGGTCCGAGAACAAGGTAAAACTGTTAGATAATATTAATTAGAACTCTAGAACCGTCAGACAAAACATTTATGACAATTTCATGAAAAGGGGAAATAAGTTTGCGAAAATTAAGAGGCCAAGTGTCGTCTGGCCGGCTGCATTGAAATAACTTTCGATTCCAAAAGGACGCTATTCTCCTTTTACCAAGGCGTTTTCTTGATTTGCTAATTTGTTCAATTTATATTTTAATGGGTCTATTATAATGTGGCCTAAGATTATTTTATATTCATAACACGCCTCCTATTATTTAAGCAGCGAAAAAGAATTTGTTTTACTTCATCTTTCGAGATGTGTTTGGTTTCATTTTTAATCGTTTCATGCTGCTAATGTGAAATTAAATGATTTTAAGAATGTAATTGTCAGGATTTTGGTGTGGGGAACTTGATTGTTTTAATAATGACAAACGGCCCCTTGCTTTTCGTTTGTCTGAAATGGCATCTTTTGGTCTATTATGGACGCATAAGCACAGGATTCATGCTGGTTGCAAAACATTTTCGGAAGCCTATTTGAAAGAATGTAATGAGTAACCAATTGAAATGAATCGAAATGAGACTGTTGTAGTTTCGGATAAGAATTAGAAAAGGTTTAATATGTGGTGATTTCTAAATCACGTAAATGTAACTTGTTTTAATTATACAGCGTTGCCATATAATTTGGGGTATAGCTTGGCCTCCATTTTAGATATATAGTAGGAGTGCAGATTGGTGTTCCCTCCCATAGCCATTCGGCCTTGTATTCTTTTCCCTTGAGAATATATATTTATTTTACCTACTGCTGTTCGAGTCCATGTTTCATTGAGCGCAAAGAATAGTACTAGGTTAATTGTCTTCAGGCCACTTTGGCCTCAGGGTACCAAACCCTCCCTCCACTCAAATTTACCCGTACAGATTTATGGTAGCTATAGATCGTGGTTTTCGATTTTCTGGAGCCGTTGCCTGGTGTTGTTTTTGCCGTGGTATATTGTTGAATTAACTTACGTGGATTCGAGCAGCATGGGAGAAGTGATTAATGGGTTAACTAAGGTTAGGTAGGATGCCTACTGTGGTACTCTGGCTAATATTATGATTTTCTTTTCATGGCTGTGAATGGACAAAGCGTTGCTGGCATTCCTCAGTGCGTGAACGCACTGACGACGAGTCAAGTCCAGTTTTAATACTGGCACTCAAGAACATGGTCTCTCTGTGAGCATGGTAAAATTGGCTGATGGATTCTCTCTGTTATCACACTCTGTGATGTTCCGTACTACAAGCTACTTCCAAGGTGGGATCAAACCAGTACAGTAGTTATTTGATTCATGGTAGAAAGTTATCTATGCACAGCTGTTAAGTAAAGTGCTAATGGCTAATCGTTCTGTGTTCCTGTCAAGTTGTGTGAAAAGTGATATCATTCGCGCGTTGAGTTCTTGCTGAAAATCATTATGGCATGGTTGCCAAATTTTGAATTGCTATTTGTTCTGGCTGTGTTGCCAATGTGATTAAGTCATCTAAGCATTAATGAAATTTAGTGAACTGAATAGTCAATTATTTTGCTGTATTCTGTGAGAAACATCTGTGCGCAGATAATTGTTGTCATAGAGTTGAATGTGTAATGTCTTGTGACATATTAAGTGAAGTTTTCTGTGAACATGCAGGCGGACGAGTAATGTACTGTGAGTACATACAACAGCAGTGTCGAGCTGAAGCTTTTCAGGTGGTGAAACAGCGAGTTTTAAAATTGCTAGGCCGAGGTCAGGTGTTAAGTCAGCTGTGGAGTCGTGAAGCCCCGTTGTGTTGGGTGTGTAGTTGTTGTGATTGCTGCTGTTCGTGCGACGTGCGGTCGAAAATTAGGAAGCAGAAAGCAGTTATAAGAAGAGCTGATCTAGGTGATCGTATTTTGGTCGTGTGAAGTTTTGATCTTCAGTCGGTAGATAGAAATTTTGAAATTTATTTCAGGTTTGGTTGGAGTTAGGAATCGAACGAGTGACGTGCCAGGACTGCACGTATGGTTGGTGTTGGTGTGCGTGTGGTTGAGCGAGTGAGGTTAGGGCATTTCAGGATGCCAAATTGGGATGTGAGGAGTTGATGCGGAGATCGTCGAGTGATACCAACCTAGCGGGAGTAGCCAGTCTCTGTCTATTTATGATTCTGGTACTTTCAGTGATGGTTGGTGATGTCGACATTGCTATGCTCCTCTGACTCTTGATGTCGTGCGGGCTGGTGATGATCGCACATCGTAGTTTAGTATTTTGAGGGTACATTTTGTTGTTTTATTTCAGGTGTGTTTAGTGCCTGGTTGGTACTTGGTGCTCGAGTGAGTACTTGTTAGGGAGTGTTTTGTTGTTTGTGATTTGTGGAATTGTGATCCATGTACTGCGTTGTTGGTACTAGTTGAGATTTAATTAGGGTTAGTGTTTTTATTATTTTCTTGTGCGTTGGTACTCGGTTGAGTATTTGAGATTTCTTCGGTTAGTGTCTAGGTTTTGTTTTGTTGGTACCGTGTTGGTATTGGTTGGATTGAGTTGTGTAATTTGTCAGTACTCTGAGTAGTATTTGTGCTTCGAGAGGTTGTTGGGTCGGTGATACCAGGATGTTTAATTCCCTGATGATGTGTGATGGATTGTCGAGTGGTGCCTAATGTCCTTAAGTGAAAGTGCAGGTGGCCTTTTCTTTGTGAAGAGGCGTATGCAGGTGGTCTTTGTGAAGAGGCGTATGCAGGTGGTCTTTGTGAAGAGGCGTATGCAGGAGGTTTTGGTGAAGAGGCGTATGCAGGCGATGTTTCCTTTCATTGGCGCACGTGGCAGGTGTTCCAGACTAGTTCCGGAGATGGCTGGCAACTGTTTCTGTTATGGAATTAGGAGGATTGGAAATTGTTCTTGTCTGATATTTCAGACGACTTAGGTACCTACGGACGGTTGGTTTTAATGAGTGAGGTGATGTTGAGATTAAGTAGTCGAGTGGTGCCTTGACTTTTATTCGAAGAGGTATATGCAGGGAGCCTTTTCATGAAGGGAAGGTATATGCAGGTGGATATTTCTTGTCGCTGAAACACGTGGCAGGTGTGGAGGCCAGTTTGGGAGCAAACTGTAAGCTGCATTGTGTATGCGATACAGGTGAAGGTTTTCTTTCTGAATTGATTAGGTGAGGAATTTTATTTGTCTGGTTCTACAGACGTAGTCAGTTGGCACCTACGGACGGTAAGGCAATGGTTGCTCTTAAGTGACCCAAGGTAAGAGTTGGTTACTCTTAAGTGACCCAAGGTAAGAGTTGGTTACTCTTAAGTGACCCTAGGTAAAGTTGGTTACTCTTAAGTGACCCAAGGTGAGGTTGGTTGCATTTAGTGACCTAAAGTTGATTATGAATTGGTAGTGCTACCTATCGTTGAGATGGTCGCACTGGGTTGGTAGCTGGTTGTTAGAAGTCGACTGGTGAATTTGGTGAGGTTATGTCTTGACAAGAGTGAATGTTGTGAGGTTAGGTGTGAGCTTGATCCTTTGAGTTGTCTAGTGTGGTCATTGTGACAGTGAGGTTAGAAGATTGCTGAGGGCAACGTGCGAGTGAACTTGGGTGATTCTGGTAGTAAGCTGACTATGTGTTTGGTTCAATAGTGAGGTTGTGTCAGGAGTAACTGCTGCTTCATGGTGATTGGTCGCAGATGTGAGATGGATTCCTGCGTTATCTGAAGTTGAGCACGTGTGTGTAGTCCTGTTGAAGTTTGGTTCACGTGAAATTGTGATTGCTGTTTGGTTGCTGAGATTGTTCGAGCGGTTCTGCGCCTGCTGTTCTACCTTAATAAAGTTTGAAGCCATGCTTGAGAGCTGTGTGTGTATATTTGTACTTGATGTAATTGTACATCAGAAGTAACTTACATGACTGTGCTGTTTGAGAGTACTCGGGAGGTACTGTGGTACCTTGGTACCTTATATAAATTGAGAGCCGATTGCCATGATTGTTGAGAGATGGCATGTTGTTAAGTGACGCTGAGTCCACTTAATTCATTCCTTAGAATGTGAAAGCAGGATTTATTTTGGCTGGAAACAAGCTAGAAATTTTACTGAACATCGAATTGTAATGTTCATTTTAGTAATTACTCATCACATTGTAAACTAACAATTTAAATTGAAACCTCGTCTGTCGGTTTAAGCTCTAACATTCTTACCTGGTCAAACACTGCAATTATTCCAAAAAGCCAAGGGATGTCACTTGCTATAACAACGACATGGTAACTGAATCTACATGGAATATCATCGGTGAGATGGCGATCATGTGATCCTTATTGCCATCTGGTATCTGTTCCGGTTGGTCACGTGAGTGATGTGATCACTCACCACTCGTGGCAGTGGCCAGTGCACAGGTTACTGTCACCATGCACGACATAACATCTAGTGGAGGTGTTAGCCATTCTGCTGGTCAGAGTGGAAGCATTTACTACAACTTCGTGAGATGTCCAGCTGTAACGGTCCGGAGAGGCTGTATTGGAGAGCTGGTTCCATCCTGCTTGCAGCTACCATCGGGGATCATCATCTGACCCCCTACAGGTGGAATCGCAGGGGGAGACTGAGCCGATTGGTTTCGACTCACAATACTTCGCCGCCGCCGCCGCCCCCATGTGCCCCGCCCCCGGTCGCCGCCCCCATGTGACCCCCCCCCCATTCTTCTGCCGACGCTCCTGGCATTAATTGTGAATCATTTCTGGATACAAGAAGAAGACATGAATAATTTAAATAACCATTATCTTTTAATGGAAAATATATTAACTAATTAATCCGGCCTACATTGATTGAATATAGCCATTGTTGACTGTCTAGTGAATAATATGTATGCTGGGACTGTACTGGATTTGGCGGTATTTGTTCAAATAATCTAAAGTCTGATAGCCAATCATTGACGGACACATCGATGAAAATTCTATTGCCAAATTAGATTTGGTTGAAAGGGGACGTTTCGATAATTTGGGAGGTGAAGGAAAATTAATTATAAAAGTTGGCATTAAAACTAGTGCCAGGCGTTCTTCATTTGTCATCGGTTTTAAAATGAACTTCTGCACATGCGCAAAATGGCGTCCCAGTGTCGAAATGAAGCCAAGCTAAAAGAGAACATAATGTGAGCTTGTGGTGAAAGGACGCGGTTTGTGGTAGCCTCGGACCACTACCTAAATCTTGGTCCGAGAACAAGGTAAAACTGTTAGATAATATTAATTGGAACTCTAGAACCGTCAGACAAAACATTTATGACAATTTCATGAAAAGGGGAAATAAGTTTGCGAAAATTAAGAGGCCAAGTGTCGTCTGGCCGGCTGCATTGAAATAACTTTCGATTCCAAAAGGACGCTATTCTCCTTTTACCAAGGCGTTTTCTTGATTTGCTAATTTGTTCAATTTATATTTTAATGGGTCTATTATAATGTGGCCTAAGATTATTTTATATTCATAACACGCCTCCTATTATTTAAGCAGCGAAAAAGAATTTGTTTTACTTCATCTTTCGAGATGTGTTTGGTTTCATTTTTAATCGTTTCATGCTGCTAATGTGAAATTAAATGATTTTAAGAATGTAATTGTCAGGATTTTGGTGTGGGGAACTTGATTGTTTTAATAATGACAAACGGCCCCTTGCTTTTCGTTTGTCTGAAATGGCATCTTTTGGTCTATTATGGACGCATAAGCACAGGATTCATGCTGGTTGCAAAACATTTTCGGAAGCCTATTTGAAAGAATGTAATGAGTAACCAATTGAAATGAATCGAAATGAGACTGTTGTAGTTTCGGATAAGAATTAGAAAAGGTTTAATATGTGGTGATTTCTAAATCACGTAAATGTAACTTGTTTTAATTATACAGCGTTGCCATATAATTTGGGGTATAGCTTGGCCTCCATTTTAGATATATAGTAGGAGTGCAGATTGGTGTTCCCTCCCATAGCCATTCGGCCTTGTATTCTTTTCCCTTGAGAATATATATTTATTTTACCTACTGCTGTTCGAGTCCATGTTTCATTGAGCGCAAAGAATAGTACTAGGTTAATTGTCTTCAGGCCACTTTGGCCTCAGGGTACCAAACCCTCCCTCCACTCAAATTTATCGGTACAAGGGGAACCAAGATACATGGCAGTGTTGCTGGATCCTGCTTAACAGCGTTCCTCGTGACTCCAGCTCATTGGGAAACTTATTTTACAGACCACCCTCGTAGATAAATAAATACATAGATAGATAAATATATAAATAAAGACATAAATAAACAAATAAACAAACAAAGAATAAAGGAAGAGGAAAAATGCATTCATTGAATAGTAACTTAAAATCAAGAAAATGGATAATGACTAGTTTTTGTTTGCAGTGATTTCTATCTTAACTTATAAACCCGAAATATCACCGCTCTGGACCAATTTATTTCACCATAAAATAAGGTCCCTCTTCCTTATATTTTTCCCTTATTAGCTTGGAGATGGAGGATTAGTCTACATACTTGTAAAAATCTTGGTCACTCTGCCCTTCCAACTGAGGCATGAAAATGGGGACCAAGTATGGACAAGCTTTGTGGAAATGT
Organism: Meconema thalassinum; assembly: GCA_946902985.2. Taxonomy (NCBI): domain Eukaryota; kingdom Metazoa; phylum Arthropoda; class Insecta; order Orthoptera; family Tettigoniidae; genus Meconema; species Meconema thalassinum. The sequence continues at coordinate 174,553,656 of OX336395.1, forward strand.
GCAAGCAGGAGCTGTCCGAAGTCGGGGAAGTCCATCCACAGGGCTACTGCAACAGCAGCAAAGGCAAAGGCTGCTTCTGGCTTGCTCGAGATGACAGTGGACCCTTGCTCCTGCAACAAACAACCAGACAGAAGTGGAGTACAAGAGAGAGTGGTCAGGAGAGACTAGGAAGAGCAATCGCAAAACTTCTGAAAGGAAAGGCATGTCTTACATCAATATTAGATCCGAGTTGCACTCAAAGCGATATTAATTGACATGCGATTTGCACTCTTGACGACATCTTCAACAGGATTTTTCAGCAACATGATAAGAGTTCCACATTAGTCATCATCATCATCATCATCATTTCCCCTTATCCAGCTCCTGCCAGGTCGGGGTATTTATGGCACTTCTCCACTTTCCTTCCACAATTCTTCATCCACGATCTTGTCCCAGTCCAGATTTCTTTTTCTTACGCTATTCTTCACTGAATCGATCCACCTTGTTCTAGGTCTTCCTCTTGCTCTCTTACCCTTGCACCTTGCCTCCAGCATCTGTCTTGGTATTCTATTTTCCTCCATCCTCTTTACATGTCCAAACCACCTTAGTTTATTCTTCTCAATTCTCTCATTTAGTTTTCCCATCCCAACTTCCTTCCTAACATCTTCATTCCTCACTATGTCTTTCCTTGTCTTTCCTATCATACTTCTTAGGAATTTCATTTCACTGGCTTGGATTCTACTCTCTTGCCGGCTTGTCAGGGTCCAAGTCTCAGCTGCATAAGTTAATATGGGTACATAGTACACTTTATACATTACCTCCTTGCTTTTCCTTGGTACTTCCTTATCCCAAACAAGTTTTCTTACACTTTGATAGAATGCATTGCTCTGCTGTACCCTCCTGCCAATCTCCATGTCCAACCTACCAGTTTGCATCAATTCACTTCCTAGGTATTTGAACGTGTCCACAATTTCCAAACTCTGACTTCCAATTTTCACAGTGCCCTTTCCTTGTCTTTCCCCTCTTGTCATCACCATGGTCTTGCTTTTCTCTATACTGATTTTCAGGCCGTACTTCTGAATATTTTCGTTCAGTGCATCTAGTTGTTTTTGCACTTCTTCGGTGTTCCTACCCCAGACCACAATATCATCCACATCAGTATTCAGGTAAATGGTGATATTTGCATGCCTTAATAATATTTAACTAACAGGCCTCCCTTCACATCAACAACACCATCGTCCAACAAGTATCTTCCATCAAATATCTTGGAACTTTAGGGAACCAGCATTGTGATTCAAAGAGTGAAATCTTATCCAGGATTGGACAAGCAAAAATATGTTCAATACCATGAGGACCTTATTCACCAGCCGAGAACTCAACCTTCAGCTCAGAGTTCGAATGTTACGTTGCTATGTTTTTCCTGTCCTTTTGTATGGTTTCGAAGAGTGGACACTCAGCCCATTACTGAAGAAGTGGATTGAATCTTTTGAGATGTACTTATACAGAAGAATACTCTGAATATCTTGGGTAGAAAGGAAAACAAATGAAGAAGTTCTCAACATCTTGAACAAGAAGAAAGAGCTTCTCACAACCATCAAGGAGCGTAAGCTCAGCTACCTCGGGCACATCATGAGAGGTGAACGATATGAACTTCTCCAGCTGATCATTCAAGGAAAGATTGATGGGAAAAGATCTGTGGGAAGACGAAGAAATTCCTGGTTGAAAGACTTGCGGCGGTGGTATGGACATACGTCGATAGAAATCTTCCGTGCTGCCGTTTCGCTTGTAATCATAATCAATTGGATCGCCTACCTTCGGAGGGAGACGGAGTCATAAGAAGAAGAACAGTATTTATAAAAGCCCATTAACTACAGACGAACTTTCGAGGAGCATTGATATGTTACAGGTGCTAAAGGAGTTTACCTATTAACCAGACAAGTGGCTCATTTCAGTATCAGATAATAGTATTAAGGTGTGTGCATGTCATAACAACATAACTAAACCACTTTTATCAATTTTGTTTTCTATTTTATTCAAACAATGTTTTTTTAATATGTAAGCATGATTGATTTGTGTTGTTCATGTTTTGATGTGCTTTTATATTGAATCAATGTTCTTGACTATGTGTATACGTGAGGGATATCTGCAGCCGTATATTGTCGGCCGCCGGTCCCGCTCCAGCAAAACAATCTCACTGTACGATACCAACCAAAGGGGGTTCGATCTATTGGACGTCCAGCTAAAAGATGGAATGAGATCATAACAGGCCACCTGGCCTAATACTTGACTGGCAGATGATGATGAATATGCTGTTCAAGTTTCACAAATTACAATAAGGAAGGAAAATCAGTAATCGTTGGTTTCCATGTGCCTTAAGTGGAAAGATGGTGGCGATGGTTAATTAGAAGTTCTATTTTCCATCCGTTTCACTTTGAATAATCAAGGTTTTACTGTAGGGGCAGATGACCTCGTAGTTCCGCACCTTAAAACAACAATAACTAACTAAGGTTTTACTGTAATCATGATTATTTACTCACTACAAACTTTTTAGCCACGAGGTTCTTGCAGAAGGAAATTCCTTGAGGATGAGCAGCTGCCGAGAAGTGGCCTTGAGACACTTCCACATTCTGTCCAGACAGCAGGCGGGACAGTTTCGACAGTTTGTCCTGCATGTGCTGAGCACTGACAGCTGAGATGGTGTTTACTGGGATATTGACAGCTTTCTGCAACACAATCAATTACATGTCACAGTGCAATATCTGAGAGCAAGTCCCTATACAACAGTTATTGTACTTCCTGGGATAATTGTCAGGATATACTAGATTTAACCCTTTCAATGCTAGGTCTTTTATGTAGACCTACTCACTCTATGCTGTTTCTTAATCAAGAATAAGCAATAATTGAAAAATAGCTTTACTAGTTATGTGACTGACTTTTTAAGACAATAAACTGAAATTAAACATAACTTTAATGATAATAAATTGAAATAAAGTATGAATTCACAAATAAATTCATCTCCCGTTTCGCGGCACAGCCATTTTGGTTGTTGTGGTTGGAAGCACAGAAGGTCTATATTTCATCATTGCTAGGAAACAAAATCCTTACGTAAATGCACGGAAAAAGTGAACTATCGCTACTATAGAACTTCCTTGAACTTTTGACGTGCCATTTGAACTGATCGGGCGCTGCACGTATTTTTACAGGCTTAGTAAAGTGAGCACTGCACGAAAACGTATATTCACGGGTTTAGCATTGAAAGAGTTAATAGATGAAAGGCGGAAGCACAAGAATGCAAGAGATGACAGGGGTAAAGCAGAATACAGACATCTGAGAAATTAGGTTAACAAGAAGTGCAAAGAAGGGAAAGAAGAACGGTTGAAAAATAAATGTGCAAGTATAGAAAATTGTCTGAAAGCAGGAGAAGTAGATACTGCTTATCGAAGGTTAAAAGTACTTTTGGGGAAAGGGACACTAAGTACTGTAATATTAAGGACTCAGATGGAAAACCTCTAAGAGAAGAAAATGTTGAGAGATGGAAAGCTTACATAGATTGTTTGTATAAGGGAAAGGAGATTGAGAATCGTGTAATGGAAAGGGAAGAGAACATTAATTAGGATGAGAAGGGAGATTTAATATTGAGATCAGAATTTGACAGAGCATTGGGAGAATCAAGCAGGCACAAAACACTAGGCATAGATATTATACCGATTAATTTGCTACGTTGCATAGGTGATGAAGGTCTGATCAGGTTATTTCACTTGGTGCTTGCCACGGTGGTTATAGTGTCGGACTACCAACCCCAAGATTGCAGGTTCGCCCCTGGCCATGGTAAGTGATTTTTGAAGGCGACAAAAATCTCGATACTCATGTCATACGTTGTTGGCATGTTAAAGAACCCATTTGAATTCAGTAAGCCGTGTTCAATGGCAAAATTAATCTCGGGATTTTCCGCCAACACAAAGTTCCTCCATTCTCTACTTGAAAGCGCTGTAGTGTCAAGGAGTTTAGATATCTAACCTCCTTGACTTTCATAGCATTCAAAGGAACGACGAAATTCGACATGCAAGCTACCCTCTGGGTGTCAATTAACAAAGCTTGTACCAGGCACCCGAGGCCATACGATATTTAAAAAAAAAAAAAAGATTCACTTGGTGTGCGGGATTTATGAGACAGGTGAAGTTCCCTCTGATTTCAAGAAGAATGTTATCATCCCTATACCGAAGAAAACAGGAGCTGACAGATGTGAAGATTACCGTACAATCAGCTTGATCACTCATGCTTCAGAGATCCCGACAAAAATAATTTACAAAAGGATGGCAAGACAGATAGAAACAGAGTTGGGTCAAGACCAGTTTGGCTTCAGCAGAAACGTAGGAACAAGGAAAGCTGTAATGAGTTTTAGTTTGATCTTGGAAGGTAGAACAAGGAAAGATAAGAGAATGTTCACGGCATTTGTAGGTTTAGAAAAGGCTTTTGGTAAAAACGATGATTGGAGTAAGTTGTTTGACATTTTGAAAAGGATTGGTATAAAGTACAAGGAATGGAGGGTGATATACAGTCTGAACAAAATCCAGAAGGCGGTTATTCAAACCGAAGGACATGAGAGAGAAGCTGGTATTCAGAAAGGTGTAAGGCAAGGCTGCACCTTATCACCCATAGTTTTCAATACATAGAACAAGCAATGAAGGGAAATAGAGAAAAATTTAAAGTAGGAGTAAGGGCCAATCTACACGAGCGGGTAAACTACCGCGTTTCGCCCGCCTCCCACCATGCCATCCGACAGAACCTACAGTAATGAATTTGTCTGTCTACACGAGCGTTTTGCCGGTCACGGGAGGAGGCGTTCGAGACGCATCGGGTGGGCAGCACACCTCTCGAGGCGTCATGCCCGCTAGCGGGAGACCCGCGTACGAAACTACACGAGGCGTTTTGCAAGCAGTTTACACGCGTCAGTAACCTCACAGCCGACTGCATGCGAGCTGCGCGCTCTATACCAGCCTTGACAATCCCAGTTAGAACCCATGCATAACGTTTAATTGGAAAATGTCCTCTAGTTGCCGATAGAGAGCATCCCCAGCCCATATATAGGCGTGATTAGTAAACAGCTGTGCTGTGTGTTTTTCACTGTGTTACGTTTAGAACAATGAAGTTTTGTTTCAGTTCCAATTATTGTAAGTAGTCGGTATTAATATACTGAATTCCTATGTTGTTTGGAGTGTTTGCTGATGAAATTGTAAAATACTGGGGTAGATTATAAACTGTAAGTGAGATCGGCACCTGCCGGTATCGACCTCCATCCTGATCGATAGGCGCAACTAGCGCCCTCAACTAACTTTTAAACAGTTCGTTTTATGATCTGTTCACGGCACAACGCATTCAAACAGTTCATGTATTTTGTGTTGAATAAATCAGTTGAGTTACATTTAATCGAGCGTTACATTTCATTGCCGCTTTAAAACCTCTAATATAAACTATGGTTTGTACGCCGCTGCTCAAATCCAGTATGTCATTTTGCTCTTCGATAGAAGGCTCTTCTGTTCACACACCACGTTTTGACCGCCACGTGTAGATTGCACAATTTTGGTGGGGTCTGCTCTAGGCGGGTCACGCGCCGCGTTTTGACGGTCACGTGTAGATTGTAACATTTTGTTGCGGTAGGAGGCGGGAGAAACGCGGCAGTTTACTCGCTCGTGTAGAATGGCCCTTAAGATTCAAGGAGAAATTTTTCAACTCTGAGATTTGCTGATGACATCGTCATCATAACCGACACACCAGAGGATTTGAATGCATTTTTAAATGGTATGGACTCTGTTTTGAGGAAGGAATTCATGATGAAAATCAATTAGGAAGCAAAATAACCAGTGATGGATGAAGCAAAGAGAACATAAAAAGTAGGTTGGCTCAGGCAAGGAAAGCACTTCTACAGAAAAGAAATCTGTTGACATCGAATATAGATTTAGGTATTGGAAAGTAATTTTTGAAAGCCTTTGTCTGGAGCGTGGCGCTCTATGGAAGTGAAACTTGGACTGTTAACGCAGCAGAAGAGACGAGAATAGAAGCATTTGAAATGTGGTGTTACAGGAGAATTATGATGATCAGATGGGTAGATGGAGTAACAAATGAAGAGGTATTAAGACGAGTGGGAGAGGAAAGATGTTTCTGGCGACTGCTAATGAAGAGAAGAGATAGGTTGGTAGGACACATAAGACACCCAGGAATATTGGTTGGTTCCTCAGTTTAGGGGCTGCGACAACGCGGTCATGTGTACTTTGGGTGTGTGTAGAATCTGTCTGATAACCAGTGTTAATTGTAATGGCTGTATTAGTGTGTGTTATCTGTTTTCATTCAAGTAAGGACTGCAGACATTGAATTTTTTCAAGTAGTTCCTACTTTTGCCGCCAAACATCAACGACTACTAGTTCAGAACTTGGTTACCAGATGCCACCGCAGTCGGCTCCTGGCGACGAATGTAGGAACCTAAGAGCGTTTGTCAAATGTTTAATTTAGCTTCACACAGGTGTAATTAGTGGAAGGTTATTCAACATACCATAAATCTATGACATGGGACCGCCAGCTTTACTTCTCCTGTGAAGGAAGGCATACTGAGGGATTTTTAACACTCTTAAAAAATCTGAAACTTCTGCCGGGTTTGAACCCGCGATAATGGGCATAGAAGCTCAGCATGCTACCAACTACGCCACCGAAGCCACTCACCCAGGAATAGCGAACTTAGTTATGGAAGGAAGGGTCGAGGACAAGAACTGGAGGGGTAGACCAAGGTTAGAATATGTTAAACAGATTGCCTCGGATGTCGGGTGTGGTAGCTAAGTAGAGATGAAACTATTAGCTCAGGACAGGGAGGCATCAAACCAGTCAAAAGACTCAAGACTCATACATCAACAATTTGATTTAGATTTTCATTATTTAATATCAGCTGAAGAAGGCTTTAATTGAAGCTAAAACATGTACTACAGGGGTGGGCAACCACAAAGCCTTCGCGATCTACTGTTTGATACCACCGTATCAATGTGATCTACTTCTTTTAAAAAAAAGTCCTCTCGGCACGCCGGAAGGCGGAGGTAGATTTCACCGGACAAACTTGGGGATAGGCGAAAATAGGCAGAATATGCAGATTTTCGTAGAAGGATCAGACCTCATTTAATGTGAGAAGGTATTTTATAATTGGAGCTTAATTAACTTTGTTTTTCGTCATTTTATGCTTATTTTAAACATTTTATTGTCTTATGGGAACGGTAACCTTCTTGTCATTTGGGGTCCATTTTTATACTTGTGGTCACACTGTCCTTATGCTAGGTTTCGACACTGATGTGTAACTATGTAACGGTCTGTTACTTCTTCACGCAAAATTATATCTACCGCAGAGATTTTGGTTGGTTCCTCAGTTTAGGGGCTGCGACAACGCGGTCATGTAACCCCGTGTACTTTGGGATGGCTGTATTAGTCTGTAATTCAGGTAAGGACTGCAGACGGTCAATTTCAAGCAGTAGTTACTAATGTTGCTACCAGGTTCTACCGTCAACGACACCTAGCTGTGAACTTGGCTACTAGATGCCACCGCAACCAGCAACTCGCAACGAACGTTGGAACTTCCCCTCCAAAGGAAAGCATACTGAGGGATTTTTGGCGCTCTTAGAAAATCCGACGACTTCGGCCGGCTTTGAACTCGCGACCTTGGGCATAAACATTCAGCATGCTACCAGTTACGTCACCGAAGCCGCTTCACACTTAGATGGAAATCTGAATCTGATCTCGTGCAAGTGCGTTATCTTGGCAACGTCTGATGGCTCATCCCTCATCAATTTAGTAGTGTTGCCATGGCAACCACTGATAGGTCTTGGCATTTTCTTATAATTCCGAAATTATTTTTCTCATCCCTTGGCATAATGGTGGGTTATATCAAAAATTCTTTCAGACAAAAGTTTTAGGTAATTATTATGGGAATATTGTCCATTTTGTACGGTTTTGATATTGTGCCTATTAAGAGAGATATGATTAATGTTTCCCGAAAAACCCACTTTTTCCCACCCCTTTGGTCAATGGTTGGTGCTATAAAAAAAAACTCTTCAAACATACATTTTTGGGCTTTATCCGACACATAGTATGAATGTTGAACGGATTCGATATTTCACATATTAAGAGAGTTATAGCAATATTTCACTTTTTCGAAAAAAAAGCCCCCCATTTTCACCCCCCAACGACCGATTTAGCCCAGTAACGAACTCGACCGAGATTTTATAGGTATACGTATTCGGTAAAAAATTCAAAGTGATTGGTACAAAATTACGGCAGTTATCGTGTCCACAATAAACTGATATACATATACATACATAAATTATATATAACTTTTGAACTGACGGTGGTTTTGGGGCCTGGGGATGTGAAACGCGAAGATATGTCGAAATTTTCCGGAAGTCGAAACATGGTACCCATTGCAATAGTTAGCTTTCTAACGAAATCTACCTCTGGTTGGTTCCTCAGTTTAGGGGCTGCGACAACGCGGTCATCTAACCCCGTGTACTTTGGGTGAGTGTAGAATCTGTCTGATACACGGTGTGAATTGTAATGGCTGTATTAGTCTTAATTCATGTAAGTACTGCAGACGGTCAATTTCAAGCAGTAGTTCCTAATGTTGCTACCAGGTACAACCGTCAACGACACCTGGCTGTGAACTTGGCTACTAGATGCCACCCCAACCATCAACTCGCAACGAACGTTGGAACTTCCCCTCCAAAGGAAAGCATACTGAGGGATTCTAGTGCTCTTAGAAAATCCGACGACTTCGGTCGGCTTTGAAACCGCGACATTGGGCATAGACATTCAGCATGCTACCAGTTACGTCACCGAAGCCGCTTCCCACTTTATCAGGCGGCTTTGGTGGCGTAGTCGGTAACATGCTGAGCTTCTATGCCCAAGATACCGGGTTCAAACCCGGCCGAAGCCGTCGGATTTTTTAAGAGCGTTAAACATCCCTCAGTATGCCTTCCTTCGGAGGGGAAGTAAAGCCGGCGGTCCCATGTCATAGATTTATGGCATGTTAAAGATCCTTCCACTAATTGCACCTGTGTGAAGCTAAATTGGATAGGTTAAGAATGTATACAACGCTCTTAGGTTTCTATGTTCGTTGCCAAGAGCCGACTGCGGCGGCGTCTAGTAGCTCAGTTCTGAACTTGGCCTCGTAGTCGTTGACAGTGGCGCTTGGCGGCAAAAGTAGGAACTATCTGAAAAATTGTTAGTTGCAGTACTTAAATTAACAAACAGATAACACACACTAATACAGTCATCACAATTAACACCGGTTATCAGACAGATTCTACACACACCCAAAGTACACGGGGCTACATGACCGCGTTGTCGCAGCCCCTAAACTTAAGAACCAACCAACCAACCACTTAATCAGATGGAAATACTGAATCTGATCTCGTGCAAGTGCGTTGTCATGGCAACGTCTGATGGTCCATGCCTCATCAATTTAGTAGTGTTGCCATGGCAACCACTGATAGCTCTTGGCATTTTCTTATAATTCCGAAATCATTTTTCTCGTCCCTTGGCGTAATGGTGGGTCATATCAAAAATTCTTTCAGACAAAAGTTTTAGGTAATTATTAGGGGAATATTGTCCATTTTGTACGGTTTTGATATTGTGCCTATTAAGAGAGATATGATTAATGTTTCCCGAAAAACCCACTTTTTTCCACCCCTTTGGTCAATGGTTGGTGCTATCAAAAATCTTATTTGACATAAATTTTTGGCACTTATCCGACACATATTATGAACTTTGAATGGATTCGATATTGCACGTATTAAGAGAGTTATAGCGAAATTTCACTTTTTCGAAAAAAGCCCCCCATTTTCACCCCCTTCGACCGATTTAGCCCAGTAACGAACTCGACCGAGATTTTATAGGTATACATCTTCGGTAAAAAATTCGAAGTAATTGGTGCAAAATTACGGCAGTTATCGTGTCCACAAGAAACTGATATACATATATATATACATATATATATATATACATATATATATATATACATAAATTATATATAAACTTTTGAACTGACGGTGGTTTTGGGGTCTGGGGGATGTGAAACGCGAAGATATGTTGAAATTTTCCGGAAGTCGAAACATGGGACCCATTGCAATAGTTAGCTTTCTAATGAAATCTACCTAATATAGTAATTGCTACATTTTTAATTTTTTAATACTGTGAAACAACTATAGTTAACAATGAAACTATTACATCTTCACTATTTGCTGAAAATACAAAAATTTACATTCAATGTGAAACTTGAGGAGATGTTCATTTAACAATGTCTTTAATATTAGGTGTATAACTTGTTACACTTAGTCGAATACACGAGTCAAGGTGTTCGTCAGTCAACCTTGTTCTGTGTTTATTTTTAATAAGAATCATATTTGAAAACAATGATTCACACAGGTAAGTAGAAACAAACAAGGCCTTTATTTTAAGTGCAACATCGACTAACACAAGATATTTCTCCTGAGGAATTAAAGACCAACAGTTTTTAGGTTCCGCAATAGTTTTGAGATACAAATCATTTTTTAATGATATAATTTCAAGTTCAAGAGCTGCCCCATCAACGTCAAAAACATTTTCATTGGAAGAAGATACATTCAATAGTTCATGGTTAGCCCAAGGGAAAGCTACAAATTGGGTTACCACAGAAATCTTAGGAAAATCTGAAAACCGATTTTTGAAATCATCCCTCAAAGTGGATGTTATGTTTACATAACATTCTCTATCATAGGGTATCTCACATTCTTCTACTTGGGTCTTCAGAGTTAGAAAGTGTCTTAACTCACCTCTCTAAAGGCAGGACTCCCATAAAAACAATTTTTCAGTAAAAGAATTTACTTCAGATATCATTTCAGCAATATCTTTGTCCTTGCCCTGAAATTTCAAATTTAGTTCGTTAAGCTTTTTAGCCAGAGAGGATCTTCAATATAAGCAAACAGGCTATTCTCTTCTATTTCTTGCAGAAACAGTTTGACAGCTGGTAAAACCTTGTGGAAACGTTCAAGTACTTTTTCCTTACTGAGCCAGCGTACTTCAGTATGGAGAAGTAAATCTCCATATTGCAGTTCCAATTCGTCTGCCAAATCTTAAAAAAAGTTTTCTTTGAAGAGAATGAGACCTAATTTTGTTCACCATCTTCACAACAGTTTTCATGGTTTCATTTAAATTTAAAAACTTTCCACACAGAGACTGCTGGTGTAAAATACAGTGATAAGTTAAAAACTGTGGAAAACTTTCATCTCTTTGGCACAGAGTAAGAAAACCATTTTTAGAACCTCTTAAAGCTGGGGCTTCATCAGTGGTAATGCTTACGAGCTTTTGGATAGGTATTTTCTCAGACAAGATGAGTTGTTTCACAACAAAAAATACATCTTCTCCTCTTGTATGGCCTTTCAAAGAAATTTCTTTCAAAAGTTCTTCTTTGACAGTAAAGTTATTAAAAACCATCCTTACAAAAACTGCCAACTGTGCAGTACCTGTTGCATCAATGGATTCGTCTAACTGCAATGAAAAATAACAACACTCCTCCAAGTCTGTTTTCAATTGAGAAAAAACATCACAAGACATTGTTTCAACTCTTCTTGTGACCGTTCTTGACGAAAGTTGAAGCGATTTGATGGCAGCCACTATTTCAGACTTGTTCTTGAAATTATTAAACAACTCAACAGCAGCTTCTCGAAATGCCTCTTTTATGAATTCGCCGTCTTCAAAGGGTTTCCTCCGTTTCGCTAATACATTCGAAACACGATACGAAGCAAGGGTGGCAGCAACACTTTTATCCACTGGTTTAGTGAACATATTTTGCTGAACACTCAACTGATTTTTAAGTTTCTTGATTTTTTCTTTCCTCATTTCACTGCTTCAAGGAACTCGGCATTCACACATGGGTGCATAGTTTTGAAGTGTCTCTCGATGTTTGTCTTTATCACAAATGCAATTGTAGCTTGACACAACAAACAAATACATGTGCCATTTCTTTCAGCTAAGGAAAACTCGTGTTCCCATTCGGAATGAAAATTATAAACTTGAAGTTTTTTAATCGCTACTCATTATGCGTAAAGTGTCGTTGCTCTACGTCCACAATTATGTTCTTGATACAAGATCACGTTCGAATATAGTCACATGCTATCTCGTCCACACACTATAAAAACACGAAAGTTATCAGTTCACAGTAACGACACCAAGGAAGTTAATATTGTAACCACAATAAACAGCACGAGGCACGAAACTCACCACTATTAATTTGGAAGAAGCTTTCTTTCAAATTACGCACCGCCTTCTCCAGACACGTACCGAACCAATACAACACATTGCACAAAGATAAATGAAACAGTGTAGAGACAAGTGGCGCGCAAGTAGCGGCTGTTTGAACTAATGCTAGAAAAACAATCTGAGGTTCAAGGTAGATGTTGCTACTAGTTCTATAAACTTGTTTTGAACAAACAGGCATTTTCTCTGCTACGAAAAACAATTGTTCATTTTATTCAATAATTTTTCTCCTGCACTCTCAGTACTCACGCGATCTAATAAATAAGCACTCGCGATCGACGTGTTGCCGACCCGTGATGTACTAAATTTATGGTATTACCAAAAAAAAGTATTGAGTATGGACAGGGCTTCCATCCACTCACTCGTCCAAAAATAGGGAAATGGTGAGTGATTTTTCTTCAAAAAAGTGAAAAAAGGTGAGTTTTTGTATGAAAAAGTGAGTAAATAGTGAGTAAATTCATAGCATTATTCGCATTCATGGCCTTGTATCTGGTTCATAATTTTAACGTTTGTTCATATCTGTAGGCGTAATTAGGGGGGAGGGGGGGCTTGGGTGGCTAAGCTCCCCAAAACCAACCATAGCCCCCCAAAAATGTGATAAAACTGTATTGAAATCGACAAAATTTTTAAGAATGTGTATCTGAAAAACAAATTAGCCCCCCAAAAATGTCAACCAAATTGCAGCTACGGTATGTTAATATCTGTGAGTACTGTTTGTGATTTTTCATGTAGTTAGAGGACACTTGGAAATAATGGATAATCAATGCAACACTCAAGAAATTTAAATCGTAAAACAAAAATATAAATGTGAACTTTTGTTAAAAAACGCTTTGTTAAAATTGTCGGCGATCATTGCATGGCTCCGGCTGTGGTATTACACTATGGAAGCTTTTCATGCTTTCTGGCCGCCTGGCCCGCTGCCGGCAACGCGCTCAGGCACCGGTGGCAGAAAAATGAACTACCCATTCATTGGTATATTTTGGGTCGTTTCTAGCAATCTGATTGTGCATGAGACCATTTATGTAATAAAAAGTGAGAATAGTGAGTAATTTTATCAAATAGTGAGGAAAGTGAGGCTGATTTGAAAATAGTGAATAATAGTGAGAAAAGTGAGTCGCTGGAAGCCCTGAGTATGGAGAATGGGTTTTTATTTTTACACCTTTATTTGATGGTTTTAAATGAATATTCAAGTTCCAACTTACATACATTTCCTATAAATGAGTAGTTGTTGTACATTATTGTTGGTGACTGTATTTCTCACCTGGCAATCAAAACGGAACTTCTTCATCCTGTCATCTTTGAGCAGGTCAACATAGGAATCTTGAAACTCTTGATGGAAATTCTCAAGAGCCATATATTCCCTCGCAGCTTCTTTGCTGACCACTTTATTCAGTTCTGAAACATAACCCAATACAGTCGAACTTCACATGTTCAATGGTGATTTTCAAGTCTTTTGGGGAATATCATGAAATTTAATGAATGATTATGGAGTTTGAAGCCATTTTCAGTGTTGCCTTAGTATTAAAATGTGATGCTTTTCAGTTGGTCAACACTATTGTACACAATTATGATGGGTTAATTGTAAAAAATAAAATAAAAAAATAAAGAAACAACTACATGAGATTAATAACTACACTTGGATGACCAGTTTCGATTGTCAAGCAATCATCATCAGATCCATTACTTTCAGGCTATTAAATCCATGTCTTTCACCCATAAGCCTACTTGTAGACATAGTTTTAATTGGCAACTCCAGCTATCTGATATGACATCCAGCGGTAAAAATGAGAAACTTACCAAGTAGGGTACATTTGTCACCTGTATATGGCTTCTTGTATTGGTAAGCAGATCGTGGTAGATTCTTCGTGTCTTTATACTTATTAGGAACAGCATTCATTTCAGGTTCCGTATTGACCATGTTTACAACTTTAAAACCTGAATTTTCCGCCAAATCAATACTTTTACTTATGTAAAAAAATTTTTTTTTTATGGGTACATGTTTCGGAGACCCTACTGTCTCCTTCATCAGCCCTCCTTTGTTACTACAAACATCGTGTCACATTCAAAATCCCATAATAAAACAACAGAATACACAACATAAATTACACAACCACAACATATTAAAAACTATGAGCTTAAAAACACACTTAAAATTCAATAAACAACCAAAGATAAAACATGTGATGCTCCTCGCATTTTTTCAGTCAATCAGTTCATGTTAAATTTGTGTCATGGGACACGTTAGAATATACTTAAGCACAGCATTTGTTTTGTTCACTTTGTTTCCGAAATATAAAATTGAATGTGATTAATCTATGGAGAATCTTGCTGAATTGAATGCGTCTAAGATTTGCATATTGTCAATTTTTTACATTTGTTGTTTTAGGTAGAATATCTACTCTACTTAAGTAATACATTTTACACGTTGATAGAGTGCAAAATGAGTAAAAGCAAAGTATATTGCTCAGTTTACGGCTGTAAGTCGATGTATAAGAGGGCTGGGGATAGCCTATAAGTTTTCATCACTTTCCAAAAGATGCAAATAGCAATAGCCGAAAGGTGATGATACCAAATAAATACGTGCAACAGGAGTGGGTTGGACCACTCACTGACGACAGGATGGGTTGTTCACTGTTACTCCGAGCCAAGCCGCACCTAGACAGCCAAGCACAGTCTCGCCGAGCCAAGCCGTACCAAGACAGCCAAGACTACACCAGCCGAGGACAGCCAAGCTTCATCAGTCAGGTATCCTTCCCCGCTCCCTAGTTCATTTCCAATAACCCTACCAACCGCAATCACCTCGCTCTGCGATATCCGAGCCATTCCACTACGAGTCATATAGGCCTAATTTGACTTCGCAGAGTAAATATCTACTCTGCGAGAACCTACTACCAGTCCGATATTGAACACCAAACCCACCTGCTAACCATCCAAATCAAGCAATTCCTGTATCCCCCGAGTTTTAATACAAGTTAAACTCATCCCTTCGCCCTACCAAGCAGCAAAGAATTTCTAGTGTCTATGGTACAGTGAGGAAACTCAAATATAGCTTTTAAACATAACAGCGCCATGACTCGAACTGCTCAACCGATGCTTGAGAATATGCAATTGACACATAAAATCCAGTGGAACATACAAATTAGATCACGTGTATCGCTCAGTTATACATATATACAATTAAAAATAACACTGTCATTATTTTAGGGACCACATTTACTGATTATAACCGAAAAATAATAAGTGTTCCATATCAAACGCGTGTTATTGAGTATTTTTACCCTACTTATCCAGACCGACCGCAGCGCCCCAAGTGTTAGTTTGAGTTGCCAATAGCCTAAGTGTAATGGATCTGATGATGATCGCTTGACAATTGAAACTGGTCATCCAAGTGTATTTATGAATCTCGTGTCATTTCTTTTTCAGGATTCTAGAATAACCCATCAATCACAATTGGGTACAATGATGTTGACCAACTGAAAAACATCAAATTTTGATTTAACCAATGAGTGGAACTTTGCAATTTTTAGCCATTTAAGACAGTTTTGATGTTATTTTCAACAGTACAACGCACTATTGAGTGGTTTTGGTTCCTCTACAATATAGCTGCTGTGCTCAAGGTTGCAGGATCGAATCCTGTCACAGTCAGTTGGCATTTGAGTATGTGCAAATGCGAGGGAGTTGTATCGGTAGATTTACTGGCACGTTAAAGATCCCCTTTGGGGAAAAATTCCGGCACCCCGGTATCTCTAAAAGCCGCAGTAGTTAACACAGGGAAGACAGGCCCCGAGAAATCTCGCAGTATGCTCGCCAGTGGTAGATGACGGGCCCCGAGAAATCTCGGTTTTATACATGTCATTGTTTTCGGTCTTCCTGCGACATCTCTTGACCATGTATTGAACTATTTCGGTCTAGCACATTGAGAAGGATATTTGTAGATGTATAAGTGCCATCTTCCGTCTATTCAGGGTCTTCTTTTATTCTTTGATTTTGTTTCGAAACATCGAACTTCCTTCTGTTGGTTCAATCAATGACAAGATGGAGGACTTGTATAATCAGATGTTAAGATTTATCGTTTATATTATCGTTCAAATGACACAAGTCATAGTGAATTAGTGGAAACTGAATGAGAGAGTGATATTCAGGTCTCTAGGCGACGTAATAACAACCAAAGTACATACAGTACTTTGATTGTTGACCAATCTAACCTCAAATATACTCCATCTGCTCTTTCTGTAAGCCGCCACGGCACATTGTGTCATGTTTCCAAATACATCGCCCCCTTGAGCACTACTAGGGGTATTTGTATACTCATATCAACTAGAAAGATAATATTTAGGTTATTTCCACAATTATGTACTTTTTATAAACTAGTGCACTGGAATATTCTCAGTAGCAACATGTCCGGTCCACAGGGGATGTGACATGTCCAGGCATCCGGTCAGTAATGTGTTAAAAGGGATGTAAAACCTATAACATTCTTCTTCTTCAAGTGCCGTGTCCTCTCAGGATGTTGGCGATCAGTAGCATGATCTGTTTTTTGTCCATAACTCTTCTGAACAGTTCGAGTCTTGTCACCCCAAACCACTGGCTTATGTTGTCGAGCCACGATATCTTTCTTCACCCCGGACTCGTCTTCCATTAATTTTCCTTGGAGTATTAATTGAAGGAGTTGGTATTTACTGTTTAGCATCATAAGGCCAAAGTATTCTAGCTTTCTTCTCTTGATGGTATTGAGAATTTCAGGTTTTTTGTTCATACGCTGCAAAACTTCTACATTGGTAATTCTGGCTGTCCGAGGTATCTTCAGCTTCCTTTGGTACGTCCACATTTCAAATGCTTGTAGCTTCTTGCAAATTACTGTTACATTCCTCCTCTTCTTCTTCTTAATTTCCCGTTTCTAGTTCCCTGGGTCGGGTTATGAATCAAGGTCCTCCACAGTAGTCTATCCCTCCACCATTCATTTCCTCCTTTCAAATACTTCTTTTTCTTTTACTCCTCTTTTCTCTTTGCTTTCCTTCATCGTATCTATTCAACTTTTTCTGGGCCTTCCTCGTGGTCTTCTTCCCGGTATTTTTTCCATAAATATTCTTTTTGGTTCTCTATATTCTTCCATTCTCATCGTATGTCCATACCACTTCAGCTTACTGGTCTCTATCTTGTCTTGCAGTTTTGACAACCCAGTTCTCTCCCTGATCTCCACTATTACATTATTCTATTCTTAAAGTGGATTTACTAAAGGCAACAAAGGAAGCGTACACAGGTACAAGAATGAACATTATCCTATTTTCTGATGATGTTCTGATTTGGGGCAAGAATTATTATTTTCGTATGGTACAAATGATCTACATATATATACAAATATGTACATTACAATCAAAAATGAACATCAAGGCTCTTCAACCAGGAAAGCGCTGGAGCTTTCATGAAATCTTCCCATTCGCCTGGGATGTGGTTCATCGTCTGTTCTTGAGCTCCGCAGTCACAAGCTGTGGATTCCAGCCAACCCCATTTGTGTAGCATTGCCTTGCACCTTCCATGACCAGTTCGAGCACGATTTAGTTGGCACCACTAGCTCTTGGTAGATCAGTTCCTGAGATATGCTGGGAAGGATCATCTAAGTGGATTTGGTGAGGTGAAGAAAAATCTCTCCACCTTTCCTTCCAGATTTTGTTGATGTTGTAAGGCCCTGGCTGCTTAATAATGTCATCACCCCAAATAGGATTCCTGGATTTCAGGCGCATGGGTGGAGGATTACTCAGTACTGAGTGAACCGGAATGTGCTTGAAGTAAGAACAGATGTAAGTTTTCCAAGCGTGGGCAGCTGCTTGTTGTCGTCTCAGTTGTGGAGGAGGAATGCCTGCCAGGACGTGCAACCATGGCACAGGGGTTGATCTTAATGTGCCCGTTATAATTCTTAAGGACTCATTGAGCTGAGTATCCACTCTGTGGACATGAGCACTGTTCTTGGGACGAGAATGAGAATGAGGTTCAAGAACAGCTCAATGTACTGAAGGAGAATATTGAGAAATGGGGAATGAAAAACAGTGGAGAGAAAAGTAAGACAGTGGTAATGACAAGAGGAAAGAAAGAAGGAAAAGGAATTGTTAAAATTGGAGATGTAAATCTGGAAGTATTTCAAATATTTAGGGAGTAAATTGATGGAAAATGCAAGATTGGATATGGAGATTAACAAGAGAATACAATGTGGGAGTGTTTTCTCTCATCAGGTTCGGAGTTTAATTTGGGATCAAGACATTCCACTGAAGGCTAAAGAAGTGATGTACGAGACCTACTACAAGGGCTGTTTTTTAACCCTGCGTAGGGCGCGGCTGATCTGACAGGCACAGGATTGTTTTTTTTTTTTTGTGTGTGCCTAACCCACAGCACGCCGAGCGGGAACCTTCCCTTCCAGTAGTTTTCTAACTTTGGTGGCTGGTTCCAACCCGTATGGTCAGTTTGTCTCCAGGTATCAAGGAAGTGCGTCACGCATGTTTTGATCCGACAGGCTCACCGTGCCCAATTACGTCGCAAATCCAAGGTCTGTATTTTTTCACTTTTGATAGCAAATTTGATAGCTGATGATTGTCCAACATCACCCCCAGCCGCCCACAAGAAGTCCAGATTCTGTGATTGCACCGTGGAGACAGGAATACAACGGCTCACTAACTATTCCTGTGTGAAATGCAACTGAGGAATATGCCTTCCTCATGCGAAACCATTCTGCGCAACATGCTTTTCAGGCTGCTCTTGCGATCCCACAGCGGCTTTGATGGATAAAGACTCCAACTGATTTTTGTCCCCACACAGCTCAACTTCATGCCTGATCCATTTTTGGAACTTTTATAAGAACAAAAGGTCGCATTTTGAATTATATTCATATCCATGATATGCGAACTCTGCATTTTGACTTGTTTTGGTTTTTGAACCTAAATAAATACTAAGATTATTTTTTAAATTGTTTTTATATTTTTCCCTTATTGTCAACATCCTAAAGATGATTGGTAAATTTTGGTTTAATTTAATATGGCGTTTTAGAGACTTGATGGTATTTCTAGCATAGTGTGCCTGTCAGGCTCACGGCGCCCCGATGTTGAGAATCCTTGACCGCGCCCTATGCAGGGTTAAGTACGGGCCGTTTTTCTTTTTAATTAACTGAATATTTTATTTTGAAACCACATTTATTTTTAGGTTTTACATACCTTCCTCTTTTTTTTCTACATAGTTGCCTTGTTTATTTAGGCACTTGTCATACCTTAAAACTAAGTCCTGAAATCCCTCTGCATAAAAGTTTGCAGCCTGCTCTGACAACCAAGAATTCACGGCTGTTTTCACTTCTTCGGGGTTTGTTTGGGTTTGACCTTGACAGGAGAGGTTGAGTGTCGCCATTCCATTGACTGTTGCTTGGTTTCAAAAATTGCCGAGTTTTGTTGAAGTAAGCTTTTTGTGTCCTCTCGTCCATTCCACAGACAATGGAGCACTTAGTACTGGAATGTCCTCTCCGAGTTTTTCCAGGAAGTCTGGAGGACCTGCATTCTGCTACAACTGAGGCTGTCAAATGGATCAACGAGTTGGACGTTGATTTATAATTATTTTTTTTATCTGCTTTATAATTTATATAATTTGTTAGTATTATTGCTGTGTTATATGAATCTGTATTTATGTAGGTGTTTGTGTTGTGTTAACATCATACGATAAATAAATAATAAGGGGTGGAATGGAATACCCATGTTTCATCTCCTGTGATGATTCGACTCAACATGTCATCCGCTTCTTGCTCCGAGCGATTTCCACCTCTTTTCGCAGCTGAAACGTAATCTTGGTGGGAAGCGCTTCGTGTTTGCCGCGGTGCTTTCCTTTCTTTGTCTTCAAGATCATCCTTGATTTGGTCCATCCATTTCTTCTTTGGTCTTCCTAATGGTCTTTCTCCTGTGATAATCTTGTTGAAGTTAGGTATATTGGCTTTCATGGCCAGTGAATTAAAACTCAGCAATTTTTCTAGGTTTATACAGTGTCTTGTGTGGGGTTTCGCCAAGGAACACCAAGCTGGCTCATCAGCGGACTCTCGGAGCCCCACAGGAGTAGCGAACTGCGCGCTACAAGACACAGCATAAACCTACAAAAATTGCAGAGTTTTGTTGAAGTAAGCTTTTTGTGTCCTCTCGTCTCCCATTCTTTGAAGATGACCATACCATCCTAATTGTTGCTTCTGCAAATATTTTGTAAAACTGATATCTATGCCAGCCTCTGTCCTATTTATCTCAATCCTTACTTTGTCTCTCCTTGTCCTTTGAATCATTGTTCTTATAAACTTAATTTCAGATGCCTGGATCCTACTTTCTTCTCTTCTGGACAGGGTCCATGTTTCTACTCCGTAAGTTAGAATTGGGAAGTAGTATGTCTTAAAACAGTATATGTTGCTTGCCACGGTAGGTGAGTGGATATCGTGTCGGACTACCAACCCCAAGATTGCAGGTTCGCTCCTGGCCGTGGTAGGTGTTGTTGTTGTTTTTTTTTTTTTTTTTTTTTGTTTTTTTTTTTAAAGGCGACAAAATCACGGCACACTTGTCATACGTTGTTGGCATGTTAAATAACCCATTTGAATTCAGTAGGCCATGTTCATAATGGCAAATTTAATCTCTGGATTTTCCGCCAACACAAAAAGTTCCGCCTTTCTCTACCAGAAAGTGCTATAGTGTCAAGGAGCTTAGATATCTAACCTCCTTGACTTTCATAGCGCTCCAAGGAACAACAAAATTCGACAAGCAAGCTGCCCTCAGGGCGTCAATTAACAAAGCTTGCACCCGGCACCGAGGCCATACGATAAATTTATATTGGTATGGACTCCGTCTTATGGAAAGAATTCATGATGAAAATTAATAAATTTAAAACAAAAATACTGGAATGCAGCCGAAATAAATCAGAAACCTCTATGGACATCAAATTGGCAGGTGAAAATCTGAAGGAAGTAGTAGACTTCTGTTACTTAGGAAGCAGAATAACCAGTGATGGACGAATCAAAGAGGATATAAAAAGTAGGTTGGCTCAGGCAAGGAAAGCATTTCTACAAAAAAGGAATCTGTTGACATCGAATATAGATTTAGGTATTAGGAAGTCATTTTTGAAAGCCTTTGTCTGGAGCGTGGTGCTCTATGGAAGTGAAACTTGGACTATTGGAGCAGCAGAAAAGAGGAGAATTGAAGCATTTGAAATGTGGTGTTACAGGAGAATGATGAAGATCTGATGGGTAGATAGGGTTACAAATGAAGAGGTATTAAGACGAGTGGGAGAGGAGAGATGTTTCTGGCGACTGCTAATGAAGAGAGGAGATAGGTTGGTAGGACACATACAAAGACACCCAGGAATAGCAAACTTATTTATGGAAGGAAGAATCGAGGACAAGAACTGTAGGGGTAGACCAAGGTTGGAATATGTTAAACAGATAGCCTCGGATGTAGGGTGTGGTAGCTATGTGGAGATGAAACGATTAGCTCAGGACAGGGAGACATGGAGTGCTGCATCAAACCAGTCAAAAGACTGAAGACTCAAACAACATATGTTTACACATCCTGGGCACTTTATTATCCCACAGTAGTGTTCTAACTTGTGCATAGAAGGTGGCTGCTTTACTAGTTCTATTTGTTACTTCACTGTTGCTGTTGTTATCCTTACTCAGTGTCTTCTTCTTCTTAGCGTATTTCCGTTGGAAAGGGGTCCGCTTTCCAGGTCAATGCATGAAGCGCTTCCTGTGGGTTTAGGCATCTTGATCTTAGATCTTAGTTGATAGTGTCTAGCCATCTTAGCTTAGGTCTCCCACGGTGTCACTGGTCTTCAACAGCGAGATGATAGGCTGAGCTATTGACTGAACCATGCGGTGCTCGTACGACATGGCCATACCAACGAAGTCTCCATTCCTGCATTTTCTCATCGATTGGAGCAAGCTACCAAGATATTTAAATTGATCAGCAATCAAAGCTCTCTATACACATTTAAAAAAGTCTTCTCGGCACGCCGGAAGGCGGAGGTAGATTTCACCGGACAAACTTGGGGATAGGTGAAAATAGGCAGAATATGCAGGTTTTCGTAGAAGGATCAGACCTCATTTATTGCGAGAAAGTATTTTATAATTGGAGATTAATTAACTTTGTTTTTCGTCATATTATGCATATTTTAAACATTTTATTGTCTTATGATGACGGTAACCTTCTTGTCATTTGGAGTCCATTTTTATACTTGTGGTCACAATGTCCTTATGCAAGGTTTCGACACTGATGTGTAACTATGTCCTTATGCAAGGTTTCGACACTGATGTGTAACTATGTAACGGTCTGTTACTTCTTCACGCAAAATTATATCTTCCGCAGAGATTTTGGTTGGTTCCTCGGTTTAAGGGCTGCGACAACGCGGTCATGTAACCCCGTGTACTTTGGGTGAGTGTAGAAACTGTCTGATAAACGGTGTGAATTGTGATGGCTGTATTAGTCTGTAATTCAGGTAAGGACTGCAGACGGTCAATTTCAAGCAGTAGTTCCTAATGTTGCTACCAGATACTACCATCAACGACACCTAGCTGTGAACTTGGCTACTAGATGCGACCGCAACCAGCCACTCGCAACGAACGTTGGAACTTCCCCTCCAAAGGAAAGCATAGTGAGGGATTTTTAGCGCTCTTAGAAAATCCGACGACTTTGGCCGGCTTTGAACCCGCGACCTTGGGCGTAGAAGTTCAGCATGCTACCAGTTACGTCACCGAAGCCGCTTCACACTTAGTCAGATGGAAATTTGAATCTGATCTCGTGCAAGTGCGTTGTCATGGCAACGTCTGATGGCTCATCCCTCATCAGTTTAGTAGTGTTGCCATGGCAACCACTGATAGCTCTTGGCATTTTCTTATAATTCCGAAATCTTTTTTCTCATCCCTTGGCGTAATGGTGGGTCTTATCAAAAATTCTTTCAGACAAAAGTTTTAGGTAATTATTAGGGGAATATTGTCCATTTTGCTCGGTTTTGATATTGTGCCTATTAAGAGAGATATGATTAATGTTTCCCGAAAAACCCACTTTTTCCCACCCCTTTGGTCAGTGGTTGGTGCTATAAAAAAACTCTTCAAACATACATTTTTGGGCTTTATCCGACACATAGTATGAACTTAGAACGGATTCGATATTTCACATATTAAGAGAGTTATAGCAATATTTCACTTTTTCGAAAAAAGACCCCCATTTTCACCCCCTTCGACCGATTTAGCCCAGTAACGAACTCGACCGAGATTTTATAGGTATACATATTCGGTAAAAAATTCAAAGAGATTGGTGCAAAATTACGGCAGTTATCGTGTCCACAAGAAACTGATATACATATATATATATACATACATAAATTATATATAAACGTTTGATCTGACAGTGGTTTTGGGGTCTGGGAGATGTGAAACGCGAAGATATGTCGAAATTTTCCGGAAGTCGAAACATGGTACCCATTGCAATAGTTAGCTTTCTAATGAAATCTACCTAAAATCACAGTACACTTGTAGCTGATTTCCAAGTAATGTGTGAACTACTTTTTGTGAGAGGAACTTACGTGCATCAGTCTCTGCTACGGTGTTGGAGACATTTGCAGCTGAACTTTTGGCAGCTGCCTGTTCGGCGGCAGCTTTAGCACTGGTGGCGGCAGCGGCAGTGGCAGCTGTTGCTGCAGCTTCTGCTTCCCTCTTGCTGTCCTCTGCCTTAGTGTAGCGGTCATTAATCTTCACTGTGGAAAACAAGAATAAGCTTGCACATACAATGGCTGATCATATTATTAGGGGCCCTAGGTAGTTAGTTATTTAGGTATTAACCCTTTTAGTGCCAAGTTATTTCTTGAAATACTTGCCAAGAATGCCAAGCCATTTTCAATGATCATGCAGGTAGTGATGTAAAATACCCAGGTATTTATAAATCGTGGTAAATACCCAGGGTATATACTCGGGTAAATACCCAATTTGGGTAAATACCTGGGTATTTTAGATTTTTCATCAAAAATCCTGTGTCGTGGTAAGTTGAACCTTAAAAAAGGGTACCGGTATGCAAACTATTCTACATTAACTTTGTAACAACATTAGATAGTTAATCAAATTAAATATTATTAGAATTGGGACTTAAACAGAATTAGAATTGGGAATTAGATCGGGAGATATAAACTAACACCTCCACTACACTGAAAAAGTTAGGTTAAGTACAGTAGGCATCAAAAAAAGAATAGAAAATGGGAGGGAAATACAGTGTCAGTTTGAATTCTGGGTAGGATGAGCGGAGCAGTGTTGCCAACCCATATGCTTGCTGGCAAACATCTTCACCCATTTAGGACCCACATACTACAAAAACTTCCTGACATGCATTTATATTATTTAGAGTATGATATTAAAAATTAATATTTTTTTATATTTAAAATTGAATGAAAAATAACTTAAAGCACTTTTACTAAGCATTTTTTTTCCTTTCTAATGTGCTTTCTATTGAATATATTTTATTACCTTTTGAGTTTTTCAATTAATATGCATATAGCCTACTCTTATTACTACAAAAGTAGCTTTTCCGACCCACATCTTTGTTGCTCATTTCCAGTACCGTAATAAAACTCGACCTTCTCAATATCTTGGTATTTATTAAAAATTTAAAACACAAAACAACCAAAAGGTTTTATCCAATATTTTACTTTAGTTTAAGGAAAAAAACACACTTAAAGACAAGGTTACAGTGCCAGAACATATAAATACCCAAAAATACCCAGACACCCATTTTCCTTTTCTTTTAGTTTTGAAGGATCAATATTGTTCCTGATTTCAATTTAAGGCATGAAATACCTGTGTTTCAGTCCTTGTTCGTCCAACACTTGATCAACACATCAAAAAGTGTTGTACAAAGCTCAAAAAACTGAAAATACCCTCATTTCGGGTATTTAAATGACCACTGGGTATATACCCGGCCCACATCACTACATGCAGGCTATTCGAAAAAAAAAAAACGAAAAAAAAACACATAAATATAAAATTTTCAATATAGAATCATTACTTTTGCTATGTTTTATAACCAATACCTCATTCTTTCATACATTATGTTTGTAAAAGTAAATACTGCATCTATACCTTTTTAATGGATGTTATTCTGATAATTGTTCAATTTTTCAGTTTTTTTTTTTGTGTAAAAAAATCAATTTTGAGTCTAAATTAAGAACACCTGAGAGTCATATTCGAAGAAACACTACATTTCCAGCTGTATAAAGTTCTTAGATACATTTGTAGGCGGAAAACTTCAACAAGAAGAAAATAATTGCACCGCAATTTTGGTGGGAACGCGCATGATTGGGGGAGCGCTAAGGGAGGGCGTGAATACAAACTCAAGCCTATCGCGTAATGGACTTATCCCGCCATCGGTAGCGTTGTCCTCACTTACGCGACAGGTAGCGTGTATAGGCGCTCCCTAACATCAGCTTGGTGTATGTTCTAGTGCTTATACGGGCTCTTCTTGGCATTTAGAATAAATTATACTAGTCTTTGGTTATTTATTAATATATCTAGGTAAGTATATACAGTACTTACATATTTGTATATATCCACAATAGTTTTATTACCTAAAAATTAACTAATACAATTTTGACTCCTACATTATTTTCGTTCTTTTTGAAGGTAATTATAATTTTGTTTTATTAGACTCGTTTTATGTTACCCCTTTATATACAAATAAATCTACATAAACATTACTAAATATTATAAAAAGGAACAAAAAACCTGGACATTACATTGCTAAACAACAAATTTGATCATGATTTGTAAACCACATTATTTTCCATCATTGTTCTGTTCACTCATTTCACTATCTGAATACCAGGTGAGTTAGCCGTGGTTGTTACGTCGTGGCTGCAGGCAGTCGCTTACAGCCGGGAGGTGAGGAGGTTCGGATTCCCCGCCGGCAACCTTGAAGATGGTTTCCTGTGGTGTCCCATCTTCCTTCCAGGCAAATGACGCGGTTGGTCCCTAACTATAGGCCACAGCCGATACCTTCCAATTCCTAGTCCTTACATTCACACTTTCCTTTCCCAGACAACACTCAACACGCGACGGTACTTGTAGCTCACCCCATGGGTGTCCG
Organism: Meconema thalassinum; assembly: GCA_946902985.2. NCBI lineage: Eukaryota > Metazoa > Arthropoda > Insecta > Orthoptera > Tettigoniidae > Meconema > Meconema thalassinum. The sequence goes on from OX336395.1 coordinate 174,580,079, forward strand.
CTAGAAGCAGCTACTAACTCCGGCGAGCCGAACACTCCCGGCACTAAAAGCCATATGCTAAAAAAAAAAAAACTATCTGAATCTTTGGATTGCTCAGTATCAGTTTGATGCATGGAATGTTCACTAGGAGCATCACTTAAGACAGTCAGAAGCACAGCCTTGGTAGTCAACATCTGTAAAGACGTTGTCCTCTTCTTCAATCCAGTTCAAAAGAACAGATTCACTAAGCCTATTAGCCTTTAAAACTTCACTTTGACACTTCTCACAAAAATATTACACCAGCACGGAACGCGCAAAAAATGTAACGCCAAAGGTATTGAGGCTAGAAGCCACCTAACACTGCCTGTGACACTGACTCACCCCCTTCCCACACGTGACACGTGTGCGTGAATCATCGCATACCAAAGCAAAACATGTGACTCATATACTCATTTGAGAATACCTGGAGTTTGAAAAAGGTTGAGTCTTAAAACAAAAAACTTTTCTTAATAAGGAATTTTGTTGTTAGGAGCAACCTCACAACGATACCGATGGCGGGTTAAAGGAAAATAGTAGACACCGTACAGGCAAGCTAGAAACCTCATCTTTTCAACAGTATGAAATAATCATGGACATACTGTATGCCGACAGAAATCTACAAATATAAGATAAACAGTACGCCGATTCAATCGGCTTTGGCTCTCTAGGTGTGAGCAGTGAGAGCCGATCTGATCAGTGCGTGGCACTGAGAGGGTTAAGGGATGGAACTACGATGTTATCTGCCCTAAGGGGGCCCTAGGAAAAATTGGTATCTTATTCTTGAGTTTGTATTTACTCAATGCTGATTTTTATGGTTCGAGATTATTAACTCCGATACACATTTCTGTATGCATCTTAATGATATACCGGTAATTGTTGTTTAGGAACGTAGTAATTCATTTGGATCCATATTGACTATTACAGTCCAACTTCGATATCTCCAAGTAATTTGAATATCCCGGCAATTACACACAATTTATATGTCATGGTTTTTCTATAATTCAAAGTTCTATTATTCGAATATTTCGATAACTTGAATGATATTTTGTTCTCCAGACATAAAATGAAGGGTTCATTCCAAAAATTACACAAGTCCAAAAATTGACTTTCTGAGATAAATGCGTCCTTGTCTTCTTCAAGGCCAGCTCTACGTATAAATATTATTGCTGTCTCCAAAAAGCAGACAGGTCGGATTATATACGGGTGTGAAAAATAAGACAAGTCCAATGCTTTTTCAAGATAATTAATCACCTTGAATGTTTGGCATTCAATAACGATTTGTATGCTAGGATTTACATAAGAAATAATCATAATTGAGGATTAAAATAATTTTTAGCCTATTTTCATTTATGAAAAAATAGGCTTATGAGATCACATTTTGTCTGTGTGTGTGTATGTGTGTGTCGCGCTAATAAAATCTAAACGGCTGGAGCGATTTTAATAGGGATGTAGCCTGAGAAAGTTCGCGCCAGATAGCGCTCGTGTAGTACTGGGTAAGCGCAAGGCGATCGTCCTATGTTTCCCCCAGTCAGCTGCGAGGAATGTATAGATTGTGACCGAGTTTTCTAAACTAAAGTAAATTATATCTTCTCTAATTTTACTCCAAGACTATATTAATTAATTCTATAGCTATATCCTCTAATATAATATTAACGATTTTCAGCGTTTAAGCGTTAAACAGCTGCAAAATGAGCTACGGACTAAAGGTGCTAAAGCTAGTGGGAGGAAGGAAGAATTAATAGGCTACAGCGGTAATAACAAAATTCTAACACGCTTTATAATTCAAATAATGAATAGGAGTCAGAATGCTTGAGTATTATAGGCCTATATTGATAAATATATCTCCATAAGACTTAAATCTTAAATAGAGATTCCCCGGTCAATGCATGTGAGATTTTCAAAGTGAAATGCCATGTCCTGTTGTTCGGATTCCACGTAAAGAGGAGGTCCTGTGGCTCATGATCTCTAGATTAACGGTCACGTAAAACTACAATCTTCCTTTTATAAATAGAGATTTAAATATTCACTTGCTCCCCTTGCTTATAGACTTCGATTCATGTCTTTTTTTGGTTGATAGCTTACATGAAACTGTCATGTTTTAAGGTAAACATAATCAAAGAAAGTTGTTACCGGTATTGTATACCTCAAAAGGCATCACAACGTTTGGTTCTTATGTAATTTTGTCAATTTCTTAATACGAATCGTTTCCGTACCTCTTGGAAACGACTTAGGGGTACAGTATTTACGAAGTTTGAGAATCCCTGCTTTAAGGCCACGAACTGTTTCCATTCATCTGGCTAACTTATGTCTCAAGAATGTAGAAGTCAGTCGCTACCGGTACCACATTCTCCGTCGGGCAGATGGAAGTTGACGATTAATTCTGATTTCAAGAAACCAACCGTAGTACGTTTGTGACTGGTAATGTTGCGACATTTATTCTTGAAGTATTTGTCCGAGTATTGATGCCTTTGAAAATGGGAGTCATAAATGTTACATTCACTTCTTCCTGTATATTGACGATTTCTTCCCGTACTTCAATGGAGATAATTTATGCAGATTCCGATATTGTAGGCTTATCGTGGTAAACCTGCAATTTTCTTGTGTATGGCCTCTTCCTTATTTTGGTTGTGTTCGTGGTCCACAGAAAAAGCGATGGAACAGTGCCCGGTTTTAATCTTGCTCTCTCACCTTCAAATACAAACGCATAAATTCAGTGGTTGTTATCGAAATGTCTAATCAGTTTATAGGAAGGAATTATTTCCCTTTGTAAATCACACTTGCCCAATACAGTTTTCGTGAAGTCATCGAGTTGAAAATGATGGGAACACAATTTAATATTTTCGGTCAGATTTTCTTCACCGAAATGTTTCCTTCTAATAGTATTTAACCATTTCTTCCTCATTTCTTTATTTTGTGAAAATTGGTGACAAGAAAACGGGCTTCCCCTTCGACCCTTCCTTCCATAACTAAGCTTGCTATTCCTGGGTGTCTTAGTATGTGTCCTACCAACCTATCTCTTGTCTTCATTAGCAGTCGCCATCTCTCCTCTCCCACTCGTCTTAATACCTCTTCGTTTGTAACCCTATCTACCCATCTGATCCTCATCATTCTCCTGTAAAACCAAATTTCAAATGCTTCTATTCTCCTCTTTTCTGCTGCACCAATAGTCCCAAGTTTCACTTCCATAGAGTGCCACGCTCCAGACAAAGGCTTTCAAAAATGTCTTCCTAATACCTAAATCTATATTCGATGTCAACAGATTCCTTTTCTGTAGAAATGCTTTCCTTGCCTGAGCCAACCTACTTTTTATATCCTCTTTGCTTCGTCCATCACTGGTTATTTTGCTTCCTAAGTAACAGAAGTCTCCTACTTCCTTTAGTTTTTTCCCCTGCCAATTTGATGTCCATAGAGGTTTCTGATTTATGGCGACTGCATTCCAATATTTTCGTTTTACATTTATTAATTTTCATCATGAATTCTTTCCTCAAGGATTTTTTACGCTCTTAAAAAATCCGACGACTTCGGCCGGTTTTGAACCCGCTATCTTGGGCACAGCTGTTCAGCATGCTACCTACACCACCGAAGCCGCTTCCCCCTCCCTTATATTTGTACATAAAAGCGTGTTATTTTATGATAAATATCTTTCAGGTTAGGTTGTATAAAGACTTGTTTTCCCGCCTAATGTAATTGGGCACAATTTGAGTTGACTGACTGGAAAGCTTTCTTTAATGCATTATACTCTGTATGACAGTGTATGCAGAAACAAAGTATGGAAGTCCCTGGAGGAGAGAGGAGTAGAAAAATGGACTATAAGGAGGATAAAGGAGATGTACAAGGGAAGCGTGAGCTGTGTGAAAGTGGGAGGAGAGAGATCGGACTGGTTGGAACAGAGAAACGGCCTGAAACAAGGAAGTGCATGTCACCATTACTTTTCATTGTGGTGATGGATGGCAAAATGACCCGAGTGGCACAAGTAATTGGGGAAGGAAAGATGAAAGTAATGGTGTTTGCAGATGATTTGGGGAAACAAGGAGGAGGAGGTACAGGAACAGTTGGACGTGTGGGAAGGAATAATACAAGGATATGGGATGAAATTTAGCATAAATAAGAGTGAGATGGTGATCACAACAAGGAAGAAGGAAAGAACCACAACAGGAATAACAATTGGTGGGGAACAGCTGAAGAAAGTGGAGAGATTCAAGTATCTGGGAAGCCTGATACAAGAGAATGGAAGAAACGATAGAGAAATAAATGAGCGGGGGAGACAGGCAGAAGCATTCCGGAGGAGTGTGAGAAGCATGTTATGGAGCAAGGATGTCCCTTAGAACAGCAAAAAGATCATATATCGGAAGTACTATGTCCCTATCCTGACGTATGCCTCGGAGACCTGGGTTATGAAAGGAAGGGAGAGCAAAATACAGGCCAGTGAGATGAGGTTCTTGAGAAGCAGAATTGGAGCTACAAAGAGGGACAGAATAAGAAATGAGAGGACCAGAGAATTAATGAAGGAGGAACCATTACAAGATGGTATAGAGAAATCTAGACTTAGATGGTATGGACATGTAGAACTAATGGAGGAGAAGAGGATACCCAGGAGGATACACGAGACAAAATGGGAAGGAAAGAGACCAAGAGGGAGACCGAGAGACAGATGGCTGAAGGGGGTGGAAGAAAGCGTGAAGAAGAGAGGAGAAGACTGGACAAGGTGGAGGCTGAGAGATGGTGGGAAGACAGAAGATGTTGGAGAGGCTTGTGTTCCAAACAGACCCGGCCAGTGGCTGGAAACTGTGCAAGATGATGATGATGACTCTGTATTTCAAAAGAATGAACGTGAAGGAAATGGCGGGAGCTTGGAACAGCTGAGGTGTGTTGCCAAGTTTTTATAGTTGATGTAAAACAGCTGATTCGAATAATACACAGGGCTACACTTCAGATATTATTTCAGTACTATTATGCGCAATATAATGCAAATGTCGTTCCTGAGTCAACGCCGAGGACATGCAAATAGTTTTCAATTTATCAAAGACAGGTTGCCAAATGCCACATTTGTAACAAAGAATTTGATCAAAATGTTCAGCAATCGCCGTCCAACATCGTCTTCAGCCACATCAGTTGAAGTGTTTTAGGAATTATAATAGAAGACATATTTTATATTCATATTCATTCATTTATTTGCAATGGGGGGTGTGACCCCCGGTGGCAAATTGTATATACATAACAAATAAATAATTATACATAACAATTCAATAACAATTATACAACAATTAAACTGGAGTATTTACACAAATAGTCAGTCTTTTCTTAAACACACCTATATGTTTGGGAAAAGGCTCTAAGACTGCGGCAGGTAGAGAGTTCCAGTTATCAATGGCACGGTTTACAAAAGAATATTTACCATAATTTGTTCGCTGTGGTCGGCCCTTAACTTTGAAAGGATGATCGCTTCTACCCATGTAAGTGGGCTTTCCCAATCGTTTGCTAAGCTCACCCCACGCTGGTTGATTTGTATACGTGTTGTACATAGCGCAGAGTCTAGATTTCATCCTCCTAGCCTCCATTCCCACCCAAGTTTCTTTAACATACGGCTCACACTGCTCCTGGGATTAAAGTCACTGAGCACAAATCTAGCGACCTTTCTTTGTACCATTTCCAACTCATTGATGAGCCCTACTTGATATGGATCCCAAACCGCCGAGGCATATTCCAGAATAGGTCTTACAAGTGACAAATAGCCTAATTCTTTAGCAGAGGTACTACTTCCTTTTAATTAGTGATGGTCATTTCTGCTGTTTTAGGAAAACGCCAACGAACTGTTCGTTTGTTGAAAACAACTGTTCTCCCAAACAGTTTGAAAACAACAGGTTATAAAATTCGTTCACAAGACAGTACGGCAGAAGCTGATTAACCAACGCAGTAATGTTTTCGCAAACAGTTTGAAGACAACAGGTCATTCGTTGACACTTCATAACGGGACTCGGTGATAGACGAGTGAGTCACACGCACAAGAGCTGTGAGATAGGAAATATATTTCTCCACCTTTCACTGTAACTTGATTCGTTGCGTAATATCTACACAGTAGACACTGAGGCTGGCTGCGTGGCTCAGGGGTAGGCTTGCCATATTTTTGGCGAGTGAAACCGGGACACATTAATATTTACCGGGGGGTCTGGGGGGGGGTATTGAGCGGGGAGTCCGGGAATTTTTTAAAAAAATTAGAAGCAAAATGGCGAGTTTTAAGCCTCGCAAGTGACGGGAGGGGGGAATCTGGCACCCTAAATCGTTGGTTCTACACACCTTTTAAAAATAAAAAAGGAATTTTTGCTACATAAAAATATATTTTTCCTTTTTAATGATAATTTTTGTGGTCTACCATCTAGAAATAGTGTTACTAAAATACAATTTAAAATATTTCATAAAATTGTTTAATTGAACAATTACTGAGCCTTATTCTTTTTTGAAGATCTACAACTTTTTGTCTAACTAAAAAACAATTACAAAAATAAAGATGTTGTTTGTTGAAAAGTAACCGATTCATAAAAGATTCTTGAACTCATAAATTCGTTACTTTTTGCGTCTTACAGCCGTTTTCCGGGACATTGATAAAACCGGTCGGGACACCGGGACAAGAGCAAAATACCGGGACTGTCCCGGTCAAACCGGGACGTATGGCAAGCCTACTCAGGGGTAACGTTCTCGCTTGCTAAGCCCCAGGTAGCAGGATCGAATCCTGGCGCAGCCAATTGGCGTTTGAGGGTGCACAAATGCGAGGGAGCCTTGTCAGTAGATTTACTGGCACGTTAAAGATCCCATTTGGGACAAAATTCCGGCACCCCGGCGTCTCTAAAAGCCAGAGTAGTTAAAAGGGACGTAAGAATAACATTATTATTATTATTATTATTATTATTATTATTAGACACTGACAGGCAACACAAGCTGATGGCTGGCAAAATACTTGTATAAAGGCTAAACGGGTAGAACGGGAAGATGAGTGAGACTCCACTCTTAGGCAAAGTCAATGCAATCAAATTAGTTATTGTTGTTTTAAGGGGCGGAACTACGAGGTCATCTGCCCCTCTCAACACAGATTAAAGTATACAAAAAAGTACACGGGGCTACATGACCGCGTTGCCGCAGCCAGGAATTAATTAAATTCTCACATGAAACTTGGAATTAAATACATTTCTCAGAATGCTAGAGGTGTCTCTCAGACACCACGCGACCTTCTATGCATGGACGCCCACAGGCTTTTTTTTTTCCAGGGGGGAGAGTCATATATTTCATTTAATTACCTAGCTGTCACTAGGACATATCGCCCCCCGCAATTTTCGTTTCATTTCTTACTTGCTTCGTGATATTCGTTATTTGGCTGCTCTGAAACCGTTGGGTACATTATCTTTATGACATGAATGGGAAGAATAGTTGTTTTCTTTTAGTTCAGAGTTTTTGTCCTTAGAAGTTCGCTTTTCTTTGTGAATCATCGTCATAATGTTCATTTATTTAGTGGTATCACCATGTATCGACAAAAATAAAATTCAAGCAGTTCATTAAAATGGTAATGTTAAATGTTAATCCAGTTCGCCGATTTTCTAAATAACTGCAGATATTTTCAAATAATTCCAAATTACTCTAAGTTAAATAAAATTATGGAATTATGAGTTAACTATCAGTAACTTCAATTTTTGTAATAGGGGCCTTGTGGCGCAGCGGTCAAGCTGTTGGCCTCTCGCCAACAAGCAATCCCGGTCAATGCATGTGAGATTTTCGAAGTGAAATGCCATGTCCTGTGGTTCGGATTCTACGTAAAAAGGCGGTCCCGTGGCTCATTATCACAAGATTCACGGTCACGTTAAACTACAATCTTTCTTCCTTCAATTTATGTAATAAACTGGTGTGAAAATTAAGAATGTAAATATTCTCGGTAATCCACCCCCTACCTCTCCCCAACCCCCGAACCCCTGCGGGCGGGTGCCCATGCTGCTATGCGAGAGCTTTGAGGAGATTTAAGAACACAGCCAACAGCTCGCAAACAGCAATAAGCGAAAACGTTGAAGAAGAACAGTTTGGCTAAGAACTGCTTTTCCCAACAGCTCTTGTATCCTGGCTGCTACGGGACAAACAGTTGATTTGACAGAGAGGGGATGGGAGTGGTTAACTGTCGAATAATGACGACCTCAGCCGAATAGCTCCGGCGAAGCTATTCATTCAAGGTTACAGCAGTGCCAGTGAGTAGCAAACAGAGCAAGACAAACAGTGGATTCGTTCCAACCAATCGTAATAAGACTGAAGGAAAACTGTTTGGTGTAACATTAAAAAACAGTTCGTTCGTTTTTCATCGGGCAACTGTTTTCTCCAAACAGTTGGGCGTTTTTCTGTCCATCACTACTTTTAATACCCTCATTACAAAGTGCAGGGATTTGTAAGCTTTTGAAACTACACATCCTACATGACTACTCCATTTCATATCATTCCTTACGTGAACGCCCAAATATTTGCAAGAATCTTCTTCTACAAGTATTTCCGAGCCAATGTTATATTGAAAATCCTGCCTTCGCACTTTCCCTATTTTTAAGAGACTACATTTTCTTGTGTTTATTTTCATTTTATTTACAATCGCCCACTTATAGACCAGGTTCAGGTCCTCTTGAAGCACTGCATTGTCTTGTGAGTCATGTATCTTTCGATATATTACACAATCATCCGCAAACAATCGACAGTCACTGCGAATCCCATTTGGTAAGTCATTTATAAACGCCAAAAATAACAAAGTTCCGATTACGCTGCCCTGAGGGATACCCGACGTTACGGTAATTTCATCCGAGAATATGCCTTCGACTTTCACTTTCTGAGAACGACCCGTCAAAAATTCTTGGATCCATAAAATTACTCTTCTATCAATCTTCGTCGAAGCTAATTTATGGAGTAGCATGTCATGCGGAACGACATCAAATGCCTTCGCAAAATCTATAACCACGGCGTCGACTGAAACTCCATGGTCTAACGATTCGCTAATGTCTTGAAAAAGTGATAGCATCTGACTCTCGCAAGAGTAACCTTTCCGAAATCCATGTTGCCTATCATTAAACCATGATAATGTTTCCCACTGTTCCCTCAAGTAGTCGCAAATGAGATGCTCCATCTGTTTACAAACGACGGACGTAAGGCTAACCGGCCTGTAGTTGCCCAATTCAAGTCTGCTCCCTCCCTTAAATATTGGGACTACCGTAGCTCTTTTCCAGTCATCTGGGATTTGCGCATTGTTTATGGACACATTAAACATCACCTCCAAGTATCGTGCCACGGCCCTACCTCCTAGTTTAAGTACTTCACTAACAATATTATCAGGACCCTTTGATACATTGAAACGTAGTTTTTGTATTAGCTTTACAATTGCTGACTGGTTTATTTGGAACAGGGGAGCCCCTGATTCGTCGTTAAGGTCCAACACACAGCTATTGGATTTATTGAACACACTACCGTAAAAGACATTTAATTCATTAGCAATGGCCTGTTTCTCAGTAATTAACTTACCGTCACCGGACATTATCATCGACAAATTATTTGAATTTCCCTTTCTTCTCCTAACATAACTGTAACATTTTTTCCACCCATCACCTCCCGAACCAAGTAAACCTTGCATATAACTGTCATGAGCAGCCCTCTTTTTTAAGACGAGCTCTCTTGATAAGGACTTAAATTTCAACATATACTTGTCACTATCATGTCTTTTATTGTATAATTTCCTAATTTTCCGTTTTAGACTCCTAATTTCTCGTGTGTAATACTCAGGATCTGGGTTTTGTTTCAGCAATTTAAATGGGACAAATTTATCAACAGCGCTATTTAAAATTTTCAAAAAGTTAGTCCACAGGATATTAATGTGATTTCCTTCCGATGCCCATCCTACAAATAGCTCATTCAAATACCCCTGAAACTTGCCCTGATCTGCCATGCGATACTGGAATATGATCTTTTTTGCTACATCAGAGTCTAATTTTGTAATGTCACCATATCTAATATTTAATTCAACCCCAGAATGGTCACTAATTCCTGGTACTTTCAGACAGTTAATATACAGCTCTACAGGCCTTACGAGATAAACATCTAAGGTATTATTGTCTCTAGTTGGGAAGTCAACTACTTGGGAAAATCCCCCCTCCCTTAAGAATTTATTTGCAGCGCTCTGAGCCTGACCACAGCTAGTTGACTCACCAGACCAGTCTACTTTGGGGAGGTTTAAATCTCCAGCAATTATTATGCTCTTTTTCATAGCATTACCCGTACAAGTTTTATCATACAGTGTTTCGAGGAGAGAAAGGTTATCTTTCGGTGCTCTATACGCCCCTATCACCTGAAGAGGGAATTTATTTCCTCTATCCGAAATTTGTACACATAACATTTCACACATGCCACAAAAGGTGTCCAACAATATAACAATTATAGACATCAACCGTCAACATATGTGTCTGTCGTCATATAGTGTCAAATGACGTTCTTCATAATAACATAGAACAGAACAAGTGCAAAATGTGTACCTGAAATTTGTGAACGATGCATGCTATTTTTTTTAGATTTTAGATATGGTTTTAGTGTTTTTAACCATTTATTGTGTAATGTGTATTTTCCATGCCATCGTAAAGATTTTCGATGTTCTTTGTTTTTAAATGTTTTCTAAATATAAGATTGTGGGCTGAGGAAGGGTCCAAAAGCGGGACTCGAAACATGTACCCCTGAAATGTGACATAAATTAAAGTATTGAATAGGCGGAAAGATTGAAAATTCTTATTCTTCACATTCAAATAGAGAAATACGGTATAAAATAAATAAATAAATAAATAAATAAATAACACACCGAAGCTATGCTACCTTTGTCACCGTTATTCAATAAATATGAGAAAGAGGCCAAACACTCGACAGCTATAGAAATATAATACAAAATACAAACACAAAGTAATCTGATGATGAATATTGTGCCAATTGAAATTGACACAATATTCAAACCCTGCTGTCGGCCCTCTCCGTGGCCCGTCGGGAGCCCTCGTGTCCTGTCGGCCGGCGTCGTATTTCGTATAAAAACTTCGTTGCTTACCTCAAGATTTAAAATTTCTAACCCCGTATTAGGAAAAGAAGAAATAAAGAACAATTAGCTTCCCCTTAAATGAATTTAAATTGCATGCCAGTAGACTAGTGCTACTGCATGAGACTGAAAATATTTGGAATTGTAATTGTGCATGTCAATACCTGGAATGTTGCATGTAATTGAAAATTATTGTATATTTACTATGATGGTGCTGTACCAGTTCTGTTGCATGTTTTATGTGTCTTGTACTTCTAATTGTGCATTGTAGTCGAAGAACCAATGGGCATGTAACATCTCATAATGTCATGAAAATGCCAACTTAAATTTCTGTATCTGGAGTGGAAGCTCTTTAGGTAAGGTGCTTGTGTGTTTTTGCAACGGTTGGCAACGCGTAATTCGCGCATGGCTTTTCATTTGTTTCTGCTAAAGCTTCTGTTCACTGCGCTTGTGCAAGTACCAACAGAGGTGCTGGTAGAAAACAAAAGGAGAGTCAGAAGCATTCAACTATGGGGACCTGAATTGGTCGGAAGTGTTCCGTAGGCTAGGCCTCGGAGGCCATAAACGCGTCGTTGGATGTACGAGGTAATGAAGAATATTGAGATATTTCTATTTGCAGCGGTTTCGGTGTGTTTCCGGATCATATTATAATTTTATTCTTTGAGTTATTGAATTCATAGTCTGGTGTCGTCTGGCCAATATGCTTTAACGAAGTTGCGGCATTTTGTTTAATCTACGAGGCTAGTATAGCCAGAATTTCCTTTCATTCTTGTGGCGATTTGTTTTATTTTAATCTGGGCCCATTATTTTATATTTGGCCTAAGTTATGGTTATTTCTTGTCTATAATATTTTTCTCGCCGCCAAAATAAAAGTTATCTATGGCTGATCGTCATTTGTTTGGATTGGTCAGAATTGAAATATTTTCTGCCCGTCTGAATACTGCTGTTTTTCTGGCGTCATCTATAACGCGTGTTTGAAACAACTATGAAATAATTAATTATTTTGTGAAATGTAATTATCTCGCGATTCCAGAAGGTTCAGCTTCCCATTTTAGTGCTCGGATGCAATGTTGCCAAACTGCGTAATAATTGTTAGCCGCCATTGGAGAATATTATTTGCCTAGAGCATTATTTTAATGATTGGTTCCTTCCTCTAGCCTGTCTGACATCTGTATTTGTTCTGTTTTAAAGAATATATTTTGGCGGTTGTTGTTTTTTAATGAAATTGTCTTTCATTTAATTAAATTATATACGACACATGGATTGAATAGTAAGACTGAATTGATTGAGCAACGTGAACCATATTGTGAAGCAGCATCGTAATACCAATGCTTGGTAAGAAGTAGGAATATACATTTACATTTCTTCTCGAATACCACTGCAGGGACGTAGGATTGATTGGTCAGCACTCAACAGAGCAGAAATACTCCCTTGAAGAATACAGGTTATGTTAACCTCAAAATATACGTAGCAGAGCAAACAGGGTCTGTCAGGTTGTAGACCACTTCGGCCGATGAGTTCCAAACCCAGCCCTCCACGTACAGAATTATGATAGCCATAGAGCGTGGTTGACGATTTTCTGCAGCCGGCAGATCTTGATAAATATAACTCAAAGTTGCGGGGAGTTACGGGCAAAGTTGTAACAGTTAATATTAACTTAATCAGTTAGGTAGGGGTCTAACCAGTGTTATTACTAATGGATGCATTGTGTTCTTGCTTTCATGCTAATGTACGGGTTCGAAGCGTTGCTGGCATTCTCCAGTATGTTGTGCATACTGAAGACGAGTCAAGTCCAGTTGGATAACTGGCACTCAAGGGCATATGACTTCTCAAGTGATGGTGTTGGCTTGGCTGTTGGCCTATGTTTGGTTATCTGGATGGTGTTGGTGCTGCAGGAGATCGCGAGGTAAGCCCAGATGATACAGTGTTTTATTTAAGTAGTTACTATTTTACCTCTGCACAGTGGCGAGCAAAGAGCTCATAGCTTCTTCTGCTGTGTAAAGTTCGAGTGATTGGAAAAGTGCTGCAATTGTACCGTGCTGAAATATTTCTGGCAGTGTTGCCAAAGTGATGTCGTGAAACAATTGTTCCGGTGAATTGCCGAGTGATACTAAAGTCATCTGGAGGAGAGTTATCAATTTAGTTGCGAGTAATCCTCTGTGCTCAGGTGGGTAGTGCTGTGTTGTAACCTGATTTTAGTAGTACAACGGTCTTATGTACTTTCAGTGAACGTGCAGGTGAACTTCGGTTGTGTACTGTAAGTGCCTACAGCAGCGAGTGCAGTGTTATGAAGAGTTGATCTAGGTCGGGTGATGGGAAATTTCTTGAAATTTTATTTCAGCTTAGCAGTGAAGCAGCTGTGGATTTCATTTTCAGCAGAGAATTTTCCAGGTTCTAAATCGTTTCGAGGATTGAGATTCCTTCTTGTTGAGGTTAAGTGTTACATCAGTTGTGAGGTTGGTACTTATTAGATCAGCTGTTCAGTGCAATGTGATGCCGAGGTCATGGTGTCAGCAGCGAGTGGGTGCTAAGAAGAGATGGTAGTGGTGTACTATTGCTTAATCATGGAGAGGTTTTGATCTTCAGTTGGTGAATTGTAAAAATTGAAAAATTTATTTAGGTTCAACTTCGAAATTTGATTTGGCGGGTGAAGAAGAACGTGCCTGGACATGTGTGAATGATATTGGCATGAGTGCTAGTGTGTTTGTTGTGGTGAGAGGTTAGGGCGTTACATGCGCCTCAGGAGTAGTGGGTGTTTTTGGTGGTGTTGATGTCGGGCATTCTGCGCTCTCTCTGACCCTTAATGTTGCTTGGGCTGGAGTGCCCCGTTCATCAAGGTTATTTTTAGTGCTAAATATTTTTACTTAGTGAGTGTGAGTGCCTTGACTGATTGGTACTCGATATCCTGTGTGGATATTTGGTTTTCTGGTAGTATATTTCGTTCTCTCGTACTAACTGTGGTTGGTATTTGTTAGTATTGTTTGGTGACATGGCTGTGTTGAGCAGTGGTGTCTTTTGGGGAGTTGGAGTTAGTTAAGGTACTGCTGATGAAGTGATACCAACCTAGCGGAAGTACCCAGTCTCTGTTTGTTATGATTCTGGTGCTTTCAGTGAGGGTTGGTGATGTCGACATTGCTATGCTCTTCTGACTCTTGATGTCGTTCGGGCTGGTGATGGTCGTACATCATACGTTTCAGTGTTTGAGGGTATTTTGTTTGTTTTTATTTCAGGTGTGTTAAGTGCCTTTTTGGTACTTGGTGCTTCGGTGTGAGTACTTGTTAAGTTGGTATTCTGAGTGAGTATTGGCAAGTCTTGTTGTTGTAAATTTAGTGTCCTTATTTGGTAAGTACTCTTATGGGTATTTGTGTATCGAAGTGTGATTCTTGGGATTATGCTTGTCGGTACTACTGTGCTGGTACTTGGTAGTGTTTATTGTCTAGCTTAGTATTTCTGTGGAAATATTAGAAGGTAATTGGTTAGTGTTTCTTGGTCGGTACTTCTGTGTCGATACTTGAGAAGCGTTATCAAGGGTATTTTCTTGTTGTCATTTTGATAGTATCTAGTAGGTATTTGTTGTTGTTGTATTCCTCGTTGGTTGGTGCTATTTTATGGGAAGTGGTGCTAGCCAGTCTTGGTCTATTGTTTTGGTTCCTCATTGGTTGGTACTGTTTTATGGGGAATAGTGCTAGCTAATCTTGGTCCTTGTTAAGGTTAGGTGGATATGGGAGTGAGTTAGTTCGTCGAGTTGGATTCAGGAGGGTGGTTCCCTGAAGTCCAGGATAGTGAATGCCAGGATGATTATTCCCTGATGATGTGAGATGGTTGTCGAGTGGTGCCTATTGACCTTATTAAGATACTTCGTGGAAGGTATATGCAGGCGGGTACTTCGTGTGAAGTATATGCAGGCAGATGTTTTCCTTTCGCTGCGACACGTGGCAGGTGTTTAGGCCAGTTTCTGAAGACGACTGGAAGTTTATCTATTCGGAATTCGAAGGCCGGAATGTTATGAAGCTTAGTATGCTTTCAGTGGTGAACTGTGGATTTGCAGGATGGCTGGAGGAAGTTTAGAGTTCGACGGAAGGTCTGGTTCTGAAATTGATTAGTTGGGAAAATTTAAAATTTTGTCTGGTTATACAGACGTCATGGGCACCTACGGACGGTTGGTTGCTGTTTAGTGACCCATGATGATTAGTTGGTTGCATTAAGTGACCCCTGGTGAGTTGGTTACATAAGTGACCCATGGTGAGTATGGGTTGGGATGATTGACCCAGTGAAGAATGGTTGCTGTTTAGTGACCCATGATGATTAGTTGGTTGCATTGAGTGACCTTTTGGAAAGTTGGTAGTAGTCTTGCTACCTGTGATGAATTGGTGCTGATTGGTTGCACTGTGATTGATAAGGAGTAGACTGTGTGTCATAATTGGTTACACTAAGGTTCGGTGCATGAAGTGAGCATGCTGACTGTGAAATAATGGGCTGTGAAGGTTGGTCATGGTGCGGAGTTGAGCAGCACTGTGACGTTTAGAAGATGGTTGAGCGGATTGTTGATTGAGTTATTGACTGGGTGTTGAGTGGATTGTTTGGTGTTGAATGAGGATTAGGTTGATGATCGGAGGTTATGGCAGAATTGTTGAATGTTGTCAAGTGTTGTTTGTGAGTGTTGCGTGTTGTCGCAGGGGCTGATGTCTGAAAGGTGTGAGGAATGAGAAGTGTTTCGTGACTTGAGAGTGAGGTTATGGCTTATGTGGTCATCTCTTGATTGGAGTTAATGATTGTCTTTGATGACTGAGTGTTGCGGTCGTGCCATAGAAGTAGGGTTTCTTGTGTGAGTTGTCCTGGCGAAGTGATGTTAATTTTCAAAATTTTGTTGCTGGTAAGCTTGTTGAACTGTGTTGGTTCGGTTCTGTGTCTGCTGCGAGCGGTCACATGTAAAGTTTAAAGCAATGCTGAAGCCTGTGTATTTGAGCCTATAAAGTCAATCAGTTCAATATACCTGTATTGTCTGGCACTTACCAGAAGGTATTGTGGTACCTTGTACCTTTAATTAATTAATTAATTTACTTGAGAGCCAAAGTCACCATGTCATTGAGAGGTTATGTGATTTAAGCACGTTTCGAAACCCATTAATTAATTCATATTAGAATGTGAACGCAGGATTTTGGTGGGAAACTTGATTTTCTTTGCCCCAGCATCGGAATGTGATGTTCGTTTCCTATGCCCCCTTCTGTTGTTAAATTTTATTTCTTGACTAAAGTTTTCTGATCGAAAGTTGTACTGGAAGTTGATAACCTGCTTCAGTACCAAATGAAGATGATACTTGAAATGTGACCAAGTTGTCATGGGAGTGAAATTCGATAATAATGTTCTTCGAAGTATGCGATTAGTGCGCGTTCTAGCGGTTGGAATGAAACGACATGGTGACTGGTGATAAAATCTAACCATGGTGCAATGTTTGGTGGTGCTCCCTTCTGCTGTGTTTTGATTGTGTTCTAGTTGCCTTTCATCTTGGGTGGCGGTAGCAAGAGCTCTGGCTGCTGTCACCATACACGAACTAACATCTGGTGGAGGTGTCTGCCATTCTGCTGGTCGGAGTGGAGGTGCCTGCTACCACAACGTGAAGATGCCTAGCTGTGAAGGACATGTCTGTCTGTCAGTCGGTGAGCCCTACCCATGCCTTGCATGCGCCCTGCGGAATCAACTGCTGAACCCCTGGTTGACCTTTCGCAGATGAATATATCAACACTCACCATGCAATGATTATATCCTTCAAGATGAAACAAGAGTTTGGGTGACGGTCGCGGAAGTTACATAAAGATAGACTCTCCCTGACTTTTCAAATACCAAGGTACAACAGTTGTCATGGTGCTATTGATACGTAACTATTATTATCAAGGAATATTGCTCCTTGATTATTATATTGTATTAGAGTAAGGGATAAATATATAAGACTTTAATAAGTATTTAGTGTGTTCTTACTTCAATTATATCAAGTGTACATTCGACCACCAAAACATAACACGCAGTCTTAAGGTGAAGCTGGCAATGGTTTCTCCTCGCTTCTGCATTAAGCTCCGAAATTTGAAGCTCTCAGCAAACTTGTTTCGTGTGGCGTCGAAGTGCAAGGTTATAACCTACCTATAATAAAAACAAACTAACTAGCTAACTAAGAACACGATGAAACTAGAAAATAATAATAACAATAATAAAAGAAATAACTAAGTAAAATGGGAACAAACAAAATGATGACAATGGAACTATATAACTCAGACACAGACAGCGGCTAAAAAGCGACTGAATCGTGAGCAATGCTCTGGCAACGTCTCGGAGGAATTGTTAAAATCCAGCCAATAGGAGCCCGCGGTGGCCATTTTACTATCGTTCCCTCCATTTCCTTCATGTTCATTCTTTTGAAATGCAGCGTGTAGAATCCAGTATAACCCCCATGAAAGAATAACATTTGTATTTAATGTGATCCACTTTTTGTGACGGGCTGTGTAGAAGACGAGAATCAATTAGTTACAGCTCAACTTACCTACTTCATCCTGAACAATGTTTGAAATGCTATCTATCTGCTGAACAAAACTTCCAGCTGTCTGCAAATCCAAATTGCTTATATCTCCAATCTGAAACAGTGAACAAAAATCCATAATAATGGAGAGCAAATTTTCAATGAATGGACGCAGAAGCACATATTGAACTGCTTGTACAACCACTGAAGAACAGGGGCGCAAAACTCCTCGCAAACTTTGGGGTGGTCAAATTTATAAACTGCAGTTGCCTACCTACCAGGGAGAACTTTTTTCCATTTTAGGTTTTACAGCTTGACATAACATGGTGATATAGGCCTAATGCTACATTAAAAAAAAACTCATTAATTTTATTGGTATATTGGCTTTCACGGCTGGTGAATTAAAACTCAGCCATTCTTCTAGGTTTGTGCCGTGCCTTGTGTGGGGTTTCGCCTAGGACACCAAGCTGGCTCTTCGGCGGGCTCGTGTGTCCCCACCCAGACCTCCACAGGAGTAACGAACTGCGCGCTACCTCCCTTTATATAGAGTGCAACTGCACTACTTGACTGCGAGAACTAAAAGCTCAAGCAGCCTTAACCTCCCTATGAAAGCTTCCAAAAAGTGCAGTTGCACTCTATATAAAGGGAGGTAGCGCGCAGTTCCTTACTCCTGTGGGGGTCCGGGCAGGGACACCAAGAGCCAGCTGATAAGCCTGCTTGGTGTCGTAGGCGAAACCCCACACAAGACTCGGCACAAACCTAGAAGAATTGCTGAGTTTCTATTAATTTTATTCATTATTTCTAATTAACCCTTCAAATGCCAAGCTAAGTCTAATGAAATCACAAGTTTTTGATAAACATTATGGCCTTTTCTATATTTAACTCCATATTGGAATTTTTTTAGGTCCGTATTGACAAATGACAAATTGTGTAAAAATATACAAGTATTGATCGACGAAGATTCCTTCTGAATTAAGTTTCATTTAAACATTATGGCCTACCGTACCTATAATTTTTAAGATTTTGATATTCGACTGTAGGAGGCAAATATAGTATATGAGTTATGCTATGGCACCGGACCTCATGGTGGTCCTAAGAGGCGCTACAAGGACCAATTTAAGCAGACCCAGAAATTGACAGGTCTTGATTCACAAACCTGGGACATGCTGGCTGAAGACCGCTCAACTTGGCGCCGTACCATCTCGGATACTGTAAAGACGTTTGAAAGGGATCGTCGCACACATGAAGAGGCCAAGCGTCAAGCTAGGAAACTTCGAGCAGCCCAACCACGTCCTCCTCCAGCAATACTATGTGACTTGTGTGGACGCTTGTTCCATGCCAGGATTGGACTCTTTAGTCACCGTAAACACATCCACAAACTGGACTGAAGGAAGAAGATTTATACTCGGATTCGAGTTAAAGCCGATGATGATGATGATGATATGAGTATATGAGATGCTAAATAATTAAAACAGTGTTTCATTAAAAGATACTTTAATTATTTTCTTAATAATTTGAAATGGACATTTTTCAAAGCTTTTCGAACCTTGTCGGCGCATGCGTAGCGTGTCCTTAAAACGTGAGATGAGCGAGGGAAGAGTCATGTTATTTTACTTAGTTTATTTCAAAAAACAATGCGCGCGCTGTCGTTTCCGGGCAGGAGTAATGAATTTGTGTGTCCCAGTACCTTACCTCAGGTTTAAACCAGGGTTCAGAAATTATAGTTCGAAAATGGAGTTTTTTAGATCGTCGTGGTAAGTGGACAAAGCTCAAATCGTATCGACTCTCGGCTGAGTTGGCGCCTCGGTGGGAAACGGCAGACGGAGCAAAAACAGACTGTTTGTTCGCTAGAATAAAGAAATTTCGACTAAGCAGGGCAAGATGGCTTTTCCCATTTTCCGCCTAACTTAGCATTAAATCGTTTATAGAATACTTTCTCGTTATTTTACTTTTTTTAATTTTGTCTTGCACCTAAAAGTTGAGGGGGGGCAATGCCGCCTCCTGACCCCCGCCCTCCCCCCGCCGTGATTTATGCCCCTGCTGAAGAATTCCCCATGCTACATAATATTTCAAGCAAGGAAGGTGGACTATAGCAGTGGTTTCTAACCTGTAGTAGCTGCGGACTACTCCGCCTGAAATTCAATCAAGTACTGACCATCCCCTATCAGTTGTAACCCTTCCTCAGTGCCTTCCCCATAACAAAATTAAGGTGACTACTGTATTTACTCGCCTATAACACCCCACCCTCCCCCAGTTTCTACTATTATTGGAATAAGAAAAAAACATTAAAAAAAGAGGGGGGGGAATTGGGAAGGACAAAAAAAAAAAACAGAAAAATGTAGCAAATAGGCCTACAACATTCCAGTTAATAGTAAAACCCGCGCTTTTGCCTGCACCACCTGCACATTGTTGACCTCGACAATGGTGACTCACTCCCCCTACCCCCCCACCCAGCTTACAAGTTCCGTGTCTCGAGTCCCGCACGGCCGTGTGTAAATGTATAATTAAGAAGCGTGTAGTATACAAGCAGGACTGAAAATGAGCAAGAGAACAAGTTTTACGCCATCCTTCAAGTTGAAAGTGCTAGAATTTGCTGCAGAAAATAGAGTGAAAGCGGCGAGTCGTAAATACGAAGTGTAGCCTTGTACGATTCATTATTGGCGCAACCAGAAGGACAAATTATTGGGACCCAAGAAAACTTCTAAGTCCTTCCGCGGTGTGAAAAAAGGAAAGTACAAAAATGTGGTCGGTATTAGAAACAAATCTTCCGTATTTCAGGTAGTTGTCACGTAACATTGCAACACGGCGTAACCTTGAACTTGAGCGGCTGCAGTGCTGCCTTAGTCCTGTGGCCAATCAGCTGTGATGATGCAAGAGAGTGGCTATTTAAATGGGCTGTTACCACTTTTATCGTAAATAAAGTCTAGGTTAAAATAACTATTTTGTGTGTTGATTTAAGGACGCTAGGTGCTTCTTTGTGTGCTTTAATACCATGCCAACCTAACCTATATCAAGGGAAATTTTCACCTATTATAACCACACACCCCAATTTTTGAAGCCGAAAATTCGGAGAAAAAAAGGGGTGTTATAGTCGAGTAAATACGGTAAGTGAAACAGTTTCTAGAACACAATTTGGGTGATATGAATAAAAATGAGCATAAACTTTGAAGCGGCGGCTTTGTTAACCGCGGCTGCGGTCACCTTGGCCGAGCTTTTGGTGCGCCAAGGGCTGCTTTAAGCGTGTGTACAATCCTATATGATGCAGCGGCCTTGCTAGCGTGTGTACAATGCTGAAATCTTACTTTAGTTAGTTATTGTTGATGAAACCGAAACCCCTACTTGTGCTAATTTTGTGAGTGATTTATTCGGAGACCGTTCAAGATTCTCGCCAATGTCATCTAGCTCATCCTCTGTTAAAACTGTTCGTGTGCGGGCATGTTTTATATTGAGCACCGAACCAGTAGTGTCAAAATTATTTGCAATTACGTGAATCTGTGCTAGTAAAGGTGGCACTTCATCAGGAAATTGCTGAACAAATGCATCACGTACCCGCAGAGCCGACTCGTACTTAAAATAAGTTTTACATAAAAAATACGATGTTGCAATGATAACTGTCTCACCATGTTAGCACTTGAGGTTTAGACTGGCGACTGAGCAACTGCACGCTTATGGCAAGGTCAAGTTAGGTAATGTCATTCTGTTATTTTTATACAGTCCATCGGAACAAAAAAAAAAAAAGCCATCGTATGTACTATGCGCGCGCTTTCAATACTATAGGGGTATCGGTTTCATCAACAATAACTAACTAAAGTAAGATTTCAGCATTGTACACACGCTAGCAAGGCCGCTGCATCATATAGGATTGTACACACGCTTAAAGCAGGGGGCCTTGGCCCACCAAAAGCTCGGCCAAGGTGACCGCAGCTACGGTTAACAAAGCCGCCACTTGGCGCTCTTATTTCATATGAAAGACCCTGTACATACTTCGAGCATGAGCATCAGTTTTGAGTATATACGCTGTTTGTTATGAATAAAGGATCTTGAGAATTCATTATGCTACCGTTTCCCCTCCTTTTGGAGTATATATTTCACCTGCGCCATGAAATTACTCTCGTTTCATCGACGCGCTTAGTCAGTCAACTGTTGTAAGCTCCATTTGTTAATGCAAACCAGTCGCCTGCTGTAGACTTGTCTGGTTTACATATTGTTTATTAGCTGAAAATTCCCGGTGAATTGAAATGTCTGATAGTGGGGATGAATGTGATGATATTTCTAAGGTTTCTGAGTTGTCATTAGTAAGGATTGTCTGTGACTATCCTCCAGTATTCGACAAGTCTCAAACACCCAACTCACGAAAGGAAAAAAGCGAACGTTTAAAAGCCAAATTATCGTACTATAGCTTTGATTCCGCATGCTAGCAAAGTTCTTCTCATCATCATCTTGCACAGTTTCCAGCCACTGGCCGGGTCTGTTTGGAACACAAGCCTCTCCAACGTCTTCTGTCTTCCCACCATCTCTCAGCCTCCACCCTTGTCCAGTCTTCTCCTCTCTTCTTCACGCTTTCTTCCACCCCCTTCAGCCACCTGTCTCTCGGTCTTCCCCTCGGTCTCTTTCCTTCCCACTTCGTCTCATGTACTCTCCTGGGTATCCTCTTCTCCTCCATTCGTTTTAGTTCTTCTAAAAATCATAAAGAAACATCTTGCACCCATCCTTGAACCTGACGTTCAAGCTAGCTTCTGTCGAGTTCGTGGCACTCGCATTCATATTGCTAATTTGCGGTGGATCATAGAGAAAGCATGTGAATACCAGAAAACAGTCTACATGTGTTTTATTAACTACGGAAAGGCCTTTGAGTGTGTTGAACATGACAAATTATGGGAAGCCCTGCTGGAGTAGGGGATAGATTGGAGAATTGCATAAGCAAATAAAAAGTATCATTCAGTTGATATGTTCGCTTTATACAGAACAAGAGGCAGCAGTTCGCACACCATATGGCGACACTGAATGGTTTAAAATTGAAAAGAGTGTCCGTCAAGGCTGCATTCTTTTACCATTCCTTCTCAATCTGTATGCAGAAATCATTATGCGGAAGTTAAACTTAGAGGAACTCGACAATGATATGAAGATCGGAGGACGAGATATGCTGACGATACAACCCTGCTCGCGGAAACAGGAGAAGATCTACATCTTTAATTTCCTGCCCCAAGGATGAAAGTGAAAAAATGGGCCTCTATCTCAATATTAAAAAATTACAGTCAGTCTGTAAGGCTAGACATTATATCATTTCAAATGACGCATGCTACAAATGCTACACATGTTAGAAAGGCTCAGGAGGGCTTCTCGCCTCGCTCGAAGCCCCCAGGACTCTTTCAACAGACTCCATTACCCATTAACTTAGGCTTCCCACGCGGGCACCTCTTTAAGGGTCACCCTGTATTTGAGTCTGACATCTTTTACAACTCTTATTATTTGAATCTGATAACTCGCAAACCTCTTTAAGGTCACCCTGTATTTCAATTGAATCTAACATACTGTACACCTCGTTAAGTGTCACCCTGTAATTTGCTCTGATATCCTGCACACCTCTTTAGGGGTCACCCTGTATTCTTCTCTGCCATCTTGTACACGTCTTTAAGAGTCACCTTGTATTGTTATCTGGCATCTTGTATATCTCCTTAGGAGTCACCCTGTATTCTTATCTGGCATCTTGTACATCTCTTTAGAAGTCACCCTGTATTCTTGTGTTCGCTTCGCTCAAAGCCCCAGGTCGCTCTTTCAACAGACTCCAATAACCATTAGCTTCTGCTTCCCGCTTGGCTGCATGACGTCACGCTCTCGCTTCCCGCGCGGTGGCATGACGTCACTTCCGTCTCCGTAACGCATAACATTGGACCCAAGCATAACGACAAAGTCGACAAGATCATTTGAAATGATAAAAAGACCAAAGTCATGACTACGGATGAGTGTGGTACAACCAGTCTTAAGTTAAATGGGGAAGAGATAGAGAGAGTGGAGGATTTCATCTTCTTGGGAGCAAAAATTAGTTACAATGGGGATTGTGGTCCTGAAATTAGGAGACGAATTTCGCTTGGACGAAGCGCTATGATGACTATGTCCCCAATCTGGAATAGCAGAGATATCAGTATGGCTACCAAATGTAGATTAGTCAATGTGATTATATTCCCACTGTTCATGTATGGATGTGAGAGCTGGACACTAAAACAAGCACACAAAAGGAAGATCGTTGGTTTTGAGCTCTGGTGTTGGCGTAGACTCTTAAGAATACCATGGACTGCAAAAGTCACCAATAAGGCAGTATTAGAGCGCATCAAGCCCCA